>JBBGZY010000053.1:5918333-6585000 GCA_037952925.1 Lithobates clamitans | reverse complement strand
GCTACCTTCAATTAAGCTTTTGATATAGGATTAGCTTAAATGATAGTAATTGGATCTGATATTGCAAACACCCAGTGTGATGCACAGATAAAAGCTTCATCTATAAAGAAACATCCATCTAACTGTTCAGACATTCCTAGAGAGCAAAGCAAGTCTGATTTTTACAGGGATTCCAGCTGTATTAAGACACTGCCACACCTCAGATAAAACTCCACACACACCCAAAGAATAAAACACGTTGTATATGTACTGAGCAGAACATGATCCATAAAGGAACAGTACTAGAAATAATATGATAGCTGCCTAATGTAATGCAATACATGTCACTGACATAATAACTGCTATTGCATACTGTTAATTGCAAGTTAAATTAGATCTTACACCAATCCCTTTTTTTTTAAATCTCAGGTTTCATTCAAATAATACTTGGGGATCCGGCTATGAAGGTTCAGACACTTCTTTTCATGGGGTGCCAACTATCTTCCAACTGTATATCCGACTGAGACTACAAGTGCATAGCTCCCAACTGTCCCTGATTTCGAGGGACTGTCCCTGATTTCGAGGGACTGTCCCTGATTTGGAACAATGTCCCTCTTTCCTCCTCATTTGTTCCTCATTTTGGCCTAATCAATATAGCTGTATATAAAATGCACTTTTTATCTATCAAAAAGTCTTTTTAAATTCCAAAAGCCAATATAAAGGAATAGTAGTGGTAAAAAAAGCACTTGTGGGTTTAACCAATCTTTTTTTTTTTGTACAATTCTTCTTTAGGGGGGCGTGGCAAGGGGTGTGTCCTATGCCTGCATACTTTTGCTGATAGGTGTCCCTCATTCTCATCTCAAAAAGTTGGGAGTTATGCAAATGGCTATGCCAGCACACACCGTGCAGGCACAGTCCATCCTTCTCACCATCAGGAAGCCAGTCTAGAATAATGATGTGCAGCCAGGCAAATATTAAGTGGCTGAAAGAGCTTGGACTAGATTAGCATTCTGATTTAAAAAATTGTTTAAAAAATGTCAGTTCATTAGAAACGAAACGTCGTCCATTTAGGGCTTAGATCCATGTTGCAGGCCCTTCACCTTCAGGGGTCCTGCTCATATCAGCATGCCCTGCCGATTTTTGATTGAAACGAATGTGTTCTGTTACCACGTTGTATAATAATAAACTGCTCTGATTGGAGCTCACTAAGCATGCTGGGATTTGTAGTTGTCACCACCTTCAGGTTACGTAGATGCTCATCCTAAGCTCCTCTTATCAGCTGGACTTCTAGATCCTCGTGGTCTTGAAGGCCTCAGAACTGATGTTCTTCATGTCTTGCCAGCTTCCACAGCTTGCTGGAACTTGCTGTTCTTCAACAAGCTGAGGGCTACAAATTCTCAGAGAACATCGTTCTCTCTAGGTGATGATGTTTTCTTTTAGGTCCAAAAGTGTTTAAAATTCACGTTTCAGCAAGAAAATTCCAAAGTCATTTATATAGGAAATATGTTTTTATATTCTGTAACAATACATAGCACTTTTTCTAAGGTGTGCTAAGGTGAAATGAGAACTTTGGATAAATATACCCAAAAAAACTCGCTCTTAAAAAAAAATCTTGATTATATTTTGTTTATTCATGTAAGATAATAAATAAAACTAACTTTCTACAGACACAAATAAAAAATGGGGATCCTTAAAGTGCCTTTTAAACTTCATGTACCAACCAAAGCACAATTTGCAACTGCAGTAGCCAACCACAACCAAAACCAGAAGCTGACTCTTATTGCTGTTAATAAACGGAATCTTTAAAGAAGCAAGTTAATATTTCTGTGAATTAGTTTGCATTGAATATCATCATTACCCTTCACACTACTCTAAAATAAATCAAAAAGAATCAGAAAAAGTAATCAAAATGTGCCCACTAAAGACGTAGTCTATTGATTAAAAAAAAAAAAAAAAAGACGTAGTCCCTTGACATTACAGGATCAAATTAAATTCCCAAACTTCTAAAATAAAATCTGTCCATGAAATCAATGGATTAATTCTACATCAGAATAATAACAGATACCGAAGAATACAATAGCTGCCTCTAAACTACAAAATGTTTAACAGAGAGATTTGCTTTTTTTTTAACATTATCCGCACCTACAATATCATTTAGCATTGCTCACCTACCAGAAGTTTTCCTGAGTTGTGAAGTTCAAATTCTGGGATGTCTTTGCTGGGATGTTGTGAACACAGTTCAAGATACTGAACGGTTATTGTTCTCTTAGCACTCCCTCCCAGTCATTGGAGCAGTCAGTGCTGTGCAGGTTGTAGTATACAAACTGGTTACTCCTTACTATCAGGTGCTTATATAGCTTCTTTATAAAAGGTGAGTCAGCGAGCGTGTTCCTCCCCTACCTAGTAAAGCAGACAGAGTGAGGTTCTTCCACGAACCAATATCTGCTTACTGTAATAGAACTGCTATTGGATTTGGATATGTTAATATGCTCCCATGAAGTTCGATAGGAATGATCTAGTATATCAAGGGTTTAATTGACAAGTGTCTTTTGTAGCTTAGCAATGATTGCCAGCACTGCTAGGAGAATAAGCTGCCATCCCTGATGCAAGATATATGAAGATAGGATGGCCGCACACTCCACTGAAAACACCAGTTCTTTATTGAGGAATCAAAAGTTCAAAATAATAGACGTCACGGCGCAAAAGCACACACGCCTGTGGGCAGTGATAATTTTGTCGACGTTAAATGGCTAAAACATTTTGGTCGACTAAATGAATACTATTTTAGTCGACCAAAATACGACTAAAACAATTGAGATGACTAAAATACGACTCTAACTAAAATGGCATTTTAGTCAAAGGACTAAAATGGGACTAAAACTAAAATGGCATTTTAGTCAAAAGACTTTTGCCCTGTACACACGGTCGGATTATCCGACGGAAAATGTGTGATAGGACCTTGTTGTCGGAAATTCCGACCGTGTGTGGGCTCCATCACACATTTTCCATCTGAATTTCCGACACACAAAGTTGGAGAGCAGGCTATAAAATTTTCCGACAACAAAGTCCGTTGTGGGAAATTCCGATCGTGTGTACACAAATCCGACGCACAAAGTGCCACGCATGCTCAGAATAAATTAAGAGATGAAAGCTATTGGCTACTGCCCAGTTCATAGTCCCGACGTACGTGTTTTACGTCACTGCGTTCAGAATAATCGGATTTTCCGACAACTTTGTGTGACCGTGTGTATGCAAGGCAAGTTTGAGCCAACATCCGTCGGAAAAAATCCTAGGATTTTGTTGTCGGAATGTCCGATCAATATCCGACCGTGTGTACGAGGCATAAGACTAAAACTACATTGAAATTTGACTTCAAAATTAATACTGGTCTGTAGTGCATGTTCATACCTCAATGCCTTAAATAATATATGAGATTTTTCATTCCAGCGGTATATAATGAGTTTGGAAATTGTAGAGAAATGTTAACTAATGCATTACAATTTAATTACACCCATTCGATTTTAGATGACTAAAATGAGTTTTAGTCGACTAAAATGTACTGGAGATTTTAGTCGACTAAAACGTAGGACATTTTAGTCGACTAAAATGTACTGGAGATTTAGTCGACTAAATACGACTAAAACTAAAACGATTGCAGAAGACTAAAATAGGACTAAAACTAAAATGCCATTTTAGTCCTAAGACTAAAACTAAATCAAAATTTGCTGCCAAAATTAACACTGCCTGTGTGTGCTTTTGCGCTGTGATGTCTTTTATTTTGAACTTTTGATACTTCAATAAAGAACTGGTGTTTTCAGTGGAGTGTGCGGCCATCCTATCTTCATATATCTTGCATCTTGGAGGTGAGCTGGGTGAGCACCACTATTTGGGGACTGTATATGAAGTAGGGTGCTCTCTACCCGAATCTGTGTTACCTTTGTATAGGCCGCCATCCCTATAGTGTAAGCTTAGAGGAATTCTTTAAGTCTGAGATGGATGCTTCTTTGCGTTCTTCTAAACAGAGAACATCTTAAAGTACGAGCGTGCCAGTCAATAAATGGTCCAGTAAAAATGTGTATATATTTATATACACTGTATTACCAGAAGTATTGGGCTGCCTGCCTTTACATGCACATGAACTTTAATGGCATCCCAGTCTTAGTTCGTAGGGTTCAATATTAAGTTAGCCCACAGTTGGAGATATAACAGCTTCAGCTCTTCTGGGAAGGCTGTCAACAAGGTTTAGGAGTGTGTCTATGGGAATGTTTGACCATTCTTCCAGAAGTGCATTTATGAGGTCAGATACTGATGTGGATAAGAAGGCCTGTCTCGCAGTCTCCGTTCTAATTCATCCCAAAGGTGTTCTATCGGGTTGATGCCAGGACTCTGTGCAGGCCAGTCATGTTCCTCTACCCTAAACTCGCTCATCCATGTCTTTATGGACCTTGCTTTGTGCATTGGTGCGCAGTCATGTTGGAACAGGAAGGGGCCATCCCCAAACTGTTCCCACCAAGTTGGGAGCATGAATTTGTCCAAAAAGTCTTGGTATGCTGACACCTTAAGAGTTCCTTTCACTGGAAATAAGGGGCCAAGCTGATCCCCTAAAAAACAACCCCACACCATAATCCCTCCTCCACCAAATGCTTTGGACCAGTGCACAAAGCATCCCCAAACCTTTGGTATTATAGTATATGTGTGTGTGTATGTGTTTAGAGGAATTCTTCAAGTCTAAGATGGATGCTCTTTTGCATCCTCCCACATATAGAAGGTCTCCTCCAGAATGGTGATTGGACCATTTGTAGACTTGTGGCGCTCACATTGTTTCAAAATTTTCTTAGATCATTCCAAGGGACCTCTTGAGCTGCACTATTTGTTAGGGAGCTGCCTCTCAACGCTCTATGAACGCCTATTTTATCTTTTTTTGTTTAATAAGTTTTTATTAAAGAATAGCATGTATAATGAACAATGTACGGTGTACAAAACAGAGGAGATTACAGCTAAATGACAAGTGAGCCTTGTAAGGAGTGGACAGTCAGATAACCAAATATAAAGAACAATACATGTATATGCATATTCTAAGGATGTCTGGAGCACAAATCGAGGCCCAGTGCCTTCGAAGCTTACCGACATGTCATAAACCAAAGTTTTTACCCTAAACACAGGGTATAAACGCTAGAATCTTCTCTGTAAAAGCCTTTTACGTAGGCATAAAACTTTCTGAAAACAGAGTATAAGTAAGAGGAGAGAGAAAGGGAAAGTAAAGAGTAAAAGACTAGAAGGGGTGGGGGGATGGGGTGTGTCCGCCTCGGGCAGTTCAGTGCCTAACTTCTGTTTTTTGAAATGTAATAACTTTTTTTTTTCCTCCAACAGGTCTCAAAGCTTGAAGTTTACGTGCAGTTACATAGTTGTAACCTCTGTTCTGGCATGTGAATGTAAATGTGATGTTAAGTGAAAGTGTGGGCCAGGGATCAGAGGTTAAAATGTCAATACACTCAAAAGTGATATTTTAGTTATTGGTAAGCACCTAGCTTTTTGTATACTGAATACAGAGATCTCCCTGCCATAATTCCTGACACCAAGGGGGTTATTTACTAAAGACAAATCCACTTTGCACTACAAGCACACTGTAAGTGTACTTGGAAGTGCAGTCATTGTAGATCCGAGGGGGACATGCAAAGAATATAAAAAGTATATACTAGTATAACACGCACCCCAAGTTTAGGAGAGAATTTTAAGGAAAAAAACTTTTAGGAGGGAAGTTTAAGGAAAAAAAACTTACATTAAAATGCCCATCAATGCAGCCTTATCGTGTCCATCTGCAGCCTTGTTAGTGTCATTGCAGCCTTTTCAGTGTCAGTGCAGCCTTGCCCCAGTGTCCATTGCAGCCTTGTCAGTGCAGCTTTGCCCCAGTGCAGTCTTGTCAGTGCAGCTTTGCCCCAGTGCAGTCTTGTCAGTGCAGCTTTGCCCCAGTGCAGTCTTGTCAGTGCAGCTTTGCCCCAGTGCAGTCTTGTCAGTGCAGCTTTGCCCCAGTGAAGCCTTGTCAGTGCAGCCTTGTCAGTGCAGCTTTGCCCCAGTGGTCAGTGCAGCCTTGCCCCCAGTGTCTATGCTTGTACAGATCACCGCCGACATACACATAGCATGTAGTTTTAAATATGGCGCTGCGGAGTTCGGAGGGACTCGGCGGAGCTGAACGAACGCCGCCGAGATACACATAGTCGAGTGTACTCAGCTCTTTCCGGCGCCGCTCACAGTCACGCCCAGTCCCGCCCTATGATGGACATAACACAGGTCCAATGGCGGGACTGGGCGTGACTGTGAGCGGCGCCGGAAAGAGCCGAGAACACTCGACTATGTGTATCTCGGCTCCGCCCAGTCACTGTGATTTCGGCGGCGCTCTTTCACCCCCGCCGAGTCCCTCTGAGCTCCGTGGCGCCATATTTAAAACTACACGCTATGTGAATGTCGGCGACGATCGCCACCGATAGATCACAATTAACGGGGATCAGCGTATAACACGCACCCGCGATTTTCCCCTGATTTTAAGGGAAAAAGAAAGTGTTATACGCCAATAAATACGGTTTAGCTTGCACATGACTGGATGATAAAATCAGCAGAGCTTCCCCTCATTTCAGATCTTCCCCTTGGATCTACATCGACTACACTTCCAAGTGCACTTTCAGTGCAAAGTGGATTTGCCTTTCGTAAATAACCCCCCCATATTCCTGTCCACTATGAGTTTTGGGTGTTTTCTTGCCCACATTTGTGCATTCCATTTCCTCCCATTGCATCCTCCATAATATAGAATAAAAAAATTTATAAAAACTACAGGGAGAGTGTGAATCACTTAGAATGGGCACAGAAGTTTAGTTAACGAGAGAGATAAGAATCTCCTCGGTTGCTTTCAGTACTTTTATCCTGTAAATGCCTTCTCCTCCTAAGCGTTAAAGTTACTCCCACTTTCCCAGATATCTTGGTTGTGTGGTCTACTGGGTGCCAAAGAACTTCAAGAAATCCTCAAGGCTTTTCTTCTGTGCATGCACTGGTGAATCCCCATGGAAAGCCCTTCCACTAGTGGGATGTATGTATTAAAGACAGCATGTCCATATAAATAAATAGATATATCAGATGGTGCTCTATAAAAGGGAACATTTTATAAATAATTGTACTATACAGTTTCCCTTTTGGATTATTAAGGTATTATTAATCTGAATTCAATTCTCCAGCATCTATCAGTTTTGAGAGCACTGAACTGTTTTTGAGCCTAATCTGTGGCTCATCTATCCCCCAGAGGCCCCTGTGTACATTTTTGCTTTTTTTTTTTTTTTTTTAATCTCTATACCTCTTTGGTCTTGTCATGTGATGTGCAGGGTCTTGTTCGATTTCTCATTTCTTGTGAATGCAGGGTGCAAAGGTGATGCTCTGTCAGCGGGTGGGTCCATGACCCCCTGCACTCACAGGATCTCCTAATACCATCAGGCTGAATGACACACGTCAGCATGCTGCTTCCATCATTTTAGAAAACGTTTTTTAATAAATTAATGTGGAGCTTGTACAAAAGGGCATTGTCATTTTAGTGTTCCTTGGACAGCAGAATATCTAAATACAGTCCAGCATGAGATGTCTTGGCCAGCAGTGTCTTGAAGTGCCTAGAAATGATAATGTTGTTTTTTATGCTGATGTTCCCCTTATGTCTTTGGGACTCTATATGACTCACATCACTGTATGTATCCCCTAGATCCAGTGCACTTTTACTCACTTTTTTTTTTCCATTGCTCTGCAGAATGTGAATTATTTGCTTTTCTTCTCAATGGAAAATAGCCCTCAGCTTTCTAATCCTTTGTAACAAAGATGTTTTATTTTCCCAGTTCTCAGCTCTCTTCTTCCCCATTCCACAAGGGGAATTCACTGTTGACAGACTTCTACCTTTGTCTATTGATGAGAACTTTCTGATAGGTGTATACATTGTGTACTGTACATGTGCACCATTAACATGGTATGCCAAGGTGCATTTCCAGCTTTAATGTTGCCTTCTCACTGAAGCATTGTGCAAGCAAGGACTTCAGTAAATAATGTTCAAATTGCCTTCAAGGAGAACTGCTGTAATAGTCATTCACTATTCTCTTACACAATTTAGACAATTACACCACTGTCCTAGACCTAAATCAAAAGTAAAAAGTTAACAATTCAGATTACAATACGCAAATCCCAATTAAGATGATGTCCTGGGCTGCTAAAATGCACAATTCGTAGATACATATCCAGAGGTATGCTTTCATGGATGGACAATTAGTGCAGATGAACTGTTGTTGAACTGCCCAAGAGAAGCAAGTACAGTAGATCATTGGTGTCTTGAGCATGAAAATAGATCAGATATTCCACCATACTGTATTTAAAATAGATCTATTTTCAAATGGATCACTGTGACATAAACCTTTCTCTATGGACTAGGACCAAGCTGAAAAGCAACCCACCTAGGAGTTTACTTTAGATTACAACCCACCTAAGAGTTTGGGAAATCTGGAGTGATGGCATAACCATCAAGGCACATCTGATCAGCAGCTTCAGAGAGTGGACAAATTCTTAATTAGCAGAGCTCTTCTTTTCACTTTCACCTAGATCAGCCGTTTTCAACCCTTTTACCACTATGAAATCCTCTATTTTATTTTCAGGTCTTGGGGGGAACCTATGCTGTGAAAATTTAATTCATGGGGGTCAAGGGGAAAAATGCCCCTTACATTAGTGGTCAGTGGCAAAAATGTCCCCCTTACAATGGTGGTCAGAAGGCCACCCTTACAGACAGCTAAAATTATCATTGTTTAATTTTTACATTTTTTAAATTTTGGTTCTCTTTTTTTTTCTCCCCCTTTTTTTGTTTGTTTGT
The DNA here is from genome assembly GCA_037952925.1 of Lithobates clamitans. Taxonomy (NCBI): domain Eukaryota; kingdom Metazoa; phylum Chordata; class Amphibia; order Anura; family Ranidae; genus Lithobates; species Lithobates clamitans. The sequence continues at coordinate 6,576,140 of JBBGZY010000053.1, read as the reverse complement.
GTATCATTATTATATAAAAATTGGCATTGATAGCTAACACTTTGGCATGTTTTTTCTATGCAATCTTTTTTTTTTTCTCAATATGTCGAAGCATAAGAGGGAATGTGGTAACATAGAATTTGGTTGGCCTAGGTGTATTCAGGTCACGGTTAATAGATATCTTTATTCCCTTTTCTTTCTTTGTACAATGTCATTTTTCTTCTCAATAAAAATATATTAAACCAAAAAGATCAGTAGTGTCATGCCGCTGGCTCTGCCAAATGGTGTTGGCCCCAGAACTATGCAAGCACCATCAAATGGGAGGTCAATTAGCCACAGCTCAAGGACCCCCTAGCAAACCCTAGAGGAAACCTAGGGTTCCACAAAACCCTGGTTTAGAATTGCTGTTCTAGATTGTCATGCATTTTATAAATAGCACATGTATGGCTCCAGCAAAGCACAGTGTTAATGCTGAATCCACTCTTGAACCAGTTTGTTGACCTTCTACTAGAGATGGTCCAATCTGAGGAGTCACAGATTCACTTTTTTTATTTTCCCTGAAAATATCCTTTCTAAATGTTTCTATCTTTCGGGTCTTAGTAGAATTATGCAGTTCATTTATTCCTGATCAGCTCGATATGACCCAAGGTGTAGATACTTTAATTTTTGGACTCTGCTGTTCTTCACATTGGCTTAGCGGAGGTTTTTTTTGGTTCCTTTTAGCCCACCCTTTCTCGTTGCTCCCCAAACGCTGCTCAATAAAAGCAATTGTTTCTACGCATTGCACTGATGAGGCTGAAACAGTTCTGTGCAGTTTGGAATAAATTACTCTATAAGATTTAGCTTTTTCTTGCTGTAAACCTATGGATCTGGATGTAGAATGTACACAGGAATAAAAGAAAAATAAATTTGCGATTTGTGATTAAAGTGAGATATGTAGATACCTTATATTTTAAATTTGTAATGTGCATCATAATGGTTTATTATAGGTTTCTTTTAGCCCTCCTCACCATAACCTGCTTGGTTTTACTTTCTCTAATACAAAATCAAAGCCATGAGATTCTGCACAGTGTATGATATGAGCAATTGATTTCAGCCAAATAACTAAATACTTATATGCAAACTGTTTTGCCTGACAAAATATTTGTGATTGTGATCCATAATTCCAGCCAGATAGCGTAATCATTGGGGTCACTCTTCTCTGTTTCTTCTCAGATACATATTATAGCCTGGTCACCTCCCTGCTTCCAGCCTGCTGATTGGACAATGAAGAAGCATCACCATGTAAAGAGGTCATCCCTATGCTCTACCTCTGGTTTTAGCAGCCTTTAATAATGACTGTCCCAACAAGACTAAGATAGATGAGACCTTCTGTGTGCTGGAGTTGAAAAGCTTTGCTTTTTATACCAAAGTGCTTTTATGTTTACATTTAAATGAAACCTGTATTTTCTCCTTAGGGGAAAAGTAATTATTTTATTTATTATCTGCCTCTCATTCCCAACACCAAATCCCACAATAGTTTATTGTGTGTTTTTTTTCCTTTGTATAGTTTGTTGCAGACGAGATTTGAGTGATTTCCGTATATGATATGATATGATTTCCGTATATGAGTAATTCCTTATGTGGATTACCTAGTGGCAGGTTAATGATTTGTATGGCTGTAATAGTTAGGGCAATACTGATTGAATAAAGACTCTTTAGATATTAAAGTGGTTTCCTCATAATATGACTCACAAACCTATATCTGAAGTAAACGCTGAGGGTGCAAAATATCTGGCTTATTCCAGTTTCTGAGGTTACTATGTTTTCACAAATCAACTATTCAAACCATTACTAATATTAAATGCCTATTATATTATTATTATTATTATACAGAATTTATATAGCACCAACAGTTTACGCAGCGCTATACAAGATGAGGGCAGACAGTACACACAATACAAATCAATACAGAGGGATCAGAGGGCTCTGCTCATTAGAGCTTACAATATAGAAGGGAGGGTCAAGTGGAAACAAAAGGTAATAAATGTGGGGGATGAGCTGATGGAGAAAATGAAAATACAGTTGTTAGGTGTGGGTAGGGTAGGCTTCTCTGAAGAGAAGGGATTTCAGGGATCGTCTAAAAGCTAATAGAGTAGGAGATAAGCGGACAGATTGGGGTAAGGCATTCCATAGGATTGGAGAGGCTTTGGAAAAGTCCTGGAGGTGAGCATGGGAGGAGGTGACGAGGGAGCTAGAGAGCAGGAGGTCTTGAGAGGAACGAAGAGAATGAGTAGGTTGGTATTTAGAGACTAGGCTAGTGATGTAGCTGGGGACTAAATTGTGGATGGCTTTGTACGTAGTTGTCATCTCCCAAGAAGTGCCCACTTCCTGCAAATTATATTTGCTTAGTAGAAATATGAAATGGGAATAAATGTTGTATCAAAGCACAACTGAGGTCATGCAATAAAAAGTGCTAGGAAAAATAGTATTTTTTTGTTTTTTTTTTGGCAGAAGAGCAGTCCAAAGTCTCCTTTTTGGAAAACATTCCTAGCAATTTTTTATTTTCTTGGTACACTTGTACAGTCCCTGCTCTGTAAGATGCAGAGTATAGAGCTGGATGCAGGAACTCCCGTGCGCATTTGAGTTGCATCATCAGTGGTCACCCAATGACCAAAGGGGAGTGATGCAGGAAATGGAAGTAGTGGTGGGAAGATGATGGGAGATGGTGAGGAAACAAGAGCCTGGACCTGTTATTGTTGGAGGAAGGTGCAAAACAAGGCAAGTGTGCCATAATATGCACATGTGCTGTCAAAGAACTCACCCAGCAGACTTTAGTTCCACTTATTTTTTATTTATTACAGGTATTTATAAAGCATCAGCAATTTACACAGTGCTTTACATATTGCACATTCACATGAATCCCTGCCCTGCATATAGTCTAAAGCTGGCCATAGATGGAAACAAATGGATTTCTCCATCCACACATTTAAGAGGGATGAAGGAATCCTCCCCACTACTTTAGTGTATGCTGACAGTAGGACTCCTCCACTGTCAGAATACACTGATTTATCTGCTGTAGTGCTGATCGAATGAAAAATTTCCAACATTCCCATTCAAGAGAAGCCAAGCATTAGATAAACTTTTCTCTAGATGGATCAAAATTCTACAGCCCCCATATCCCCCCCCCCCCATATATTTACTAACCCAGATAGTAAACAATTGTGCTGCTAGTTTGAAAATGACTTGCTAAGCTATTGCTAAACTTGCCAGGCTTCACGAGTTTGTTGCACAATTGCAGCAAGTCCGCATTGCATGACTCCAGATCAACTTTCTTTGCAAACATTGTGCAAGTTCTGGTTCAGTTATGTTGTGAAATAGTCATCCCACCACAGGGGTCACTGTGGCTAAATTTCCATGCTGTAGACTTGCAGAGCTCTTGCCTTAGATTCACCACTGCAACTTTGCTCTTGCTAGAGCCAGGCAAATTTGCTACATATTGGAAAAATGTCGACTAGAAATTGTGCTTTAAGTGCTCTACAACTTGCCAGTAAAAATGTGCAGCAAGTCAACAAGACTTACAATTCAATACTGCCACAAATCTGTGGCAAGTTTTCCTTCCTATCTGGGAAGATCATTTTTTTTTTAGACAGGAGTCAATTGACCTACCAACATGTCCTTGGAGTGTGGGAGGAAAGAAAGTATCCAGAAGATACTTAAGCACAGGAAGAACTTGACAGACAACTCCAAACAGGTAGTGTCCTGGTTGGGATTCAAACCAAGGACCTTAGTGCTGCAAGACAGAAGTGCTAACCACTAAGCAAGTGTGCTGTTCTTTAATGTTTTAAAGTATATATTATTTATTTCTTTTTTTTTTAAGAATGATAGTTTTTTTTATTTGGTAAGAAATGAAGCATACACAGCCTTGTATATAAAAGCTAAAAAAATCACTGTGCAAAGTAAAGCGACTAAAGTGAATGGACATTAGATGTCTCAGCCAACCAGGTTCTGCAGACACTGTTGTCTGGGGCTCATCTGAGGGAATTTTGGTTGGACAAGGTAGAAATCCCGGTTCAATCACTGTTGCTTTCCCTGTATAAGCTGTTACAACAAGTGTCTGTGGGGCACCTCCTCCTAGGACCTCCATCTCTTTCCATTGCCTGAGCATGAACTTTTATCTAATGCCAGTGGCAAGCCTAAGCCATAGCAACCAATCAGATTTAATCTCTTACTGCAAGTCTTACTGCCTCAAAGTAATGCCTGGTCAGTTGATATGGTCACTGCCCTTTGCACATTATCCCTGACTTATAATATAAGCCCTATAGTCTATGCAATATATTAATATAATCTCTAGCATTGTATTCATGTAGTTTATGTAATCTTACAGAGTTAATGAATTTCAGTTATGTACTAACGGCAATTTGGAGATGACCTAATATTCAGCAATTTGCATGTAAATACAAGTAATTAAATGCACACAAGTGAAGTAACAATGTTTCAGAACAGCACATACAGTAGCTTAAAATAAAAGTTTGTACTATTCAAATTGATAATCTTATAATAACTGTTGGTCGGATGTTATCAAAAGCATGACACGCATGGCAGCTGAACATATCTCTTATAGTGTGTGCGCGGCATGTTATACACCATGGAGAGCTATGACAAATTAGCAGTGATTAATAACAAAGGTCTCTAAGCATTTCCTAGAGAATGTTATTGTTTTTGTACAACTTATCATAATGCAAAGCTTTATGCCTGATTGTATGTAACACATAAATAACCAGAACCTGTTAAAAATAATTACAGAGATTGCTTATGATTGTGGTATAGGTGAGAATGTACACACGGCATGCATAGTGACCCTACATAAAGAAAGGCAAGAATTTGGTGACCATCGTATCTGCTGCTCGCTTGTTCTCAGGTTAGTAGTCAAACTGACAAGGTGGAACTTTCTGTTGCACAGTTATACATTGCCAGATTCTAGTTGCACTTCCGACATATTTCATATTTTGTCAATAGTTAGCTTTAGTCCTATGACACATTACAGGAACCGTTTAAACTTGATTCATGGTATACTTCACTTAGTCCACAGTGTGACAATGTCACTCTCAGCCTAACCTTACTCAGAGATTTTTCAGCTTAAATGACAGCAATCTAAGTGCCAGCAGGCTGAGAGTGATCATCACCGGGGTTAAGAAAATCCGCAATGAACTCTTTATATGTACAAACTACAGCTGCTACCACATATTTTACCTGAAACACTCACAGTGTCTACAGTAACGAGTCTGACCTTAAGAAATGTCTGTGTTCCAGGGACTACAACACCTACGTGTCCTCTGCGCTTCCTTAGATCGTGCTTTCAGTGACCGAGCGTGCATAGAGATGCTGGAGTGGCTTGTGTGGGTCCTGATGTGGTTGCCCAGCCTCTAGTGTCCCTGATGTATTTTACATAATACAGAGCTAGTTTTAACTGAATATCTTGTAAGTGTTTTTTAATTGGAGCGATTTAATAAATGTTGCAAACGGAGAGCACTATGTATCCTCTATTTATTGTTGCATGAATGTGGAGCCATATCCTATCAGGAATACCGAGTATAGTTACATAGTTACATAGTTAGTAAGGTTGAATAAAGACACCAGTCCATCCAGTTCAACCTGAGTGAGTGTGTGTCTACAACCCTGACCCTTGTCCCTAACCCTGTACATCACACACTCACATCAGTCCCTACCCTCAATCCAAGGTCCCCATTCATATACTAGGGCCAATTTTGGACAGAAGCCAATTAACCTACCAGCATGTCTTTGGAGTGTGGGAGGAAACCGGAGTACCCGGAGGAAACCCACGCAGGCACAGGGAGAACATGCAAACTCCAGGCAGGTAGTGTCGTGGTTGGGATTCGAACCAGCGACCCTTTTTACTGCTAGGCGAGAGTGCTAACCACTGCACCACTGTGCCGCCCTAATAATAACACTGGTGTGGAGGAAGGAGGAAAGCAGTGGGGCAGTATATAAGAGAGATCTTTCTTGCGATCCCCCTGGGAGGCTACTGATTGGAAGGTGGATACAGAGTAGCTGGTCGGATGTGGAAGAGATGAGACCATAGGTGAAAGAAAGAAAGGAATTGTTTCTAACTCATGTAAGAGATGAACAGGTATGATGGCTGGTGAAGGTGTGCACATTATCTGCTGAAGACATGATTTGCACAGTGGTGGATGATATATGAATTGAGAAGTCACAATAATTCAACGCAGAAAAGTTTCAGCATATGAACTTTAATTGAACACATTATAATATTGATTTATTTATTTATTTATTTATTTGAATATAATTTGATATCACTGTATATTTCACATGATAGATTAATAGCGCTGCACTTATATTTTTCATTTTATTTTATATGTTGTATGGTGAGGTGAATTCACTGGAAGTGTACAGCAGCTTTGGAGTACTAATTAGTATACTTTATAGTTTATTTATAGCACATAACACTTTAGGTAGGTGGCGCTAATTGTCTTTTATACACGATAAGCATAATTTATGATCCTGCTAAAAGTTTTTTCAATTTATCTAAACTGGATCAGCTGTACATAGCAATCAATCAGCTTCTATCTTCAGCTTGTTTAATAAGGCTTTGCAAATGAAAGATACAGTCAGGTCCATAAATATTGGGACATCGACACAATTCTACTCTTTTTGGCTCTATACACCACCACAATGGATTTGAAATAAAACGAACAAGGTGAACGGTGTAGGAATTACAACAGTTTGTATATGTGCCGCCCACTTTTTATGGGACCAAAAGTAATGGGACAGATTAACAATCATCCAGCAAACTTTCACTTTTTAATACTTGGTTGCAAATCCTTTGCAGTCAATTACAGCCTGAAGTCTGGAATGCATAGACATCACCAGACGCTGGGTTTCATTCCTGGTGATGCTCTGCCAGGCCTCTACTGCTACTGTCTTCAGCTTTTGCTTGTTCTGCTTGTTCTTGGGGCATTTTCCCTTCAGTTTTGTCTTCAGCAAGTGAAATGCATGCTCAATCGGATTCAGGTCAGGTGATTGACGTGACCATTGCATAACATTCCACTTCTTTCCCTTAAAAAACTCTTTGGTTGCTTTCACAGTATGCTTCGGGTCATTGCCCATCTGCACTGTGAAGCGCCGTCCAATGCGTTCTGAAGTATTTTGCTGAATATGAGCAGATAATATTGCCCGAAACACTTCAGAATTCATCCTGCCGCTTTTGTCAGCAGTCACATCGTCAATAAATATGAGAGAACCAGTTCCATGGGCAGCCATACATGCCCACGCCATGACACTACCACCACAATGCTTCACTGATGAGGTGGTATGCTTTGGATCATGAGCAGTTCCTTTCCTTCTCCATACTCTTCTCTTCCCATCACTCTGGTACAAGTTGATCTTGGTCTCATCTGTCCATAGGATGTTGTTCCAGAACTGTGAAGGCTTTTTTAGATGTTGTTTGGCAAACTCTAATCTGGCCTTCCTGTTTTTGGGGCTCACCAATGGTTTACATCTTGTGGTGAACCCTCTGTATTCACTCTGGTGAAGTCTTCTCTTGATTGTTGACTTTGACACACATACACCTACCTCCTGGAGAGTGTTCTTGATCTGGCCAACTGTTGTGAAGGGTGTTTTCTTCACCAGGGAAAGAATTCTTTGGTCATCCACCACAGTTGTTTTCCGTGGTCTTCCAAGTCTTTTGGTGTTGCTGAGCTCACCGGTGCATTCTTTCTTTTTAAGGATGTTCCAAACAGTTGATTTGGCCACACCTAATGTTTTTGCTATTTCTCTGATGGGTTTATTTTGTTTTTTCAGCCTAATGATGGCTTGCTTCACTGATAGTGACAGCTCTTTGGATCTCATATTGAGAGTTGACAGCAACAGATTCCAAATGCAAATAGCACACTTGAAATGAACTCTGGACCTTTTATTTGCTCCTTGTAAATGGGATAATGAGGGAATAACACACACCTGGCCATGTAACAGCTGAGCAGCCAATTGTCCCATTACTTTTGGTCCCTTAAAAAGTGGGAGGCACATATACAAACTGTTATAATTCCTACACTGTTCACCTGATTTGGATGTAAATACCCTAGAATTAAAGCTGAAAGTCTGCAGTTAAAGCACATCTTGGTGGTGGTGTATAGAACCAAAAAGATTAGAATTGTGTTGATGTCCCAATATTTATGGACCTGATTGTAGAAGCTTGGTTGCTATGCAAAACTACTGCAGTTTTGATAAAGTCCCCTGTGTGTTCTAGTGTGAGGATTTTGATGCTGAGTTGTGAATTTTGGAAAAATAAGGGTGGACTGTGTTCTGTGTGACTCATGTTGTTCATACCTAGTTTGGGGTTCAGTGGGTCTTATTGTCACACACAGAAATCTGTCCCTATCATGAAGGGGCTAGCTAGTTCTGTTTACACCCAGATTATTTCTAAATTCCAGCTTTCCTATGTACCAATATATCATTAATGTAACTGTGTTGCAGAAAATATAATTTTGATGTATATTTTAGAGCAGGTTTTACCTCAGCCTCCAGTGTCTTCTATAGAAAACTCCTTCATTGCTTCCTGGTATCTGTCCTGGTATTTTGGGACAGAAAAACCATTAGAAGGAAGTAGTTTAGCAGCTTACCTTTTTCAAACACCCCTCCAGGAGATTGCTCCAACTCACCTCTGTACTCACATGTACTCAATGTCAGTGAGCACTGTTCTTCCTGTATACACAGCCAGTGTCTTCCTCTGCTGACGTATTGTTCTGTACCTTCTTCTTGCATAGATTGTTCATTTTTCAGAGTGTGCAGGAGCTGAGCAATCACATTACAGTCTATGTGGAGCAGAGCTGTAGTATTGAAAACAGCGGAAGTGTGTCCCTGAAAGTCTGTAAAGGCAGTGCATGATGGCATATGAAGTTTCCTGGAAAGTGACATGATGCTACAGGAAGTTAGATCTTAAGCTTCTTTAAAAAATTTTGAACAGAGAGGTGAAGATTCAAAGCTGTCATGAACTAGGTAAGTGACAGATAAGCACATTTGGATGGCTTGGGCAGAAAAAAAACCATTATAAAAGGCTTCTAATTTATTCTGAAAAGTGAAATTCTAAAGGTTCTCAGTCCTACTTTGAAGTAAACTTTCCAGTAGAATCTCACCACTGAGGTTGACTCTCCTAGAATTAGCAAATTACAAGATCTAAAAAAAGAATGTTGACTGTCCTACTTTATTCTTTGGTTGGATGTTTTACAAGAGTATTTTTTCGACAGATGACACAAAAGCAGAATTTAGTAATGACCAAGGGACCCTGCAGTATATAATACAGAAGAGTAAGCAGTAGTTTACACTCAAAACCTGGTTTTAAAAAAAATCATGAATCCTTAGCTACTGTTTGAGTCTGTATTCAACTCAAAAGACTCCACCCAAAACAGTTAAAAAAATTTCAGTTGGGATTTTCCTTTTAAGAACACCTGTCAGGAGTAAAAGTATAGGGACTGCTAGTTTCCTTCTGAAAAAGCTAGTCTGCTGGCTGGATTTATTACTTTTATCACACACCTAGTACATAAATGCTGTAAATGGCTGTGTTCGAATTCCCTATCTGTATACTTATTCCGGGTCAACAAACTCAGAAAAAAATCAAAGCCGAAGCATTACCATGACAGCCAGACAGGTAACATTTACTAAAGGATAGGTCAGCGATGGCAGACAACATAATGATTGACAGGTGTACTTTAAGGCAGACATTCTGTCAATTAATTTGCAGTCTGCTTTATTCCTTTGTACTTATTGTTTTCCCCTTGCCTTATTTCCACATATACACATCAAATAATGTCAGACTTTATTATTCAAGTCCAAGTCACCAATAATAATAAAATGACTGTTCTTTGGATGGCACCATTTTCATCTTCAGCGTTTCATTTCCCAGTGCACAGAGGCAGCCCCAGACATTCTTCAGCACCAACTCTCTAGCAATTCCTTGGTGATTTTAGAGTAATGAGCTCAGTAAAGGCTGATACTTTTCACTGTCAATTGATATTGTGAACAGTATTCATCAAAAGCGTGAAAGTGCTAAATTGCTGAAAAAAGTGGTTACGTTGGTCAAGAAAAGCCAGTTTTATTTTGTTAGTGATGGATTGTGTTTTCAGCCTCGTTTTTTTCAGCATGGTTTAGACCTTCTTCCTTTCTTTGCTATTAAAGAAAATCTTTCCTAAGTGGTCCCTTGTGTACCTTTGGCAAAAGGGCTCATATTTAAAAGACATTAAATTAAACCTTCTTTGTAGCTGAAATCTTAAAAGGATAGTAAACTCCAGCCATACTAAAAATGTACAAAGCTAGTGCAGCACTACCCCCACAGGGGCTGCTGGTAATAGTTGGTTCTTCCCAATTAGTACGGAGGCTGCCCATCACCACAAACATTAGTCCACGCACACTGGCTACAATAACTCAGTTTAGGGGATGTCTTTTTAATATTTATTGTTTGAATAAACAGGAGAGAGGTTAGGGCCTGCGATAAAACCTTGCACAGTAGCAGGAGGACATTCTTCTCCAGGCTCCCATACATTGATTTGGTTGAAGATGCAGGGGAATGGCCAGTACTCAGAAACCCTATAAGAGCCGACTCAGTCCATAGCTACCATTGACACTTACATCCCAAAGCACACAGTCACCAGAGATCACAAATCAAGGTCAGTACTCACAAAGACAACTGCACACTTTCCACTTTCCTCCAGACACTTCCCAGTGACAGAGACAACCCTTCTCCAGACAAGATCCCACAGGGCCACATGTAGGGGGGTACTGGGGTGGGCTGTGTCCCCCCCCCAAGATTTTAGTTGTGCCCCTCCAGGTCTCTGGGAATGCATCCAAATGAGCCAGTCTGATGCAGACTTAATTTAAGGGTGCACTCTGATGGCGACACCGATTGTAAGGGGGCACTCTGATGTGGAGACCTGATGTAAGCGTACACTCTGATGTGGATAACTGATCATATGTAAAGGGGACTCTGATGGGGACACCTGATGTAAGAGGGCTCTCAGATGGGGAAATCTGATTAGAAGGGAGCACTCTGATGAAGACTCTGGTGTAAAGGGGCACTCTGATGGAGACCCTGATGTAAGGGGGCACTCTGATAGGAACCTTGATGTAAGGGGGCACTCTTTTGGGAACCTAATTTAAAGGGGGCCTCAGATAGGGACATCTGATATAAGGGGCACAGGTACTGTTTAATCACCCTAATCTAATTTAATGGCAGCCTACTACATACTAGTGTTTTCCAGATTGTGACACTGTGTGACACACTGTCAGTGACTCATACACAGTGTCGACATTGTCCCCTGAGTTATTTTTTTTTACTACATCCCCAGATCAGAAAGACTAGATCTGGCCCTGCGATCCCATAGGGTAAAGTCTCTCAGCCAACTCCTCAAAAAGGTTGCTTCAGGCCCCCAGCTCTGCCACAGCTGAGACCTCAGAGAACACCAACTCAGTCCACAGGCAGCCTCAGAGGCTTTGGAACCCTCCCTGACAAAGAAAGAACAATCTCTCCTGGGATCCAATCTATTTATCACCTATCCAGACACCTTCTGGACAACCCCCTCAAGCCCTGATGCTCTTCTTTTCATGTCCCCCGTCGACGTTCCTGGCTTCACCTCTTCAGCCAGTGTTCCCAATAGCAAGCCGCTGGAGGCACTGGTGTGTGCTCGTTCCCGAGTCCAGCTCTATGCGTCCATTAGACACACAGAGCCATGGCTCGGCCCCGCCCCCCACTCTCTCCTCATTGGCTTACCGATCTGTGATTAACAGTAGTAGGAACCAATGGCTCCTACTGCTGTCTTAGCAAATTAGGACTGAGAGACCCGGGAGCAGCTCAGCTCTTGTGCACATCACTGGATGGAGAGGGAGCTCAGGTGAGTATTAGGGGGAGCTGGGAGGAATTCCCTCTACTGGGAAGTTGTATTCTGCCAGCTGAGATACTTTGCCATTGATCATCGATTGCAGCCACTGATTGAGCATGGGCTTTCCAGTTTGTCTGCCAGAAGTAGATCTAAGGATCGACATTTGTCTAGTGGGGATAGCCACACATGGTCCCTACTGAACCAGTTGAATTTCAGTCTGTCTATGGTCAGCTTTAGAGATGACACAATCATCTATATCCCATTGTTTGTGCAGTCCTTGGCTGTATTCTAAAATGTCTGTCCCAATCAGCTTCTAACTTCATCATGGGTTAAACATTACAGAATATGTCTGTGTTGTAATACAAAGCCAGGGCTGGAAAATACAGCATGTGGAGTAGACTGAGTACTTTTGCCTAGTGTTTGGAGGGGTATTATGGTAGGGATGGAAGGTGGATAAAGCACACCCATCTGTATAAGCCCTCCAAGGTCACCTGTGCTGAGAAAAAATATGAACTGCCATTGCTTACGTCTAAAATTGCTATTTGTCTGGCTGCTAAACTGTTCCAGTGGCTTTAACATTTCACCTTGAGTATGGCAGATGAAGACTTCTGGAGCGGCCAGTCATCAGGTCTTTATATTATTACATGAGGGAGGAGGTGGCATCAATAAAGTTGATCTCTGAGAAAAAATACAATTTTTTGGACATTTGCAATGTAAAAATAATTCCACATCTGTGGCTGCTGCTACATTAGCTATAACTACTCCCATTCACTACTGTAAGTGCTAAACATCTGCAGCTGAAACATACAGTTCTGGCTTTAGTACAGTTTTCATAGTGGATTGCTCGTCTTCCACCTCCGCCATTCAATGTCAATGAATACAATGTATTCTGTGATTGGAGGAGGAGAGATTGTGCCGTCCATGTATTCAGTAAAAAGAATACAAGACATTTTTTAAAAGGAAGAGGTGGAGCGTAAGAAACCTCCGATGAGAACAGTACTCCAGTCGAAACTGTGAGTTTCACAAATAGGGCACACGTCATTAGCGTGTTGCGCACCCCTGTAGGGACTGCTGATGAACTAGATCCCCCACTTCTGCACAGCCAGGCACACCAAATTTTCACAAGCACTTCAGACTCATAGACAGAGAACAGTCCGTGACTTTGTTTTTGTTATTTATTGAGGGTTAATAACTTAGATAGGGATGGGAGATTATGGGATGCCCACTTGATTTCAGCAACAACTTCAGGGACATCTTCCATTATACAGTCTCCTCTACTTTTCTCCTTCACACACTCGCTTCCTGGCTTCAGCTGAATCACTGTTAGATCATCTGACAGACCCGCAGTGAGATTTAGCAATGGCTCTTTACAGGCAGGAACTCGTAGCCCCTTGTGGTGTAGCAAGAATACAGTGAAAACAGCCTGCACTTCTCCTCTGTGGCTACTGGTACCAACACCACCTCTTCAGGCACTGCCAACCCACCTGGCTGCAACTGCCCCTTTCACTAGCCCTCCAGACTAACTGTCTACACCAGTCCTCCAGACTGACTCTTCATCAGCCCACCCGGCTGACTCTCACCAGCCCAACCGGCTGACTCTCAGGAGATCTCCCGGGGAAGGATGACGACTCAAGCACACCGCTGTCTTCAGGGAGACTGGCTACATGTGGCAGCACCCAACCCCCGGCCCAAGGCAGGACACCCCCCCAGACCTGAGGGTTACTGACAGCCTCCTCAGCACTGTATCTCAATATTTCACCTGACTGCCCCTGTCGGCACGGCAGGGCTCATGCCTATTTATAAGGTAAGCTCCGCCCCCTGCCAGCGCACTACTGGGGATTGGCAGAGCCCTCATAAATATTCCAGGCAGCTCCTCTTAAGATCCACCTACCAACTCTAGAACATTCTCCAATGTCCCAGAAATGGAGAGGCACCAGAGGAGCTGTTAGGATGAGTCATTCAGCCCTGAGTCACTGAACCCTGACCCAGATTCCACAGCTCAGGCTTAGCCCTGAGCTAAAGTAAATTTACCTACTCTAAACTCTAACACTAATTATAGCACACACTAGAGGGTGCTACAAGTGGTAACTAATTTTTACATTGCAAATGTCCAAAAATATTTTTTCCTGGAGTTTAGCTTCAATTCTTTGTTAACTGTGATCATCTGACACAGAGCTTACAAAGGAAATGGCGAGGAATGGATGGAATGGCGATCGGACTTCTCGTTGGAAAAAGATATGACGGCTTTTCCGACTGGATTCCACTCAAGTTTGCCTTGCATACACACGGTCACGCAAAAGTTCGCTGAACTTACGACCGTCAAAAACGCAGTGACGTACAACACTACGACGAGTCGAGAAAATTAAGTTCAATGCTTCCGAGCATGCGTCGAATTGTTTCCGAGGATGCGTAGGAATTTTGGCATGTCGGAATTGCCACAGACAATCGCATTTTCGGATAGGAACTTTTCCTGACCGAAAAATTGAGAACATGCTCTCAATCTTTTGCTGACTGGAATTCGGCCAGCAAAAGTCCGATGGAGCATACACATGGTCGCATTTTCCGATGAAAAATTCTCATCGGTCTTTTGCGGGCTGAAATTCCGATTGTGTGTACGCGGCATTAGAGGTCTTTCAATCTAATGAATAACCCCTGTGACAAATTGCTTGGTTGACAAATGGTTCACTTACCCTGACCAAATTTGTTATGGCTGCTAAAAAATGTAAAATGCCTAAAATCATAGGAAAATTATAAAGCGGGGGGCCCGTGGTCAACATAAGCATATGCTCTTCTAATATGCAGTAAACACAATTACCTGTGTGACCTTGGGGAAAACCCATTTTGCTGACCCAGTTTTAGTGTTCGCACCACCATTACTTTGCTTAGTTGGAAAGAGGTTTTTATTGTTGTTTTCTTATTGATTGCCAATCCTTTTCGATTGACATCACTGGCTAGTTCACCTTTACACTTCCTACGTTATTTAAGTGATAAAATTCTGGTTTCATCCTGCACCAGAGGATTTCTCAGCCACAAGGCCGTAAACTTAATGACTCTACGTGACATCTTTATGCGTTGGGCTAATTCAGCCATTCACATCTTCAGACCACAGGACTGTCAAACAGGTATTTCATTGTATCGGTGGAGAATTATATTGTCTATCACAGTGATGACAATTCTTTTTGGTTTCTGCAAGCTAAATAAATTTTTATAATGTACTACCATGGGTAACAATTGTAAGAACATTTCCTGTAAGGCTGTACTCACTTGTGTGAGATGGGGCAGCACATGTGCGATGATGTGCCTTTTTACTCAGATTACCGTGTTTTGTGGTAGGGTAGTACTTTAATTCGAATAGCCTACCTACCACATCTAAATCACGCCAAAGAAGTACATGACCCTTTTGTTTTAAATCACACTTCACCACAATGCATGATAATAGGTTACTGTTTGTTGTGGTGCAATGCAACACACATACGATGATTAGGTGTATTGGAGTGTCATTAAGAAATATGGCATTTCAGCGCACAATACAAATTGACTGGGCACACAATCCTGCATTACAGAGATCTGAACAGAGCTTTAAGTACACACATTACTATTAATCCGGTCATTAAAATTGTATTCAAAACTTGTATTCAAAGTGAATCTAAACCCAAAATGTTTAGGAATATAGTAAGGAAAAATTAGAACTCTCTGTTTTTTATTGCTCTCTGTGTCCCCACTGGGGAGATTTGTTCTCTATATGTGAGAAGGAAGTGTCACCAGCACACCAGGATCTCCAAAATCGGGTCCAAAACTTTAATCACATAGTATCAAAAAAATAAATAGAAGCAATGTTTCGGAGCCACGCGGGACCCCTTCATCATGTCACATGAAACGTTGCTTCTATTTATTTTTTTGATACTATGTGATTAAAGTTTTGGACCCAATTTTGGAGATCCTGGTGTGCTGGTGACACTTCCTTCTCATGATTGCAGTCGGTTCCAGCCATTGGTCATTTCAGCACCCAATCTAAGATACAGCCGTTTGTGCAGGAACGTGTGCGTTGGGAGTATTGCATTGGTTGTTCTCTATATATGTCCCAGTGATTATGAAAGTAAGGGAAAATCCTACATTTTGAGTTGTCACCAGGGGTAGATGGAAAATTATCCAATTGCTCCAGTGACAACTGTTTGAGGCGGGATTTCCCTTAATTTTTTTCTCCCTCTTTCTGTTGTGTCTACAGGACAGAAAGTGAATGTTGAGTGAGTGAATCTCAACTCCAGAATCCCCCTTAACCCCCTTTTTTCAATTCCCTGTTTTCACTTACCTCATGTCGCATTCACGTGATCATCCAGTGGCAAATCTTTCGCCTACCTTTTTACATCCTGCTTTGGTCTGTCTTCTGGGTGTCCAGGTCACTGCTAACGTCATGCTGACAAGTCCCACTGGCTGACTAGTGGAGAGGTCCTCTCAAAATTCACAAGAGGACTGACATTGTACGAGTGTTAATTTTGTAAACGAAAACATTTTTGTCTACAAAATTAATACTATTTTAGTCGACGAAAAATAAACAATTTAGATGACTAAAATATGGCTAAAACTAAAATGGCATTTTAGTCAAAAGACTATGGCTAAATCTAAATCAAAATTTGACCTAAAAATTAACACTGGTTATATTTCACAATGCTAAATCTGCGTCTGCAGTGCATGTTCAAACCTTAATACTATAAATAATAACATGTTATTAGATTTTTACTCCAGGAGTATATAATGAGTTTGGCAATTGTACACTAATGCTTAAATAATGCATTACAATTTAACTAAACCCATTAGATTATAGTTGACTAAAAAAGACTAAAGCCGCGTACACACGATCGGACTTTCCGCCAACAAAACCGTGGATTTTTGTTCGAAGGATGTTGGCTCAAACTTGTCTTGCATATACACGGTCACACAAATGTTGGCCCAAAATTCCGAACGTGAGAACGCGGTGACTTACAAGACGTACGACGAGCAGAGAAAAAGAAAGTTTAATAGCCAGTGCGGCCTCTTCTGCTTGATTCTGAGCATGCATGAACTTTTGTGCGCCAGACTTGTGTACACACGATCGGACTTTCCGCCAACAAAGTTAAGTTGGCTGAAAATTTGAGAACCTGGTCTCAAACATTTGTGGGCGGAAATTCGGACAGCAAATGTTAGATGGAGCATACACACAGTAGGACTTTCTGACAACAAGCTGTGACAACAGGATGTGATCCAACATTTCCCGTCGGAAAGTCCGACTGTGTGTACGCGGCATAAGACTAAAACTGAATCGAAATTTGCCGTCAAAATTAATGGGTTAATGTGTGCAGCTGAAATAGCGGTCCCTGCAGGCGGAAAGAGCCAGCAAGGGACCTCGATGGGGGAACCCCCTCCCTGCCAACCTCTACCCCATTAGCCGCAGAGGTAACAGCCGAAATGTACACATGCAGCAGCAGCCGCACCCGCAGCAGGCATTGAGGGGGCAATACAACAAAGGTGAATTGCTTTTCAGGGACCAAAGCAAGTGTGAACAAGCACTTACAAAGAAACAGCTCCCCTCCCTAGCCCTTTTACCATACACAGAATAGCCATCCCACTGAAAATGCTTATTTGCCCTTTCTTGTGGCAACAATTGGTAAAATTTTGTGGTTTATTTGCAGTCTTCATACTCTTGCTCAATAACTTCCCATAGATTTATATGCAAGATACTCATTATGTGGGAACACTTTAAATATACTTGATATAATTCACATTAATAAGCAATGTGTCTGTGTTTGTGTGTGTATATGTATAGGGGAAGTTTGTTAATGACACCTAGTTTTACTTGTTCAAAACATGAAAACTTGTTCACTCTTCTCCTGAAATTAGCAAATCCAACATGTTCTTCGAATTTCTTTAAATAATCCCATGTAGCTCTGTATAAAAACCTACACTATATTACCAAAAGTATTGGGCCGCCTGCCTTTACACGCACATGAACTTTATTGGCATCCCAGTCTTAGTCCGTAGGGTTCAATATTGAGTTGGCCCACCCTTTGAATCTATAACAGCTTCAACTCTTCTGGGAAGGCTGTCCACAAGGTTTAGGAGTGTGTCTATGGGAATGTTTGACCATTCTTCCAGAAGCGCATTTGTGAGGTTAGGCACTGATGTGGACAAGAATGCCTGTCTTGCAGTCTCCGCCTTAATTCATCCCAAAAGTGTTCTATCGGGTTGAGGTCAGAACTCTGTGCAGGCCAGTCAAGTTCCTCTACCCCAAACTCGCTCATCCATGTCTTTATGGACCTTGCTTTGTGCACTTTTGGATGCACTTCGGGATGAATGGTCAAATAATCCCATAGGCACACTCCTAAACCTTGTGGACAGCCTTCCCAGAAGGGTTGAAGCTATTGTAGCTGCAAAGGGTGGGCCAACTCAGTATTGAACCCTACAGACTAAGACTGGGATGCCGCGAAAGTTCATGTGCGTGTAAAGGCAGGTGTTCCAATACTTTTGACAATACTATATATATATATATTGTAAGGGATTAAGGGATTAGCTCAGTAGTGCGGTGTGCAGGAGCCCCTGGATCGGTCACAGCACAGTGAAGTAGGCACAGACATGTAAAACATTTATGTGGGTGTATATACTCTATACCTATGTAAGGACGAGTTTCAAATAGAGAGGTTTCAAATAGAGAGTTTGTAATGAGCCAGCAAACACAAAGGTTTACCCTTCAAGGATCCTTTCTACACAATACAGCAACATAACGTGCAGAAGAGAGATCAAAATATACAGTCAGTAGCCATTCAGGAACATAAATTGGAAAGTTTTTCATTACATAAAGAAAAAATGATAAGAAAAACAGTACAATTTGTGATATATGTCTAAGGGGGCAGGCTGTGATAGGAAGAATTGACTTTTTAGCCCGCTAAAGTGCTTGCTGAAAATGTATTTCAGTACTGGAGAGGGATGAGAACATAAGGGACCACATCCAGGATTTTCCTTGATCCCTAGCGGATAAGGGGACAGCTTTACAATATCCCTGTAAGCCTTTAGCAGTGTTCTATTTCATTGCCACCTATCCAGATGAGCCTGTTCTTGTCACTCGTGCACTACATACATCTCCAACTGACACTACCACACTAGGAGAGCACCTTCTTTCTTTTTTCTGTTCCTTCCATGATGACAATTCCTTAAAGAAGAGAGGAAGTCCCCGAAGAAACGGGCAAATAGAAAAAGATAGTTTGTTTCTTGTCACTTTTCTCCCTTCCTGTGCAACTTGCCAATATGTCATTTCGATTATATGGGTATAAATTTATCTTTATTAAGCATTTGTATAAACAAGCTCAATATATGGCATCACACAGGTTAACAATCTGAAAATCGAAGGGGCCGAGAATTGTTCTTTGAACAGTTACTGCAACCAATCAACTGCAGGCACTGATGGGATATTCTGTATACAAAAAATAAATACAAAAAAAATACTGCGCATGTGAAAAGATTATTCAGTGTGAAAAAAAATCAGCACCACAAATGTGAGATATTGCCACAAAAAGCAAGAAACAAAATAAATGTGTGTTGCGCTACAGTGATTGATATTAAAAATACTAAAAATAAATAAATAAATAAACAGTCCAGAAAAATCAGTCTCTCAAATGGACCATAATGGTCAAATGGCAAACTCCATGATTCAACTATGAATAAGGTTATCTAATCCCTTCACCAAGTGAACACGCCACCACCACAATAGGTTTGACTCTTACCAGAGAGCCTAGACCCTCTTAAGAGTTGCATTTAATGTGAAGTATTGCACCCCAGAATAAGTCCTTTGTCGACTAAACTGGTCGGGCTGAGCTGTATGTTCCTGCTATCACGCATTTTACATGTTCTGTAGCGGCCGCCTTCCGTTTTTACCATGCAATGCTGTTTTTACTATGGCTATGTTTAAGTGCAATACTTTATATTAAATGCAACCCTTAAGAGGTTTTACACTATCCAGCGTTTTATGTTTTATTTGGATCTGACTACACGATCGTCGTTTGGGTGGAGTCCCCTGGATGCTCTGGAGCTGTTCCTGACGTGTTTCCTTTGTACATTCCCTGCTGATGACCCCTACCGGGACATATTCATCAAGCCTGTTTAACCCTTCATAATAAAGGGTCCAGGCTCTCTGGTAAGAGTCCAACCTACTGTGGTGGTGGCGTGTTCACTTGGTGAAGAGATTGGATAACCTTATCCACAGTTTAATCATGGAGTTTGTCATTTGACCATTATGGTCCATTTGAGAGACTGAGTTTATTTATTTATAATTTGTTTATTATTTTTAATATCAATCACTGTAGCGCAACACACCTTTATTTTGTTTTATTCTGTATACAAGCGTCTTCCATCCGTGCTGTTTATGTGGATGGAGGAATCTGTTATGCCACGTACACACGGTCGGACTTTACGGCAGACTTTGCCCGGTGGACGGGATTTCGTCGGACAATTCGATCGTGTGTGGGCTCTAGCGGACTTTGTTTGCTCAAAAGTTGGACGGACTTAGATTTGAAACATGTTTTAAATCTATCCGTCGAGCTCGAGTCCGGTCGAAAAGTCCGCTCGTCTGTATGCTAGTTCGACGGACAAAAAGCCACGCTAGGGCAGCTATTGGCTACTGGCTATGAACTTCCTTATTTTAGTCCGGTCGTACGTCATCATGTACGAATTCAATAGACTTTGGTGGATTGTGTGTAGGCAAGTCCGTTCATTCAGAAAGTCCGTCGTAAAGTACGTTGAAACGTCCGGCGAGCAAAGTCTGCCGTAAAGTCCACTCGTGTGTACGCGGCATTAGATTTCTACAAATTTAATTGTGTGAGGACCACACCAAGGGCCCATTTACACCAGATGCGGTGGCACTGCATTGGGTGGATGTTCCAGCACAGTCCCATCAAATGACGAGGCTAAATGTCTTGTCTCCTAATCTGTTTGGTTCAAACCGCTGTGCTGCTGTGATGTAGGGGCAGTGTGCTGTGAAAAATAATACTGCATGCAGTACTTTTATTTATCGCAGCTCAGTGCAAGGCAATCCACTGCTTTGCACTGCGTTGTGGCCAATTCAACTTTATGAGATTTCTCTGTGACATTTCAATAGAGTTTGTTTTAACAAGAAAGTGTACATTGCTGTGTGTCCAGATTGACACATCAGCACTGTGCTGATCTGACCGGACGGCACCACACACCAGTTGATATATTGTAATGCAGTGGCTGGTGTAAACGTACCTTAAGTCATATTATCTGGGAGCAGTGTGTGCAGCTCTGCTTATTTTGTCTCTGTGTGTATTTATTATTTTGCTGCTACCCATCAATTTTCTCTTTTATACATTGAAAGAGTGCAATGATATACAGGTCACAAGCAGCTAATTTTCTGACCAGCGATGCTTCCCCATGCACCCATTGTGCTTGATTGACAGACGGAAGGAAGCATCACTGCGCTTTTCTCCTACCCTGTGTCCTCAGTGCATAGCTCTACAGCAAGGATCCAGCACATCTCTGCTATACTGTAAGTTCTCAGCAGGGCAGTAAGTGCATGTGTCCAGAAAGGTATGGCATGTATGGATTTGCTTTTGGGGAGCACAGCACGGGGGGGGGGGGAGTCAATACTAAATAAGCATATAGAACATATATAACCTTGATCAAAGAACTCCTTCTTTCAAAATACAGAAGCAGAAGGCCGATGGACAACAGGAGATGGGATATAAACTGCTCTCCTTGTGTCCCAAGTAGTGTGTTGTCTTATGGTGGCTACACACACTTCAGTTTTGTTATCCGATTCATGTGCAATTGGATCAAACCAATACAATAACTCTCTCTGTAGGATGCCTCATTAAAAAAAATTAGATGTAAATAAGTGATATCATAGATTATAAAGCACATAAACTAAAAAAAAATAGAATACCACACTAACATAAAAAAATGCAAGTAAGTAAATGCATAAATAGTTAGACACATGAATCAAATATGGCCAAAAATGCTGGCAACCCTGCATTTCTGTCAGATAATGCACCACTTTGCCCAGAAAATTGTTGCAGTTTCAAATGTTTAGGCATTCTCATGTGTATTACTTTTGTTTGTATTAGTATGACACAAAAAAGTGGAGAAACTAAAAAGCCAAATCTGACACATTCCACACAAAACTCCAAAAATGACTGGACAAGATTATTGGTACCCTCAATTTAATATTTAGTAGCGCACCTCTAGGAAAAAATAACTGAAATTAATTGCTTCCTGTAACCATCAATGAGTTTCTTACACCTCTCTACTTCTCTTTCGCCAACTGCACCAGGTCTCTCGGATTGGAAGGGTTCCTTTTCTCAACAGCTGTTATGAGATCTCTCCACAGGTGCTCTATGGGATTTAGATATGGACTCATTGCTGGCCAGTTCAGTACTCTTCAGCACTTTGTCTTAAAACATTTCTGGGTGTTTTTTGACGAGTGCTTTGGGTCATTGTCCTAATGCATGACCTCCAGGCCTCGACTGGAAAATTTAATAGGCCTGGGCATTTTAGATTGAGCAGCCCATACCAGGCATGGACTGACAACTCATGGGGCCCTGGGGCAATAGGAGATCATGGGGCCCCCTGTGTCCCCGCCCACACTCAAGCCACAGCTACAAAAACCCCACCTACATGTTGCAGCTAAGCTGCATAGAGCGGACATTTAAATATTAACTGCAGCATAGCCTGCTGGAAGTTCCTGGCATTTTTCCAAAGAAGCTGTTGGGCACTTCCAGGTTTAACCTCCGGAAGACTTACCCCCATTCATGACCAGGCCATTTTTTGCGATATGGCACTGAGTTATTTTAACTGACAATTGCCGGTAATGCAACGCTGTACCCAAATAAAATGTATGTTATTTTTTTTCCACAAATAGAGCTTTCTTTTGGTGGTATTTGATCATCTCTGCATACTTTATTTTTTTGGGCTATAAATAAACAAAGACCGACAATTTTGAAAAAAAAAAAAGAGGGGAGTAGGAAGAGAAGGGAGGTAGGGAGAGGGGGGATTGAGAGAAAGAGGGTGGGTTGATAAGTATGTCTGCTATGTCCCACCTTTATACTGTATGAAGTACAGTACATCTCCCACCCACATACACAGGTCTCCTTTCAGAGTGGTCTCTCCCCTGTCGGTGTAGAAGGCAGACTGTCACACTCCAGTTCTCAGCTGCTCGCTGGTCCCTCTCCCTCCCCTCCTCCCACCGTCACAGCCAGTAACACATACCCAGTCCAGGAAATGTCCTCCTCCTTCCCAGGGTCTCTCTGTTCTTCTCTCTCCTCTCAGGACCAGGAGCCCGTTGACACCATCCATCCCGCGGCTGAATCCATCCTGCCCCTTCCACCCAGGAGCCTCTCATAGGTTCCCTCTACTGGCCCTGGCCCTGGGGTACTCAGCCAGAGAGCCTGAATGGTCAGTCCGCCCCTGGGGGTGGGCCTTGTAGCTGTCACTGATCAACCAAAGCTGGTGCTGAATGGCGCTCGCTCGGCATTGCCTCGCCCCCCCAGGAGTTGGTAGAAGATGACAGAAGGGAAAGGAGTGGAGGCATCGTTTCAACATTGGATCAAATGTAGAATATGCAGCCTGGCGGCCAGCCGGCCCACCGGACAAATGCCCAGTATGCTCTATGGCCAGTCCGGGCCTGATGACCTCTGACGGAGACCCAACTTTCTGACATTGGGCCCTACATTGCACCCCAGAATTCTTTGGTAGTCTTCAGATTTCATAATGCCATGCACACGGTCAAGAGTGCCCGAAGCAGCAAAACAACCCCAAAACATCAGTGAACCTCTACCATGTGTGACTGTAGGGACTGTATTTATTTCTTTAACCACAATAGCTGCTGTGGGCAAATGGGCGTAACTGTATGTCCCCTTTAAATGACGGGGCTAATGGGTGCGCGCGCACCGCCCGCCGCGTACAGTGTGACCGTGCCCACAGGACCGGCGGACTCAATGTCCACCGGTCTCCCAGCGATCGTGTCACGGAGCCGCAGAACGGGGAAGTGCCTATGTAAACAAGGCATTTCCCTGTTCTGCCTTGTGACATGACAGAGATCACTGCTTCCTGTCACCGGGAGCAGTGATCGCTGTCATGTAAGTTGAAGCCCATCCCCCCCACAGTTAGAATCACAACCTAGGACACACTTAACCCCTTCATCACCCCTTAGTGGTTAACCCCTTCCCCGCCAGTGTAATTTACACAGTAATTAGTGCATTTTTATAGCACTGATCGCTGTATAAATGACAATGGTCCCAAAATAGTGTCAAAAGTGTCCGATGTGTCCGCCGTAATGTTGCAGTCCCAATTCTACAAATCGTGCCAGGCCAACAACCCCGTCGCTTGCCCATGTTCTGAGGAAGGACACCCACTCCCTGGGGGGGGGGGACAGACCATGGATACCCGCCTAAGACAAATCTCGGCCTGCCATGGTCTTTTCCAGGGGAACCCATAGCTTAATGGTTGTGTGGAATCTCCAATTTAGGACACGCTGCAGTGCGATCGCCTGGTAGAATTGAAATACATTACGTATTCCCAGACCCCCCTTTAGCTTAGATCTTTGTAGCATTGCCATGGCAAGGCGTGGTCTCTTGCCACCCCACACAAACTTAAAGAAGAGTCTGTGGGGCTCAATGAAGAAGCGCTTAGGTAAATGCACAGGTACCATCTGCAGGAGAAAGGGGATGCGGGGTAGTATCGTCATTTTAAGGATGTTTGTCCAGCCAACCCATGTGAAGGACACTTTGTCCCAGGACTGCAGATCTTGACAGATCTTCTTGAGTAAATGGGCATAGTTGTGAGTTTTTAGGGAGTTGAGTCAGTCTGTAAGCTGAACGCCTAGGTATCTCATAGATGGGGACGACCATGAGTGGACAGATTTGTCTCTGGAGGAGTTCAAATTGTTTATGGGCCTCACAATAAACATGGGGCTTACAAAAAAAAAATGAAGAACATGTCTATTGGTCCACCAACCCCATCCACCACATGCCCATCTATTCTTCTGTAATGTCCAGGTCCCGATGCGAGATGATTATGCACTTCCTTCATTTCAGTGACAACACCCAGTGCCCTCCCCGCAATCATCCAAATTACGATAAGTTATATTAGCCCAATCATAAATTTCTTTTCCCAATGATTTGCAGAACTCTATGTCCCTGATCAGCATATATGTGTAGATGAGTCCCTGGTACCCTTTTCCGGCCAGTTAGGAATAAGACATTCCTAGCAAAATGGCCAGATACAGAATCAAATTTTACAAGCTTTTTTGAGAGAGTCATGGGATATCTGTATGTGTTTCGCATATACGAAGGAAGAGATTCCCAGCTCCAGCCCCCTGAGTGCCCGGCCTACATGGGCACAACTGGTACTACTGAACAAAGGTTACCACATATACCAGGATAACTTCTACACCAGCCTGCCCCTTTTCAAACACCTATACCTCGCAGAAACCCTAGCCTGCGGAACCTCAGAAAGAATAGGAAGGGCTTCAAGAAAACCATAGTGAATAAAAAACTGCGAAGGAGGGAAAGAGCAACTTTGAGATTCAACAAAGTGCTGGCCTTGAGGTGGAAGGATAACAGGACACTAAAGCTGTAGTTCAAAGAAGATGAGGTCCCATTGAAAAGCCAACATGTGTCCAAGATTATAATCTCTACATGGGGGGGGTGGATTTCAATGACCAAATGCTTCAGCCCTATTTATCAATAAGGAGGTCCCATTTCTGGTACAAGAAAGTAGCAATCTATTTAATTAATTTGGCCATTTATAATGCCAACATAATTTACACCAAATCCATGGAAAGCCCTGTCCACTTCCTAAAATTCCTCGAAGAAGTTGTCATGTCCCTCATCTACCAACAAAGACCACCCCCAAAAAACCTTCGCTCTGATGCTGTTAGCCGACTTCATGAGCGCCACTTCCCGGACAACATTCCACCATCTGAAGCAGGCTGAAGACGCCAAAAGAGATGTCGAGTATGCAGCAAAAGAGGATTTTCGAAGACATACCAGCTACCATTGTCCCCAGTGTCCCGCCGAACCCGGCCTTTGCATTGGTGAATGCTACCAACTGTATCACACATCCCTAAAACATTAGCCCATATTTTCCCCATTTTTATCATCTGTGCTGACCATTTCCCATGCTTCCTCAAATAACCATGTCACTGCCTTCCACGTGAACTGACCCTGGCCTGTTTTATCAATTATGCTTCTGCCTACTGCTTGGACTACTTGCTCATGAACTGACCCTGGCGTGTTTTATGAACTATGCTTTTGCCTACCACTTGGACTGATCTGTTGCCCTGCTATTGTAGTACACAGGGGTCTCACATGTTAGGCGCTCCACAAATGTTTTTCCGGATGGAGAAAACAATTTTTTTAGGTTTCGTAATTTCCGGATTATGGTCTGGAGTCTGAAGGCTTCATTGAGATTTGGATGGGTGAAGCCTCTACCCCTGTGCATTGGTGAATGCTTCCGACTGTATCACACTTCCCTAAAATATTAACCCATATTTTCCCCATTTTATCATCTGTGCTGACCATTTCCCATGCTTCCTCAAATAACCATGCCACTACCTTCCACGTGAACTGACCCTGGCCTGTTTTATGACTATGTCTCTGCCTACCATTTGGACAGCTTCCACATGAACTGACCCTGGCCTGTTTAATCAATTATGCTTCTGCCTACCACTTGGACTGATCTGTAGCCCTGCTATTGTAGTATACAGGGGTCTCACATGTTAGGAGCTCCAGAAAAGTTTTTTCTCCGGATGGAGAAAACTAATTTTTTAATTTTCTCCAGGTTTCGTCATTTCCAGATTATGGTCTGGAGTCTGAAGGCTTCATTGAGATTTCGATGGGTGAAGCCTCCACCCCTGTGCCCCTGTGCACAACTCTTACCTGATTGCGGCCCTCAGCCTGCTGTTGACTTACTGCCATTATGCCTCTGCCTGCCCCATGAACTGTCCACACCTGGACTATGGAAATAATCAGCTGTAGCAAGAGGCAGTATGTTTATGAAGGTCTGGGGGGCGGTACGATAATGAGTGTCTGCAGGCAACAGTATACCAGGACCAGTGGTGTATTTAGGTTTTGTGCTGCCCTAGGCCTAACTAAACTCATGCACCCCTAATTAAAATATGGGGCACCCCTTCCTCTTTAAGACTTGCCCTATCTGTAAACCACACCCCTTCCTATTTAGGCTCCACCTTTTCTTTTTAGAGCTCCACCTCTTCCGCTCTGTACATTAAAAGTGGGTACCAAGTGGCCTCATCAGTCAGTGCTCATCAGTGCTGCTTTATCAGTGCGGCCCTATCAGTGCAGCTTAACAGTGCCACCTTATCAGTGCCCAATAGTGCAGCCTTATCAGTGCCCATCAGTGCAGCCTATCAGTGCTCATCAGTACAGTCCCATCAGTGCCCATATCAGTCCTGCTTTATCAGCACAGCGCAGCCTCATTGCAGCTCATCAGTGGCCATGAGTGCAGCCTCATCAGGGGAAACCAGTGCAGCCTAATAGTGCCCATCAGTGCCGCCTATCAGTGCTCATCAGTGCAGCCACCTCAGTGCCCAACAGTGCAGCTCATCAGTGGCCATCAGTGCGGCCTTATCAGGGGCAACCAGTGCAGCCTATTAGTGCCCATCAGTGCCCATCAGTACAGTCTTATCAGTGCCCATCAGCGTGGCCTTATCAGGGGAAACAAGTGCATCCTAATAGTGCCCATCAGTGCAGCCTAACAGTAGACATATCAGTGCAGCTCATCAGTGCAGCCTATCAGTGCCCATATCAGTGCAGCTCATCAGTGCCCATATCAGTGCAGCCTATCAGCGCCTATATCACTGCAGCTCATCAGTGCCCATATCAGTGCAGCCTATCAGTGCCCATATCACTGCAGCTCATCAGTGCCCATATCAGTGCAGCCTATCAGTGCCCATATCAGTGTAGCCTATCAGTGCCCATATCAGTGCAGCTCATCAGTGGCCATATCAGTGCAGCTCATCAGTACCCATATCAGTGCAGCCTATCTGTGCCCATATCAGTGCAGCTCACCTGTGGCCATCAGTATAATAACTTCCATATTGAGCACTTGACACATGCACATTAGTAATAGTCACATAACCTTCCGTCCTGGCCGCTGACTGGGGATTCCCCTCATGCTCCTCTCTCGCCCTCTTCTCCTCCTATCGCTCTGGGCCAGGGGGAAGATTCAGTGAAGAAGAAAGCCATGCGGAGGAGAGTGGGCGGAGCATTGAGCTCCGACTCCGCCAGTCAGATTACGTTCAGCCGGGCTGGCCAATCACCGGCTGCTTATGGGGGTACCAGTCATCGTTGCTGCCTCCCCACCCCCTCCCCGCCGGCCAGGCTGTGTAAAAGTCTCACACTTGTGGTATCGCTATACTCAGGAGGAGTAGCAGAATGTATTTTGGGGTGTCATTTTTGCTATGTACATGCTATGTGTTGGAAATATCTTATAAATGGACAACTTTGTGTAAAAAAAAAAAAAATGCGTTTTCATTTTTTTCCACATTTTCCAAAAACTTCTGAAAAAATAAATCATTCAAAAGACTCATTATGCCTCATAGATTATACATTGGGGTGTTTACTTTCTAAAATGGGGTCATTTTGTGGGCGTTTCCATTGTCCTGGTGCTCCAGGGCCTTCAAAAGTGTGATAGGTCGTCATGAAATTATATGTGTAATTTATGTCCCTAGAACACCTGACAGTGCTCCCTGCATGTTGGGCCTCTGTATGTTGCCAGGCTGTGAAAAAGTCTCACACATGTGGTATCACCATACTCAAGAGGAGTAGCAGAATGTGTTTTGGGGTGTAGTTGCAAGCATGCATATGTTATGTGAGAGAAATAAACTGTTAATATGACAATTTTGTAAAAACAAAGACGAGAGAAAAAAAACCCCAAACCTTCATTTTGCAAAGAATTATGGGAAAAAATGACAACTTCAGATAACTCACCATGTGACTTACTTAATACCTTGGGATGTCTACTTTCCAAAAGGGGGTTATTGGGGGGGGGGGGTATTTGTACTTTCCTGGCTTGTTAGTGTCTCAAGAAATGAGATAGGCCTTCAGTACATCAGGTGTGATCAATTTTCATTGATTGGCACCATAGCTTGTAGACTCTATAATCACAAAGACCAAGTAATATACACTAATTAGAGTTATTTTTACCAAAGATATTTAGCCGTATACATTTTGGCCAAAATTTATGAAGAAAAATTACTAATTTGCTAAATTTTATGACAAAAACAAAGAAAAAGGCAATTTTCCACAACATTTTCAGTAATTTTTTATTTATAGGACAAAAAAAAAAAAAAAAAAACACAAGTGATTAAATACCACCAAAAGAAAGCTCTATTTGTGTGAAAAAAGGACGCACATTTCATTTGGGTACAGTGTTGGATGACTGAGTAATTGTCATTCAAACTGTGAGAGCACTGAAAGCTGAAAATTTCTCTGGGTAGGAAGGGGGTGAAAGTGCCTTATAGGCAAGTGGTTAAAAGTGCTTGTTTTCACATACAAACATGCTGATATATTAATTAGGCAAGTGATGTCAAACATTGGCCTACAATCAGGTGCCCTAAGACTTTCTCTTTCCCTCTTGATAAATGATACTTTGCAAGAGTAGAGGCTTTAAAAGAAGCCATTCTTCATTTAAAAAACGAAATGTTTTTGGTAGCGCAGTCCTTAAATCAAGAAAACAATTCCTCCATACACACTGTATTGGATATGGTCTACAATAGGAACATAAAAACATCCATAAAACATTTTAAATGATTCTGCAAGGAATGTCTAAGGGCTGGGCATCATATGGCAAAGTACAGCCTATATTTAGCTCTAACAAAATGATAATTAGGGTTGGGTCAGCCATACACTTATAAGCAACAGGTTCTTATTTTCTTGGAAAATGATTGTTGGTTGAGCTGCAATCATAGAAATGACAGGCTGTCCTGGAGAGTACTTGCTGATCTACCCGTTCCTCCTTTACGGCAAATAGGTCACATCCCTAAAATAATGTCAACACTGACGGTTATGTAAACAGCTATTTCTACAAGTAAAGGTTTAAAAATATTTATTACGGTTATCCAACACATCATTAGTTCTGGTAGAATTGTTGCATAACACCTACATGGTGAAAAAATGCTTTTCATATCAATAAAAGTAAGAGTAACCAAAGTGCACTTCATGGTAAAGGCCAGTGACGGAACCAGAGGGCATGCATTCTGATGGCCCAATGAGCACAGTCTCTGACCTCTGTTAAGTTAGGTGTTACAACAGTCCTTGCCAGTACTTGCAATGGAATTTGCCTAATATCTGCCAGAACCCTTGCTAATACTTCCAATCACACTTCCACAATCCCTGCCAGTACTTCCAATGGTACTCTCAGAATCCCTGAAGAAATAAAGTGATCTCGCACAAAATTAGAAAATCACAAAAAAACAATGATATAAAATCCACTGATGGATAAATGATATAACAAAAATAAGTGCAATAGTAATAAAGTGAAAATGCTATGGTAAAACATAAAAAATGCCAGTGAATAAAGTGACAGTGTATACCATAAATATTAAATAAATTCCTAAACGTGTCTCCATCAAGGTGGAGTACCATGAAAAAGTGATTAAAAATGAACAAGATGAAAGTGCACTACACAGTCCAAACGTTGAAAAAAAATTATAAATAATACAAAGTCTATGAAAGATAAAACGAAGTATATATAAATATTCCAAGTGGGAGTGATGGATTTGCAGGAAATTCCAAATCAATAACTTGCTATAAATGCTATATAAGGTAAATGGTATCAACCACATAAAGTTCCATATAATCTCTCTCAGTCTGTGATCTCCCAGAACTCTCACCTTAATGAAATATGGTATATTGCATTGATAAATAACGAGTATCATCCACGTTCTTCTATCTGGATCCTATTGTGTGCATATACACTTTAGGTAGATCTTTGATGTTTCTCCCCTTCAAAATTTCCAGAGATAGATCCTGGATCACTCTGGTGTCACCACAGCATATATGGGGGAAGGAAGAGAGAAAAGGAGCCTCCACTAGTGTAGTATGTTTAAAAGGCTATGGTAAATTTATTTAATGCCATAAAGGTGGACCCTTACAGTTAAAAAGTTAAAAACAGGCAAAATATAAAAGTCTAAATCTGTGGCGTTCTCAGCACCCTCTCACGTCTCCTCCTAGTGTGTGTCTGACTCCGGCCACTCCCGTCACGTGTCTTCATCTGGGGAACCAGATTGGTTGTACAGGCCTAGTTTATATGACGTGAAACACGAAAATACGAGTGCGGCCATCTTTTTGGTAGATGTATATGGCAGCCATTTTTCTATGGTTTAAATATAGAAATCATACGATATGGGGAAATAAAACTAGGTGTGTGTGGCTCACAAATTGCACAGGTAATCAGTGCATGATTAAATAAGACAGATTATTCGAAAGGATAGTTAATTAGCTTAAGATGTATGTTAATTAGCTTAAGATGTGTGTTAGTCCCGCAACGGAGTAATAAAAATACAAAACATAAAAGATGGAATAGCAGGTATATCCCAGTTATTTCAAGTAAAGGCTAAATCTGTCGTACATAAATGATGAGTCGAATGAGTGCCTAGAGAGTTAACATCTATAAAATTCAATCACTTTTAATGCAATCATAAATATCCACAAAGATAATTATCCACAGAAATTTATTAAAAATACATCTGAGATTAATATTGTATATACATGTATCCAACAAATACGTAAAAGGTACACCATACCTCCAGATTATAATGATTGATAAAAAAGAAAATAAGTTAAAAAATGTTAAAAAATAATATACATAATGGACAGTATCTAAATGTAGTAAGCTAAAAGTTGCTAAGGAAACAGTTAAGGTCGAACTCTACATTCATACCTCCAGGTATGAGAGTTCGCATGGTATGGATCCATTTGGATTCCATTTGACTGATGGTTCTGACCTTGTGGCTACCCCTCCATGCCCTATTGTACTTTTCTATACCCCAGAATTGAAGTTGTGAAGGGTCTTTATCATGTACCTGGGCGAAATGCCTCGATTATGTTTGGGGAAGCCATTTTTTATATTTTGGACATGTTCCTGTATCCTCACTTTAAGGGCCCTTTTCGTCCTGCCTATATATTTTAGGTTGCAACTACACTGTAATACATATACTACTGCCTCAGTGTGGCAGCCTATAAAATCTTTAATGGTAAATGATTGTCCTGTGTTGGTGGCTGTAAATTCTGTTCTCTTTTTAGGGATTTTTGTGAATGTTGGCAGGTATAGCAGTTTCGACAGGGATAAAACCCCTTTCCAGAAAAAAAGGTATATGTAGGTATGGGGGGCGGTTCAACTACCGATTTAACAATTAGGTCTCTGATGGTAGGGGCCCTTTTGTAATTAATATTGGGTTTGATCTTCTTAAGATCTTTATTATTTTTTAAAATGTGCCAGTGTCACTTGATTCATTTGGCTACATCTCTATGTTGGGTATTATAATCCAATAAAAGACAAGGTGCGTCATGTTGGAATGTTTTTTTAGGGTGGCTTTGTAACATCGCTGTCCTATCCTTTCCATTTACATGTTGTATCTGATTTTGTATCCATGAATGATCGTATCCTTTGTTTTTGAATTTTTCTCCAATTAGTTCAGCTTGGATCCTACAATCTTCTTCTTTCGTACAGTTTCTTTTTATTCTTATTAATTGTCTCTTAGGGATGTTATATAGCCAGGGTTTGTAGTGACAACTGTCCATTGACAAGTAGCTGTTGGTTTCAACATTTTTAAAGAAGGTTTTTGTCACTACTTTATTGCCTTCTAGGCAGATGTTCAAATCTAGAAAGTCAATCGCCATTTCATCAATTTTCCATACCAAGGATATATTTTTGTCATTTGTATTTAATTTATTTAGGAATTGTTCAAGAGTATTTCTATCCCCATTCCAAACTATAATTAAATCATCAATGTACCTTTTGTATAAGGCTAGTTCGGCAGGGGTATCCGTGTGAACTGTTATATCCTCCCATTGGGCCATAAAGGCGTTTGCCACACCAGGTGCAAATTTAGTGCCCATTGCAATCCCTATTGCTTGTTTGTAGTAGGGTTGATTATGCCAAAAATAGTTATGCTTCAAACAGAAATCCAAGCATTTAATCAGATATTTCCTTTGTTTACATACTAAAGTACTATGCTTTCTAAGAAGCCATTTGATGGCTAAGCAGGCATCATGATGTTGGACTATCGTATATAACGATGTAACATCGGCTGTGGCGAATAAGGTTCTGCCTTCCAATACTGGTAATGCTTCCAACAGTTGTAATATATGCTTGATATCTTTGAGGTAGGCTTGGGTTTGTTGAACAGCTGGTTGTATGTAATAGTCTATGTACTGTCCCATTCTTGATGTCAGGGAGTCTATCCCATTGACGATTGGTCTTCCTGGTGGGTTTTCTTTGCATTTATGAATTTTCGAAACTGTATATATAATCGGGATTCTACATGCTTCTGGTATGAGGTATTTAGATTCTTTTGGATTTAGCATACCCTTCTTGGTTCCCAAATCTTCTAAAAGTTCTAACTCTTTCTTGTATTTAGTAGTCGGATTACCCAATAATTTGATATATGTTTCTCCATCATGTAGTTGTCTATTTAATTCACTTTGGTACTGCTCTTTAGATTGTAGTACCACCGCTCCCCCTTTATCAGCTGGACGGATAACTAAGTCATTCCTCTCTGTTAGTAGTTTGATACCCTTCTTTATGTGGATGGGATCTGAAGTCTTCATTAGTTTTAGAGATTCCAAATCTTGTAAAACCAAATTCTTAAACACATCTATGTGTTGGTTATTTGTAACTTGCGGATTGAATATAGAATTGTTGCGTAACATACTATGTATTGGTGTCGGGGACGTGTTTCTTACTACATCATTTGGCTTCCTGGGGTTGTTCATCATGTATTTTTTGATATTGAGCTTTCTTATGTATTTTTGTATCCCTATGTATGTATTGAATTTATTGAGATTTTTTGCAGGTGCATGTTTTAATCCGTTGTCTAGTACAGCCAATTCTTCTGCCGTAATGGGTATACCACTCAGATTGACCACGTTCTCTCCAACTACTCTTTTTTTCACTTGGAGTCTCTGCATCCTGGACTGTTTCTTATCCTTTCTTCTTGAGGTCATCTCCTGGGTGAGCGGTTTGTATCTTGTGGTGGTCTCCGAGAAGAGTAATCTCTCCTCTCTCTGTCTAAAAAAGGGCGTTGTGTATTGTGGTCATATTGATTTTGATAGTATCGCTGGTTATTATATTGTTGGTCATGGTAATCTCTAATTGGGTCAAACCTATTGTAGATAGCTATAGGTGTTCTGTCCTGTGCTCCATAGTATTCCTGTTGATAAGGGGGTCCTCTATTGTCTCTTTGGTTTCTGCCATTATGTTGCCAATTGTTAAAAGGTTTTTTAAAAGATTTCTTAAAAGGTTTATTCCCCGTTTTCCTTGGAGTTTGGTATCCGTAACTATTACTATTCCGTTGGTCATGTTGTGGTCTTGGTGTTTCAATGTATGTATCTCTATCTTCCCATCTCCGTGGATTGTGTATATGGGATGTCGTGGCGTCCTGGATTCTGACTTCTCTTGAGTATGTAGAATTAGACTGTGTCTGTTCTATTTTACTCTGCCATTTAAAAATGTGATCATTTTTGTAGTCTGCTATGTCTCGTTGGTATTTCTTCATTTTTCGTTGTTGGACTTGCAAATCTTTCGCAATCAGATCTTTATTTAACTGTGTAGCAAGTCTCTTAAAATCTGTGGACTCCTTATGTGGTTCCAGTTTCTGTTTGATTTCTTCAATTTGTAGTTTTATTATCCTTGTCTTCTTTAGTTTCCTTTGTAATAGGAATCTTAGACCATCTATACTTTTACTATTGAAGAACTCAAACCATTCTTCCATTGACTCCTTTTCTACCAGTCCATCATTGGGTGTTAGCTCCCACCGTAATCTTCTAGGGACAATATTTTCCCTTATATATCTTTTGAAAGTATTGGTATCCCACCATAGGTTAACTTTTTTTTGCATATTGTGTCCTAACTTCTAACCAGACTTTCCAAATCTATATTTCGTGTCTTGTTTTGTGGGTCAAATACCTCATCTAGGTCAACCTTTCTGTTTTCCATGAATGTGAAGACATCCATCATAGCAGCAAAAGGTAAAAATGTGGATGTACAAATAAATAAAAAACAAGTGTCCCTTGCGCTACTATGAATAATTGTAGAAGGTGCCTGAGTGAAACACTGAATAGTGATACTATATCACTATAGTGATACTAATATATCACTATAGTGATACTAATGATTGCTGCAAAACCTGATGGTGTTCACAAACCACGCAGCAATTAATGAAGAAATAAAGTGATCTCGCGCAAAATTAGAAAATCACAAAAAACCAATGGAGTAAAATCCACTGATGGATAAATGATATAACAAAAATAAGTGCAATACGAATAAAGTGCAAGTGCTAACACATGGTAAAATATATAAAAAAATGCCAGTGAATAAAGTGACAGTATATACCATAAATATTAAATAAATTCATAAACCTGTCTCCATCAAGGCGGAGTACCATGAAAAAGTGATTAAAAATGAACAACAAGATGAAAGTGCACTACACAGTCCAAACGTTGAAATAGAAATAATATAAAGTCTATGAAAGATAAAACGATGTGTATATAAATATTCCAAGTGGGAGTGATGGATTTGCAGGAAATTCCAAATCAATAACTTGCTATAAATGCTATATAAGGTAAATGGTATCAACCACATAAAGCTACATATAATCTCTCTCAGTCTGTGGTCTCCCAGAACTCGCACCTTAACTGCGGGGCGGCTTGTTTTCCGCTCTAGCAGCTGGTCTCCTTCTCTGTTTAGCTGCCCATGTGGCGTTGGCGGTTACCTATTGGTGGCATTATAGTACCTATACTCCCCTTAGTTGGATACACACTCCCCGTTAGAAAACTTCTTACCGGTGGCCATTCAGGTGGCATTTGGGTTCTTGGGAATAACAGAATATCATGGCTACTTCTTGCCCTCACCATTGCTGTTACACTCCCCCTTTGGTACAGGCATATACACTGGAGCTTTACCTTCTTCTACTACATTCCCCCTGATTGGCCATGACGTTACCACTTACTTGTACAAATTCACTCCCCCTTTTTCTCCTAAATTATTAACATTATTACTGTTATACTTTTTGGCTCATTTTGGTATCCACACACATTCATTTATAATGATAACTATTCTATTTCATTTACGTATTATTTTCTAGTCACTTTTAGTACTCTTATTTCTATAGGTTATGAATATGTGGTTGCCACGTCTTAAGCTCCTCACAAACACCTGTTCCCCTTTGGAGTTTCCATTACCTGCCCCTCTAGGTACCGCCTCAGCTTCCGGGATTGTTGTCTCACATCCCTGGCAGGTTCAAACCCTCGGTGCCCTCCACCTATCTACACAGGTTCCTTGTAAGTAATCTATTATGGTCCTAAGTTACCATTGTTATTTTAGGATCCAATTATAATTTTTTTTTGCCTGACCTGTGGTCAGCCCCTGAAATTTTCTTATACATTTTCTATAGATAGCTACATTGCATCTGCTCCTGAAGATTGGAAATATCCATGAAACGCGTCGAGCTTTTAGATGCCATTCACACTAATAACCTTTTTATAAATCTATCATGTTATGCCGTTTGGACCCCACCAACTGCCACTATGTTATTGTGAAGACACACAACTATGAGTCTGAGTTTGTTTTTTATCTCACCACTGCGATTCACATCGTGCTGCTATGCTGCTATGCTACATTGTCATTGTGGATCAGTTTTATGGAACGTGTATTCATATGTTCCACTATATCATTCTGTATGCATTTGGTAACATGCAGGCTATTTGGTCATAAATGTGGTCTATTCACCAGACATTATTATTATTATTATGGTGCAGTTACATGCAACAAACAGTCTGATGATTTTTTATTATGGTACCATTATGACTACAACATGCTGCTATGCCATCATGCTGTTTTATGATGTTTTATTACTATGTATTTTACTATGAAATAACGTTTCCCTGATTTACCATATTTTACTGTTCACAATCTGTTACTATGCAATACGATGTGCTCGCATACATGGTGTATTCACTAGATATTCTCACTAGTATTATGTTGTGTTATCTTCCCAGCTGCATGCCTCACACAAAGTCCCAAACCCCCCTTTTTTTATTTTTTTGTATACATTTTGGTGATGGAGGTACATCTCTTATTCAATGTCCTCATATAAAGTCCCATTTAGTTAGTTTTCTCTTTTTCTGTTGTGAATATGATTATAATTAGTGATAATTACTGCTCTTGTTGAACATGCTTATATATGTTTTCCTTGCATTGTAAAAGTTAAAAATGTTTAAATAAACAAATGTATAAAAAAAAATTACAAATGCACTCCTTACCTGTTTAATTACCTCAACTTTTATTTTCATTTTCTAATATTTTTAATTGCTTAAACCTTTAAAAAAAAAAAGATTTTTTTTTTTAAATTCAATTGTAATGTGCCTTGAGGATCCTGGGTGACATTGAACATGCATAGTCATGAAGTTACAAGTCTTGATAAGGGTTTGGTAGCAATTGTAAGGGGAGCCTCAAACAGTTTTTCCCCTACCAAAGCCCTATCCAGGCATGCAGCCTAGGTGGCCAGGAAACATAGCCAGCAAACACTTGCCCCCCTTCCTGTACCAGACCAGGCCACGTGTCCTTAAACATTGAGTAGTAAAGCCCACCCCCATCTTGCAAGGTACCTTGTCCTTTTGTTGAGGAACAAGGGCTTCTTCCCCACATCTGCTGCCCCATAGTGGATGTAGGGGGTTTGTGGGGAGCACACATAGGAATATGAAAGCCTGCCTAATAATAAGGGGGCCCCAGATATCCACCCACTCCCAGGAAAATTAGTATGAGGTATATTAGTACCCATTATTACTCATTCTCAAAAAAGTGGACAAGAAAAAAACACAAGACCTTGGTTGCACAACAATGCTTCCATGCCACACTTCTGCCACAAATGACAAACTGCTCAGAGCTATGGTAATGTGAATGAGGCAAAGAGGATCCTGCGTGATGTCATTAACCAAAGATAGTCATTGCAGCAGCCAGGCTGCCAAAACACGACCGGTTTGTTCAGTGGTTCAGTGAACTGCAGACAGGCTGGGTTTGAGTTGAACTCATGTTTGACCCAAAGCAAATCCCTAATCTGTCCTTGGAAATGATCTTTTATCTTTTTATCTAAATGTAATAAATACCTGTACATTAATCTCTGGAAATATGTATCTAATTACCTTTGACTTACAAACATATAAACCCTCTTCCTCATTTACAGTACAGTGCCTTGCAAAAGTATTCACCCCTTGGCTTTTTACCTATTTTGTTACATTACAGCCTTTAGTTCAATGTTTTTTTAATCTGAATTATATGCGATGGATCAGAACACAATAGTCTAAGTTGGTGAAGTAAAATTAGAAAAATATATACATAAAACTATTTTTCAAAAATAAAGAACTGATAATTGACTTGTGCGTATGTATTCACCCCCTTTGTTATGAAGCCCATAAAAAGCTTTGGTGCAACCAATTACCTTCAGAAGTCCCATAATTAGTGAAATGATGTCCACCTGTGTGCAATCTAAGTGTCACATGATCTGTCATTACATATACACACCTTTTTTAAAGGCCCCAGAGGCTGCAACACCTAAGCAAGAGGCACCACTAACCAAACACTGCCATGAAGACTAAGGAACTCTCCAAACAAGTAAGGGACAATGTTATTGAGAAGTACAAGTCAGGGTTAGGTTATAAAAAAATATCCAAATCTTTGATGATCTCTAGGAGCACCATCAAATCTATCAAAACCAAATGGAAAGAACATGGCACAACAGCAAACCTGCCAAGAGACAGCTGCACACCAAAACTCACAGACCGGGCAAGGAGGGCATTAATCAAAGAGGCAGCACAGAGACCGAAGGTAACCCTGGGGGAGTTGCAGAGTTCCACAGCAGAGACTGAAGTATCTGTACATAGGATGACAATAAGCCGTATGCTCCATAGAGTTGGGTTTATGGCCAGAAGAAAGCCATTACTTTCAGCAAAAAACAAAATGGCACGTTTTGAGTTTGCGAAAAGGGCATGTGGGAGACTCCCAAAATGTATGGAGGAAGGTGCTCTGGTCTGATGAGACTAAAATTGAACTTTTTGGCCATCAAAGAAAATGCTATGTCTGGCGCAAACCCAACACATCACATCACCCAAAGAACACCATCCCCACAGTGAAACATGGTGGTGGCAGCATCATGCTGTGGGGATGTTTTTCAGCAGTCGGGACTGGGAAACTGGGGGAAAGATGGATGGTGCTAAATACAGGGATATTCTTGAGCAAAACCTGTACCACTCTGTGTGTGATTTGAGGCTAGGACGGAGGTTCACCTTCCAGCAGGACAAGGACCCCAAACACACTGCTAAAGCAAAACTTCAGTGGTTTAAGGAGAAACATGTAAATGTGTTGGAATGGCCTAGTCAAAGCCCAGACCTCAATCCAATAGAAAATCTGTGGTCAGACTTAAAGATTGGTGTTCACAAGCGCAAACCATCCAACTTGAAGGAGCTGGAGCAGTTTTGCAGAGAGGAATGGGCAAAAAAACCCAGTGGCAAGATGTGGCAAGCTCATAGAGACTTATCCAAAGTGACTTGGAGCTGTGAAATGTGAAATGAAAAAATGTGGCTCTACAAAGTATTGACTCTAGGGGGGTGAATAGTTATGCACATTGACTTTGTCTGTTATTTTGTCCTATTTGTTGTTTGCTTCACAATAAAAAAAAGACATCTTCAAAGTTGTGGTCATGTTCTGTAAATTAAATGATGCAAATCCTAAAACAATCCATGTTATATCCGGGTTGTGAGGCAACAAAACACGAAAAATGCCAAGGGGGTGAATACTTTTGCAAGGCACTGTATATCAAGTTCGATTAGTCAATGGACTATCTTAGTTTATATTGGCATGTCATTTTTTCCCTTTATTTTCTTGTATGTCATTTATTTTGCATACAATTTACTATATAGATTGTATATGATTTTAATGTGTACATGTTACTAATTCCTAATAAATTCATATTTTTTAAAGAAATATGTTGTAAATGTAAACAGTTTTCAAAGTTTTTAATGTAGGAATCAAACACAGAAATGTTTTTATTGCAGAAATAATGTAGAAAGAAACAGTTCGAATGTAGAAATCAAATTAATTTGTCAATAGCTTAACGTTTTATTTATTTCCACCTGGATCAGAGCAATTTTTACAATTCCACTATGGGTATATTGATTTAGCAATAGCTTTATTACATATGATACCATAGTAAGACATTTATCATTTTTGGGAAAACAAGATTTTCTTTTGACAGTATTGTCAAGAATTATTTTATTTTCTATATAATCTACAGGCAAAAATATATAACAAAACAAAAAAAATGTTTTTTTTTCTACTCTGATCAGGATTAGTTTTACTTTACTAGTGTTACTGAAGATAAAACGTGAAAATTTGGGTTGGTAGTTTTCTCATTTTTAAAAGTAGGCATTAAGGAGCTTTGCAATTACACCACTGCTTCCAAACAGAGAGCAATGGTTCTTCTCTGGAGTATGCTGGCAGAGAACAGGCTTTTTTTTACTCAGGCCGTGGCTGCTTTCCAAAGAGGATGAACTGTAAGGCCCCTTTCACACGAGGCAGACTCCGTTTCTACGGAGCCCGCCTTGGTCTGCCGGCTCAGCAGGAGATCTGTCCGTTGATCTCCACTGAGCCGGCGGATGACAGGTCCCTCTCTGCTCACTGAGCGGGGAGGGGCTTGTCAGGCGCCGCTGCCGCCTATGGAGGGATCGGACGAAAACGGACAGCATGACCGTTTTCGGCAGATCTCACCCGATCCGATCCGCCAGCGACGGACCTGGACGTAGAGCCATCCGTCTGCTTTTAGCGGATCGGACCGGGTCGGATGTCAGCGGACATGTCTCCGCTGACATCCGACGCTCCATAGACTAACATGGAGCGCCCGTTCAGGTCTGCCATCAAAACTGACAGGCGGACCTGAACGGTCCGATCATGTGAAAGGGGTCTAAAGCCCCTTTCACACTGGCTTTCTGATCAGGTCCACCTGTCAGTTTTTCAGGTGGACCTGAACGGAGCCTCTATTCACTCCTGTGGAGCGGCGTATGTCAGCTCCACAGGAGTGATCTGATCCTGCCGGCAAAATCCAGACGCATGGTTACCCTATTTTTCATCCATCCGGTGGATCAGATGGGATCTGATGAAAACAGACAGGCAGTCCCTTTTCATCCAATCTCCCCATGGAGGAGAGCAGGGCTCTGACCGGTCCGTCTCTGCACAGTGAGGGAAGACTGACCTGTCATCCGCCTGCTCAATCCGGATCAGCGGATCAATCCCCCGCTGAGCAAAACAGAATCCGCCGGGGCAGACCACCCGTGTGAAAGGACCCTAAAACTTTGAATACCTTTTGATTTGATGCACCTGCAATGCATTTAGATGATTTGAACTGAAAGTTTAATTGGGCTTTAAAGCACCCTTCAGCCCAGGTGTGGAAGCACTGAATGAAAAGTTGATTAGCAAGCTTTAGTTGGCTTTTAACAGTTTTACCAAAATAGCTAATGGACACTTTAAGGGCTTCCAGAAATCACTTTGAAGCTTTATAAATGCTCTCTGAATCCAATGTTTTTTTAGAGTAATGTTTGCATGCTAAGATTAAATCTTGCTGTATGTAGGAAGCCTCAGAATCATTAGTAGGTTATATTTAGTAACTATACATACAGGTATAGTACTAAAATATATTAGTAAGTTGTTATTGCCACGAATACTGTATACAAAATGAAGCTATATCATTAATGATAATGCGCCTGTGAAAAAAGTTGTTTTCAGGATTTTTGGGCATTGTGTCCATTAAAAACAAAACCGAGGTTGATAACTGTGGTTGCAAACCAGAGTCTTGTCTCCCCAAAGGGGCAGGAACTGTGATAAAAGGTTGACAGAGGTTCTAAAATACATACGCCACATCCAAAACAGAAGTTAATTAGTTGCTTCAATCAAATCAACAGGTATCTAATCATAATATTATCTGCAAAACATCATTGTTAATTATAAGGTGGAAACCAGTTCTCTGCATCTTGTATTTGTCTTAACATACATTAATTAAAGTATGTAATTTTTATATAATGTGACCTAAACAGAATGATCATGATTGGAATAGCTCTGTACAATACTTTTTGTTAATAGAACTCAATGTTCTGTTCAATAATTCATGATCTTGTTATAGAAAAAGTGCAATATTTTTAATTGAAATCAATCATGGAAGTCCTAATTTAAAAGATTTATGAAATAAAAAGTGCACTGGCAATGTAAATTAGTATTTCAGAGGAACTGAACTGAAGTGGGATTGTTAAAGTTCTGGGGGAAAAAATGCTTATTAGTGGTAGACCGTAAATATGCCAATATGGTAGAGCTGGGTAAAATAAAATGTTATTATTAAAATAATAGAGAAGAAAATGTGATGTGTTTTTAAAAAAGCTGTGAATGTCATCACTGCTGAGTTACTTTTTACTGTATCTGTGTAAAAACATTATTATTCAGAAAGTTTCATTAATTAATTTAAAATGGATCAGTCATAACTGGGCTTGCAGGGGACTATAGTTGGGCCTGAACTCAAAAAGTGTAGATGTAACATATATAGGGAACATTTAGAGATTTTAAAGTGAAATTATACTCACCTCCACTCCAGTGATGTGGTGTCCCAGAGCTTCCTCACAGACCTCTCAACACTTCGGCTGGTCTTCTTCTGGGTTCCCAAGCTTCTACCATTTTTATTGGCCAGACTGAAATTATGTCATTCCTGCACATGCGCAGGATATTATTCATCTCTGCACGTCTGCAGCTCTGTTTACGGTACAGATAGGTAGGTAGGAAACTTTCAACAATTCAAGAGAATGTCCAGTGCCTCCGGAACAATTCTAAAAGGTGAGTGTTATCCTGCAGATGACTTTCCAAGCCTCTTCTCAGATTTCCAGTCCACTTATGCCAAATGGGTTCAATAAACTGTCAAAATCACCAAATGTGTGTCTTCTCCTTTTTTCACCTTTGCTTCCCAAGTATCTTTAACTCATTACATGTGAATCCCAAAAGAAACTCATATAGTGTAGTATTTTATAAAAAAAATGGAAACAAGCATATCTATTGTATATTGTGCTTACATGTGAATATACTGACATCAGTGATGTCAGTGCTCCACCCACTACTTGTGCAGCCTCTTACCAAATAATCAAATTAAACCACATATCATTCCTTTCCAGGTAGGTCCGTGGAACTACATCCCTGGATGTCCCTCCTCTCAATATAACTCAAAAGAAAATGAAATTACTCAAAACACTGTAATACTGTGAAGATTAAGGGCTCATGTACACTACAGCTTCTAAACTCGAGTTTAGGAGCTTTTGTTGTTTTTTTGCCAAAGCTCCTAATCTCAACTCAATAAAAGCCTGTGCGTCCATGTACACATTAGCTTTTACAAAGGTTTAGAAGCTGCTGTGGTTAGGGGAGGTTAAACCCCCCTCAACTTTCCTCTCCTGAATGGGGAAGAATCGTATTTAGAATAGGAACGTTTTGACCACCGGCCGCAAAACGCGGCAAAATGGCTATAAAATCGTGGTGCGATTTTGCCACGTTTTGTGTTTTTCCCGCAGCCAGCGGTCAACCTAGTCTGTGTGTACACAAAGCCTAACACTGCAAACCAGATAAATACATAAATCATGCTCACATTTAGTTAATAATAAAGTGCAGACCTATGATTCCCACACCACATGGCAGCTTAATGTGTACTAACCCTTACCAGAGGTAGGTCCTTTAAGGCACAAAATCTGGTAATCTTAGATTTCTCTTCAAATCTTTATGCACTTTATGATGGGTATTAATGTTGACCACTGAGAAGTTTGGAAGAGAGATCTAAGATTACCAGATTTTGTGCTCTAAAGGGCCTA
Source organism: Lithobates clamitans (assembly GCA_037952925.1). Classification (NCBI taxonomy): domain Eukaryota; kingdom Metazoa; phylum Chordata; class Amphibia; order Anura; family Ranidae; genus Lithobates; species Lithobates clamitans. The sequence continues at coordinate 6,532,114 of JBBGZY010000053.1, read as the reverse complement.
CCTTTGGTAAAGGGTTAGTACACATTAAGCTGGCAAATTGACAGGACAAACTTATTGGACCCATTTGACATAAGTGGATTGGAAATCTGGTAAAAGGCTTGGAAAGTCATCTGCAGGATAATACTTACCTTTTATAATTGTTCCTGAAGCGCTGAACATTTTTCTTGTATTTTTCAACTGAGTATGCCAGGGGCATTCAATAAAGTAAAAAAGTTTGAAGGGATAGGGACTTTCAGGAATCCATGGCCTGGTAAGGTCATTTGTTTCCATCCCTAGGGACTTTAAATGATATCATGATCTGGTAAGGTCAAGAATATCCATCCCATATGCATCTAGAGAGGACGGAGTATTGGCAAGGGGGGTGGGACTTTAAATAAAGCACCGGGCAGCAAAAGAGTACTTGGAGGAATAAAAAGGAATTTTATTAAAAAGCTAGGTTGTTCTGACTGTTATACTTGACGAGTTCATTACAGTTTAAATGCAATGCGAAGCTATCGTAATATTTGTATCTGTGTCATATCTTTAAATAAAAAATTAAAAAAAAAAAAAGCTAGGTTGAAAGCATACATATTCTTGTTGATAATGGTACAAGGTAATGAACATATACTGATTAGATCATTTGACACAGTTCATGTAAACATGCAATGATAACAATGGTAATACAAGTAGAAAAGGTAATGCAAGTGGCAAATTTATGGTAATATCACATATGAATATGAACACATTTATTCCTTCATTCATCTCAGATCACAAGGGTAAATTCGATAATTAAAATGGTATGACCTGCAGGACCTATGGCTTCACTGAGCCTGAAGGGGTAAATATATGTAATAAATTGAAGGATCTTGGTAGAATTGGTAAGGACAGGGCAACCGGTAGCTCTACGCATTTTGTGGCTTAAGCCACTTGTCAGGAGCAAGCACGTGTGATATCTAGAAAAACTAATATAGAGATAAGAGAGGGAATCACAAATATAAAGAAAGACAAGGTACCAATTCTACCAAGATCCTTCAGTTTATTACGGTACATGTATTTACCCTTTCAGGCTCAGTGAGGCCATAGGTCCTGCAGGTCATACCATTTTAATTATCAAATTTACCCTTGTGATCTGAGATGAATGAAGGAATAAATGTGTTTATTGTATGTGATATTACCATCAATTTGCCACTTGCACTACCTTTGCTACTTGTATTACCATTGTTATCATTGCATGTTTACATGAACTGTGTCAAATGATCTAATCAGTATATGTTCATTACTTTGTACCATTGTCAACAAGAATATGTATGCTTTCAACCTAGCTTTTTAAAAACATTCCTTTTTATTCATCCAAGTACTCTTTTGCTGCCCGGTGCTTCATTTAAAGTCCCACCCCCCTTGCCAGTACTCCCTCCTCTCTAGATGCCAGGGGCATTGGTGGTCGGTTCAGCTGCTTGGGAGACTCTGGGAAGCACTTGTGTGCTGGTGGACTTTTTACATTTGTTCTTAAAGGAAAGAAACTTTAATGCAGAAGAAATATAGCATGTCTCTTCTGCATTAACCTACCTGTTCACCATTTAAAAAAAATGAAAGTTCCACTTTAATTGTGCCTCAGCAGTAGCCTGAACAAAAAGTTTACCTTTAATCTTGTATTCTTCTTGAAAAATACATGAGGGTATCTAGGCACTACTGTGCCTACAGACTCATAGCTGTGTATTTGTAGTGTGAGATCATACGGCACTATTGCCTCTGGCTGCTAGTCTCAGGAGATTGGAGAGATTTGGTAACTGTTAAAAATTGCAAAGTTTATGACATTGTTCAGCATGGATGAAGGGGTTTTATAGAAGAACTATTTTTATTGCTTACAGCATCCAATTAGATTCCTCTTTTCAGCATCTCATACATAATTGAGGAAAGGTGCAGGACCAATCTGGATGACTGATATGGCAACAAAACCACCTCATGAATTTATGTAAAACCATTAGGACTACCATGGAATAGAACCCATAGACACCTACTCAAACACTCTTACGTTGTAGGCTTTCTCTTTTTTATAGATATTATGATTAGATATTATTAAGATTATCATCAGTTAGGCAAAGGATCCCAGCAAACCAGTCCACACACATCTTTGCAGCACACATTAAGAACAGGAATAAGAGTACATAATGAAGTAAAGAGATGGGTCATCCAAAACTTAGATTTCTGCTGCTGTTAGTAAATGTTGGAGAGAAACCACCTCCCAATTTTTATATCTCTTGGGGACTTAATTGCTGAGATCTCTGATCTTAAAATCCATCTAAACCCAAGAACAAAGGAGTAAAAAACCTTCTGTGTACAGCAGTCCCCTCAGCCCCCCCCCCAATACTTACCTGAGTTCCATCTCCATCCAGCAATGTGTGAGAGAGCCTCGGCTCTCTGGGGAATCTCCCCCTCATTGACTGAGACAGCAGCGGGAGCCAGTGAACCAATGAGGTGAGAGGGGGTAGGAACAAGCCTGCTTTGGTGCCCCTATTGCAAGCTGCTTGCTCTGGGGGCACTTGGCAGGGGGAGTGGCCAAGAGCGCCAGCGAGGGATCTGAGAAGAGGCGGAACCACTGTTCAGAGCAGGTTAGTATGACATGTTTGTTAAATTTAAAAAAAGAAAACCTTTAATATCACTTTAAGTTTCCAGGTCTGCACATTTGTCACAGCCAATACAAAAAGGTGTTCCGCTCTCCTTGTATTGATATAATGGATACTATAACAGAAGAATAACCTTAATAATAAAGTATATACACAACAAACGATGTGGGAAAACTTTAGGTCGCAGCCCCCTTTATTGGGTTTAAATAATATTTAACCGCAAAATAAAATGTAACCTTTATTATTAAACAGAATCACTGCTAATTATTAAAGGACCAATAAGCTTAGTCACTAAGCTTGAAGCAGAAATATCTTACACCAATCAAATTCGAATTTACCAACAACAAAGTGGGCGACTTTATACCATAAAGGCAGGGGGGGGGGAATAGAGCAGCAGGAGGGAGCAGACCAAAAGATCCAAAAGAAAGGCAGACTATAATCCAGAGGTGAGTCCAGAGGACACACCTGAGGTAACAGGTGAAAGGTCACACTCATTGGTCAGATGTTTTCCCACAGATGTTTTCAGATTGTCGCCAATCCATCGGTCAGCTGACTGAAGATCTGCTCGGCAACCAAGGTACATTTTCCTAGCAGGCCACTAGGAACCTGGAACACAAACCAGAAAGAACCAGCAAAGAACAGCCCATTGTTATTAGTGTATGAAGAAAGAACATTTCCTTTGCATATAATTACCTGTCAGATTGTACTTAACATGAAGATAAATCTTAATTCATTGATGTTGAACAACAAGTGTTCTTGTACTAGACAATTTTCTGCAAGTGAATCTTTGCTGCCTGCAGAAACCAATTAGAACTGAACATTCTAATACCAGCTTTCAAATGGAAGAAAAAAACTGATTCTGGAAGCCATAAGGAAACATACCGTAGTTAGTTCTTGTTAATTACAAATTGAGGCACTGACATTCCTTTAATAGGTACTTTCTAAATACACAAAAAGTCATTAAAAATTAAGTTACATGATATCAGAATCAGAATGGTGTTTTTTTAATATCACAGGTGGCCATGGAAGCCAATTCCTTGTGATACAAGGCTTTTTTAAATACCAACACTGTCATTTTGGAGGTTCATCCTTTATTTGAATGCAGTAGCGTAACTTGGGTTGGTGTGACCTGGTGCGGTAAAATATGATGTCACCTCCCCCCCCCGGTCACTGAGCAATCCGGGGCACTGAGCAGGCTAGTGCATTAGCATAGCTCTACCCCTTAACCTGCCACAATGCTTTGTCCTGCCGCTCCGGAGTGATAGCAGGAGCAGAACAGAGCAGTAGACACTGGGCAGGCTAGTGCATCGGGCTCTGTAAATGTTGTGGTTTATGCCAGTGCGCCAATCCATGCACTGTCACAGATGGGGGGGACACCATCACTGTCGGATTTTACTTCCTTATTAATAGTGTCTCCCAGGCCTGGACTGAAAAATAGACCTAGGCACTTTAGACTGAGCAGCCCAGTGGAATCCCCCCCAGTGTAAATCCCTCCACCCAGTGTAACCCCCCCCAGTCTAATCCTCCCAGTGTAAATCCTCCCAGTGTAACAGTGTAATTCCCCCTCCCCCATGTAAATCCTACCAGTTTAATCCCCCATAGTGTAAATCCCCCCACCCAGTGTAATCCTTCCAGTGTAATTCCTATCCCCCCAGTAAATCCTCCTATTTTTATCTCCCATAGTGTAAATTCCCCCAGTATAAATCCCACAACCATTGTACTCCCCCGCGTAAATCCCCACACCATTGTACTCCCCGGTGTATTCCCCCCCCCTGTGAACCCCCCTGTGTAAATGCCCTCCGGTGTAATCCCCTCAATGTAACCCCCTGTGTAATGCCCCCAATGTAACCCTCGTGTAATCCCCCTAATGTAACTCCCCCTTGTGTAATCCCCCCTGTGTAATCCCCCTAATGTAGCCTCCCTTGTGTAATCCCCCTAATGTAACCCCCCCCGTGTATATCTGCCCATTGTGACTATATATTGTATAATATCTCTCCCCTCCCCACATTTACAGACCTTAGAACAGCGTGGCTTTCTCCACATGGATGCCCCTCCTCCTAGGCTCCTCCACCTGTTGTAGATGTACTGTCAGTGTGGAGGAGGAGCCTAGACTCTGTCGACTGTGATGAGTGCAATTGTGATAGGCAGCTGGCATCTCTCCCCACCTGCCCATCACAATAATAGGGGATTGCAGTGTCGGTTCCTGGAAAACATGCGGGCGCGGGGCACTGGACTAGTCTATCTGAGCACTGAACTGTCTGCCAATGCCTTCTTTCTCCTCCTTCCTCCGCGAACATCGCATAGTCACAGCAAAGATACACAGAGGAAGGAGAAAGAGGACAGAGTCACGGCGCCTCTCTCAATCCAGCGCTGTGCCGGGTGTCACCTCTCTGGCGGGTGTCACCCGGGTGCGGCCTGCACCCCCTGCTCCCCCCTAGCAACACCACTGTTTGAATGGGATGTGCTATCTCTCAGATTATTTTAGGATTACATGCTACTAAATCTGTTAGTTTAGGATACTAGAGAGGAATTTGGACATGAAGGCCCTTCAGCATACGTGTAGCCAGCACATCCTTAACAGCCATGTAATACAGGTGATTCTGTTGCTTGTGACATATTACTAGCAGCAGGATTTCTGAGGAGAACCTTTCTCTTACTTGACACTAAACAATAACATTATTCTCCAAAAATAATCTATACATATGCACTGCTTAATGGCCCTGTAATCTATTTTTCATGAAATTGTTTCTTACTTAGGACGGAGCAGCACATATTTTTTGTGGTTGTGTACCCTGCTGTATGCATACTACATTCTCAGGAGTGAGTAAGAGAGGACGTCTGCTTTGCTCTGTACAGTGGGGCCATGGAGAATGATTGTAGCCACCTCCTAATAGGAGGTCAAATCACAGCAGCAAAAAAAGGAATCTAGAGATATGGAGGAGACTGAGAGCAATAGAGGGACTTTTTGGAGTTCAAGTGAAAGTTCAGTCAAAATCTAACGTAGGCTAAACCTACTCCCACCCCCCATTCTTTTTTTCTTCAAAGCAACCTTTATTGAAAATATGTGCAGATTTCATTTCAACAAAATGACAGTCAAGTAATAAGAGAGTCTCAAAACCAAATTAGGGTCATACCAATACAGATAACCAAGTTCCATGGGAGGGAGGAGGTGGAATCCTTATGGGTAGAGCTCCAAAGGGATGAAGCTAAGGGGAAAATAATACTGGGAGTATGCTATAGGCCCCCTAACCTAAGGGAGGAAGTGGAGACAGATCTCCTATCACAATTTGGATTAGCAGCAAGGATGGGAAGCGTTATCATAATGGGAGATTTTATTTATCCAGACATAGACTGGGCGGAGGGAACCGCGCATTTATTTAAGGCTCGCCAGTTCCTTAATGTCTTGCAGGACAATTTTATGGGTCAGATGGTAGACGCACCAACTAGAAATAAAACATTACTGAATCTACTGATTACCAACAATACAGACCTGATCACAGCTGTGGAAATACGGGGCAATTTAGCTAACAGCGATCACAGGTCAATTCGTTTCAGTATAAATCACACAAATAGGAAACATAAAGGGAATACAAAGACACTGAATTTCAAAAGAGCTAACTTCCCTAAACTACAAACCTTGCTAAAAGGCATAAATTGGGATAAAATATTAGGAACAAAGAATACGGAGGAGAGATGGGTTTGCTTTAAGAGTATATTAAATAAGGGCATTAGCCAATGTATCCCATTGGGTAATAAATTTAAAAGGGGGAACAAAAGTCCTGGATGGCTTAAATCCAATGTAAAAATGCATATAAAAGCAAAGGAGAAGGCCTTCAAAAAATACAAGGTTGAGGGATCATCCTCAGCATTCAGACTTTATAAAAAATGCAACAAGAAATGTAAGGGTGCAATTAGGACGGCTAAGATAGAACATGAAAGACACATAGCGGAGGAGAGCAAAAAAAAATCCCAAGAAATTCTTTAAGTATGTAAACAGTAAAAAAGGGAGGACTGACCATATTGGCCCCATAAAGAATGAGGAAGGACATCTGGTTACAAAGGATGGGGAGATGGCGAAGGTATTGAATTTATTCTTCTCCTCAGTCTTCACAAGTGAATCGGGGGGCTTCAGTAACCAAAACTGCAGTGTTTATCCTCATGACACAAAACAGGAAGCACTTCCATGGTTAACAGAGGACAGAATTAAAATTAGACTTGAGAAACTTAACATTAATAAATCACCGGGACCTGATGGCTTGCATCCGAGAGTACTTAGGGAACTCAGTCAAGTGATTGCCAGTCCGTTGTTCCTAATTTTTACAGACAGTCTACTGATTGGAATGGTACCAGCTGATTGGAAAAAAGCCAATGTAGCACCAATATTTAAAAAGGGCCCAAAATACATCCCTGGGAATTACAGACCAGTTAGCCTAACATCAATAGTATGTAAACTCTTGGAGGGGATGATAAGGGACTATATACAAGATTTTAGTAATGAGAACAGTGTCATTAGCAATAATCAACATGGATTCATGAAGAATCATTCTTGCCAAACCAATCTACTAACCTTCTATGAGGAGGTGAGTTGCCATCTACATAAAGGAAGGCCCGTAGACGTGGTGTATCTGGATTTTGCAAAAGCATTTGACACAGTTCCCTATAAACGTTTACTGTACAAAATAAGGTCCGTTGGCATGTACCATAGGGTGAGTACATGGATTGAAAACTGGCTACAAGGGCGAGTTCAGAGGGTGGTGATAAATGGGGACTACTCAGAATGGTCAGTTGTGGGTAGTGGGGTTCCCCAGGGTTCTGTGCTGGGACCAATCCTATTTAATTTGTTCATAAACGACCTGGAGAATGGGATAAACAGTTCAATCTCTGTATTTGTAGATGATACTAAGCTAAGCAGGGCAATAACTTCTGTGTGGAAACCTTGCAAAAAGATCTGAACAAATTAATGGGGTGGGCAACTACATGGCAGATGAGGTTCAATGTAGAAAAATGTAAAATAATGCATTTGGGTGGCAAAAATCTGAATGCAATCTATAGACTGGGGGGAGAACCTCTGGTGGAATCTAGGATGGGAAAGGACCTGGGGGTCCTAGTAGATGATAGGCTCAGCAATGGCATGCAATGCCAAGCTGCTGCTAACAAAGCAAACAGAATATTGGCATGCATTAAAAAGGGGATCAACTCCAGAGATACAACGATTAATTCTCCCACTCTACAAGACTCTGGTCCGGCCGCACCTAGAGTATGCTGTCCAGTTCAGGGCACCAGTCCTCAGGAAGGATGTACTGGAAATGGAGCGAGTACAAAGAAGGGCAACAAAGCTAATAAAGGGTCTGGAGGATCTTAGTTATGAGGAAAGGTTGCGAGCACTGAACTTATTCTCTCTGGAGAAGAGACGCTTGAGAGGGGATATGATTTCAATATACAAATACCGTACTGGTGACCCTACAATAGAAATAAAACTTTTTCGCAGAAGAGAGTTTAACAAGACTCGTGGCCACTCATTAAAATTAGAAGAAAAGAGGTTTAACCCTAAACTACGTAGAGGGTTCTTTACTGCAAGGATGTGGAATTCTCTTCCACAGGCGGTGGTCTCAGCGGGGAGCATCAATAGTTTCAAGAAACTATTAGATAAGCACCTAAATGAATGCAACATGCAGGGATATACAATGTAATACTGACACATAATCACATATAGGTTGAACTTGATGGACTTGTGTCTTTTTTCAGCCTCACCTACTAAGTTACATCTTACAGGGAAAAGAAGCAGATGTCATGACGGAACAAGGTCAAACTGACAATAAAATTCAGACATTTGGATACAAATATCATGCATGGAAATACATTTTCAATATAAGGTCCCACTTGTAACACAGGACAGAGTGAGAAAACATACATAGGGGGTAAAGGTGGTTAAAGTAAGTAGGGGAAAAAGCTTGTGGCACCTCGCTCATTGAAGGGGCAGGGTTAAATTTCTCTAGTGGTGTAGGGCTCAATTCCAGTGTAGCGCCAGGTTAGAAAATGTACACTATGGCTAATAGGATCCTCCTAACTGTAAAATCTTCCAGGGGGTGAATTCTGTCAGCCCATGAGGGGTAAAAGAGACAGAAAGTGAGGAGAGAAAGACAAAAAAGGGGGGGGGGGGCAATGCTGAGCCAAGAACGCCCTCCAGTGGTGAGTTCCCCCAGCCTCATCCACCCAGTAGCAGGGGTGGCTTGGGCTGAGTGGGTAGTGCTATAGTAAGCAAGACGAAAGGCAAGAGAGCAATGATGAAAGAAAAGGAGAAGGGGGTGTAAACTGAGCACTCTGCAAGAAGCCTTGGGGGAGCAGGGATTGTTCAGGGATGAGTCGTGTCAGCTGGTGTATGTGGCAGGGAAAGGTCGCCCATTATCTGACTATAGGTCAGTATGGAGGAGGAGCCTAGAAATAGGGCTTTCTTTTGGTGGTATTTGATCACCTCTGCGGGTTTTATTTTTTGCGCTATAAACAAAGAGCAACAATTTTGAAAAAAACATTCCTTGTAATAGAAAAAAAGCCTGGCAGGACCTCTTAAATATGAGATCTGGGGTCAAAAAGACCTCAGATCTCATATATACACTAAAATGCAATAAAAAAAAATGTAATTTAAAAAAAAAAAAAATGTTGCTTTAAGAGCTATGGGCGGAAGTAACATTTTGACGTTGCTTCCACCCTGCAATGCTATGGAGACAGGTGTGGGCCATCTTCCCCTCACTTGTCTCCATACCAAGCCAGGGAGTGGACCCGATCGCTTGCGCCGCTAGCGACGGCTCCGGTAAGCGGCGGAGGGCACCGGAGAGCGGCCCTATCCCACCACTGATAAAATTGATCTCACGGCGAATACGCTGCAGAGACCACTTTTATCTGAAACCGGACTGCTCACTGAAGAAGAGGATACTGGGTTTATGGTAGCTAGCTGCTGCCATAACAACGATATTCCTCTTCAAAGTGCCGACATATATCGACGTGAGCCGGTCCGAAAGGTGGTTAATCATTAATAATTAATCATTATAACATTATCTCTCATTTCTGCTAGTGTGCTCTGAATAACTGTGAAAGGTTTGCAGTAAAGGGGTGCCCATCAAAGCCAGGGACAACTGGAGAACCATCAAACATACAAGTGTGTCAGTCTTTGGAATACACACCAGGATCATAGAAAGAAAGTGTCCACACAAATTGCAAGAACCATATTAACCACTTAAGGATCGGAAGAATTTGTCCCCTTATGACCAGGCCATTTTATGCGATACGGCACTGCGTCTCTTTAACTGACAATTGTGTGGTCGTGAGACGTTGTACCCAAACAAAATTGAAGTCCTTTTTTACCCAAAAATAGAGCTTTCTGCTGGTGGTATTTGATCACCTCTACGGTTTTTTTTTTTTGCGCTTTAAGCAAAGTGCGACAATTTTGAATTTTTTTTTTTAACTTTTTGCTATAATACATATCCAAAAAAAATATAAAAAAACAAATGTATCATCAGTTTAGGCCGATATATATTCTTCTACATATTTTTGGTAAAAAAAATCGCAATAGGCATATATTGATTGGTTTGCGCGAAAGTTATCGCGTCTACAAACTATGGCTTAGATTTAGGGACTTTTATTTCTTTTTCTTGTTTTTACTGGTAATGGCGGTGATCTGCGATTTTTATCGGTACTGCGACATTGCGGTGGACAAATCTAACCCCAAATTACACTTTTTGGGGACCAGTGACATTATTACATTGATCAGTGCTATAAAAATGCACGGATCAATGTAAAAATGACACTGGCAGTGAAGGGGTTAACACTAGGGGGTAATCAAGGGGTTAACTGTGTTCCCTAGGTGTGTCCTAACTGTGGGGGGCTGCCTGGGACATGACAGAAATCACTGTTCCCGATCACTGAGAACAGTAGATCTCTGACATATCACCGTCAGAAGGGAGAAATGCCTTGTTTACATAAGCAGTTCCCAGTTCTGCCTGTGTAGAAGGCGATCGCGGGCCGTCGGTGGACATCGAGTACGCCCGACCCGCGGGCACACTACAATGACGGCGATTCACGCAGGGGGGCCAACCTGCCACAGTATAACTGCGGTGGCTGGTCCTTAAGCGGTTAAAGTAAAACCAAAGGCAAACTATTTAATTTCCTTTCCTGCTCCATGGCCATAACAGTAGAGGAAATAACTTTAAGTGAGGGGACACCTGGTTGTCACCAGGGTTACCAGAACGAGTGTCCCCATCGGATGATCTCCCCTCTGTCGGACAACCCAACATTTCTTTCACTTTCACTCTCGATGATAATAAGTAAATAACAAAAATAAAGAGGGTGAATCTCCCTACTCGGGATACAGGCAGCAATAAAAACCCACAATTTAATCCCTCTCCATTCTATCTAAAACTGAGAAAAAAATTAAATAAAAATAGCTTTTAGCTATAGATTTAGCATCTCTTTTTCCACTACATTACATTATTAGTAACATCCACTTTCATTTGCTATTTACAGTTGATGTACAGTAAACTATGCAATCTACTTCTCAATTATTACTCTGGCAACAAACAAATTGTATAGCTGTGCTATAATTATCTGTATTATTATATGTCTAGATGTGATTAGAGTTTCATTCTGTTGTAGATTATGTGATTTAAAGCCAATCTCCACCCAAACATTTTGTTTTTTTTCTGTAGATAATGGTTACAACTTCTCTGTAGAAGGGTTTTTCCTTTACATTCTGTTCTGTCTGATGCCTATCACCTTGCAGATGGAGAAACAAAAAGCCTTTGAAGTATTGGCTGACATTGGCTGAATCCTTTTTCTTGGCAGCATTCCCCCACCAGTCTACTTTGAAATATGTGAATATTTTTCATTAAACGCAGCTTATTAAGTACCGAGGAGGGCGCAGGCTGGCTCCCAAAACGTGCTGGCTTGTAGGCAGCTGCCTATTTAATATTTCTGGCTGATTGCTGCAGGAGTCGGGTTGTTTATGACTATTTCCTCTGCAGACGTGTCATATCCTGTTTTTTCTAGGGTATACATACTGTATATGTGTGCAGGGGACTGACCTAAGGGAGAAAATCCTATAGTAGGACCAAATTCTCTGATTTAGTTCTTTTTTACTTTTTCTGCCATCCATCCAATGGGCCCAACTTCAGGGATTTCACCTTTCATGGACTGTTGTTAATATGCATGTTTCCATCTCAGGTATGGGCTGCACTAAGTTCTCTATGCACCTATTCTATGTCGTATCATAAATGACAATAAATTGGTAGGTATACAGTGAAGGGGATCACCTATGCAAAGACCTATTCATGGGTAGGAAGTCCTGATATAGACGTTATAATCTAAAGGTAACAATAGTTAGTCCTTAAGTAGACATATTGTAAACAGGTAAATCCAATGTCCCAAAAAGGCAGATCAGCTCACTACCACCTGCCACCTGCCACCTGATCTGCCTTTTTGGGACATTGGATTTACCTGTTTACAATATGTCTACTTAAGGACTAACTATTGTTACCTTTAGATTATAACGTCTATATCAGGACTTCCTACCCATGAATAGGTCTTTGCATAGGTGATCCCCTTCACTGTATACCTACCAAATTATTGTCATTTATGATACGGTTTAGCGCTACACTTTTTGTTGTTTCTTGCATATATACTTTGTTGGTTGTGTTAGCTGCTTTCTTTTTGTCTTTCTTGTGAGCAGCGCAGAATTATTTTGCATATACCTATTCTATGTCAACCGCTAGGAACAGTGTATTGATTCACCAGCACAGCCATTATACCTCATTCTACTTCAACAATATTGCACAGCCAAATGTTAATTATTGTATATGTATGAAAAGACAAATTAAAGAATGATGTGATCTGCCATGTTAACTTTTCAAGTCTGCAAGGACTTATTTAGGTAAAGAAGTTGTCTGTCTTTCTTACAGGGAGGAAGTTATTAAGAAAAGAACACATGTAACTATGGTGTATCACAAGAACATTTTGCTTGGGAGTTAAAGCCATTCAACACTCCAGTTTAAACAGCCTTGTGCTTCCGCAGAGCATTTGTACCAAGTTAACCCTTGTAGTTGAGTACACATGATGAATCACATCACTGAAGCCAGAATACACACCACTGCGCATGCGCCAAGTAGCCGCGGCACTCTTGCTTGTGCAAGACTACTCACTTTAGGTGACCCCTATTTTTCAGTGGCTCCATTTTGTGAAGAGCCAACAAACCCAAGCAATTTGGCTCCATTAAGGACATAATTTTTCTGGTAGTGGATTCATTTCCAGCATCTCACCCCTACCTTGACTTGTGTTATGACATTGTCACTGTGCTGCCTGTTCTCGATTTAATTAGTTCACATAGTGCACACTAAGGAAACACAACAAGGATTACACTAGCCAATGACAATTCTTATTACTGCTTCTGTATCCTCTGCATGTAAATTAAGCTAATGAAAAAAATGTCTCTTCAAAGATACACCTGCTCTTGTAAAAATCATCTCGATTTATTTTTACTTTTTTTAGGTTTCCTTCTCTAATAATGTCTAAACCAATTTTATTTCACGCCTTACATATGTCACAGAGGAAGCAACACTGGGATTTCACAACTCATTACTGCACAGCTGAATGGTTTTATTATACATTCAAGTAACCCTAGGTTGCTAATCTTTAAAACAGCTTGTCTGTATATATAATACATTTATGTTCATTCTAATGCCCTGTACACACAGTCGGATTTTCCGACAGAAAATGTGTGATAGGACCTTGTTGTTGGAAATTCCGACCGTGTGTAGGCTCCATCACACATTTTCCATCGGAATTTCCGACACACAAAGTTTGAGAGCTTGCTACAAAATTTTCCGACAACAAAATCCGTTGTCGGAAATTCTGATCGTGTGTACACAAATCCGACACACAAAGTGCCACGCATGCTCAGCATAAATTAAGAGACGAAAGCTTTTGGCTACTGCCCTGTTTATAGTCCTGACGTACGTGTTTTACATCACCGCGTTCAGAACGATCATATTTTCTGACAACTTTGTGCGGCCGTGTGTATGCAAGACAAGTTTGAGCCAACATCCGTCGGAAAAAATCCATGGATTTTGTTGTCGGAATGTCCGATCAATGTCTGGCCGTGTGTACAGGGCAATAAATGTACTAATCTAGAAATACAGTAGGTGTCATTTCAGCTACCACATGGAACTGTATTGGACTTAATTGTTGGCAAAGGTTTTTTATTTCCTTTATCCATCAGCGGACTTTAGTAAAAGTACTAACACCACAGCAGCTTATGGGTCCTACACCATGTGTCCTAGATGTGTCTGGATGCTTTATGGTTTCCCACATGCCAAATGCATCTTATGTGGTCACATTCTGGCAGCATCAACAGTATTAAAGTGTTACTAAACCCACAACAGTAATGCACTCGAAAACACACGGAGAGGCTCGAAGACAGTCGGGAACGGAGTGTTTCCGTGTGTCTCTGAGTGGCTCCGAGTGCTCCGATTGTCACCGGCCCCTCCGTACCTCTGGCCAAATGCGGTACTGCACACCCCATTGGCTTGAATCCTGCTCGTCTTGCGAGACAATGCTCACAAACAGTAAAGGAGTTGCGAGACAATGCTCACAAACAGTAAGGGAGTTACTAATGCGCAAACCAAACGGTGGTGATGATCTAACAAACTAATTAAATAGCTGCCAACAGAAAAAAGTGCTCACACACTCAGCATAAATGTAGTATAAAAAACTGCAGAGCTTGACTAAACTAAATATGCAAAAAATATCCTAATGTAACACTAAAAATTAATATGCAAAATATAATGTGCAAAAACGCAATACGTGGGCAAATACTGCAAATCCGTGCAAATAATGATCTCCAGCAAACAAAAATGCAATAATAAATAGCAAAATAATGCAATAGTAATAAAAAACTAAATACATTTCTTACTAAAAGTGATTGTGAAAAATGCTGTGCAAAAACCTTAATCAAAAACAAATATGCAAATCCGTGCAAAGGTATTGATATCCAACAGATAATAACTTGCAAACGGTAACAATGTGATGATACAGTTGACATAAAAGTGCAATTGTAAATCTGAAATAGTGCAAAATAGCAATAAAATAATCTAGTCCAATAGTGTGAAATAAAGTCTCTTGATACAGTGCAATAACTCAAATCAAGTGCTCAATCCAAACATGCAGACTGTCCTATCCAATAATAAAGTGCGTGTGCAACAATGTGGCAAGCTTCTTCTGTCCGGGTGATAAAGTTTCCCCCAGCCCCTCACCTCATAGATTGTATAAATGAGCCACACATAGGTGGGAGGCAGCTTCTATGGCTGCGGTTGCTTGGGGCAGAGCCCAGGGAGCTTGAGTGGAGCAAAGCACTGTTCTAGAGACCCCAAGAAGTAAATGCACTGAGAAGGAGATTCGACCGTGGGTGAGAGTTCTAGCCCCAGGACAGAGGGCCCACATTATTGATGTAGAAGTTGAGTAAGACCTGGACCAAGTCAGGGTACTTTTGGAATGGCAGGAAGAGATACCTGTTTGCTTTCAGGAAGAAGAGGTACGCCTAGCTGAAGGGGTAACTGCCAGGGTGATCCCATTGAAAGTGGGGGGAAAGACTGTTGAGAGGTAGCCATCGTCAAGGGTCCAGGAGAGGGGCCTAGGATCTGTTGGGACAGACTCTCATAGGGCCAGTGCCCCTCCTGCTTCTTTCTATACTGACATGAGCCGGCTAGTTGATAGCTTGGTGAAGAATGGATCTGGAAATGCAAATCAGAGCTATCGGAGACTCAGATTTTTCTCAGGGCAGTTGCTGACCCCTATCGAAGAAGATGAGTTTGAGGCCTGGATGAGTCAGGCCATCCAGGCTATGGAGGAATGGAGTGTTTCAGAGGCTGTGAAACAACATTGGCTCAATGAGAGCCTCTGAGACCCTGCTGCCGATGTAATCCATAACTCGAGAATGTAATCCATAACTCGAGAATGGGAAAGAGAACTTGTATTGCTATGGACTACATAGATGCTTTGTATGCTGTATTTGGAAGAGTTGAAACAACTGAAGATCTGATGTACAAATTTTATCACACTCATCAACAAAAGTGGGAGAACCTCTCTGAATACATCTTCCGAGTAGACAGAATGTTGCACCAGATTATTCTTAAAAAGGGTATCGATCCCAAGGTCGCTGATCAAGCTCGTTTAGATCGGGTCTTGCAAGAGGCTCAGCCAAACCATTCCATTTTGTTAAAGTTATTACTGAAAAAAACAAAGGTGCTACCTATGTATCCTGAATTGATAAGAGAAGTGCTGGAAGAGGAAGCTCTATTGGAAGAAAAAAGTCAGGGAACGAGAGAATTGAGCACTATTGCTGCTAAGAGGGAGAAAGTAGTTGCCCAAACTATCCATTTTGAGGCAGGTTTCTCAGATGAAGACAATGAAACTGAGTCAGAACAGGCTGGGCTGGCCATTCCTGATACTAACAAGCTGGTGGGCGAACTCGGACCAGCTGATCTGATGACCCAAGTAGCTCAAGCCCAAACTCAGATGTATCTTGCTCTAATGCGAGTAATGGAAACTCAAGCAAAGGTCCAAGAACAAGGACTTCACCAAGGAGGACCAAAGCTTTCCCGAGTGCGAGAAAAGAAATGTTATGGATGTGGAGAAGTTGGGAACTTCCGGGCTGAATTTGCTGGATACAGGAGCCCAGGTAACTTTGCTGTATCGAGACTCCTATAACAAGTACTTAAGGCACATCTCTTTATGTAAGCTCGAAGACTTGGAGATTTGGGGTATAAAGTAGGTACCCAAAGTGCCCATATGACAGTTATATCCCTATCAAGATAACCTTTGATACTTCCTTGGCTGGAAAGCTGTAGACTCTCGACACTTTGGCTGTTGTCTGTCCTCGACTTGCTGGGGCAGGCCGCAATTCCTTGCTGATAGGCACCAACACCAATCTTATGATGAGATTACTCACGCCGCTGGCCTTGGAGGGTGCTCCAGTAGGGAAGATCCATCCTCAGTTGCGGCTGGCTTTTCAGCGCGTGTTGCAGGAAAAGAAGGCCCCCGATGAAGGGGTAGGAAGACTGTGGCAACTAGATACACAGGAAAAGGTGTTGCAGCCTGGTGAAAGAACCAACATGAAAGCCACTGTTAAGCTATCATGAGATCAACCGGGTCCCTATGTGGTGGTAGAAGCTGATCCAGAGGAGGAAGATAGCGGAATAGAACTGGTTCCGGAGATCGTACCCACTAGGACCTTACTGAGAAGCGGGGGAAGAATCTCTGTCAGTGTGAGGAATGTCACCAGCCATCCAATCAGCCCGAAGCCTAGTATGGTGATTGGGAAAGTGATTTCTGCCACCCCAGTGACAGGGGATGACTTATTCCGGAAGGGAAATGGAAGGAAGAGAGACCACTGTCCAGTGGCCAAATCTATCCCCCAGATGGGAAGAGAGGATTAAAGCTCAGTTAGCCCGATGGGAGAAAATGTTCTCCAAGAATGACTTTGATGTGGGTTGCGCCAAGAGAGCTCAACACTGAATTCGGCTGAGTGAAGATAAACCTTTCCAAGACAGAGCTAGACGAATCCCTTTGTGTGACCTGGAGGACCTTCGGGAACAATTGACTGAACTTAAGAAGTCTGGGGTCATTAGTTGAATCTAGAAGCCCTTATGCTTTTCCTATTGTGGTCGTGAGAAAGAAAAAAGGGTCCCTTCGGATGTGTATTGACTACCGAACTTTGAATCGGAGGACTATCCCAGATCAGCACACAACCCCTCGTATAGAAGAGGCCCTGCAATGCCTATCAGGAGCTAAATGGTTCAGTGTTCTGGATCTGAAGAGTGGATATTATCAGATACCCATGCCTCCTGGATGACCGAAAGAAGACAGCCTTTATTAGTCCTCTAGCATTCTTTGAATTCGACCGCATGTCAGAGAGGTTAACAGGGGCCCCTGACACTTTTCAGAGGCTAATGGAGAACACAGTGGGTGACATGAACTTGATAGAAGTGCTAGTGTATCTGGATGATATCATCGTTTTTGGCAAAACGTTGGAGGAGCATGAAGCTCGATTGGAGAAAGTCTTCCAACGATTACACACTGAGGGGCTGAAGTTGTCGTTAGAGAAGTGTCAATCCTATCAGGCTTCAGTCACGTATCTTGGACATATGTGCAAAATAATTCTGTGCTGCTCACAAAAAAGACAAAAAGCGGCTAACACAACCAACAAAGTATATATGGAAAACAACAAAAAAGTGTAGCGCTAAACAATATCATAAATGAGTAGGTATGTGGTGAAGGGAATCACCTCTGAAAAAATGTACATAAGTGGGTAGTCCTGATATAATTATTATAACAAAATAATAATGATTAGTCCTTGTATAGATATAGTGCAGATAGGTAATTCCAATGAAAATAAGCTCACTACCACCGAGAGAAGGGGAGGCTTACCAGATGAGGTGGACCCGACAGGGCATATGCCGAATTGGGTCAGATAAGGCTTGGGTGGTAAGTGGCTGCAGGTGCCTGTGATCTCATGGATGGCTGGATTCCTCTGAGTGGCGCTCGGGTCCTGGGAGGTGTGGAGAGTCCCAAAGGTGTAGATGGTCCCGTGGGTCATAGGAGGAGTGGGATATTCAGTAGACAGATCCCTTTTGCTATTCTGAAGTAATCCCTGTATGTTTTTTTTTTTTTTAAAGGGCCAGTATTCAAATTTTTTTTTGCCATTTTTTTTTGTGACTGCCTGGAGGGGAGGCGGCACCCATGCACCCCCTATGGACGGGCCGCCACTGGTCGGAAGGAAAGCTTCGTCCAGTGGATTATGTGAGTCGCAGTCTCACTCCCCCTGAGAAGAATTATCCAGTGCACAAATTGGAGTTCCTGGCGCTCAAGTGGGCTGTAGTAGACAAGCTACGCGATTACCTATATGGGGCCACGTTTGTGGTGAATACGGATAATAAACCTCTGATTTACTTGCTGTTCACTGCTAGACTGGATGCCACTGGACATCGGTGGTTGGCTGCTCTGTCTGAGTTCTGGTTCAGTTTGAAATATCGACCAGGGGTGGGAAACCGAGACGCTGATGCTCTTTCCCAAAGACCTTACACCACTGATGCTGGTCAGAAGAGCTGGGTCCATTTGCCCCTTGAAGGAGTACTGGCTGTATGCCAAGGAGTATAACACAGGCACAAAGGGGCGTCAGAGGCCGAAGCTGTGGGAGTCTCCCCCACTGGAGTGCCAAGATACTACTGTGATTTGACAAAAGTGCGTAATCAAGAACCTCCTTGATTAACTAGAGAAGACATGAGGAGAGATCAAAGTGAAAACCCATTGGGTAGCCTTATAAAGAAATCCTTGTCAGTTCGGGATCCTCAGATGCTGCTAAATAGTTCCTTTGAGGGAGCTAAAGTGGTCTAATAATGGTAACGAATGCGGTTTGAAGATGGAGTTATATACAGGAAAGGCCCATCTGAGGAATCAGAGGGTGTTCGTCAACTATTCCTCCCTGATAAACACTGATTAATAGTGTTGGCTGTTCTCCATGATGACCATGGCCACTAAGGTCCAGATAGAACCTTCAAGCTCTTCAGGGATCGATATTATTGGGCTTCCACGAGGGCTGAAGTAGAAAGCTACTGTCGTTCTTGCATCAGGTGCATTCAGCGAAATACTTTGCCAGGCAGGGCAGCTCCCATGGGGCATCTACAGAGTCAGGGACCAATGGAATTGGTGTGCATTGATTTCTTGTGTTTGGACCCTGACCTGGGTAGGCAGAGTAATGTCCTGGTTATGACAGATCATTTTACTCGTTATGCTCAGGCTTTCCCCACTAGGGATCAGCAAGCCAGTGTTGTAGCAAAGACCTTAGTGGAGTGGAGAAGTTTTGTCATCCATTATGCGCTTCCAGCCCTATATTATCTGAAAACGATTACCTGGGCTTCCCGTGTATCAGATCCGCCCTGAAGGAAAGACTGGCCCCCTCAAAACTTGGCATTGAAATCATTTGCTGCCTATATCTGAGGCTGTCCGAGTGCTTCCACCCCCTTGCCCAGAGGCCTATCAGTCTCCTACACTAAGGTCTAGGACTTGTCGGGTCCGTAAACACATGCCTGCAGAGGAGGAGAGTGATGAGAAGGAACTAACCCTTGATTGGCTATGGGTTCCCACCTCTGAAGACAACCCTACCACTTCTCAGACTTTGGGGGAAAACAGTAAGGACACCTCCTCTTGGAGGAAGAGCTGACTTCTTCTGCTTGCAGTTGAAGAGTCGGAGCTCCACCCTGTAAGAGGAAGTGAGGAAGTTAAGTTGGAGCTCAATGACCGTTTAGAGGTGTCTGAAGTGGTGGAAACTCCTGCTCCCCCTAATAATGAAGTAGAAAGTAAGTGTTCCTGAAACCCAGGAGGAGCCAGAACTTGAGCCAGAACTTGAGCCAGAACCCGGATGTAGTTTCTGGGGAACAGATCGTGGACTGGAGCCATTGGAAAGCATCTATTCTAGGTTGAGACAGAAAATCTCAAAAGACTGACTTTTGACACCTTTGGGGAAAACTCTGATGAACTTATCACTACCGCTTAACACTCTAGTCAAGCACTTGCCTCCTTTATCAAACTTTTGATAGAGGATGACCTTTATCCACCTCCTGATACTACTGGGTGGGCCTCTAATTTACTAATGACCTGTCACAAAATTGATATGACTTTGCCTGAAAATGTATATAGCCCTTTCATGACTAAGCCTATTTTTGACATTTGGTATTTACAAGTTAAAATCCATATTTTTTGCTAGAAAATTACTTAGAGCCAACAAACATTATATATATTTTTTTAGCAGAGAATCCATAGAATAAAATGGCGATTGTTGCAATATTTTATATCACGCGGTATTTGTGCAGCGGTGTTTTAAAAGCAACTTTTTGGGAAAAGGGACACTTTCATGAATTTAAAAAAAAAAAACAGCAAAGTTATCCCAATTTTTTTGTATAATGTGAAAGATGATGTTACGCCAAGTAAATAGATACCAAACATTTCACGCTTTATAATTGCACGCACTCGTGGAATGGCGACAAACTACGGTACCTAAAAATCTCCATAGGCAACGCTTTAAATTTTTTTTACGGTTACCAGGTTAGAGTTACAGAGGAGGTCTAGTGCTACAATTATTAATCTCGCTTTGATGATCACGGCGATACCTCACATGTGTGATTTGAACACCGTTTACATATGCGGGCGCGACTTCCGTATGTGTTTTCTTTGCTGCGTGAGCTTGCGGGGATGGGGGCGCTTTAAATAAAAAAATGTCTTATTTATTTGATTAATTTTTATATTAATAAATTGTGTTTTTAAAAGAAAAAAAAAGTTTTGATCACTTTTATTGCTGTCACAAGGAATGTAAACATCCCTTGTGACAGTAATAGGTGGTGACAGGTACTCTTTATGGAGGGATCGGGGGTCTAAAAGACCTCCAATCCCTCCTTTGCACTTCAAAATATTCAGATCGCCGTAAACCGCGATTCTGAATACTGTATATATTTTTTAAACCGGCGCCATTGGCAGCCGAGTAAACGGGAAGTGAAGTCATGATGTCGCTTCCGTGTTTACGATTAGGAGGCTGGAACGAAGCTGCTCACGGCTTCGTTCCAAACTGTCAGTAGCCACCGGAGGTGGCAGATCGGTGATCGGGCCTCCCGATGCCGGTATAACAGCTGAGCGTCTTTTAGCCGCATCGGTTATTATACCTGGATAGCCGATCATCCGCTCTAAAAAAACAGTACCGGGATGATGCCTGCAGCTGCGGGCATCATCCGGGTATAACCCCCGAAAGCCGAGTACACACATTTGAAGGGGATAATTTGCTGCTAGAGAATCCTTTTTTGGATAAGTTGTTGACTGTTGCAGCTTCTGGTTTGTAACATAACTAATTGTTTACTTTCTTATTATGCAGTAAAGTCATTTTACAGGTTGTGTTCTGTCTTCAAGGACCAAAGACTTTCAAGTGGGGGGGAGGATGTAGCGATGGTGGACTACAGTTATAATATTATGCACTTTTTCCCGCTATTCTTCATCTATAGTTATATCACTCTAGTGCTGGGCGCCAGTGACTGTCATCATATCTGTGAGCCCAACCAAATGAATTATGGGACTAGTAGTCTTTCAGACTGGCAATTCTGTTGCGTGACATTACACCTGGACTACACATCCCAGGGATCCTTGCTACAACCCGAGGAGATTTCTGGGAGGAACTATAAAAGAGCTTTCTGGGCCTTGCCGAGTGCACACCCCTCTGTGGCGGAGATAGGAGGCTGCGGCCTACCACGTGGTGATCGAGTGATTCCAACCCAGCCCCAAAGGGCCTAACTCTGCTTGCTGTTCGTCAGACATCTACGTGGCACCAACCCATCAGATTGATACTACGATCATCCGCATTCAGCCATAGGTCATCGTTGGTCTCGTTACTGAGGGACGTATCTTCCAGGGTCGCTGTCTTCAAGGCGTCTAGATGGTCCGGTCATTGGTGAGAGGGCAATTGCCCATCCTTTGCAATCCTTCCTCGGTTACCTTATTTGAACACTGTGTACAGACACCTTTACCTTGGGAACATTTCATTGAACATATATGTATATTGTGCTCTTGTACTGTTGAACTGTTCCTAAGCTGTCTTGTTTGGGGAATTCCTCTCCGAGTTTGGAGCTGTTATCCAGAACTCGGTTGATCAATTACCCTCCTTTGTATATAAATATCACACTGCTTACTTCAGTAAAAGCTGAGATAACATATAAACATATTTGACTTGTGTAACGTGTCATTTAAAGGTGCTTGTACAAGATGTCTGAACCCAGAGTGTCAGGTGGGTTGGAATATTCACAGGATCATGGCGATGCAGATGAACAGGTACATCCAAGCAGTCCTCAAGGGGGCCGTGCTACATAAATAATATTAGAAATAAAGTACAAGACCATGTCAATATGAAATGTGATTTGAATATGCTTTTTTATGTTTTTTATTCAATAACATTTGTACAGTGTTTAACATAATATATGTTTGTGTTGTAAGCACCTTTAAAGTCCCTGACTTGCTCTTCTTGGTCAATTTTCTCAACAGGGATGTGGTGCAGATGTATTGTTATCAACTACCCACACTACAAATTAAGAGATTTATATCCAGTCATTATCAAACCTCTCCAGTTTATTTGGCTTTTAATTTAAAGCTGCAGAGACCAAGCCTGAGCCAGCAGCTTTACTACTTGTAAAAAGTAGTACGTTTATGTTTACAATAAAGCTGCAGTGCTAGAAGAGCAATGGGATTTGATCTGTTGATGTATAACTGCGAAAAAGTGTAGTTTGCTGCTTTGCCAGAGCAGTGTTGTATCTCATTAGCCATCGATAAAGGTAGAGATCTGGATGTAGCGGGGTACCATTTATTGGCTGACTAAATAGATCGTAAAATAAACTGTTATTTAATGTATTAAATACATGTTTATTACTAGAAATAGAAACTATATTCACTACTGTTCCTCTATTATTTTCTGTATTCTGAAAATATTATCAGCACTTGGGCCATTTTTGTTCACTCTGCAACATATCTTTGAAAAGTTTCTGATATTGATATATTCAAATTTTGGCAGGGTCTAGCCTTGGGTCATGGCTCTATGAGCTGGAGTGGGGGGGGGGGGCCTCATGTGTGTGCTCTTCGATCTTCTTCACAAAAAGGTTAAAGACTGAATGAATCACCAATAAATATGGCTGTTTGATCGTGAGAAATTCTGACTGCTTGAGTGCTAATATTTGTTTGGGGAGACATCCCCATTGCACAACAAACCAGAATCCATCCATACGTGTGGTGTTGAAGCAATAAGTGGATGGTGCCATGAAAATGCAGGAGAAAATATGGCAGCACAATATTCCGAAATAATATTCATCTTTTATTGTACGATCAGCATGTCAAAAACATAGTACAATGTATCAGAACCTCTGTGGGTCCTTCCATCAGGCAAAAGTGGCATGTTATATTAGCCAGATGAAGGGAGTCACAGAGGTTCTAAAACATTGCACTATGTTTTTGAGATATTGATCATACTTTAATAAATATTTAATTTATTATTTATTTATAATGGGAAATCTTTAAAACAGGACAGAGATAAAAACAAAAACACATTTTTAGCCGAGTGGAGGTGGTTAGAACTTAACCACTTAAGGACCGAGCCTGTTTTTCAGACTCGGTGTTTAGAAGTTAGAAACAAGTTTTTTTGCTAGAAAATTACTTAGAACCCCCAAACATTATACATTTTTTTTCTAACACCCTAGAGAATAAAATGGCGGTCATTGCAATACTTTTTGTGACACCGTATTTGCGCAGCGGTTGACCAGTGCACTTTTTTTTTGGAAAAAATTCACTTTTTTTGAATTAAAAAAATAAGACAATGGTAAAGTTAGCCCATTTTTTTATATTGTGAAAGATAATGTTACGCAGAGTAAATTAATACCCAACATGTCACGCTTTAAAATTGCGCCCGCTCGTGGAATGGCGTCAAACTTTTACCCTTAAAAATCTCCATAGGCGACGTTTAAAAAAATTCTACAGGTTGCATGTTGTGAGTTACAGAGGAGGTCTAGGGCTGGAATTATTGCTCTTGCTCTAACCATCGTGGCGATACCTCAAATGTGTGGTTTGAACACCGTTTTCATATGCGGGCACTGCTCACGTATGCGTTCGCTTCTGCGCGTAAGCTCGTCAGGACGGGGTGCTTTAAAAAAAAAATGTTTATCTCTTTTTCTTTTCTTCCTTCTCTCCAGCTGCCGATAAAGGTGATCTCAAGGCAAATCCGCTGCAGAGACCACCATTATCGTAAACCGGACCGCCCGCTGAAGAGATGGATATCTCGGTTATGGCAGCAGCTGCTGCCGTTACAGAGATAACCATCTTTAAATTTCAGATGTATATATACAGTGGGCAGTCCGGAAGTGGTTAAAGCGGAGCTCCGGACTCCTTCAGAAAAGAAAATGAAAGTCAGCAACTACATATACTGTAGCTGCTGACTATATTAGGACACTTACCCATCAATGAATCCAACGGTGTCCCCCCCCCCCAAGCTGATTCTTTAATCAGCTCTCGGGTGCTGCCACCGCCATCTCAGCTAAAGGAAACCAGCAGTGAAGCCTTGTGGCTTCACAGCTGATTCCCTTCTGCACATGTGTAAAGCGCGCTGTGTTTTGTGAATGGCACGGTTGCTGAGGTAGGAAGAGGGGGTCGAGCTTTCAGCTGAGTATGCCGCAGCGAACTCACCCGGAAGTGGGAGTGGCATAGCTCCCAACTGTCATTGATTTCGAGGGACTGTCCCTGATTTGGAACAATGTCCCTCTGTCCATCTTTGGTCCTCATTTGTTCCTCATTTTGGTCTGATCTATATAGTTGTATATAAAATGCCCTTTATATCTTTCAAAAAGTGTTTCCCAGTACTAAACCTTTCATCCAATTTCTAAATTGCTGCATTTGTAAATTCCAGAAGCCAATATAAAGTAATAGTAATGGGGAAAAAAAGCACTTGTGGGTTTAACTAATCATTTTTTTGGTATAATTCTCCTTTAAGGGGGCGTGGTAGGGGGTGTGTTCTATGCATACAGACTTTTACTAATAGGTGTCACTCGTTCCCATCTCAAAAAGTTGAGAGGTATGGGGTGGGTATCTATCAAAACCAGGTACCTGCTCCCCCCCCCCCGAAAGGTGGCAAATGTGGCCACTGGGGGGGAGCAGGCAGACAAGCAGAGCTTCCCCTTTTGGGTGGAGCACCACTTTAGGAAGAACTTATATAACCTAACCTTACTGAAAACTGTCAAACATATCACATTTATAAAGCATATAGGTTTGGGGAACCAAATTAATATGACACAACACACATATCTCCATGTGCACCATTTTTGTCCTATGAAAATGTGTACATAACACATCAAAATATTTCTTTGGAAAACCAGTCTACAATTATGCAAGTTTGTAATTCTATGTACCACTGTAATGATTATTAACCGCTTGCCGACCGTATAACTGCGGCAGAATGACACAGGCAGGCAAATCGCCGTCATGGTACGTCGGTACCATAGATGGCCACTAGGGGCGTGAGCGCCGCCGGAGGCGTGTGCCCCCTGCTCTCCCACAGAGCCAATGCGAGTGCCCGATGGTCTCGATCACCATCTGTTCATACTCGATCAGAGTATGAACAGACGATCTGTTAGTTTCTCTGCACAGTCCACATCCCCCTTCAGTTAGAACACTTCCTAGGACACACATTAACCCCTTCACTGCCAGTGACATTTTCACAGTAATCAATGCATTTTTAATCGCACTGATCACTGTATTAATGCCAATGTTCCCAAAAATGTGTCAAAATTGTCCGACGTGTCCGCCATAATGTTGCAGTCACGATAAAAATCGCTGATCGCCGCCATTAGTAAAAAAAAAAATTATTAATAAAAATGCCATAAAACTATCTCCTATTTTGTAGACGCTATAACTTTTGCGCAAACAAGTCAATATATGCTTATTGCGATTTTTTTTTACCAAAAATATGTAGAAGAATACGTATCGGCCTAAACTGAGGAAAAAAAATGTTTTTATATATTTTTTGGGGATATTTATTATAGCAAAAAGTAAAAAATAATGCGTTTTTTTTTTCAAAATTGTCGCTCTTTTTTTGTTTATAGCGCAAAAAATAAAAAACACAGAGGTGATCAAATACCACCAAGAAGAAAGCTCTATTTATGGGGAAAAAAGGACGTTGGTTTTGTTTGGGAGCAACTTGGCACAACCGCGCAATTGTCAGTTAAAGCGACGCAGTGCTGAATCGCAAAAAGTGCTCTGGTCTTTGGCCAGCAAAATGGTTTGGGGCTGAAGCGGTGAAGCAAAAAATACAGCACAAAACATGAGATGATTACAAATATGGATTCAGCACAAAACAGAGTAATCTTTAAATTGTCCTCCCCTTTAGGTAAATATGGCACAGCACAGCGGGTCATTAGTGACCAGGCTAAAATGATGAAAGGTGCGAAATTTACAAGAGACACTGACGTCAGTGAAGTGCTTAAACAGAGGAAACAACTGTTTGCATTGACAGCCATCAGGCAGAGATAAGATGTTATAGACATAAAATAGTTTGGGTTGTGTGTTCTGGCACAAACACCTAGCTTACGCTGAGCATTTAACCCGTATTATAATCATATTCAGAATAACAATAAAGATAATACAAGTGAGACTATAACAATAAACCTGGAGACACTGATTTTTTTTTACTGCAGAATCATATAAAAGGTACTGGTCAAAAAGTTTGTTTTGAAACAGTGAGCTTGAGAAATTGCTTCAAGCTGACGTAAACCCTAAGTAAATTACATTTAGTTTGCTACAGCACTGTGTATAATAAACAATCTCCATTTTTTTAAATGACATACTTCTTTTCACCTTTTTATTTTCCTTTAAAGCATTATAGTGTTGGTGATCTGCAGCCTCTTTGCAGCCCCTTTTTCTCAGGGTGGGTTTCCTGACACTAGTGGACCAGGTCTACCTACAGCTACATGTAGTCTCCATTGGAAGCCTCTGTGACAGGGTGACCATGCAAGAGCATGATCTGGAGACAGGAACAACTGTTGTCACCCTATAACAGGATGTGCCTGAACAAGGACTTTTAAAGCAGGATCTTCAGGTATTATTTTAACCACTTCAATACCAGGCACTTATACACCTTCCTGCCCAGACCAATTTTCAGCTTTCGCACTTTAAATGACAATTGCGCGGTCATACAGCACTGTACCCAAACACATTTTTTATTATTTTGTTCCCACAAATAGAGCTTTCTTTTGGTGGTATTTGATCACCTCTGGGATTTTTATTTTCTGCTAAACAAATTAAAAAAAGACCGAACATTTTGAGAAAAAAAAGTTTTTTTTGTTTCTGTTACAAAGCTTTGTAAATAAGTAATTTTTCTCCTTCACTGATGGGCACTGATAAGGCGGCACTGATGGGCACCGATGAGATGGCACTGATGGGCACTGATAGGTGGCACTGATATGCAGCACTGAAGGGGCACTGAAAGGCGGCACGGATGGGCACTGATAGGTGTCACGGATGTCCACTGATAGGCGGTACAGATGGGCACTGATAGGCAGCACAGATGGGCATTGATAGGTGGCACGGCTGGGCATGGATGGGCACTGATAGATGGCACTGTACACTAATAAATGTTACTGATGGATGCCAATCAGTGGCAAACAATAATGCCTGCCAATCAGTGATGCCCATTGTGGGCACTGATTGGCATCCATTGTGGGGACTGATTGGCATCCATTGTGGGCGCTGATTGGCATCCCTGGTGGCATACCTGGTGGTGACTAGTGGTGGCGTCCCTGGTCGTCCAGTGTGGGCATCTTCGGGGGGCTGCGCTGATAATCGATCAGCACAGACCCCCCCTGTCAGAGGAGCGGCCAATTGGCTCTCCTCTACTCGCGTCTGACAGACGCGAGTGAGGAAAAGCCGATCAACGGCTCTTCCTGTTTACACTGTGATCAGCCGTGATTGGACACGGCTGATCACATGGTAAAGAGTTTCCATCAGAGACTCTTTACCTAGATCGGTGTTGCGGGGTGTCAGACTGACACCCTGCAACAACGATCACCGCCAGGCGCACCCCCCGGTGGCGCGCAGTGGCTTGATATCCTGCCGGACATCATATGACATCCGGTCAGAATATTGAAACCACTTTGCCGCCGTCATTTTGCTATATGGTGGGCGGCAAGTGGTTAATCAAAGCTGCAGATTTAAAAATATTGTAAATTACTATTGAAATTACATTATCATGGAAGGGCTTATATGTGCTTTTATTGACTAGGTTCACATATGCACTAAACTACCAAAAGTATTGGGACACCTGCCTTTACACGCACATGAACTTTAATGGCATCCCAGTCTTAGTCCGTAGCGTTCAATATTGAGTTGGCCCACCCTTTGCAGCTATAACAGCTTCAACTCTTCTGGGAAGGCTGTCAACAAGGTTTAGGAGTGTGTCTATGGGAATGTTTGACCATTCTTCCAGAAGCGCATTTGTGAGGTTAGGCACTGATGTGGATGAGAAGGCCTGGCTCGCAGTCTCCACTCTAATTCATCACAAAGGTGTTCTATCGGGTTGAGGTCAGGACTCTGTGCAGGCCAGTCAAGTTACTCCACCCTAAACTTGCTAATCCATGTCTTTATGGACCTTGCTTTGTGCAGTGATGTGCAGTCATGTTGGAACAGGAAGGGGCCATCCCCAAACTGTTCCCACAAAGTTGGGAGCATGAAATTGTCCAAAATGTCTTGGTATGCTGATGCCTTAAGAGTTCCCTTTAATACTAATTAAACATACTCACCAGCACAGAATATCCAGCTTTGTCCTACATCGATCTGCTGTTCTGCTGCCACAGCTCCCACCTGCCTCTGAAGGAACTTTCCAGAGCATAGGACTGGGAGATTCAGATGATCAATTGAAGATTTATCATGCCCCAACCAATCCCTGGAAGGGGGCATCCAGAAGGTGACTGGGGAGGTGATAAATGTGCAGGAGGCCTGAACAGAAAGTTATTTTCCCTCAAAGGAAGGTTACAATTCTCTTGGGGATGCTGACCCTGGAGGTAGCTCCACTAAGACAAAAAGCTGCAGTCTGGACCTCAGCAGCTGCTGGGCTAAAGGCCTGGGGAAGTATGCCACCTTTGCTGGAGGGCTCTAGATCTGGAAAAGGATCTAACTAATCTCCCTCACTTAGGATCTACCTGTAGATGCTGGGTGTCAGACAGCTCCCACAGCACTGTGAGCAAAGACTTTGCTGACTTGTGTGCCTTTTCAACCAGATTAACTATGTATAAATAATAAAAAGACATCCCCCAGACCAGTGATGGCGAACCTTGGCACCCCAGATGTTTTGCTCAACTACACTGCAGACTGCATGTGCATTGTGGAAATTGTAGTTCCAAAACATTTGGGGTGCCAAGGTTCGCCATCACTGCCCTAGACCAAGTCTGAATTGCCAGTGTGTGTGGACTGTGCTTATGTGACTGGCAGCTTTTGTACTATTGTGGGAGAACCTATTCTACTTGGTCTATTTCCAGTGGCCCGTCTTCTTCATCCATATGAGACATATATATACAGTATACTGTATATAACATAGAAACATAATCAATATAAAAGCAGTTTGAAGATAATCTGTCTAAAGTACCTTTTTTACATATTATCATATTGATCAATAGTAGTGATGACAATTAAGAATAAATTATCTTGCAATGTGTGGGTGGGGAAGGTAACACTTTTCTAACAGTCATTTGATCTGTTCCATCTTTTTACTTCTCTTTGCTACAGAAGGAGGGACCTAAGAAATGATAATACAGGTGGGGACTAACAACATAATGTGAGCACTACACAAGCTGATTTTTTTTACAGCAGGAAAAATTATATTGAATGGAGTGTTCATCAATACCCATTCTTATATGTCTCGTAGCCTCCCTGCGGTATGATTATGTCAGATTTTTTGAATCTCAAAGCGGTACAATGTTTTGCATAGAAATTTGGCATTTCATATTGTAGGCCTGTAATTCTTAGTAATAAGACACCTAAATCTGTCCAAACAAGAGTCTAGTAGACATCCCGGGTATGATAACGTTTGAAACACTAAATCTTTAATTACAATATACTAAATAACTATAAATAATTATTAAAAAAAAATAATATAGTAATAATAAAATGAATTTCCTTACGATTCACTATCGCTCAATTCTGCAAGTGTTCTAATTTACTATCGCTGTTTTCTAGCTGGTCTAAAACAGCTTTTGATGTAAAGGGACGCTTTTTGTATGCCATCTCAAGTTTTCAGGCAGAAAGAACAGTATATACAATATAAAACTGCTTACAGGGCACTGGACAAAGCACGAGGGACAAAGGGGAGGCAAAATGATTTGATACAATAATGTAATCTGTAAGATTACAGTGTACTGTATGTGTTATGTTTTTTGCACTTTTTGAATTTGCCGCCGGGCTCCACCCCCATGCGTCGCGATGCTCTCAGGGGCACACAGAGCATCGGGCGGAGGACACAGCCCGCAGACACAGCGGGGGGGACATCTCAGAATCCTGAGGACAAGGTAAGTAACCTGGACCAGGATTCTGAGCTATAATCCCGAGTGTGGCTCAGGGTTACCGCTAATTGTACTGAAATTTAACCCCAAGCCACACTCGGGATTACCACCAGGGAGGTTAATCTGAGCCTGCAAAAATGTGGACCAATGTGTTCCATGGCTTCAACTCTGCTATATCTGAGCCTTCTGGTGCGCAGTC
Organism: Lithobates clamitans; assembly: GCA_037952925.1. Classification (NCBI taxonomy): domain Eukaryota; kingdom Metazoa; phylum Chordata; class Amphibia; order Anura; family Ranidae; genus Lithobates; species Lithobates clamitans. The sequence continues at coordinate 6,501,158 of JBBGZY010000053.1, read as the reverse complement.
ATGTTGGAACAGGAAGGGGCCATCCCCATAAGTCAGCAGCTCTGGTTAAAATCTGTTTAAGTATCACATATTAGAGTGAAACTTTAGTTTCCTTGGGGAAAAAAACATGTAGGTAAACTATACACATTACAAGGAGATAGCAAACTTTGCAGCAGTTTCCTATCTGCTTCTGTTTTGAAGGCAATCAGAGAAATCATGAAGTTGAAGTTGTGTTTTTGTTCCACATTAAAAGCTATAGACTATATGTTGTACAACTGCCGAAAAATACAGAGCCTTTGGGGTTGATTTACTAAAGGCAAATAGACTGTGCAGTTTGCAAAGTGCAGTTGCCCTCTGCAAGTGCAGTTGCTCCAGAGCATAGTAAATAAGGTAAGGATTCACTTTGCAAAGAATATCCAATCACATGCAAGTAAAATAAAAATAAAAGTATTTTTGCTTGCACAAGATTGGATAATGGAAGTCAGCAGAGCTCCTGCTCATTTGCTGAGCTCTGGAGCAACTGCACTTGCAGAGTTAAACTGCACTTTGTAAAGTGCACAGTCTTTTTGCCTTTAGTAAATTAACCCTTTTGTGCCTTCATCAGCTGTGATTTGCATTCCGCGGACCATTCAGGCCACATATTCAATAGAGCCACATTGCTTCTTTTCTTTCAAGGTATAAGCAGAACTCTACTTCAATATGGACCTGTATAGATGGGCTTTGTTTATGATTGCTTCATTTTGAACGAAGCATTACACAGACATATGGGTTTAATCATAAAACAGAGCAGGGGTTGTGTCTGACCCGCATTGCCTTTATCATAAACGGATGTCAATAGGATGTGCTGCATCCAAAGAGATGCAAAGCAGATCAAACACAACATCAAACTATCATCCACATTACTCAATTAAAGTAAATACAGCTTTGAAATTTGCAGACTTAAAGTGATTGTAAAAGCTAGGCTTTTTTTTTTTGTTATTGATATAACAAACTTGTTATAGTTACCTGCTCTGTGCAATGGTTCTGCACAGAGCAACCCCAATCCTCCTCTTCTCGGGTACCCCGCCAACTCTTCTGGCCCCCATCATAAGCTGCTTGCTACGCAGGCAGTTGTGTATGCTTGCTCCCAAGCTCTGCCCCCATTCCTTTGTCATTGGCTTTGATTGACAGCAGCGGGAGCCAATGGCTCCCACTGCTGTATTTGAGCCAATGAGGAGGGAGAGAGCTGAGAAAGCTTCTACTCTTGTGCACATCGCTCAATTGAGATTGGGCTCAGGTATGTATTTAAGGGGGGTTGTGAGGGGAGGTGCATGCATAGAATGCAGTAAGGTAAAAAAAAACTTCTGCCTTTACAACCAGTTTAAAGCCTAACTTCCGCTTTGCTATCACTTTAAATTGCTTTTTTGGGCCAAGCTGGCCGAAATGAATTATTTTCTGCAGCCACTGTCAACGCTGTAAAACTGCATCAACTACAGACAATATACAGCACTGTGTTCTGGCAGCAGTATGGGGAATTCCTGTCCCTTTCCTGAAACAAAGTCAAGTCGGGATAAGAGCTGCTCTGCCATTGAAAGGTAGCCTTATGTTTTATCAATGAATACATAGCTTTCTCTGAATGGCTGAGGTGGAGATTGTGGCATTATCCCCTTGCTTGTCCACTTCAACCAATCAGAGAAAAGCTTGTATTCAATTATAAAAAAACAAGGCTTCCTGTAAATAGCTGAGCAGCACTCACCCTGACTCTATTTAGTTCCGGCCTCAGATGGAAAGTCCCTGTATGCCTGTATGAACTCAACTCTGTACACTGTATGTAGCTGATGTGATGACAAAACGGTATGCTTTAAAGTAGAACTGGGAACCAAACTTTTTTTTTTCATTTTGGATAGCATAAAGGCAAGGTTATAAACCATGTCAGTTTTTCTGTGTCCCATTGGGGAGATTTCCTCTAACTTCATGTTTGTAGCCACAACAGGAAGTAAGTGAGAAGCAAAGTAAGGTAAATTTCTAGCTGTTACCAGGGTCACCAGAACTAGTGTCCTCATTGGAAGATTTCCCCTCTTTTCCTGTTCCGGTTACAACTAAAAATTTGAGACCTTCTATTACTTTCATTCTGGTGATAATGGTAATCCGGACAAATGGAGAGAGCAAATGTCATCAACAGGAACAAAGACAACAATAAAAAAATCCTGACGGAGCTTCTAAACCCTCTCCACTCTGTCCAAAGCTGAAAAAAGTTTTGACCTTAGTTGTACTTTAAAAAATAAATACCACACATGCAAACCACAATTTATAAAGTCTGTGATTATTAAAATCCCAGTGTGTAAACAAACAGTGGTATTCAATATCCAGAACAATAGCGCAACTAGAAATCTGAAACATCTATTAAAGTGGAGCTCTACCCAAAAGGGGAAGTTCCGATTCAAGTACCCATCCCCTCTTCCCCTGCCACATTTGACATGTCATTTTTCTTGGTGGGGGGAGCGGGTACCTAGTTTTCACAGGTACCCCCTCCCACTTCTCTCTCCGAACAAAGATGTGGAGAAGGTACGTCTCGGGTGAGAATATTGCTGGATTGTGGGACAGGTGAGTGTAGCTACTGACTTTTAATAAACACAAAAAGGACTGGAGCTCTGCTTTAAGCCTACCACCAGGGACCTCCAAGGGTATATGCTAATCTCACAGATGGGCCCTAATTACTAGGGCAACTGCAGCAACATGCAGGTAGATGCCTCTATGGATGATCAATAAATTTGGGAACAGACACAGTCGCAAGATTAAACTCAGGAAGCCTCATAGTGTAGACCGTAACAGAAACGTATTTATTAAAAAGATGTATACACTCACATTAGTATGTCAGAGCAGCAGACGCATGAAGTACCAAGCCGCCACCCCCCCTAATCCATTATACAGCTGAACCACACCAAGGGAAAAATAGTAAAAGCCAGCAGCACATAGAAAACCATGCTCTCTCCTGAGTCCATGAGCTCCGCCCTACACGTTTCATCATGTTGACATCATCAGGGGTATGCCTATATATCAAGAATAATGTACAAGTGAATGTGAGAGATGACATCACTGAGGGAGCTAGGGAGGAGTTGGAATCCTTATGGGTAGAGCTCCAAAGGGATGAAGCTAAGGGGAAATTAATACTGGGAGTATGCTATAGGCCCCCTAACCTGAGGGAGGAAGTGGAGACGGATCTCCTATCACAAATTGGATTAGCAGCAAGGATGGGAAGTGTTATCATAATGGGGGATTTTAATTATCCAGACATAGACTGGGCGGAGGGAACCGCGCATTCATTTAAGGCTCGCCAGCTCCTTAATGTCTTGCAGGACAATTTTATGGGTCAGATGGTAGACGCACCAACTAGAAATAAAAAATGACTGGATCTACTGATTACCAACAATACAGACCTGATCACGGATGTGGAAATACGGGGCAATTTAGGTAACAGCGATCACAGGTCAATTAGTTTCAGTATAAATCACACAAATAGGAAACATGAAGGGAACACAAAGACACTGAATTTCAAAAGAGCCAACTTCCCTAAACTACAAACCTTGCTAAAAGGCATAAATTGGGATAAAATATTAGGAACAAAGAATACGGAGGAGAGATGGGTTTGCTTTAAGAGCATATTAAATAAGGGCATTAGCCAATGTATCCCATTGGGTAATAAATTTAAAAGAGCGAACAAAAATCCTGGATGGCTTAACTCCAATGTAAAAATGCATATAAAAGCAAAGGAGAAGGCCTTCAAAAAATACAAGCTTGAGGGATCATCCTCAGCATTCAGACTTTATAAAGAATGCAACAAGAAATGTAAGGGTGCAATTAGGACGGCTAAGATAGAACATGAAAGACACATAGCGGAGGAGAGCAAAAAAAAAATCCCAAGAAATTCTTTAAGTATGTAAACAGTAAAAAAGGGAGGACAGACCATATTGGCCCCATAAAGAATGAGGAAGGACATCTGGTTACAAAGGATGGGGAGATGGCGAAGGTATTGAATTTATTCTTCTCCTCAGTCTTTACGAGTGAATCGGGGGGCTTCAGTAACCAAAACTGCAGTGTTTATCCTCATGACACAACACAGGAAGCACCTCCATGGTTAACAGAGGACAGAATTAAAATTATACTTGAGAAACTTAACATTAATAAATCACCGGGACCAGATGGCTTGCATCCGAGGGTACTTAGGGAACTCAGTCAAGTGATTGCCAGACCATTGTTCCTAATTTTTACAGACAGTCTATTGACTGGAATGGTACCAGCTGATTGGAGAAAAGCCAATGTAGCACCAATATTTAAAAAGGGCCCAAAATACATCCTTGGGAAATACAGACCAGTTAGCCTAACATCAATAGTATGTAAACTCTTGGAGGGGATGATAAGGGACTATATACAAGATTTTAGTCATAAGAACTGTATCATTAGCAGTAATCGGCATGGATTCATGAAGAATCGTTCTTGCCAAACCAATCTATTAACCTTCTATGAGGAGGTGAGCTGCCATCTAGATAAAGGAAGGCCCGTAGACGTGGTGTATCTGGATTTTGCAAAAGCATTTGACACAGTTCCCCATAAACGTTTACTGTACAAAATAAGGTCCGTTGACATAGACCATAGGGTGAGTACATGGATTGAAAACTGGCTACAAGGGCGAGTTCAGAGGGTGGTGATAAATAGGGAGTACTCAGAATGGTCAGGGGTGGGTAGTGGGGTTCCCCAGGGTTCTGTGCTGGGACCAATCCTATTTAATTTGTTTATAAACGACCTGGAGGATGGGATAAACAGTTCAATCTCTGTATTTGCAGACGATACTAAGCTAAGCAGGGCAATAACTTCTCCGCAGGATGTGGAAACCTTGCAAAAAGACCTGAACAAATTAATGGGGTGGGCGACTACATGGCAAATGAGGTTCAATGTAGAAAAATGTAAAATAATGCATTTGGGTGGCAAAAATATGAATGCAATCTATACACTGGGGGGAGAACCTCTGGGGGAATCTAGATGATAGGCTCATCAATGGCATGCAATGCCAAGCTGCTGCTAATAAAGCAAACAGAATATTGGCATGCATTAAAGGGGGATCAACGCAAGAGATAAAACGATAATTCTCCCACTCTACAAGGCTCTGGTCGGGCCGCACCTGGAGTATGCTGTCCAGTTCTGGGCACCAGTCCTCAGGAAGGATGTACTGGAAATGGAGCGAGTACAAAGAAGGGCAACAAAGCTAATAAAGGGTCTGGAGGATCTTAGTTATGAGGAAAGGTTGCAAGCACTGAACTTATTCTTTCTGGAGAAGAGACGCTTGAGAGGGAATATGATTTCAATTTACAAATACTGTACTGGTGACCCCACAATAGGGATAAAACTTTTTCGCAGAAGAGAGTTTAATAAGACTCGTGGCCACTCATTACAATTAGAAGAAAAGAGGTTTAACCTTAAACTACATAGAGGGTTCTTTACTGTAAGAGCGGTAAAGGTGTGGAATTCCCTTCCACAGGCGGTGGTCTCAGCGGGGAGCATTGATAGCTTCAGGAAACTATTAGATAATCACCTGAATGACCGCAACATACAGGGATATATAATGTAATACTGATACATAATCACACACATAGGTTGGACTTGATGGACTTGTGTCTTTTTTCAACCTCACCTACTATGTAACTATGTAACCATCAGGGGCACCTTTTACTGTTATTCTCCTTGGGGCAATTTGGCTGTATGTTGGACTGAGACCTAAGGAGAGGTGGCGACTTGCTACTGTAATGTGGCTGCTGCTCTGACATTCCAATGTGGGTGCATACATATTTTTAATAAATAATTTCTGTTACAGTCTACACTATGAGGCTTTCTCTCTTTCTTTGAACTAAGTTTAAACTTGCAGCTGTGCCTGTTGCCAAATCCATTGATCATCCATCAAAGGCATCTACCTGCAGTAGCTATTTCAGATCTTTGGTTGTATAAGGTTCCAGTTGCCTTGGTAATTAGGTCCCATATGCAAAGTTAAGCAGATACCCTTGGGGTGGTGGTCTTCATAGTTGTTTCAGATTGCACGATGCAAGTTGCAAGTTGCACTATTGTTCTGGATTTCGAATACCCCTGTTTGTTTACACACTGGGACTTTGTTACAGACTCTATAATTTGTGGTTTGCATTTGTGGTATATTTTGCACTTGTTTGCATAGTTTTTCATACACATCTGTATTATCTCAGGTGTTTTACAAACATTTGTATTATTTTGTAAATTTATAGAGATTTATGTTTATAGCGCCACACTATTTTTATATGTTTTGTTTTTTATACATACTAAGTATGTTTGCAGCTTGGAGATTTCTTGTTTCTCAATTGTTTTTATATAATACTTTAAGATTAACGTGCACTTCAAATGCAAATCAAACACAATAAACAAAGCCCATCTATTCAAGACCTTACAGGTACATGGAGTTTTCTTTTTCTGAATCTATCTTTCATGTGAACAGAGTCTAGGAAGGTTCTGAGTAAACTTTGGAAAAGTAAAGGTAAAGGCTATGGGAAGATATGGAGAGAAAATTATGGGATTGGCAACGGTCAGCAAACAGTGCTTAGCTAGTTACTATAACCTCTGAATGACGTTAAGGGACAAATGTCACAATATGGTTTTGCATCATCATTTTATTATTGTACTTTTACAAGACCAGACCAGAAAATGAGGGAAAGTCTATCAATAAAGAAATGAGTTGTTTTGATTGTGCTACTTGTTGTCAAGAAAACTGCTTATTTTAAAGGCCAGTCAAAAAAACCTGTAAATTTAAATTATGAAGTGATTTTGGTAAACTGACCCCTTGGAATACCAGTAGCACGATCTCTACACCATATTCCTAACTCTGTTGTGCCCCTTTTGGGTTGCAGGGTGTTTCCATGTTTTCTTTTTGAAATACCAAGATATTGAGACATTAGTATTGATCTAAGTTGTGTCATAAAATATTTGACCTCCAACAGCTGATTACCAAGCACAGCAAGACCAGTAAGGTATGCAGCACCTGCCAAAGTGTGGGCCTCATGGTGAACAACCTCCATTTCTATGGATGTTGAGGCAGGGATAGCTGTCCTGAGGAGAAAGATCGCAACTAGAGTTGGAACATAGCAGAAAAGCAAGGGAGGGACTCAGGCAGATGGAGTAATCACTGAATCCATAAAGTTTTATGCAAGGTGGGCATTTTAGTATGTGGCCTACAATTCTTTGTATGTTGGATGCTGAGGCAGTGATAGGCATCTTCAAGAGAAAGACTGCACTCAGAGTCAGAATGTGGAACAGAGTGATGCCTGGAGCTAAACATATCTATTGTTTGAGAAAGTGAGAGGAAATGTCTCAAAAAAGGGTGGGAATCCCATGTTAGATACAGCAGGTGTCCCCATTGCAAGATGTCTTCTCTACTCTTGCTGCGATGACAATTGTGAAGAAAAAAAAAAAAGAAAATTGACTTTAGATATACTTTGGTGGGTATGTACTAAAACTGGTGCACACAGAATGTGATACAGCTGTACATAGTAACCAATCTAGGTTTTATTGTCAAAGATTGATTGAACAAGCAGAAATTAGATGTTGATTGGTTATTATGCACAACGGCACCAGATTCTGTGTGCACCAGTTTTAGTAAATCTCCCCTTTTGACTATACAGCATCATCCATAACTCAAACATTAGTTTTGAGTAGACTAACTCTTTAGGAAACTTAAATTTTAGAACTTTAGCAATCTGTAGAGTGCAGGTAGGGGAATGTGTATGGATTCTGATCCTTGTATGAACATTCAACCAGCTATACTAAGAGTCATGTACAGTATGATGCATACGTGAATATCTGCCCAGGTATTAGAAAGCATAGATAATTCTCTGTGATGAGTAGGGACTCATGTGAGTGACTTAAAGCGCAGTTCCACCCAAAAGTGGAACTTTCGCTTTAAGCACTCCTTGCCCCATAACATGCCACATTTGGCATGTCATTTTTTGGGGGGTGGCGTGTGTACCTTTTTTTTTAGTGGGACTTCCTGTCCCACTTCCTCCTTCCTCTTTTTGGCCGCCTAGGTCACTCCTTCTCTCGCCCTAGGTGGCCCCTCCCTGCCAACGATCTTCTGGGACACAACACAGGTCCCATAAAATTGCCTGCCAATAGCAGAGCGGAGCCCCACTCGCGCATGCGCAGTGCATGCCTGGCCGTGAAACCATAAGCTGCCACGGCCGGGTGCCCGCAGTTGCTATGACGGCGCCGAGGAGAGGAGGGGGAGAGGAGCATGGCTCCGGGTGGACACTGAGACAGGTGAGTGTCTGTTTATTAAAAGTCAGCAACTATGCTTTTTGTAGTTGCTGACTTTTAATAAACAAAAAAACGGGTGGAACGCCGCTTTATGCACCTGTCCTGCCAGTGGTTCTCTGTGCAGAATGCAGATCATTATTCCCCAGCCAAAAAACAACTGATTGATGTATTTACTAGTGCCTGATAATGTACAAAGCATGCAGTTTACTGCTGGCAGTGAATCCAGGTGTATGTAGTCCTGCCAGGTGCTAACAAACACATTGGTATGTCAGAGCAGCAGGCACATCAAAGTATCAAGCAACTACCTCCCCTCAGGTCTCAGTGTATCATACATACAAACTGCAACAAGGGGAAAACAGTAAAAGCCAGCAGCACATAAAAAAAATATGCTTTCTCTCCTGACTCCGTGAAGCTTGATCCTACGCATTTCATCATGTTGACATCATCAGGGACACCTTTTATTGTTCTTTTCCTTGGTGCGATTTGGCTGTATGTTGGTTTAAGACCTGAGGCGAGGTGCTACTGTAGTGTGCCTGCTGCTCTAACATACCAATTTGAGTGCATACATTATATAATAAAAAATTCCACGCTAGAAAAAGAAATATAACATGAGCAGCAGTAAACAGTGCGACAACACCAAATAGAGATAAAAAATATTAAACCGCGCTAAATAATAAAATAATCTATAGGGTTAATATGGTGGAAATTTGAATGCCACAAAAAAAAAAATTAAATAAATTGAAAATTAAAAAACAAGAAATCAAAAAACTAAGAAATTAAAGTAAAGTCCAGATATCTCCTGAGATGGGAACAATCTCCAGATCTCCAGAATACTTCAACATGTATGGATGACAGTCCAAAGATTACAAGAGTAGGTTGCCCTTACCAGAATATCAATTAAATGGACGGATGGCTTAAACCCAGCCAGGGCCTTTGGGATGGAAACCAATCTGCTCTGTCCGGATTCAGGATGTGATTCCCTCAGTGAGTACAGGAGAAAAAATAACAAATAAGACTGGCCATAGTGTAGTATGATCAAATGTTTCTATGGACATACAGACATACCAACACCCTTGTGTGCACACAAGAAAAAAGGGGTGATAACCCACCACCGTGACTGTAGATTGCGCTTACCGACTCACAGTGGTAACCAGGCTCTATATCATACTAGGAGCTGATTGATGGATGACAAGGAACGATTGATTCGCCCGCTGTAGCCAGGAATCCATGCCCTCAGTACATAACCAAAAGCAAGCTCTTTAACAGTAGATGCTGTTCCATTTCCTCTTTTTCACCCCAATGCCCTCTTCCTACTTCCTCTCCTTGTGGCTTCAGGTTGTGTGCTACATTTCTCCTTTTGTCTCACAGAAAGAATAACTATTTTTTAGAGATGGATCCCGACTGGCAGCTGGTTTGGAGCCGAGAAGCAGTAATTATTTTCATGTAGCTGCTGTTTGCTTGATTTTGTTTTCTCTGACAGACACAGTCCAAAAACAAAGCCAGATTCGTGGGACCCCTATCATGGGGGGTCTTATGGGCTCATAGAGTATCCAGGAACAGCTGGATACTCCATCCACCTGGGATCCTCCACTCAGGAGGATCCCAGGTGGATGGATGACTGAGTAAGAGGATCTTATCAGCTGTTCCTGGATACTCTATGAGCCCATAAGACCCCCCATGATAGGGGTCCCATGAATCTGGCTTTGTTTTTGGACTGTGTCTGTCAGAGAAAACAGAATCAAGCAAACAGCAGCTACATGAAAATAATAGAGATCTGATTCATGTTTCTAGGGCAGCGCTATTTTTATATGTCGTGTTTTATTATACACAAAAGTGTGTTGCAGCTTGGGGATTTCTTGTTACTTAAACTTATTTATATACTTTAAGGTTAAAGTGCACTTCAAATGCAAATGAAATACATAAAACCAAAGCCCATCTATTCAAGACCTTACAGGTACATGGAGTGCTCTTCTTTTGAATCCAGCTTCTACGTGAACAGAGTCTGGGAAGGTTCTGAGTAAACTTTAGAAAAGGAAAGGTAAAGGTTATGGGAAGATATGGAGAGCGAATTATGGGAATGGCAATGTTATGGTCAGCGAATAGTGCTTAGCTAGGTACTATTACCTCTGAATGACGTTAAGGGACAAATGTCACAACATAGTCTTGCACCATGATTTTATTATTGTACTTGTATGATACTAGACCAGAAAATGAGGGTAAGTCTATCAATAAAGAAATTAGTTGTTTTGATTGTGTTACTTGTTGTCAAAGAAACTGCTTATTAAAAAGGCCAGTCAAATTATTTCTAGATTTCTCTTTAATATTGTTTATTTTGTGCACAATCCACTGACATTTTTGTTTTTTTCTATGCTGCTCTTTTTATTGTTTTTCTTTTATTTTGTACTTGCTCCAGATTGTTGGGGTATGTCTGGGTTTTAATACCTTGTATGCTAAACTTCTAGTTTTTTTTTTTCAATAAAATTTACATTGAACATAAAAGGCCAGTCAAAAAACCCAGTATTTTTTTTTTAATCTCGTATTGTTAGTAACTAACCTCTTCACTTTCGACAAGAGACTAGCATGCCACAAAAATCTGACGTTCTGTCGTCCGAAAATCAAAGCGTGTGTACTAGGCTTAAGGGTATCTCCCATTTGGGCTATCCACTCCTTCCGTGTGGGAAGGTCAGTGTAAGTCCAGTGCCGTAATATTTACTTGCGGGCCTGAAAAAGTGCCCTAGCTATGGCCTTATTATGATATTTACTGCACTATGATACATTTCTTTGATTTTGGTTGTACATGACATTATGTGGAGGAGGTGACGACGACTGACATCATTGGAAGATCTATTTGCAATTTTTTGCATTATGCGTGTGTGCTGTTCTCTTGGTTGAGACAGCATTTGGATCTGGTGAGTGGTAATTTCTCCCATTTCTTTTATCCAATAAAGCACTGCACTTTTCCTGACTTTCACTGTAGACTTTATTAATACACTATTTGATTTTGATCAGACTATTTGGTTGTCTTATGAAGGATTGGTTACATCCCATTTTTTTCACTAAATATTTATCACTTTATAGTCTTTGATATGTATTATTTTTAGCGCTGCTATTTTTTTGTATTTTAGCTATGGCCTGTTTAGGGACATCATCTACTGGGAGGTCACACAGAAACCCCAAATAAGCATTGTTTTGGTTCCTCTGGCACCTGAACCTGGAACACCTGGTTGATAATAGTGATTACACCCTTCCAATATGTGCGTAGCTTTGGACAGTGCCACATAGGATGAATCAAATCCCCATGGTCCATACTGCATCTTGTAAAAGTGGTATGTTCCCTCTTGCCTATGTGAAACAGCCTTGCTGGTGTGTAGTGCACCGGCAAAAGCAAATATAGCTGCGAAAGGCGTTTAAGGCCACATTCAGGGAGCATTGTTTGGCAACTAAGAGAACCTCTTCCTATTTTTCTTCCTCAAATGCCCCTTAGTCCTTCTCCCACCAAGATATCATGCGCATAGGGTGATCCCAGGAGGAAGCTATTTAATAGCATAGAGTAGCATGGTGCTATAAATCCTTTATAGGAGACCACCTCAAACATGTGATTAAACACTGGGGTAGGTGATTGTGTCCAAAGATCAGGCCTCCTTGTGCCTTTACTGCATGTTGGAGCTGAACATAATAAAATTGCATTGAATTAGGGAGATGAAACCTCTCTTGAAAAAAGAGCATAACCTCCCATTAGAGAAAATATGGCGCAAATGAGTGACCCCGTAGCATTTCCACCTCGCACCATATTTTAACTTGGCTAGTTCAGAGTAGTGTGCATTATTCCAGATAGGACTGAACCTCACAAACCCCGTAACCTGTTGTAACTGTCTAACCTTATTCCAGATTTTTTGCATTAGGGCATATGTAGGGTAATATTTATTTGATTTGCAAAAGACTAACCACTCTACGCCTCTCTCAATCTCCTCTGTACCCACTGTATGGACAAGTAATCTGGTGGAAGAGTCCCCATCCCTTTCACCCACCCCAGCAGCGGAACACATGGAACGCACTATATGCTACATTTGGGAGGCCAAATAATAAACCCAGGGGTTGGGTAGGGCCAGACCTTCTACATCCCTGGGTCTCTGGGATTGTTCCAATTTCATCCTGGGGTTTTTAAACAACTAGAGAAGGGACCGAAAATATTGAGTTGATAATAGAGAACATTTTTAGGGGATGACCACCGGGGAATTGTAGAGTACATACAATAGTTAGGGCATGAGGATCATCTTAATAAGGTTGGTCTGACCCACTAAGGACATTTTGAGTTTTGACCACACCTTAACTCTGTTCTGGAATTTGGCCAGTAGAGGTGTTAAGTGAAGGCTTATATAGTCTAAGGTATGAGGGGGTCACCTGAATACCCAGGTATTTAAATGTGGAAGAGATAGGTTAATTGGCCTCTGTCAAAGAAGGAGAATCTGGCGCCACATCCAGGGGCATAAGGGAGGGCTTAGACCAGTTTATGATCAAGCCTGAGTATGTGCCAAATTCAGTGATCACTGCTATTACTTCTTTAACTACTTGCCGACCAGCCGCCGCAGTTATACTGCGGCAGGTTGGCACAGCTGCGTGAATCGCCAACATGGTACATCAGCTCTTTAAAGCGCTATAGCAGGTGCACGCACCCCGTGTGACCCTGGAGCCTATGTGCGTGGCCCGCAGGCGCGAGAAGCAGGATTTGTGTGTAAACACACAAATCCCTGTTCTGACAGGGGAGGAGAAACAGATTGTTTGTTCCTACTAAGTGGGAACAACGATCTGGCTCCTCCTCTAGTCAGTCCTATCCCCTCACAGTTAGAAACACACCTAGGGAACACATTTAACTCCTTGATCGCCCCCTAGTGTTCACCCCTTCCCTGCCAGTGACATTTACACAGTAATCAGTGGCTATTTATAGCACTGATCACTGTATAAATGTCAGGGGTCCCAAAAGTGTCCGATCTGTCTGCCACAATGTCGCAGTCCTGCTAAAAATCGCAGATTGCCGCCATTACTAGTAAAAAATAAATAAATGCAATAAATCTATGCTATAACTTTTACACAAACCAATTAATATACGCTTATTGTGATTTTTTTAACCAAAAATATGTAGAAGAATACATATGGCCTAAACTGATGAAGAAATTAATTTTTTAAATTTTTTTTATATTTATTATAGCAAAAAGTAAAAAATATTGCTTTTTTTTGTTTATAGCGCAAAAAATAAAAACAGCAGAGGCGATGAAATACCACCAAAACAAAGTTCTATTTGTGAGGAAAAAAGGACATAAATTTTGTTTGGGTACAATGTTGCATGACCGCGCAATTGTTAGTTAAAGCATCGCAGTGACGTATCGCAAAAAATGGCCTGGTCATTAAGGAGTTAAATACTTCCAGGGTTAAAGTGGATTTAAAGGTTTGTTTTGTTTTTTTTTAAAACATGTCATACTTACCCTTGCACAGAGGGGCCCCGATCCTCCTCCTCTGGGGTCCCCCAACGGCGCTCGTGGCTCCTCCTCTTCTCGAGTTCCCCCACGGACACCCGCATTCCCTGGGGGCACTCCTGTGGGCGCGCTCCCGAGTCCTGCTGCTGCATCCATTGACACAGACAGCAGGACTCGGCCCCGCCCCTGGCTCCCATGTCACTGGCTTTGATTGACAGAAGCAGGAGCCAATGCTGAGACAGCGGCTGGAGATGCTCTGTTCGTCCCCGTCGCTGGAACGACCAGGTTCAAGTAAGTAAAAGGGGGGGTCTGGGGGGGCTGCTGCACTACAAAAGGTTTTTCACCTTAATTCTTAGAATGCATTAAGGTGAAAAACCTAGAGGGTTTACAACCTTGCTGACCGGCTCCTATACATATACGTCGGCGCTTTAAAGATGGATATCTCGGTAACGGCAGCAGCTGCTGCCAAAACCGATATATCCATCTTTTCAGCCGGCGGTCCTGTTTACAATAATGGTGGTCTCTGTGGCAGATTCACCGTTATTGGCAGCGGGAGAGGGCCCCCTCCCTTCCCGCCGCTCTCTCTTGCCCTCTGCCGCTTACCGGAGCCATCGGCAGTGGCGGAGGTGATCGGGACCTGTATGTGGCTGGGTATGGAGACGAGTGAGGGGAAGATGGCCCCCACCCATCTCCATACCATAGCAGGGCGGAAGCGACGTCAAAACATCACTTCCGCCCATATGTCTTAAAGGCACATTTTTTTGTTGCCATTTTTTTCAAATGACAAATTTTTTTTTTTTCTTTTATTGCATTTAAGTCCAAATATGAGATCTGAGAACTTTTTGACCCCAGATCTCATATTTAAGGGGACATGTCATGCTTTCGTCTTTTACAAGGGATGTTTACATTCCTTGTAATAGGAATAAAAGTGACCCATTTTTTTTTTTAAAACAGTGTAAAAATAAATAAAACCAAGTAAAATAAATAAGAAAAAAAACATTTTTAAAGCACCCCGTCCTGACGAGCTCGCGCGCAGAAGTGAACGCATACGTGAGTAGCGCCCGCATATGAAAACTTTGGTCAAACCACACATGTGAGGTCTCTCCGTGATCGTTAGAGCAAGAGCAATAATTCTAGCCCTAGAACTCCTTTGTACCTCAAAACATGCAAGCTGTAGAATTTTTTAAACGTCGCCTATGGAGATTTTTAAGTGTAAAAGTTTGACGCCATTCCACGAGCGGGCACAATTTTGAAGCGTGACATGTTGGGTATCAGTTTACTTGGTGTAACATTATCTTTCACAATATAAAAAAAATTGGGCTAACTTTACTGTCGACTTATTTTTTTATTCAAAAAAGTGAATTTTTTCCAAAAAAAGTATGCTGCACAAAAACGGTGTGACAAAAAGTATTGCAATGACTGCCATTTTATTCTCTAGGGTGTTCGAAAAAAGTATAATGTTTGGGGGTTCTAAGTAATTTATTAGCAAAAAACTTTGTTTTTAACTTGTAAACACCGAGTCTGAAAAAGAGGCTCGGTGTTTAAGTGGTTAAGAGAGGAAGTGGTATCACCCAACATCAACATGATATCATCTGCGTATAGCATTCGTTTTTCTTCAAGGGTTCCATATTGAAAACCATGGATATTTACGTTGGATCAAATAAGTGTCCCCATGGGTTCAATGTTAAGGGCAAATAGAAGTGGAGACAAGGGGCAGCCCTGTCTAGTTCCCCTATGTAGGCCAAAACTGGAGGATAGCTTGCCCGCCTCCCCAATGACTGCCCTTGGAGTATTGTATAGTAGTTGGACCCAGGAAATGTGACCCTCTCCAATCCCGAACTTACGCATGCCCACAAGTATGCCCATTCTATTCTGTCAAAAGCTTTATGAGCATTGAGTGACAGCAGCGACATTATATTTAATAATTAATATTATATGAATTAAGAAACAATCTGCACAAATAAAGAGATGTAGATTTTTGTGGGCATAAAGCCTGCTTGATCAGCATGTATGATGGATGCTATAACCTTATTCAGCCTAAGTGTCAGGACTTTCGCAAGAATTTTATTATCATTTTGTAGAAGCGAAATGGGCCTATAGGATCCTGGATCCAATGGATCCTTTCCAGGTTTTAACAATAGTATAATAGTGGCCTTAGTCATAGAATGGGGAAGGCACTGATTTGTTCTCACGTCATTAAATACTTTAAGTAAACAGGGTTATTTCTCAGCACCATACACTTCCATTGGCAATCCATCCCCCGGTGCCTTTGAGTTAGGGAACAAACTGGTCACTGTCTGTAATTCCTCCAGTGTCAGACCCAGTAAAATTTAATTATGAAGGGATCTTGGTAAAGTGACCCCTTGGTATACCAATGGCAGTATCTCTACACCATATTCCTGACTTTGTTGCGCCCCTCTTGGGCTGCAGGTGTTTCCATGTTTGCTTTTTGAAATACCAAGATATTGAGACATTAAAGTAGATCTAAATTGTGTCATAAACTATTTGACCCACAACAGCTGATTACCCAACATAGCAAGGCCAGCAAGGTATGCAGGCACTGCCAAAGATTGGGCCTCTTGGTAAACGGCCTCTATTTCTTTGGATGTTGAGGCGGAAATAGCTGTCCTGAGGAGAAAGACCGCACCTAGAGTTGAAACATAGCAGAAAGGCGATAGAGGAACTCAGGCAGATGGAGTAATCACTGAATCCATAAAGTTTTATGCAAGGTGGGCATCTTAGTATTTGGCCTACATTTCTTTGGATGTTGGATGGTGAGGCAGTGATAGGTGTCCCGAGGAGAATGACTGCACCAAGAGCTGGAACAAGGGCACAAAAAGAATGGAAGGACTCAGGGAGATGGAGTAATCAGTAAGGTTTTATGTGAGGTGGGCATCTTAGTATGTGGCCTACATTTCTTTGTATTTTGGACAATAAGGCAGTGATAGGCATCATAAGGAGAAAGACTGCACTCAGAGTCAGAATGAGGAACAAAGTGAAGCCTGGAGCTGAACATATTTATTGTTTGAGGAAGTGAGAGGAAATGTCTCAAAAAAGGGTGGAAATCCCATTTTGGATACAGTAGGTGTTCCCATTGCAAGATTTCTTCTCTACTCTTGTTATAATGACAATTGCTCACATAATTTGTAATAAAAACATCTTTTGCCATTCTGAAGCTTCCCTTTCAAACACTTTGCATATTATTTTATATATACTGTGATTCTGTACTTGCCAAATATGCTGCAGAAATCTCCCTCCTGTAAATCTGGCTGCATCCATTTTAACTGTGGGCAGCTGAAGCGGCTTCCTGTTCACTTCCTGGATTTACACAGACACACCTCCAGTTCTGAAGCTCTCATTGGCCCTCTTATGACTCATCCCCTCCCTTCCTGACAAACTCTCACAAGAGTCAGAGAGAGAGCTGTGCGTGATGTCATAAGCCTAGGCTTTTTACCAGACAAGAAACAGGAAGTGGGCTGTATAAGGTATTTACTGGCAGAAAAAAAATGTGTTGCTATCCAAAGTTAAAACAACAAGGGCAGGGGATTTAATAGATGGAAAGATGAAAAATGACTGAAGGTCTGCTTTAATTGAACAAGCTGAAGTTAGGAGCTGATTGGTTACTATGCACAGCTGCACCAGATTCTGTGTGCACCAGTTTTAGTAAATCTCTCCTTTTGACTATACATCATCACCCAAAACTCAGACAGTTTTGAGTAGACTTTAGGAAAGTTAAATCTTAGAACTTTGGCAATCTGTAGAGTGCAGGTATGGAATTTTGTATTGATGCTGATCCTGTGGGGATCCTTGTATGAACTTTCAACCAACTATCCTATGAATCATGTACTGTATGCTCTAGGATAAACAAACGGGAATGTACAGTATGATGCATATATGAATATCTGACAGGTATTATAAAGCATAGATAACTCTCTGTGATGAGTAGAGACTCCTGTACGTGACTTAAACTCCTGTCCTGCCAGAGGTTCTGAATGCAGTGTGCGGAATGCAGATCATTATTCCCAGCCAAGAAACAACTGATTGATGTATTTACTAGTGCCTAATAATGTACAAACCATGCAGTTTACTGCTGGCAGTGAATCCAAGTGTATGTAGTCCTGCCAGGTGCTATCAAACACATTGGCATGTCAGAGCAGCAGGCACATCAAAGTACCAAGCCGCTACCTTTCCTCAGGTCTCAGTCCATGACACATCCAAACCACACCAAGGGAAAACCACTAAAAGCTGGAAGCATATAGAAAACTTCCTGAGTCCGTGAAGCTCCACCCTATGCAATTCGCCATATTACCATCATCAGGGGTACCTTTTATTGTTTTTTCCTTGGTGCGGTTTGACTGCATGTTGGACTAAGACCTGAGGCAAAGTGGTACTGTAATGTGACTGCTGCTCTAACATACCAATGTGAGAGCATACATGTTTTTAAAAAATAATTTCTGTTACGGTCTACACCAGGGTTCTTCAAACTATGGCCCTCCAGTTGTTCAGAAACTAAACATCATTCCCATCATGCTTAGTCATGTCTGTGAGTGTCAGAGTTTTACAATGCCTCATGGGATGTATAGTTCCGCAACAGCTGGGGGGCCGTAGTTTGAGGATCCCTGGACTACACTATGAGGCCTTTTCTCTTTCTTTGAGCTGAGTTTTAACTTGCAGCTGTGTCTGTTGCCAAATTAATTGATCATCCATAGAGGCATCTACCTGCAGTTGCTTTTTCAATCTTTGGTTGTATAAGGCTCCAGTTGCCTTAATAATTAGGACCCATCTGTAAGGTGAGCATTATACCCTTGAGGGTGCTGGTGGTGGACTTCAAAGATGTTTCAGATTTAAAGTTGCACAGTTGTTCTGGATATTGAATACCACTGTTTGTTTACACACTGGGACTTTAATACGGACTATATAAATTGTGGTTTTGCATGCGTGATATGTATTTATTGGTGTTTTTTCTGCACTTGTTTGCATAGTTTTTCATACACATTTTTTTACACACTTTTGTATTATCTTATGTTTATAGTGATCTGATTTATGTTTATAGTACAACACTATTTTTATATGTATTGTTTTTTTACACACTTATGCCCTGTACACACGGTCGGATTTTCCGACGGAAAATGTGTGATAGGACCTTGTTGTCGGAAATTCCGACCGTGTGTGGGCTCCATCACACATTTTCCATTGGATTTTCCGACACACAAAGTTTGAAAACAGGATATAAAATTTTCCGACAACAAAATGCGTTGTCGGAAGTTCCGATCGTGTGTACACAAATCCGACGGACAAAGTGCCACGCATGCTCAGAATAAATAAAGAGATGAAAGCTATTGGCCACTGCCCCGTTTATAGTCCCGACGTACGTGTTTTACGTCACCGCGTTTAGGAGGATCGGATTTTCCGACAACTTTGTGTGTGACCGTGTGTATGCAAGACAAGTTTGAGCCACCATCCGTCGGAAAAAATCCTAGGATTTTGTTGTCGGAATGTCCGAACAAAGTCCGACCGTGTGTACGGGGCATAAGTGTGTTGGAGCTTAGGGATTTCTTGTTGCTCAAACTTATTATAATACTTTAAGATTAAGATTAAAGTGCACTTCAAATGCAAATCAAGCACATAAAACCAAAAGCACATCTATTCAAGACCTTGCATGTTTTCATGTGAACGGAGTCTAGGAAGGTTCTGAGTAAACTATGGAAAACTAAAGGTAGACGCTATTGGAAGATATGGAAACCGAATTATGGGATTGGCAATGGTCACCAAACAGTGCTTAGCTAGGTACTAGCTAGGTACTATTACCTTTTAAATGACGTTAAGGGACAAATGTCACAACACAGTCTTGCACCATCATTTTATTATTGTACTTGTATGATAATAGACCAGAAAATGAGGGAAAGTCTATCAATAAGGAAATGAGTTGTTTTGGTTGCGTTACAGGAGGTTGCTTATTTAAAAGACCAGTCAAAAGACCACAAAAAACTGTAAATTTTAATTATGAAGGGATCCTGGTAAAGTGACCCCTTGGTATACCAGTGGCACGATCTCTGCACCGTGTTCCTGACTTTGATGTGCCCCTCTTGGGCTGCAGGGTGTTTCCATGTTTGCTTTTTGAAATACCAAGATATTGAGACATTACTATAGATCTAATCTGTGTCATAAACTATTTGACCTCCAACAGCTGATTACCAAGAACAGCAAGAGCAGTAAGGTATACAGGCACTGCCAAAGTGTGGGCCTCATGGTGAAAGGCCTCCATTTCTTTGGATATGGAGGCAGGACTGTCCTGAGGAGAACGACCGCACCCAGAGTTGGAACATAGCACACAGGCAAGAAAAGAAATCAAGCAGATGGACTAATCACTGAATCGATAAAGTTTTATGTGAAGTGGGCATATTAAGATGTGGCCTACATTTCTTTGGACGTTGGATGCAGTTGATAGGTGTCCTGAGGAGAATGACTGCACTGAGAGTTGGAACAAGAGCACAAAGAGAATAGAGGGACTCAGGCCAATGGAGTAATCAGTAGGGTTTTATGTGAGGTGGGCATCTTAGTGTGTGGTCTACATTTCTTTGTATGTTGGACTCAAAGGCAGTAATAGGCGTCTTGAGGACAAAAACTGCAATCAGAGTCAGAATGAGGAACAAAGCGAAGCCTGAAGCTAAAAAATATCTATTGTTTGAGGAAGGGTACTTTCACACTGAGGCGCTTTTCAGGTGTTTTAGCGCTAAAAATATCACCTGAAAAGCGCCTCCCACGCCTCCCCAATGTGAAAGCCAGAGGGTTTGTATACTGGGGCGGTGAATTTGCAGGACGGCAGAAAAAGTCCTGCAATCAGCATCTTTGGGGCGGTTTGAGAAGCTGTATGCAGCGCTCCTAAACTGCCTCTGCCGATTGGAATGCATGAGCAGTGTTTTAGAAGCTCCGCAACATGGGTGCTTTTAACCCTTTCTTCAGCCACTAGCGGGGGTTAAAAGCGCCCTGTTAGCAGCCGAAAAGTGCCGCTATAATGACGGTAAAGCGCCACTAAAACTAGCAGCGCTTTACCACCAATTGGGGTTGCCACATCATCCCTTTAATCCAGGAAACACATTAATTACACAGGTTCTGTGGCTGATTAAGGTGGTAATTACTGTATACTCACTTGGTGCCTTATCTGCATTAAATCAGCCTCAATGGACCCGCCGCCCTAGTGTGAAAGTACCCGAAGTGAGATGAAATGTCTCAAAAAACGGTGGGAATCCCATGTTGGATACAGCAGGTGTCCCCATTGCAAGATTTCTTCTCTACTGTTGTTATGATGACAACTGTAGAAAACAAAAACAAAATAGCTTTAGATATACTTTGGTGGGTATTTACTAAAACTGATGCACACAGAATTTGCTGCAGTTGTGCATAGTAACCAATCTAGGGTTTATTGTCAAACCTTAATTGAACAAGCTGAAGTTAGGAGCTGATGGATTACTAAGCAGAGCTGCACCAGATTCTGTGTGCACCAGTTTTAGTAAATCCCCCCCTTTGACTCTACAGCATCACCAAAAACTCAAACATGAGTTTTGAGTAGACTAACCCTTTAGTAAAAACGACATATGAAATATGAACAAAGCATATCCTTCTATAGTGTGTTCTTGTCTCAATTATGAACGCTAAGTGTCACTTTTGTCTGCTGCTTCGTTCCCCTGCTATTAGCCTGAATCACTTCTGACAAGTTTTCCTGACACCAAAAGAAAAATGGTGACAGGGAGGGAGCTCCAGCTGATTGACAGCCCCTGCTCTGTTCCTGTGCGCTGTGTGAAGGGGGTGTGTTCCTTCCCTCCAATCAGCTCTCAGGGCTCTCCTCACTGAGGAGTGCAGAGTGTAACTTTAAATCTCCACCCCCTTTTTAAGTTTTAAATGCTGCACTTTGAACAAATGCAGAGAAGAGAAGGCTGCAGATAAACAGGTACAACTTATGTAGGAGGATTTGTTTAATCTCTGTGTATCACCTGAGGCCAGTCACATCACTGGATATATGTAAGGGTTTACAACCACTTTAAATTTTAGAAATTTGCCAATCTGTAGACAGCAGATGGGGGAATGTGTATGGAGGCTGATCCTATGAGGATCCTTGTATGAACATTCAACCAGCTATGCTTAGTCATGTACTGTACAGTATGCTCTATGATAAACGAACGGCCATGTACAGTATGATGCATATGTGAATATCTGCCCAGGTATTAGAAAGCATAGATATTCCTGTGTGATGAGTAGGGACGCGTGTGAGTAACTAAAGCACCTGTCCTGCCAGAGGTTCTCTGTGCGGAATGCAGATCATTATTCCCAGCCAAGAAACCAATGATTGATATATTTGGTAGTGACTAATAATGTATGCTTTAAAATTACACACACTCGTGGAATCGACAAACTACGACGCCTTAAAACATTTTTGCAGGTTGTTTAGAGTTACAGAGGAGGTCTAGCACTAGAATTATTGCTCTCACATGTGCGGTGCGAACATAGTTTACATATGCGTATGTGACTTACGTATGCATCGAGCACAGAGGGATGGGTGCGCTTTCATTTTTTTCTTATTTATTCCTTTCATTTTTTATTTTTTACACTGTCCCTTTAATTTTTTTTAGCACTTTTATTCCTATTACAAGAAATGTTAACATCTCTTGTAATAAAAAAAAAGGTTACAGGTCCTCTTTATGGAGAGATCTGGGGTCTAAGACCCCAAATCTCTCCTCTACCTTTGAAAGCAAAAGATCCAAAAAAAAAACCTTCTTTGGTCGACCATGGCGAGACCTATTCTGAGTGGAACCTGTCCTGTTAAACCGCTGTATGATCTTAGCCACCGTGCTGCAGCTCAATTTCAGTGTCTTGGCAAACTTCTTATAGCCTAGGCCACCTTTATGTAGAGCAACAATTCTTTTTCTCAGATCCTCAGAGAGTTCTTTGCCATGAGGTGCCATGTTGAACTTCAAGTGACGTGTATGTCTCACATGCAATTACAAGTCGGAAGACGTTCAGGATTTTTTTTTTTTTTTAAGAATGATACTTGCCTAGGTGGATGCAGCATCAGTCGGATGCTGCATCTGTCCCCCACCGGCTCTAAGGCTGAGACCCAAGCACTCTCTAAGACCACCGGCTCTAAGACTGAGAACCGAGCGACACAGCTGATCACTCAGTTCTCAGAGCTCCATGAGCTGAGAGATGATGACTGTCAGTCATCGCTGTCTGCTCCGCCCCCCCTCATGCTCACTGGAGCACTGGGCTGTGAGGGGGGGTGGGAGTGGCTGGCTCAGGCTCTTAGCTGTCTACTGAGAGGCTGAGCCAGGTGCCGGTCCAGGGTTATCGGCGGATGCCAACCATATTGGTTACCTGACACGGCGCCGGCCACACGTCACAGGTTACCGTGACGACGGCGGCCCCGCTGCCAGGCGTCCTTCACATGCAGCTGTTGCCATCGAGCTGGGTGCATGCGCGACGTACGTAGCGCTATGCGATTGGCTCCCTGGACCTCCAGCTGACAGACAGTCGCTGGGTCCTAGCCAACAGTGTGCCCTGAGCGGGCGGAATCAGCAATCCTAGCCGATCGGAAACCATGGAACACAGTTGTAAATGGTAATCTGCATTACTTGATTTTTTGCTTGTCATTATTGCTAAACTTGCATTTTATCTGCATATATAATGATTTTAAATGATTTAGGCGGGATTCTGACGTCAATCTGACGTCAGAGGGAGGGGGAGGGGACTTTTTCTCTCATTCTGCACTTGTTTTTTTCCCAATTGGTGGCCACTGTATATATACTGAGCACCCGATCACTTGCCTGATGAAGGGGTTCCTGCGCGGCCCCGAAACGTTGCACCTCTCTTGTGATGTGACTTTTTTCTATTAAAGAACCTTTTTTGGACAAAAAAGCACCTCTCTTGTGATGTGACTTTTTTCTATTAAAGAACCTTTTTTGGACAGTTCTGCTTGCTGATCCATGGTGTGCTGGCGAAGATGTACTTTTGTCAGTCACCGCTGTCTGCTCTGCCTTCCCTCACGCTCACTGGAGCACTGGGCTGTGAGAGGAGGGTGGGAGTGGCTGGCTCAGGCTCTTAGCTGTCCACTGAGAGGCTGAGCCAGGTGCCGGTCCAGGGTTATCGGCGGATCCCAACCATATTGTCGTAATCATTCCCCAGCCTGGACACCTTTTACACGTGTGTGCAGTAAAGCCACTGAAGAGGAAGCCAAGCAGGAACAATGGCAGTTCCTGTGACAGACTTGTGCCACACTATTGAAAAAATTGTACCAGTTTGAAATGCGTAGTGCTCCTGCTCCATGACTGCAACACACAATTAAAGTGTCGTGCTGCAAACTCTTCTATAACCCAAGCATAGAAGTCCCAACACCCTCAGAAAGATTTTAAAGGGCACCAGCCTTGTACTAATACTTCACCTTTGGGCTGGATTTAGGAGACCAGATCCCATCCTGAGTTTGCCCTCCTCATTTGGCATACCACTGATGAGACTATGCCCTGGACAATATAGCATTGTGCGATATAAGTACAATGCACCACACATGCCAAGGTAAGCACCCATGCAGGATCCAGTTTTAGAAGCAATGTTACTGGCAAGGCCTACATTTCCATTCTAGTGGGGTCTGGCGATGGTCTCACAAGACTCAGCCGAGGAGTCAACCATTCTAGAAGCCACAGACAGAAACCACAGTGGCTACAGTCAGTCAGGAATCTTGATAGAAGAATTCTTCAAAGAGAAAATCCTCCACATAAAAGAGGTAAACCTTTCTTAGTAGATAGAAGATGTCCATCATTTAAGGACACCAGTAAAAAACTGAGGCTATCTGGGAGTGGGAGGGGTTATATTGGGGATGTCTCTGAATTTGTCTTTTTTTTTGCATGTGCCTAATCACCTGGAGGTAGCTGTATATGGCCCATGGTTAAAGTGGTATTAAAGTGATTGTAAAGTCTCCTTTAAAAAACAAAACAAAAAAACAAACATGCTATACTCCTCTGTGCAGTTGGTTTTGCACAGAGCAGTCCGGATCCTCCTCTTCTCGGGGCCCTTTTGCTGCTCCTGGCCCCTCCCTCCTATCCAGTGCCCCCACAGTCAGCAGCTTCCTATGGGGGCACCCAAGCAGAGTCCCAACTCCGTGTGCCCATTCAGACACGGAGCATCGACCCGGCCCCGTCCCCTCTCTCTCTTGATTTGCTGATTGACTTTGATTGACAGCCACGGGAGCCAATGGCACCGCTGCTATGTCTCAGCCATTCAGAAGGAGTGTCCCGAACGGCTTAGACATTCGTGGACATCGCTGGAGAGAGATGGGGCTCAGGTAAGTAATTAGTGGTTGCTGGGGAGGCTGCTACACACAAAAGGTTTTTTATTCTAAGGCATAGAATGCATTAAGATAAAAAACCTTCTGCCTTTACAACTCCTTTAAACCCAAAAGGAAACATTTATTATATTGCAGCTTACCATTTCTTAGAAGTGATAGCTGCATTTTGTTTCTCTTTTATACTTTCTTTTATTTTAATCTGATGATCTGGCCAGTAAATCTTTAGTTTTCGAAAGAACAAGTTGTCAAGATGTATCAATTTACATAGATGAGACAAACCATTTAACACTGGCAGGGGTGCTTACAATGATCAGCTTTTCTTTATTCATTAAAACTTTATCCCAAAAGTAAAAACCTGCTTGCTGTAACTGATTATAAAGTGTGAGCTGGAGTTTGGCTTCAATTTGTTAGTGAATTTTAAACCTGGTAATACATCTAACACTCTCCTTCCCCACCAAACTGAAAATGCTGATGTCTGCTGTGTCCCCTGTGCTCATTTATCCAGAGTGGGGGCACTCTAATACAGATGGTGTGTTACTGGCCAGATCACCAGAGGAAAACAGAAGGAAAAAAAGCCTAAAAAGAAAAACAAATGCAGCCACCACATCTAATGAATGGTAAACTGCAATATATTACATTTTGATTTTGGGTTTAATACCACTTTAAAGACTAAAGATCCTATTTTCTGTACCATATGACTAAGACATTCTAGTGATTCCTTAGATGTCAAGAACAGACAAATCTTCATATTGTGGAATCTTAAGGTTCCTTTGGGCGCTAAAGGTTGTGTGCCTACAGGCTTCAGCCCTCTGCTGTCTTTACCTAAGGGTACCCTTATAAATCCCCTAATAGCAGCTAATGACACATTAGACTTTTATTATAGAAGGGTGAAAAGCAAGATTATCATTTCAATGTAAAACATAACCTGTCACTAATGAGTTAAATGGTGGTTCAATTTTTCAGCTATGATTCTGCACATTTTTTTTTTTAGATCCAAGAGCAAATACTGTTATCAAATACCATCAGACCAGGAAGGAAATCTTATCAGTCAATAGACTGAGAGTCAGTAGAAATGAATGAATCAATAGATCTGAGGGTGTCATAAGGAAAGAAGGGAAAAGAATAAGCAGGAACTAAAAAAAAAAAAAAAAAAAAGTTTGCTTGCCAAGTGAGTTGCATTGTCATTGTTCATTTGCATTTAAAAGTGCAGACAATAGTGACAGATGGAAAAACGTTGCTAATGACAACAATGACAATAACAATTTTTGCATCAGAAGTTGTGACCAATAAGGTGTAATGTTTTTAAAATGCAGTACTCCTAACAACCAATCATATATTGACCCTTTAAAATCAACTTTAGCAGAACTAGATTGATTTTCCAAGTGCTTGATGGGGGCTTCGTCCCTTTGCCTCAGGGTGGATTTGATTTAAATCAAGTCGATTTAAATCATAATTTTTAAAGAGCAACTGTCATCTCTGTCCTGCAGCGGCTCCTCCTCTGACCCGCTGCTGACTCACCGACAGTCCCATTCACTTTAATGGGACGGCTGGTGATGCGGCAATGACACAACAAGGTGAGGGACGTGGCGGCAGCAGGTGAGTGGATGTCCGCCAACAGGCACTGCCACGATGAATCTGAAATGACAGGTGCTCTTTAAATGTAAGGACTTATTCTTGCTGGTAGTTATAATCTTTAATTTACAAACAAAATGAAGGTTTCCCATTTAGAATAAAAAGCTGTCAGGTTAGTAAAACAGCGATATCAGAACCAATTCCATCATACAGTTTGTAGTGTACATAGATTTGCAAAACAATGATATAAAGAAATATTCCTTTATATATATAATATAACCTTGTTTTATCTCATGGTTACCGTGAAATTGTGTGAATGCATCAATGCAGTGCATGTTATCTCAGCTTGCATTCATTAAATGAATTTACAAAAAATCTAAATATTGCAGAATACACAGCCTGCTACATAACTAAGCTCAATTTCATGCTAAATAAACTAAATTATTAATGTATCTTAAATAGAACTATATTTCACTCCAAAAGCATTGTATTAAAATAAATTTGATAAAAAAAAACAAAAAAAAACAGATTTAAATAAAAAAAATCTGTTTTTTTGATTATTTTTTTTAAATCATTGAATTTTATCCACCCTGCTTTGCCTTAAAAGACAACTTTTGGAAAAAAACTAATAAAATCAAAAAATATAGGCAGGAAATACATTGTGATTTTAACCACTTACCGCCCGCCATATAGCAGAATGACCGTGGCAAAGTGGTTTCAATATCCTGACTGGACGTCATATGACGTCCTCAGGATATTAAGCTGCTGCGCGCCCCCGGGGGCGTGCATCGCGGTGATCGTTGTTGCGGTGTGTCAGTCTGACACACCGCAACTCCGATCTAGGTAAAGAGTCTCTGACGGAGACTCTTTACCACGTGATCAGCCGTGTCCAATCACGGCTGATCACGATGTAAATAGGAAGAGCCGGTGATCGGCTTTTCCTCACTCGCGTCTGACAGGCGCGAGTAGAGGACAGCTGATCAGCTGCTCTCCTGACAGGGGGGGTCTGTGCTGATTGTTTATCAGCACAGCCCCCCCTTGGATCCCACCCAGGACCACCATCATGCCACCCAGGACCACCAGGATGGCCATCCACACTGGACCATCAGGTATGCCCCCCCTAGACCCCCAGGGAAATAATAATCTGTGCCCAGGCAGCTGCCAATCAATGCCCAGGCAGCTGCCAGTGCCCACTCACAATGCCTACCACTGCCAGTGTCACCAGGGATGCCTATCAGTGCCGAGTATCAGTGCCGAGTATCAGTGCCCATCAGTGCCACGTATCAATGCCCATCAGTGCCGCTTACCAGTGCCACCCATAAGAACCCATCTTTGCAGCCTTTCAGTGCCCATCAGTGACACCCACAAGTACCCATCAGTGCCGCCTATCAATGCCCATCAGTGCTGCATATCAGTGCCACCCATCAGTGCCGCATATCAGTGCCCATCATGG
Source organism: Lithobates clamitans (assembly GCA_037952925.1). Taxonomy (NCBI): domain Eukaryota; kingdom Metazoa; phylum Chordata; class Amphibia; order Anura; family Ranidae; genus Lithobates; species Lithobates clamitans. The sequence goes on along the minus strand of JBBGZY010000053.1, from coordinate 6,473,050 downwards.
CCCGCTCATTGGTGCCACTTCATCGGTGCCACCTTATCTGTGCCTGTCAGTGCCGTCTTATCAGTGCCCATCAGCGAAGGAAAAAGCTTACTTATTTACAAAATTTTATAACAGAAACGAAAGCAAAACTTTTATTTTTTTCAAAATTTTTGGTCTTTTTTTATTTATCAAAAAATAAAAACCGCAGAGGTGATCACATAAAACCAAAAGAAAACTCTATTTGTTGGAATAAAATGATAAAAATTTAGTTTGGGTACATTGATGGATGACCGCGCAATTGTCATTCAAACTGCGACAGCACTGAAAGCTGAAAATTGGTCTGGGCAGGAAGGTGTATAAGTTCCCTGTATTGAAGTGGTTAAACAATATTTCTGATGTTTTTCTGTTTTTTGTAATAGTGAAAGTGACACAGTCTGGCCTGATGTACAGTACTATGCAAAAGTTTACGGCAGGTGTGAAAAAATACTGAAACGTAAGAAAGCTTTCAAAAATATTACATTTTTCTTATGTTTATCAGTTTACAAAATGCTATATAATCGAACAGAAGAAAGATCTCAATCAACTCAATATTTGATGTGCCTACCCTTTGGCTTCAAACCAGCATCAATTCTTACACTTGCACACTTTTTAAACTTACACAAAGTCAGGGAATTTGCAGGATTAAAGTCAGGTGTACGATTAACCAAATATATCGAGCAGGGCTAATGATTATCCATTTCATATATACGGTAGGTTGAAACACAGTCATTAACTGAAAGAGAAAAAAACTGTGTAGGAGACTTAAAACTGGGTGAGGAACAGCCAAACTCTGCTACCAAGGTGAAGTTGTGGAAGACAATTTCATGTCACAGGTCATACACCATGGCAAGACTGAGCACAGCAACAAGACACAAGGTTGGTATACTGCATCAGCAAGGTCTCTCCCAGGCAAAGATTACAAAGCAGACTTGGGTTTCAAGATGTGCTGTTCAAGCTCTTTTGAACAAGCACAAAGAAAGGTTGAGGCAGTGGTTGGCCAAGGAAGCTTAATGCAACCCACAGCTGTTTGATGTACCACTCAGGCTCTCTGGAAAGGAGTATAAGTCCCAGACATCCGCCGCTAGGAGTGCCGGAACATGAGGGAGCTCCTGCAATCACTTGAGGCAAAGAAATGTCCCCCTGTGCCCACACATATGTGCTGTCCCTGAAATGAGTATGTGAGTGTATGAGTGGCAACCTCAGCCTGGACTCCGGCCAGGATATGCTCCCAATGCGTTTTACTGTTACACAGCTTCTGGCAGCTTAATTGCTTCACTCATTTTGATCACAAACTTGCCTCTTTTACACTTTAAACTGGATCCACACCTGCCAGTCCTCTGCAAATTTGAGTGATGGCCGATGATGCATAAATATTCCTCAATATGCCTGGGATCTTCATCCTCATGACTAAGCTCAGAGGGGCGGAGCGAAATGCATTGGGGGCGTGGTCTGGTTGAAGTCCAGGCTGAGGTTGCTACTCATACACTCATATTAATTTCAGGGACAGCACGGATGTGCGGCTGTAGGGAGACCTTGCTTTGCCTCAGGCTGGGTTCACACTATCTTCACATGCGGCTCACAGCGGGGGGTCCGATGCGTCCCCGTTCATCGTTTCAGATCCAATTTCAGCCCGAATTTTTGGCTGAATTCGGATACAAATGGACTACAATAGGTTCTTCGCAAATTCGCACCTGAGCCGCAACGGAGATATGTGAACCGGCTTCATAGAGAGCTGTGCGAAAACCCGCATCCAATTCGCAATAGTGTGAACCCAGCCTCAAGGAAACTTAATGCATCAGATGAAAGACACATTATGCTTACTTCTCTTCAACATTGAAAAAAGTCCAGCAGGGCCATCAGCACAGAACTGGTGGAAACCAGTGGGACCCAGGTACACCCATCCACTCTCCAGAGAAGTTTGGCCAGAAGTGGTTTTCATGGAAGAATTGCGGCCAAAAAGCCATACCTCCGACATGGAAACTGGGCTAAGTGACTCAGCTATGGATAAAAGCATAGGAACTGAGGTGCAGAAAAAAAGCAGCAGGTACTCTGAACTGATAAGTCAAAATTTTTAATATTTGGCTGTAGCAGGAGGCAGTTTGTTGACTGAAGGGCTGGAGAACAGTATAATTATGAGTGTCTGCAGAAAACAGTGAAGCATGGTGGATGTTCCTTGCAAGTTTGGGGCTGCTTTTCTGCAAATGGAATTGGAGATTCTGAGAAATACAGATAGATACAGTGCCTTTAAAAAGTAGTCATATCACGTGAAATTTTCCACATTTTGTCATGTTACATCTAAAAACAAAAATGAATTTTATTGAGATTTTATGTGATAGACCAACACAAAGTGGCACATAATTGTGAAGTGGAAGGAAAATAATAAATGGTTTTCTAATTTTTTTACAAATAAATCTGCGAAAAGTGTGGCGTGCATTTGTATTCAGCCCCCCTGAGTCAATACTTTGTAGAACCACCTTTTGCTGCAATTACAACTGCAAGTCTTTTTGGGGATGTCTCTACCAGATTTGCACATCTAGAGTGTGACATTTTTGCCCATTTTTCTTTGCAAAATAGCTTAAGCTCTGTCAGATTGGATGGAGAGCGTCTGTGAATAGATGCCACAGATTCTCAATTGGATTTAGGGCTGGACTTTGACTGGGCCATTCTAACACATGGATATGCTTTGATCTAAACCAAGGGTCTCCAAACTATGGCCCTCCAGTTGTTCAGGAACTACAATTCCCATCATGTCTAGTCATGTCTGTAAATGTCAGAGTTTTACAATGCCTCATGGGTCGTGTAGTTCCACAACAGCTGGAGGGCCGTAGTTTGGAGATCCCTGATCTAAACCATTCCATTGTAGCTCTGGCTTTATGTTTAGGGTTGTTGTTCTGCTGGAAGGTGAACCTCAGAGTCTGCAAAAGACTTGAGACTGGGGACAACAGGTTTTTGTCTAAGATTGCCCTTAATTTGGCTCCATCCATCTTCCCATCAACTCTGACCAGCTTCAATGTCCCTGCTGAAAAAAAGCATCCCCACAGCGTGATGCTGCCACCACCATGTTTTACGGTGGGGATGGTGTGTTCAGGGTGATGTGCAGTGCTAGTTTTCCGCCACACATAGCATTTTGCTTTTAGGCCAAAAAGTTACATTTTGGTCTCATCTGACCAGAGCACCTTCTTCCACATGTTTGCTGTGCCCCCCACATGGCTTCTCGCAAACTGCAAATGGGATTTCTAATGGCTTTCTTTCAACAATGGCTCTCTTCTTGCCACTCTTTGTGGAGCTCATGACTAATAGTTGTCCTGTGGACAGATTCTCCCACCTCAGCTGTGGATCTCTGCAGCTCCTCCAGAGTTGTTATGGGCCTCTTGGCTGCTTCTCTGAATAATGCTCTCCTTGCCTGGCCTGTCAGTTTAGGTAGACGGCCATGTCTTGGTAGGTTTGCAGTTGTGCCATACTATTTCCATTTTCGGATGATGGATTGGACAGTCCTCTGTGAGATGTTCAAGGCTTGGGAAATTTTTTTATAACCTAACCTTGCTTTAAACTTCTCCACAACTTTATCCCTGACCTATCTGGTGTGTTCCTTGGCCTTCGTGATGCTGTTTGTTCACTAAGGTTCTCTAACAAACCTTTCAGGGCTTCATAGAACAGCTGTATTTATACTGAGATTAAATTACACACAGGTGGACTATATTTACTAATTAGGTGACCTCTAAAGGCAATTAGTTCCACTAGATTTTAGTTAGTGGTATCAGAGTTAAGGGGGCTGAAAACATGGGCATTGTAAACTTTTCATATATATTTATTTGTAAAAAACATTGAAACCCATTTATCATTTTCCTTCCACTTCACAATTATGTGACTTTTTGTGTTGGTCTGTCACATAAATTCCCAATAAAAGACATTTACATTTTTGGTTGTAACATGAGAAAATTTGGAAAATTTTAAAGGGTATGAATACATTTTCAAGGCACTATACTTATCCATCGTGCCATATCATCAGAAGGGGTGGGGCGGGGGGGGATGTTGAGGGTGATTGGCTCCAAATGTTTTCTGCAGCAGGACAACAACCCCAAACATGCAGCCCATGTCATTAAAGCAGACCTTCAGTCATTTTTTTCAACTTTCCATCTATTAAATCTTATGCCTTTGTTGTATTAACTTTGGATAGTAAAACATTTTTTTCTGCCAGTAACAGTAAATACCTTATACAGTCCACTTCCTGTTTTTTGTCTGGTCATTAACCTATGCTTATGACCTCATGCACAGCTCTCTCTCTCACTCTTGTGAGAGTTTGCCAGGAATGGAGGGGGGAGATTTATAAGAGAGCCAATGAAAGCTGCAGGGGTGCAGAGCTGGAGGTGTGCCTCTGTGTGTCTGTGTAAATCCAGGAAGTGAACAGGCAGCAGGCTTCAGCTGCCCACAGTTAAAATGGCTGCAGCCAGACTTAGTGGAGGGAGATTTCTGCAGCATATTTGGCAAATACAGAATTACAGTATATATAAAATAATATGCAAAGTGGTTGGAGGGAAGCTACAGAATGGCAAAGATGTTTTTATTACAAATTATGTGAGCAGACTGCAGTTCCTCTTTAAGAATCATCTTCAGCGTCAAGAACAAGGAGTCCTGGGAGTGATGATTTGGCCCCCCAGAGCCCTGATCTCAACATCATGGAGTCTGTCTGGGATAGGGATAAGCTTCGAGTTCGAGTCGAAGTCATGTTCGACTCGAACAACGGCTGTTCGCCAGTTCGCCGAACGGCGAACAATTTGGGGTGTTCGCGGCAAATTCGAAAGCCGCAGAACACCCTTTAAAAGTCTATGGGAGAAATCAAAAGTGCTAATTTAAAAGGCTTATATACATGGTATTGTCATAAAAAGTGTTTGGGGACCTGGGTTCTGCCCCAGGGGACATGGATCAATGCAGAAAAAAGTTTTAAAAACGGCCGTTTTTTCGGGAGCAGTGATTTTAATAATGCTTAAAGTGAAACAATAAAAGCGTAATATTCCTTTAAATTTCGTACCTGGGGGGTGTCTATAGTATGCCTGTAAAGGGGTGCATGTTTCCCGTGTTTAAAACAGTCTGACAGCAAAATGACATTTCAAAGGAAAAAGTCATTTAAAACTACTCGCGGCTATTAATGAATTGCCAGTCCGACAATACACATACAAGTTAATTGATAAAAACGGCATGGTAATTCCCCACAGGGGAACCCTGAACCCCCAAAACACCTTGTCTCCATGTTGATGGGGACAAGGGCCTCATCCCCACAACACTTGCCCGGTGGTTGTGGGGGTCTGCGGGCGGGGGGCTTATCGGAATCTGGAAGCCCCCTTTAATAAGGGGACCCCCAGATCTCAGCCCTCCCCCCTGTGTGAAATGGTAAGGGCCTACCATTTCACAAAAAAACTGTCAAAAATGTTAAAAATGACAAGAGACAGTTTTTGACAATTCCTTTATTTAAATGCTTCTTCTATCTTCCTTCGGTTTCTTCCTCCATCTTCTTCTTCTTCTGGTTCTTCTGGTTCTTCCTCCGGTGTTCTCATCCGGCATCTCCTCTGCGGCGTCTTCTTCTCTTCATCTTCTTCTCCGGGCCGCTCCGCATCCATGATGGCATGGAGGGAGGCTCCCGCTGTGTGACGCTTCTCCTCTTCTGACGGTTGTTAAATAACGGAGGGCGGGGCCACCCAGTGACCCCGCCCCCTCTGACGTCACAGGGAAGTCCCTGTCAAGTCCCCGTGCGTCAGAGGGGGGCGGGGTCACAGGGTGACCCCACCCTCCATTATTTAAGAACCATCAGAAGAGGAGAAGCGTCACACAGCGGAAGCCTCCCTCCATGCCATCATGGATACGGAGCATCCCAGAGATGAAGATGAAGAGAAGAAGACGCCGCTGAGGAGATGCCGGACGAGAACACCGGAGGAAGAACCAGAAGAACCAGAAGAAGAAGAAGATGGAGGAAGAAACTGAAGGAAGATAGAGGATAGAAGAAAGAAGACAGAAGATAGAAGAAAGAAGAAGCATTTAAATAAAGGAATTGTCAAAAACTGTCTCTTGCCATTTTTAACATTTTTGACAGTTTTTTTGTGAAATGGTAGGCCTTTACCATTTCACACAGGGGGGAGGGCTGGGATCTGGGGGTCCCCTTGTTAAAGGGGGCTTCCAGATTTCAATAAGCCCCCTGACCGCAGACCCCCACAACCACCAGGCATGGGTTGTGGGAATGAGGCCCTTGTCCCCATCAACATGGGAATAAGGTGTTTTGGGGGGCTACCCCAAAGCACCCTCCCAATGTTGAGGGCATGTGGCCTGGTACGGTTCAGAAGGGGGGGCGCTCTCTCGCCCCCCTCTTTTCCTGCGGCCTGCCAGGTTGCGTGCTCGGATAAGGGTCTGGTATGGATTTTTGGGGGGACAGACCTGAAGGGCCTGGTATGGAATTTAGGGGGACCCCCACATCATTTTTTTTTTTTTACATTTTGGTTCGGGGTTCCCCTGTGGGGAATTCCCATGCCGTTTTTATCAATGAACTTTTATGTGTATTGCCGGACCGGCAATTCATTAATAGCCACGAGTAGTTTTGAATTACTTTTTTTCCTTTGAAATGTCATTTTGCTTCTAAACACGGGAAACATGCGCCCCTTTACAGGCATACTATAGACACCCCCCAGGTATGAAATTTAAAGGAATATTACACTTTTATTGTTTCACTTTAAGCGTTATTAAAATTACTGCTCCCGAAAAAACGTCCCTTTTTAAAACTTTTTTTTGCATTGATCCTTGTCCCCTGGGGCAGGACCTAGGTCCCCAAACACTTTTTATGACACTAACTTGCAGATAAGCCTTTAAAATGAACACTTTTGATTATTCATGTTCGTGTCCCATAGACTTTAACGGTGTTCGCATGTTCGAGCAAATCTTTTGCCTGTTCGCAAGTTCTGGTGCGAACCGAACAGGGGGGTGTTCGGCTCATCCCTAGTCTGGGATTACATAATGAGACAGAAGGATCTGAGGCAGTCTACATCCACAGAAGATCTGTGGTTAGTTCTCCAAGATGTTTGGAATAACCTACCTGCAGAGTTCCTTCAAAAACTGTGTGGAAGTGCACTTAGAAGAATGAATGCAGATTTGAAGGCAAAGGGTGGTCACATCAAATATTGATTTGATTTGGATTTCACTTCTGTTCATTTACCATTTTGCATTTTGTTAACTGATAAAACACAGTAGTTATATGAGTCCCTTTTATTACCCACCCTTCAATAACCCTCTTATGCTATGATATATTCTTTAAACTACAGTTTCACCTTATATTCTTCACAACTCTAGAACAACCACTGTATGTACTTCAAGAATGTATTCCTCCTGTAACTTACTATGTCGATGTTATAGATCAAAGATATATACTGTTACACTTGTAGCACGACCCCCTAAGGGACTGCTTGGAATTACCTGCCCATCTGCACTGCCATGACCTAGTGAACATTCCAACCCACCTGACACTCTGCGTTCCAACATCTTTGCACCACCTTAAAGTAATAAATCAGACAACTCTGGGTATTTACGTTCCGATGTTTACTCTAACAGATTGAACAGGATATTGTCACTCGGAGGTAATAGATCTGCTGAGTTTTAGGCAACAGTTTCAACTCAGCAAAGGAATTCCTCAAAACAACACAAAGCAAGATATTATCAAGTAGAACAGTATATTATGGACACTGGATCAATCAAGTACTGCTAGCATCTGTAAGGATAAACACAGCTACCTGAATACTCAGACACACTTCTAATGAGAGAGTCCTTGGCCGGCCTATAACTGTTACCCTAAGGAGAGATCAGACTTAAAGGTGATGGTATAAGGGCCCTTATAGCAGTAATATCCCCATTGCAGATCTGATGGTCTTCACTGGCATGTAGGAGCTTAATCTGTAATCCAGTATGGTGTGGTAAGAGTGGTATTTTTGTAAAGAGGAAAACTAAAGGTGTCTATGCACAGAGTTCAAAGCAAGTTCAGTAAAGGATTCCGAAGGTAAGGATGTCTGTGCAAAATGTCCCAGTGGTACCGTGATAAAGGATTTGTAAAGGTTGGGCGATTGCCCTCTCACCAACGACCTGCCTGATTCTATGTCTTCCTGAAGTATCTAATGTAACGACAGCGGATCCGCTGTATCGATCTCCAGATGTGAAGCTCGGTATACTGGTTAGCAGGCGACCGGAGTGGTGCTGGATGGATGTTAGACGAACAGCAGCAGAGCTAGGCCCCTCTCATCCGGGTTGGAATGCGGTACACCGCAACCCCTCTCTCCATGGATGGAGAGGTCCGTTTCACGTCAGGCCCAGGAGGAAGAGAGCTCCGCGCAGGCTTTTGCTTCTTTTATAGCTCCTCCCCGGATATGTAGTCCAGGTGCATGAACATGCAAAGCCATTATCAGTCTGAGGGACTACTCCTCCCACAATTCCTTTTGTTAGGCTCACAAATATGATGTCACTTGATAGCACTGAACACTAGAGGGATATGCGATGCGTGGAGGATCACTGTACTTTATGGTTGTAGTCCATATTGCTATACACTAAATTCACAAAACTGCTCCCTAATGTAAAAATGTGATTTTTTTTTTTTTGTTTACGATCTTCCAAATAAAAACGTTTGTAAACAAAAAAAACAAAAAGAAAACACAGTAGTAATGTAGGCTGCAGTGAAACAGAGTATCTTATAGAAGGTCACTTAGCCAATTGTCCTTGTCAGGCCTTCTGCCACGATATGGCCAAAGGAGATGTCAGTGTTACTTCACACCCTTATCTCCATGACAAGCCAAAGCCACTTTCATGTAGTCTGAATAACCCAATCACAGCACCTGATATCAGAGATCAGGAAAGTTGTATGGTGACGTATTGCTTATTGTTGCTTTTTATAGGATAAAGTGAATATATAATGCTCCGTCAATTTCACAACTGGAATGCATTAAATGTATTGGTTTCTTTTAGTCAAATATGAAATAATAAATACGATTATTCCATATTTACCAATTGTAGCTAGTAGGTTACACTATAAGCTTTTCTGAAGGCTGCTTTATTGCCATGTTATGAATAACAGAGGATCAAATTACACTTAAAGTGGGATTCCAGCCAGCTAAAAAAAAATTTTAAAGTCAGCAGCTACAAACACTGTAGCTGCTGACTTTAAATAAGTAGACTTACCTGTCCTGGGTGCCCGCGATGTCGGCCGCCCGAGGCCGACCCGTCCTTCGGCTCTCGGGTCCCAGCACCGCCATTCTAGGTAAGGGAAACAGGCAGTGGAGCCTTGCGGCTTCACTGCCAGTTTCCTGCGGCGCAGCGATCTGTGAATGGCCCCGTGGTGTTCTGGGAACACACACAGTTCCCAGAAGACAACAGGGCCGCTCACCGAGCAGCAGAACACGCCGCGGAATAGGAAGAGGCAGATTAGAAGACTGCCTAGCAACAAGGGTTTAGGTAAGTATAATTTTTTTTTCCCCGAATGTTTTTATTTTAATTTTTTTAGGATTTGTGGTGTAATTTTTTTTTTTTCAGGGTGGCCCTCCACTTTAAAGCGATACTTAACACACACTTTTTAATTTACATTGTTCCTTCCATTTCTGTATGTGGATGATGGCACAGCATAGGTGTGCGCAGCCTACTGCATTTGAGTGGGCACCCCAAAGATCAAACACACATGCCTTTCCCTGCAGCCTCAGCTACACAGGGCTGTGAATGAATGGGAAGTGCTCTATGCTGAGCGGCTTCCTGTTCATTCACCAATTGAAGCATTGTAAACAGAGTTTACTATGATTCAGTTATGAAATAATACAGTGAGTGTGTTCACAATGTTTATTTAGAAAAGGTGGGGGCTGGTAAATGACATACTGACTAGCCCCTTCCCCCGCTCTCTATCCTGAAAAATCTCCCGCAGCAACCGGGGGGGGGGGGGAGCCAGCAAAACTGTGGGTGGGAACACAACACGGTGGCGAAGCCCAGGCAATAGGGGAAATTGGCACCACACGTAGTGATTAGGGTGTGCTCAGGCACACCCCCTGCGCACGCCTATGTGGTACTATAATTATTTTAAGAATAAAAAAGTACCTTTTTCCTAATCGATTTACAGCTGCCACATGACCCAGATCTTTCACAGGGAAACATAAGCAGGATGAGCTTCTAGTCCTCTGCTGCTGGTCACATGTTCAAAATAAAAAACAACCTTTCAAATACAGAGTAAAAAAAAATAATATAAAAAAACTGTTTTAAATTGTCAAAAACATATATTTAAAATCAAACCTTTATTATTTTTTGGCAATAACATAGTGTGGGCGGATTTCTGCCAGTCATAGGCTGTGTCACCCCCCACCTCTTCCAGCATGTGTCTTAATAAGAGGGAGGTAAATCCACTATTAATCTACATGTATTATCCCATCCCTATTGTGTTTACCTGGTTAGTGGGCATAGAGGAGGGAGGGAGTGGGGTGTCATTTACCACTGTGTATATACCCACATGTGGGCTGCTCAGATATGATGGAGAGGAAATGCTCAGCTTAGAAACTCACTGAAAACTAAGCATGTGCAGAGTTGCCACCACAGCTGCAGAATCCCTAGCTGAGTTGTCGACATGAACAGAAGGGAGAGATGGAGAACAGCAGGATCAACCAGGTTTTTTTTTTTTGCAGAATACAGAAAACAAATCTCATAGTGACTGAGTATGAACAGCATGTAATACACCATGTATTGATAGTTTTTATGATCTGGGTTTAGTGACACTCTAAGAGGAACACTCTCCTTCCGGCTCCCCCTTTATCTCTTCTAGCAAAGATGGGGCAGCTGGATTTTCAGTCTGCAGACGCAGGCTAGAAATGTTCTGGCACTACTAGGCTTTCTTCATTAGAAGGTCCAGCATGATCTATAATGTGAATGTCACAGAGGCACCCTGTAATAAACATACATTTTAAAGTAAAGATTTCAAAGCAATAATGAAAATGTACTATAAAGCAGCTCAAACGGTTGTAAATGAAAAAAAACATTTTTATTTCTGCACAAGAAATAAGGAAGAGAGGTTTCTATATAGTTTTTATTTTGGCTTCTGCGTTAATACACATGGTAAGGTTTCTCAGCTTAAAAAAATAGGCTTCATGAAAAATGATAACCAGAAAAAATGCATAGTCACTGAAAATGCAATATAACATACGTCAATGCCCTAAAGGTCCATGTCAAGTGTGATTGCTGCAGTACTTCTTCAAAGAAACCATTACTGTAAGTTGCTTAATGTAAATTCTATGTAGAAAAACACCTTAAAGCTGAACTTTATCCATAACGACTTTATAACAAATAATGTTATTTAGCAAGGAACATACATTCTGCATTAATAATTATGCTACCAGAATTAGTGTGTGCTGTAAATTGCCTTCAGAATTGTTCCTGTTTCTTTTTGCTGGAGGCTTCCATGTTGCTGAAGCCCAGACCCCCTGAACAAAAAAAGCGTAACTAAACCCATTGATTTAACAGTTTCAAAAAACAGTTACATTTCTGGAATGCCGGGATTGCTAACTGTCACATTTACTTGTGTCCTCAACCAAATTGTCAAATCATCAAATGGCTAGTGTCATAACTGATCACATGTGCAGCACCGTGAAAGATCGGCCTCTAAAAATTCAGCCGTGCCTAAAAATGGAGAGCAACTGAGCATGTCAGAGGCATAACTTGAACCTTCGGGGCCTCGATGCAACGAATCATAAAGGGCCCCCCTGACCGGGGCCCCCCCACAATGGCAACACACCAGGACCCGATTATAAGTGTGACCTTTGTGACCCTGGTAGTTTCACCACTGGTGTCAGTAGTTTTATTTTTGTTATTTTATTTGTTTATTAGTTTTGACCATTTCATTTTAGTTATTTTTACAATATTTTATTATTTTTTAGTAATGTTTACATTTCTTCAGGAGCCCTGTCGGGGTGCTTTGGTGTGATATCAGGGGTCTAAACAGACTTCTGATGTTTCACCTTTGAGACAGAGAAAGGAGATTGAGGCACAGCCCTTAATCTCCATCTCTGCAGTCTCAGCTGCACAGAATGAATGGATAGGAATAGCTCTGAACAGAGGCTTCCTGTTCATTTGAAGCATAGTAAACACAGTTTATTTTGCCTCAGTTATGAATGAACAGAGTCAGTGATCAGTACAGATCACTGACTCTAATCATTAAGACAAGGAAGGGGTCAGTGAATGACACATTTACCGGCCCCTTGCCCACTCTCCATTCTGACAGATCCCCTGCAGCAGCTGGTGGAAGAGGAAAGGGGCAACCCAGCAGTGCTGTGGGAGATGAGGGAGCCAGGGGAGTACACAGGGGCCTGGAGGTAGCAGAGGTAGATAGGAGGGCTTTGGGGTGGCATATAGAGGAACCGATCACATCCATTTTGGAGGGGATTGGTTGCTTTATATGCCACCCCTACTGCCCCTCCTCTATATGCTGCAATTGCGACCCCTGTACATACCCCCCTGTCCCCTCCATCCTGGAACAAATCCTCTCCACTCCCCTAATCCTCTCCAGCACAAATTCTCTTAACCCCTCAAATCCCCCTTCCCAGCGCAACACCCGTCCATCCCAGTACAAATCACCCGTTCCCCGCCAATGTTCCAGAGTGAGCACCCAGGGCACTTGCTCCACATCTCTTACAGGGTGCTAGGGGTCCCAGATGTTGTAATTGCCCGCTATGTGACAGGTGGCATCTCTTTGACTGGGGGGGGGGGGTAAGAGCATATATGCTGGGGGTGCTGTGGGAGGGGACAGGACTTGTGCTACAAGGTGTGGTGTCAAATCCGATCCCCCCCCCCAGCACCCTGTCCTCTCCTCTCCCAAAGCACCCCCCCAGCACAAATCCTCTTACTACCTACCTATCACTCCTTCTGTTGTATTTTCGTACACCCCCCCCCTTTCCCAGTTACTATTGTTCCCTTCTTCTGTATACAGCAAAATACACAGACCTCAGCAGCGCGGAACTTCCTGTACCATACTCCTCCTGTCTGTGTGCAAGAGAACATCGGAGCCAAGAGGGAGGAGCCGGCTTCAGTGAGGTCTGTGTGATGTGTGCAGTCAGTCGGCGGAGAGACATGCCGTTGGCCACAGAGGGGACAATCGCCACGTGTGGGACACAGGCACCCTGCAAGAGATGCAGGGCAAGTGTCCCGAGTGCCATCACTGGCGCGCCCCGTCATTCAGGGAACCGGAGCTTGCTCCCCGGCACTGGGCTCCATGAATTAGCACAGTGTCTAAACAGGATTTTGCTGCAGGGCCCATTCGCAACGGCGACTTCTGCGACCCTGGTAATTCCGCCACTGGAGCATGTGCAGAGCAGGACAAGACAGTGTATTAATGGATTTTAAACAAACATTCTAAACACTTATTTTAAATGTTTTACATAGCTAAACCTGCAAAAGGGGCCAGCCTGAAGTGATCTAGCAGGACTTAATTTCCTTACTAAAGTTCCACTTTAAATGGAATCACGTTAGGTAGAATTAGGTTTCATTTAAACATGGTACTATAATCCCTAAAACCAACTCCTAATATTTAACTCCCCACTAAAAATTAAACACAAGATTTTTAGTAATATTGCTAGTGATCAAGCACTAGAAGTAGCAATTGATTGCTAAAAAGAACAAATGTGTCCTTATGGGGTAAGCTACACAAGTAGCATACAATACAAACTTGTAGCAATCAATTGCACAAGATTGAAACATTGTGCAGTCAGATTGTTTGCTACATATGCTACTTGTGTAGCTTCCGTCGAAGGGACCTATAACGAATGGAAATCCATTAACATGACAAGAATATACTCCATGCAGATGGGAGTCTGCTGTAAAGCCAAGGACCTCTAAAACTGCAAGAACACAGAGCTAACCAGTGAGCCACCATGCCTCTAAACTGTAGAATCAAAAATGGAATACAAAACAGAAAAACAAATGTTCAGAATGCCTGAGAACATGGTTTAACAATTTTCCTAATCTGTAACTGAAGAAAATTTTTCTACTGGCAACCTTGAAAAAAAAAATATTATGCAGCAGCTAACATGTGACTCATTCTATCGAGTTTATATTATTCCACAAGTATAATCCTAAATGTCAGACTCAACATCTTATAAATATCCAAAGCTTCATTTTTGAAGGCAGACGTCCAAGAATCAATTTATTATGTATGGGGATTCATAAATATCGAGGAACTTTCAAATCTCATCAACACTGCACCCCAGAATGAGCCATGTACAATACTGGTATATTCATAAACTTGTACCTTCTACACTATAGATGAATATTTACAAAAAATAAAAATTGGGCTATAGTAACTAGAAGAGTATCTTACTTGGTAAACTGACGATAGTCTGGCTGCAATCATTAAAATGTTTTTTAGACATGGCTTGGCTGAAAAACAAAATGTGTTAAAATAATGAGAAAAGTTTAATACAGAGTAGGGCTGGCACTGCTTTAAACCTACATTTTGGTTCTTGTTAGAGCATCTACATGGATAGAATTCAGCATCCAATCTGACAATCACTGAATTTATTATGTTATCCTGACTTGCCATGAACTTGTTAGGGAATGGAAAGAAAAAGTGAAATAAATATGAAGACTGCAATTGTGGCTTTTAACCACTTCAGCCCCGGAAGAATTTGCCCCCTTCCTGACCATGCCATTTTTTAACATACGGCACTGCATCGCTTTAACTGACAATTGCGCAGTTGTGCGACGCTCTACCCAAACAAGGTGTACGTCCTTTTTCTCACAAATAGAGCTTTCTTTTGGTGGTATTTGATCACCTCTGCGGCTTTTATTACTATAAACAAAAGAAAAGGCAACAATTTAAAAAAAAAAAAAAACTATTTTTTTCCTCAGTTTAGGACAATATATATTCTTCGACATAATTTTTGAAAAAAAAAAAATCGCAATAAGCGTATAGTAAGTGGTTTGCGCAAAAGTTATAGCATCTACAAAATAGGGGATAGATTTTAGGCATTTTTATTATTATTTTTTTTACTACTGGCGGCGATCAGTGATTTCTATCGGGACTGCGATATTGCGGCGGACACTTTTTTTTGGGACCATTGACATTTATACAGCGATAAAAATAGCCACTGAAATGACACTGGTAGAGAAGGGATTAACACTAGGGGGCGATCAAGGGGTTAAGTGTGTGTTCCCTAGGTGTGTTCTAACTGTGAGGGGATTGGACTGACTGGGAGAGAAGACAGATCGTTGTTCCTACTTAGTAGGAACACACGATCTGTTTCTCCTCCCCTGACAGGTCAGGGATTTGTGTGTTTATACACACAAATCCCCGTTCCTGCTCTTGTGCCCGCAATCGCAGGTGGCCTACGGTGAACACACCTGCCGGCCACGTGCATCGGGTCCTCCGCCGTGCAGCAGGAGTGCCTGCTATGGCTTTTAAAGCAGCCGCAGTATATATACGCAATTCACGCAGCAGAATCATTCTGCCGCCGTCTATATACAGGAGCCAGTCAGGAAGCAGGTAAAAATACTAATTGCTTGGTTGTTATTGTGCCTCTTTGACAAAAGAGATGTACAGGATTTTTTTTCCCACAATCATACTTTACCTAGGTGGATGCAGCATTGGTCCCACGCTGGCTCTAACACCGAGAACTGAGCGATCTAACACCGTTGATCGCTCTGTTCTCAGGGCTCTGTGAGCAGAGAGCTGGTGATGGTCAGTCACCGCTCTCTACTCTGCCCCCCTCCCTTGCTCACTGTAGCGCTGGGCTGTGGAGGGGGTGCGAGCGGCCGGCTTAGGCTCTCAGTGGCTTGCTGAAAAGGCTGAGCCGGATGCCAGTCCAGGCACGTGGGTGGAACCCAACTCCATTGTTGCAATCTTGCTAGAGCCTGGATTGGCTCTGTGACGTCAGAAGACATCGAACTTCAGTCTGCTGTCAACACATCACAGGGGTACAGAACGAACTGCTCTCTTGTGATCCACAGGAGAAGAAAAGCCAAACAAGCTTTGGTTGTACTTCTCCTTTAAAGTGCTTTATGAGTGAAAAAACTATGCCTCAAGTGAGATAAGAATCATGTGTTTTGTTTTTTTTAACCTTGGTTGTTAATGGAAAATGTGCAGCACACCCAATGACATACAATGATTTTCTTCAGGCAACATTAGCTCTCATGTCTCCTGTGTACCTTTGGTCCAGACCAGTGGCTCCTGCTGATGATACAAGTGACACTGGAGGACCTTCTGCCTAGATCCACTTTCTACCAGTAAATATCATCTAAAAAGAACAACGTGTGTCCCTTTTCTTATTCCTCTGAATTGACGCCTTCTTCCGCTTTTTCCTCTCTGTATATAGGGCTTTTATACGTTGAAATGTTATGCTCAACAGTAACTTGCTTCTTTATTCTATTATTCATTATCTGTTTTGTTGTTTTTTTCATTTTTTATGGCACTGGCGATTTGTTCAACCTGCATAGAAACACAACTCAGGAATGCTCTCTTCCTGCATGTGTTATTCATTTATCCTTAAGGTTGCCAGGAAAATGGCACCTGAAGTCTACTTCTGTTTTAGACAATGTGATAAGAGAACTTTTTTCTTCATTTATAACATTATGTTGGCAACACCATTAGTCCAGCTTGGGTCAAAGGGAAGCAGCAACCAGACCCCAGTGGCACCAATCCTACAGCAGGATGGCTAAGGACCACTACAAAACTTGCCAGGTGTCTGCAGACCAATACTTGAGAATTTTACACATGCACAAATAAAATATCTTTTGTTCATGCTATAGCAGGAGATTCAACACAGAGTTATGCCGCTTACACACAATCGCACATTCCGACAACAAAATCCATGTTTTTTTTCCAATGGATGTTGGCTCAAACTTGTCTTGCATACACACGGTCACACAATTCTTGTCAGAAATTCCGAACGTCAAGAAGCGGTGATGTACAACACGTTCGACGAGCCTAATTAGACTAATACCCCGTACACATGATCGGACTTTCCGACAACAAAACTGTGGAATTTTGTTTGAAAGTTGTTGGCTCCAACTTGTCTTGCATGCACACGGTCACACAAATGTTGGCCAACAATTACGAACGTACTGACGTACGGTGAGCCGCTAAAAAGGAAGTTCAATAGTCATGCGCCACCCTTTGGGCTCCTGCTGCTAATGTTGTGTTTGGCGAGCATTGATTCCGAGCATGCGTGGACTTTTGTGTGACGGATTTATGTACACACGATCGGAAAGTCCGACAGCAAAAATTTGTTGGCGGAAAATTTGAGAACCTGCTAACCAACATTTGTTGGCGGAAAGTCTGACAACAAATGTTTGATGGAGCATACACACGGTCGGACTTTCCGCCAACAAGCTCACATCCAACATTTGTTGTCAGAAAATCCGATCATGTGTACGCGGCATAAGAAATAGGACTCTTGTTGCTTTTAACACATACAGTATGATATGCAGGAAAATGAAGCATGTCTACACAAACCCTAAAACCCAATTTAGTCCTCATGGGGATAGTCAAAACATTTACCAAGACTATCCAATGAATAAAGAGAACTCTCCTCATCACATACAAGTGCTGATAAAGAGATGAGTTGGCAAAAAAAAATTGTAAATATGCAAATTTCAGCACGTGATTTCTCACACAGCTCAGTACAGGTGTACTGTATCTGTTCTGACAAATCCGTTGTGAAATGTGTCTAATGTGGTGCTAAAAAAAAAAAAGTTGGCTCATGTTCATCTTACACAATGCAAGATACACCAATACATTTTGAGGCTAGAGAACATGAAGCTGATAATATCTATCATTTAGAACTTCAATATTTTGTGTTGAATATGGCAGTGGTTCTCAACCTCAGTACCCCCAACAGGCCAGGTTTTCCTTTACTTTGCACAGCTGCTTTAAATCAATATCATGGTATTGATGAGCGCTATTTTATACAAGGGAAGTTCCCAAAACATGGCCCGTTGGGGGTACTTAAGGACTGAGATTAAGAACCACTGGAATATGGTACCCACGTGCTCACAGTTGACATTAGCCACAGGTCATTATCGAATATTTTTTACACTGTGGCTGGTCTTTTTAAATAAAAAAAACAGCATGAACATTCACATGGAGCGCTGCATCCTCTCATTCTAGGAGAACACCACAACTTTGGAGAAAATCTTTTGTCAAGGATGGCAAGCATATAATTTATAACACTTTAGGTTTTTATAGTTAAAGGGGTGTGTGTGTTTTTTTTTGTGTTTGGTTGGGTTAGAAGATGGGGGGGGGGATAGAGGGGAGATTATATATATATATATATATATATATATAAACAAAACCTAAAGTCCCTCAAACATTTCTAAAAAAAGGGGGGGGGGGATTGGGTAAAGGGGGTAATCTATCCCCTCTTTCTCTTGAAAATGTGGAAGATGGTTGGGAGAACCTTATGCCGCGTACACACGGTCGGACAAAAGTCCAACAGCCCGTCCGACAGACTTTTGGCGGACTTGCGGCGGACTTTACTACATACGATCACACAAAAGTCCGACGGATTCGTACGTGATGACGTACGACCAGACTAAAATAAGGAAGTTGATAGCCAGTAGCAAATAGCTGCCCTAGCGTCGGTTTTTGTCCGTCGGACTAGCATACAGACGAGCAGATTTCTGGGTCCAGCGGAGTTATGACGTAAAGATTTAAAGCATGTTCCAAATCTAAAGTCCGTCAGATTTGCGACTAGAAAAGTCCGGTGAAGCCCACACACGATCGGATTGTCCGCCGGATTTGGTCCGTTGGACCAGTCCGGTCGATAAGTCCGACCGTGTGTAAGCGGCATTAGAATTGCATGTATGTTTTGAGGGCTGGGAATATTATGTGATTTCTATACTTTAGGAATGTCATGTTTATCATGATCTTTGAATGTCATGTTATGCAATTATTTGTTTTTTGTCTATAAAAAAATTCAATAAAAATATTTTAAACACACACAAAAAAAAAAAAGGAGAATGGTAAGCATCAATAGACTTCTCTGAAAACCTCTTGTGTAACTATTTCACAGGACAATCAGTTACAATGTGAGCGTGTGCCTGCAACACATCAACATAATGCATACAAATGAAATTCCAGTGGAAAGGTATGCATGACTGGAGCCTGATAAAAATTAAACATCCAATAGTGTGTTTACAGAAAATATAGAAAATGATTCTGATGTCCATATTCTCCAAACAAAAAAACTCTGAGCTGCAATGGACCACAATGGACTTTTTTGCTATGCTGCTTTCGCTTGGAAATAGGACAACACATTGGACCATCCTTTGTCTGGCACATTCCTTCCCCTTATTTATGATCATCAGTCTTGACACAAATTGATGCCCCTTTATTCCCTATCAGATATGGGTGGGCACCCGGGTCCATTTGTTCATGAGTAGCATTTGTTCAAGCAATTTGTGTTTTGATATGTGTATATTCATTCTTAGCATTCATACACAATAGCCGACTTTTCCTGAAGAAGCAGGTGTTGTCCTGTGAAACGTGTAAAAGACTTTAATTTGATGGATTTCCCATGAAAGTGTCAAATTGGAGTGTCAAAATATGTTCTGATAAAATATCAAAATATGTTCTGATAAAAGCTGTATTATGATCGTGTTAGCTGTAGCATGCCATAGATTCCCCCTTTTTTGGGGGGTTAATTACTTTTTATGGATTTGTTCACTAAATATTTGCATTTATTGTATACAATGGTGTGGTACAGTAGAGGAAGACATTCCCTTTGCCATCTCTCTCACAACTCCTTTCTTTGAGTTTTCCTTTGAAAAGGTTTATTCCCTGACTGTCATGCTGATGCTTTCCGAGCCTCTGACCAGGAATAAGTAAAAGGTAAAAAATTCCAACTTTTCTGAAACTCATCCTACACCATGCTTCTTCCTGGATTGTGACTCAAAAAAACTGAAACCATATACAGCCAGGTGACCAGCATTTTCAGGAGAGCCAGCAATGGCAGCCCTCACACAAAAAAAAAAAAAAAAAAAAAAAAAAGGATCACTTTAATTTTTCTCACTTCAGCACCGGGCCATAGACAAATGATGTCCACAAATGGGATCTCCCATCCTGGGTGGACGTCATATGACGGCCTGGGATTCCCCCGGCTGTCTAGGGGGCGCGCCTGCCCGCCGCGTTGCTCGGGACCCGGTGCGTGTGCCCGGCAGCCACGATGTCCGCCGGGCACCCGCGATTGCCCGTTAACCGGGCCAGACCGTGGATCTGTGTGTGTAAACACACAGATCCACGTCCTGTCAGTTCAGAGGAGAGCGATCTGTGTTCCCAGTACAGCGGAACACTGATCGGTCTCCTCCCCTTGTACGTCCCCGCCCCCTACAGTTAGAATTATTCCCTAGGAAACATACTTAACCCCTTGTGTCCCCCTAGTGGTTAACCCCTTCACTGCCTGTCACATTTACACAGTAATCAATGCAATTTTTTTAGCATTGATCGATGTATAAATGTGAATGGTCCCAAAAATGTGTCACAAAGTGTCCGATGTGTCCGCCATAATGTCGCAGTCACGAAAAAAGAAAAAAATCGCGATCGCCGCTATTACTAGTAAAAAAATAAATAATTTTTTTTAAAAAATGCCATAAATCTATCCCGTATTTATGTAGAAGAATACGTATTGGCCGAAACTGAGGAAATTTTTTTTTTTTTTTTTAAATTGGAATATTTATTATAGCAAAAAAGTAAAAAATATTGTGTTTTTTTTTCAAAATTGTCGCTCTTCTTTTGTTTATAGCGCAAAAAATAAAAACCGCAGAGGTGATCAAATACCACCAAAAGAAAGCTCTATTTGTGGGGAAAAAAGGACGTCAATTTTTTTTGGGTACAACGTCGCACGACCACGCAATTGTCGTTTAAAGTGCGACAGCGCTGAATTGGCCTGGGAAGGAAGGGGGTAAAATGCCCTGTATTGAACCGGTTAGATTAGACACTGGCGAAAAAACTGAGGACTCCTGGAAGGAGGAGGGGTTATATAGGGGAGTCAACTTTCTGTATTGGTTATACCAGTGTCAACACCTGAAGGTAGGCCCATAACCCACCAAGTAATTACTTGAGGCTCGGAGTCCTATGATGTACGATAAAGAAATAGAACACTGTCAGGAGTCAGATACTTAAGCTTGATTGTAAGGTTCCAGAGGTCACTTGAAGTTTGACAGTTACTGCAGTGGTAAGCGTTATGCCTCATATGGTGAAAAAAAGCTCAGTAGTGGTTTACTTTTAAACAATGGATTTTGTTAATTTGACCACTTTATTTACCATCAGGGGGTAGGGAACAGTGTGTAGAACAAAGACAAGGCATCGACTGTCAGACTTCAGATGACCTTTGACTCCTGACGCTCAAGGTAGTGTTAGGCTCAGAAAAAAAAAATAAGTAAACCTAAACTAAAGGGCCCAATATACATTTTTTTTTATTATTGATGGGAAGTGTTTTCTTGATGGGGTGCAGTTGGACCTAACCCCATAGTGAAAACATAGTTATAGTACATAGTATTTTTTTTTTATGGGAGACACAATTGCTGGCTAGTTTTTGAAGGTGCACGCTCCAGGGCCCGTCATTCTTTCCATTCTCATTGCTTTAATAATCTGTAAATCAATTACTTGTTCCAAGCTTGTGCATACACTATATGGTCTCAAACACCTAATATTCTAAGCAAGTGGCTCAATAAGTACTGGAGAAAGAATGCTAGTGCTAGAGCAAGCTAAAATCAGTAACAGCAGCTCCCATTCTTCTGCATTCCTTTTAAAAGAATCTATTTTAAAGAAACCCTGTTATGAGAAATATGTAGGGGTTTCTGACTACAGACACCAATTTCCTGCATGCTTGTTCCAGTTGTACAGCATGACTGACAAAAATATAGAAGCCAGACACAGCTAGGCAACTAGCATTCTCAGAAAGGAAGTCAACAATGTCATATTTCTCTCATAACAGGTTTAACTTTAGGGAAATCACCAAATTCCAGGTCTAAAGGTGTGTGAGAAATCTAGGTTTTTACAATGCAAACTAAAATGCTAAGCAAAGACAAAAAATAAACAAAATTAATTTATTAAAGCCATTGAAATCTATTAAAATACAAAACAAAATAAAAAATAGACAGCAGTGCTCATTTTACAAAGAAATGCATGAACAAAAATAGTCCAACGTTGACATTTTATGATTAAATTACCAAAAACTGCATATTCTTCAGTCAGTTATTGATCTGATAAACCAGCATAGTATTGCCATCCTCCTATGGAACGGACACAAAATTGCACAGTAAAATTGCAGATAATTGGACCCCCCCCCCAGCATTCCCAAAATGTGCCATTTATTCTTGTGCAGGCAAAGATCTATATCAGATCCTTCAGCCATTTGTTTACTTCATATTTCTGATTTTCACAGTTTCTGCGGCTAGGCCGATTGTTCTGATCCCAAGTGCTCTCGAAGTGTCAGTGCATTCCAGATCCTTCCATCTTGATACCCTGGAGAAGGCTAGACGTTGCTTACTTGAGTATCCTCTGATGAAGTAAGTAGCACTGGTGCAGACGATTTGTGCGTCCTTTCTCGTCTAACATATCTTGGCTTACGACCTGAAACAAACAAACAAAAAAAAAAAAGACAGAACATATATGGGAGCACAGACTGATGTTTGCCTGTTGCTGGTTTCATTTGTTTTGCCAAACATATTAACTGGTTCCAACTCCCTTTTCCACTCAATGTAAAACTGAGTATTTGCTGGAGTTCCACCTTAAAGTGCATGTATAGTCAAAACTTTTGAGGTTTGGATAGAGTTGGGAAGGGTCAGAACCCACATCAAGTTTTGCCATCAATATCTTTGCTGGAGAGCTTCTTTTTTTCCATTTATCCTGTTACCATTAACACCAGGACAGAAAGTCAAATCAAGCCAAAATTTTATAAATTGTCACTAGAACAGGAAAGGAGGGTAAAATTTCCGCAGGGGGGCAAATCTAACCAGTGGTCACCTGCTCTTTGACAACTGTCTAAAAGTGAACAGAAAGGGGGGAGGAGGAAAAATGGGACTTTGATTGAAATTGCGCCGGGTAAGGTCGCACATTTCAATCCCTATGACTACAATATATTATAAAAACCCTATGTTGATCTTTGGTTATCAATGCTAACATTTTACCAAGTGTTAATTTTTGACATGGTTTGATACCGTTGTTTGTATGAATATGCAATAAAGCTTATTGACCCACCGTTATGTGTCGGCTTGCAAATCATTGGCTTCATTTAAAGTCCCATTCCCTCCCTCTTTACTCGCTCGCTAATGCTTGTGGGTTTTTATAATATATTGTAGTCATGGGGATGGAAATGTGCGACCTTACCCGGCGCAATTTCATTCAAAGTCCCATTTTTCCTCCTCCCCCCTTTCTGTTCATATTAATAGGGATGGAAGCCCATGGTTTGCTCTACTGTTTAACCTTGATATTATCAACAATTGTTATTATTCTGCCCCTATCGATTTCTTGGTAGCCTCACCTGTTTTTACCCTTGTTTAATTTATACCAGTTTCATTATGACCTGTCATGTCTCCGACCTTGTGGTCTAAGCCTTAATCTTAAATTGTTAACCTCCTTTTGAGATATACAAGCAATGCTTTACGCTGGGCTGATGGCCTTGGCTGGCCGGTGGGGCCGTCTGGCCTCTGCCTTGCCCAGGAGCTGCGATGGGCACTGTCGGCTCTCCCCCCCAACCCGCTGTGGCAGGCGGGTGAGGGGGCGGGGCTTGCCGCCATTGCCCATCGACATCACACCACCCGCGGAGGACGCGCGCCGCCGCTACGCCCGTTGAGTTGTTGTTTCCATGCTCGCGGGCTACAATGGAACTGCCCTGGCTGCTGCCGATCATTGGGTGGCATCCCACTGGGGCTCCTCCCATTCATTGCCCTGCGTGCGTGACGTTGGCGGGCTTCCCCGTGGTGGCGCCTATATATAGGCGCTCTTGGTCACTTGGGGCGGTGCGGCGCTCGAGGCACACTATTGTGTGGTCGGTGGTTCTCCCTCTATACCACTTAACCTTATGTCACACAGGTAATACCCTCCTCACCCTACTCACTACCCATTTTTCCCTCCCCATGATGTGCTGGTTCCTCACTTGCTGGCCAGCCTCACTCACTTCTCTCCCCTTGACTCTTTTACCCTATTTCACTTCCCTTACCACGGAACTTCACCCCTCTTCCCCCCACTTCCACCTCCCTCACCTCCCCTCCTTGCACTTCAATTCCCTCATTCACCATGACTCATCTGCCACTTTTATCTCTAGGGTGCCTCGTGGCTTTGTATCTCCTCGGGGGGTGCCTGTATTTGCCGCCGCGGCGGGGATGCCCGCCTCAGCTCCCAGTTGCAGTATTTCCAGATGGCTTGCCGCAGCTGGCCATTCACCGTCAACCTATGCCTGTTGTGAGTACTTTTACTTTTTGGGGGATTACCTGCCCTCATGTACCCACTTCAACCCTTTTGACCCATGTTATTATCTTAAATTTCAGAAACATGACATGTCTGCTCCTGATGAGTGGTCGTGAACCACGAAACGCGTCGAGCTACCAGTACCCTTTTACTTTTCCAACCCACGCTACACAGGCTATTACCTTTTAACAGGATGTTGAGGCCAGATATCAGGCAGGCATTACTTTGTATTAACCATCTACTTATTCTGACACCTGGTGACCCCTTGTTTTTACTTAGTAATATTGCTCATACTCATGTTATTACTCAGTTTTTCCGCTATACCCTTGATAACAATGCTAATGATCCCTATGTTGATCTTTGGTTATCAATGCTAACATTTTACCAAGTGTTAATTTTTGACATTGTTTGATACCGTTGTTTGTATGAATATGCAATAAAGCCTATTGACCCACCGTTATGTGTCGGCTTGCAAACCATTGGCTTCATTTAAAGTCCCACTCCCTCCCTCTTTACTTGCTCGCTAATGCTTGTGGGTTTTTATAACTGTCTAAAACTGTAATTCTTCTAAATTTGTAAAGGTTTACCAATTTCCTGTTGCATTTCTGGAACAGGAAGTGAAGTGTACCCCCCTCCCAATCAGAAAACAGAAAATATATACATTTGAGAGGTTTTAGACCTTCCCCACTTTACCCTTCCCTATCCAAAACTAAAGAAAGTTTTGTTATGCGACAACGTCCACAACATCCATTCATTGTAAAAATCTTTGGTATTGAGATCTCATGCACCCATAACAAAATATCAGTTCATGTGGTTGGTTGAACATGCAAGTTTAAAGTTACCTGTAAAGCTTGGATTTGGAATCATTGATGCCTAAAAAGAAAGGAAAAAAAAGAAAAAGAAAAAAAGAAAAAAGCACAATAATTATGCTCTATGAATAAGACCTAGCCCATTTAGAAAATCCCTATACTTTTTTTTTGGAGTGGAAGGATCAGTTTCGAGTTTATAGAAACTCTAAAAAAAAAAAAAAAAAGGGGCCTGATACTGTGCGACTGGGGCAACCAAATGGAAATGTCTGAAGGTTCCCCAAAGGATTAGACATTTGGATGTTCTAGCCTGATGTGTCCCTACACTTAATGTGACCTTTTTTACTAACTTTGATGTGAGTCACAAATGAGTATTCAGTATCTCTAACCAAAACATTTCATTTAGGTATTACATAGTGTAGATTTTATTGTTATCAGTGCTGACTGTAGCCCAGGCAGAAGCCCAAATTATGGGCATTTCATCCTGCTGCCACACCGCCTCTGAACTAGCTGGTGGCTGTGGAGCTTGTAGCCTTTTTTTTTATTATTTATTTTTGTTTACAGAGGAGATGACTACAGTAGTAGCTGGCTGCTTGTGTTGTGGGACTGGCAGCAGCTGGGGGCAGCACTGGTCATTTATATAAAAAAAAAAAGTTGACAATAGCATGTGCCAGCAGCTACTATACTAGTCTATCTCTGGCATCAAGTAGTTTCTGGCATGTGCTGTTGGCACTGCTCCCCAACCACTGTTATTCACACAACACAAACTGCCAGCTGCTACAATAATTAATTCCTCCAGAACTAGCTGGAGGCTGCAGATTGCAGCCTCAGTCTTTTAACACAAACCGAAGGAGCATAGCTGCAGAATAGAGAGGGGAATGTGGGAGATTGCAGGATGAGCCTTTTAGAAGTACAAATGGAGCAAAGGAAGCCCAGGAATGTGTGGCAAAAAAGGCATAGATATTCTGTCTGCAGCTTTCAGGGGAGACTGGGCTGTGCTGGCTCTGTCTGTTCAGTTCCTGTATCGCCCTCTCTTCTCTGTGCAGTCAGAAGCCCATCTCCACTGTCCAGCATTGTTGGATAGCAGTGGCAGGGGCTACCTATCAGGCAATGCTGTTTAGGAATCACAGCACTAATTTTTATGGGGACAAGTGCTATGTACACAGTACCCCCGGGGAATGCAACACACCTTAATAATCTCTAGTGAGACTTCAAGTTTTCCCCACTGGAAGATGCCCCTTTATTACTCCAACTAAAAACATTTGGATTTCCATCAGTTTCTGCCCAAGTTAAAATAGTCAAATCTCCCCAGATACTACAAATCTGACAGAGCTTCTACCCTTTCCACGCTGTATCCACTGAATGGTGCCTGAAATAAATGCATTCTGGGATAATTTATCCCAAAAAATTGTAATTATTGGTTTAAGTGCCCCGTCAACGTATTTAAAGTGATTATGCTGAAAAGGAGGACAGGCATGAGGATGCAAATTCTGATAGCTTTTAGTTCATGTTGGATGAGCAGATCTACTAGTTTACATTTCCTTGGTAGCACTGTTGGGCTAAATGTGAACAACCTTAGGTAGGTTACATGCTCTAATATGGAGCCTTTGTTTTATTCATCCAAACTCAATTAAACACCTTCACAATTGGAAGAACCAAGGGTATTACCAACGTTTTGTTTTCTTTTTGGCAGCTCGTTATGTACCACCAAATGATAGGTGCTTCTGAATAGTGAACACTTTTGTACCAACACATAGATCAGAAGACCACACAAGAGCTGGCGAGGAGCTGCGCAATTCACAGAAAACATTACTCCATTTTTTATTTTTACGCAAAAAAAGCTTGGGTCTTGGATGATGGGAAGATCTGCTTCTTTCCATTTCAAACCTTGAGAAAATCTTATAAACAAATAAAAAAAAAGGAGGGGAAATTTGGACTTTAAATGAATCACACGGCTATGTGGTGATGAAAAAAACAAAAGAACAAGATATATAATATCATGTTTTTTGGTACATATACACATGTTGAGTCAGTGAATACAGTGCTCATCAGTATTGCTCATTAGTAGCACATGGCACATAACATACATATCGCTGCACAACCGTGGTGTGGGTGGTGTTCGTTGGTGACCTAGACCTCTCTAATATAAAAAAAGTCAATAATGAATTATGATTGTAGAAGCAAGTATGATCAGATGGTAGTAATAGCGTAGCATCGAAAAAAGGCTCTCTGCATTCCATGGGTTCTTTCCACTCATCAGGAGCTGATGCAGGTGTTTGATGCAAAGAAAGAGAGGGGAAGAAAAAGGAGATGGGGAGAATCCCCCCGGTTACTCACAAGTCAGCTATAGGTTTCAAATGGAGTGCTGAGAGCCGAAGACATAATAGGGGATTCATCTCCGGGATCTGTGGCAGTGGCCAGCGGCACAAAGACAACACAAACAGTAATGGATAGACTACCATGAGAGTGGGGTCTCCATTGGAAATCAAAAGTGATGCAGTGTGTGTCGCAAAGGACACACTGTGGAGAGTAATGAAATGTATATCAATGTAAATAGTGCATGTCTAATGATATGAGGACTAAAGCCCAAAGCATGGTGTCAGTAAAAGTGAACCCAGGTGAGCAAAGTAGATAAGATATAAATGAAAACATGTACCTGTAGCTCTCACCAAATAAATAAGTGGTAGGGAAAAAAAAAACAAAAAAAACAAAAAACAAACACCAAGCAAAACCAGTGAAACAAAACAGCAAAAATGAACAATGTAGCCAAGTGATACCTGAATCCTAGGAGAGGGAGCATGATCCAAACAAGTGTGTCGTGTAACCAGCAAAGCAAGAAACAGGAAGTGAGTGCTCAAACTGGAAGTGATATTTATGGTGGGGTCATGACACTGAGCCACTCCCTAATGCCACGCTGGTGTACTTAGAGGGGGGTGGGGTACCCGAGTGGTGATTGTCACTTGGCCCTTGACGCCAAGGATTACCCCCCCAAAATAGTATGCAGATGACAAAACAGTGCGCCGGCAGCAGGGCGCCACAAGGCGCAGCGTCGATGCACATTGAGTGCCCACCAGCCCCCCACACAAAAATGAAATGGAGGGGGGAGAGGAAGGCACCAGGTGGGTATCACAGCTCTTGGAAATATACCATGCACAGTCCCATGCATTAGCAGGTTCCTTGCTCCCGGCCCCCTTGGGCAGAGGGGTGGCCACTTGGCAAGTTGTGGGGGTCGGTAGATCTATCCAATACAGGTTTTTGACATAAATAGCTAACACCACTTATGTGAAAATGAATGGCTGTCCTTTCCATATGGGACTGGATACTGGAGGCATTGGGTTTTTCATAAATTTCTGGGAGCTGTGATTCACACCTCGTGCCTTCCTCTCCCTCTTGGTTTCATTTTTGTGTGGGGGACTGGTGGGCACTCGATGTGCATCAACGTCACTCGTGGCGCCTGCCGCTGGCGCGTGTTTTGTCATCCGCATACTATATGGGGGGGGTGACATGACGCCGCCCCCCCCTGTTGAGTATGCCAGCGTGGCATTAGGGAGTGGCTCAGTGGCATGACCCCCACCATAAATATCACTTCCAGGTTGAGCACTCACTTCTTGTTTCTTGCTTTGCTCGTTACAAACACACCTGTTTGGCTCATGCTCTCTCACATAGGATTCAAGTATCACTTGGGTACATTGTTCATTTTGGCTGTTTTGTTCCACTGTTTTTTTTCTCTGTTTTTATTCCTTTGGTGAGAGCTACATGTTTTTATATATGTTATCACTACCTTGATTCCTCACCTGGGTTCACTTTTACTGACACCATGCTTTGACCTTAAGTCCTCACTATATCATTAGACATGCACTAGTTACATTGACATACATTTCATTACTCTTCACAGAGTGTCCTTTGCAACACACACTGCATCACTTTTGATTTCCAATGGAGACCCCACTCTCATGGTAGTCTATTCATTACTACTTGTGTTGTCTTTGTGCTGCTGGCCATTGCCACAGCTCCCAGAGATGAATCCCCCATTATGTCTTCGGCTCTCAGCACTCCATTTGAAACCTATAATAAATTTAATGTGCGCTGCACTTAGGACACTAAAATTAGGTGAAATATGTGCTGCTACTGAAAAAAATCATAAATCAACCATCAGGTGAAAAAATTAATAAATTCAAAAACATACATAATATTTCCACAGTAGTGCACAAAAAAATATTTAGACTGAAATACAAATGTATGTGAATGTCTATAAACAAGTGAATCGTGAGTCGTTGGTTCGAATCCAAACAACGGCACTACCTGCCTGGAGTTTGCATGTTTTCCCTGTGTCTGTCTGGATTTCCTCCGGGTACTCAGGTTTCCTCCCATACTCCAAAGACATGCTGGTAGGTTAATTGGCTCCTGTATAAATTGGCCCTAGCATATGTATGAATGTGAGTTAGGGACCTTACATTGTAAGCTCCTTGAGGGGAGGGGCCGATGGGAATGAAAAATTAAAATTGTAAAGTGCTGCGTAAAATTGACAGCGCAATATAAGTACCTGTAATAAATAAAATAAACACCTAATAACTGATTGTATTTATGAGTGAACGCTCATGTCATGTGCAATGGAGGTCCCTTTACTCTGAACTTATTGGAGTCCATAGCTATTTGCTTATACGCCAGTTGCCACCACATACATGTGATTTCTTATCTGTCTGCTCGTCACCAGCCTATGTTCTTTATCTGTCCCTTTCCTTTTTCTTCATTGGACGTACAAGGTGCATTACCTGCACTGGTTATTTTTTTAATACATTGTACTGTGGACTGAAGATTTCTTGTCCCTTTACACTATAAACATGACTGTGTATATTTGTGCTTTTTCTTGTTATAGAACTAAGAAAACAGTAATCTAAAAAAAACTTAAGCAGTTCCAGCGACACGAGTCAAGGCATTTCTAACCATGGCATGGTTGTGAAGTTTTCACCTGAATAAGGGGTCTCTGTGTTGTGAAGTTGTGCTTTACTTAATAAGTCTGACATTGCTTGGAAAATTACACTCTTATAATACCATTTAAGTACTGCACAAGAGTAACAAAGACTTACCATTTCACTGGGCTGCAAGATGGATGCTACATGGGAAATAAATGACAGCCTTTAGTACAAGTGAGCTGTTGGTGAATGTGCGTGTACAGAGAGGATTACTAAATGTAATAAGTCCACCCATCCACACCAAAAAAAAAAAAAAAAAAGGAAGAAGGAGGGGAAAACTACCAGATAGAAGGATCATCTGCGAATAAAAATAAAACCTGCATTTTTCCCCATAACCTAACAAAACGCACATAATTTCTCATGGGTCTTTAGAAAGCCGGTACACCTAGCAGAACAATTGGTTTCCTTTGTTTGACTCTAGAATGCAAATATTTACCAATTTCAGTGAACACTTCCTTACCAACATGTTTAAACTGTGTTTCATACCAACAAACATTGTGCATTGTGAAGCTCTTAAACAAAAAACAAAAACAAAAAAAGTGTAATATGAAATATGTTACTGTTTAGCTTTCATTTATCAGACAATAAAAAGGTGTCATTCTAGTTGTCAGGCCTGTTTTGGTCCTGAATATTTTGCCATTACTTTTGGCATATAATAAAGCAGAGAAATCTTGTTAGCTGCAGGTAAACCCATGTATGCCATGGCAGACAGGCCAGACTACCATAAACACAACATTTAGGTATGGCAGGTTGACAACAGTTTGTTTATGGATGCAAGAACGTCTGGCAGCATTTTCCAAGAACCGATCTGTAATTTGACAGTATTTGGACACTCAGCCGTTTAACATGGTGTTAAATGAAAGGCTTTACAGGCTGGAAAATAGGGTGGCAGTCACAATACTGCTTAATCTTTGTTTACACTGGTAGAGAAATCCTCCTATTAACCCAGCTTCGTAAAGTCCACAATAAAGACCCTGGTAATTTTTACAGTGAGGGCTTGGAAAATGGAAACCAGCCCACTGTCATAACACATGAGAAATTTGCCAGTATACTTAAATTTAACCACTTGCTAACCACATGCTGTAGTTTTACTGCTACAGTGTGGGCTGGCTGCGCAGAATCACATACAGTATCTCACAAAAGTGAGTACACCCCGCACATTTTTTGTAAAATATTTTATTATATCTTTTCATGTGACAACACTGAAGAAATGACACTTTGCTACAATGCAAAGTAGTGAGTGTACAGCTTGTATAACAGTGTAAAGTTGCTGTCCTCTCAAAATAACTCGACACACAGCCATTAATGTCTAAACCGTTGGTAACAAAAGTGAGTACACCCCTAAGTGAAAATGTCCAAATTGGGCCCAAAAGTGTCAAAATTTTGTGTGGCCACCATTATTTTCCTGCACTGCCCTAACCCTCTTGGGCATGGAGTTCACCAGAGCTTCACAGGTTGCCACCGGAGTCCTCTGCCACTCTTCCATGATGACATCACAGAGCTGGTGGATGTTAGAGACCTTGCGCTCCTCCACCTTCCGTTTTAGGATATCCCACAGAGGTCTGGAGAGATGCTTGGCCAGTCCATCACCTTTACCCTCAGCTTCTTTAGCAAGGCAGTGGTCATCTTGGAGGTGTGTTTGGAGTCGTTATGTTGGAATACTGCCCTGCGGCCCAGTCTCTGAAGGGAGGGGATCATGCTCTGCTTCAGTATGTTACAGTACATGTTGGAATTAATTGTTCTCTCAAAGAACTGTAGCTCCCCAGTGCCGGCAGCACTCATGCAGCCCCAGACCATGACACTCCCACCACCATGCTTGACTGTAGGCAAGACACACTCGTCCTTGTGCTCCTCACCTGGATGTCGCCACACACACGCTTGACATCTGAAACAAATAGGTTTATCTTGGTCTCATCAGACCACAGGACATGGTTCTAGTAATCCATGACCTTGATCTGCTGGTCTTCAACAAACTGTCTGCGGGCTTTCTTGTGCATCATCTTTAGAAGAGGCTTCCTTCTAACACGACAGCCATGCAGACCAATTTGATGCAGTGTGTGGTGTATGGTCTGAGCACTGACACGCTGACCCCCCACCCCTCCAACCTCTGCAGCAATGCTGGCAGCACTCATACATCTATTTCCCAAAGACAACCTCTGGATATGACACTAAACATGTGCACTGGTCGACCATGGCAAGACCTGTTCTGAGTGGAACCTGTCCCGTTAAACCGCTGTATGGTCTTGGCCACCATACTGCAGCTCAGTTTCAGGGTCTTGGCATTCATCTTATAGCCTAAGCCATCTTTATGTAAATCAACAATTCTTTTCAGATCCTCAGAGAGTTCTTTGCCATGAGGTGCCATGTGGAACGTCTAGTGACCAGTATGAGAGAGAGTAATAACACCAAATTTAACACACCTGCTCCCCATTCACACCTGAGACCTTGTAACACTAAACGAGTCACATGACATCGGGGAGGGAAAATGGCTAATTGGGCCCAATTTGAACATTTTCACTTAGGGGTGGACTCACTTTTGTTGCCAGTGGTTTAGACATTAATGGCTGTGTGGTGAGGTTTTTTTGAGTGGGACAGCAAATTTACACCGTCAAACTGTACACTCACTACTTTATCTTGTAGCAAAGTGTAATTTCTTCAGTGTTGTCACATGAAAAGATAATAAAATATTTACAAAAATGTGAGGGGTGTACTCACTTTTGTGACATACTGTATGTATACAGTGGATATATAAAGTCTACACACCCCTGTTAAAATGTCAGGTTTCTGTGATGTAAAGAAATTGAGACAAAGATAAATAATTTCAGAACTTTTTCCACCATTACCGTTACCTATAAACTGTACAACTCAATTGAAAAACAAAAACTGAAATCTTTTAGGGGGGGGGGGGGGGGGGAGTAAAAATAAAATAAAATGTGGTTGCAGAAGTGTGCGCACCCTCTTATAACTGGGTATGTAGCTGTAGCTGTGTTCAGAATTAGGCAATCACATTCAAACTCATGTTAAATATTAGTCAGTACACACCTGCCATCATTTAACCACTTGCAGACCGCCCGCCGACATTATACGGCGGTACTTTGAAGAGGAATATTGTTCTGGCAGCAGCTAGCTGCCATAACCCCAGTATCTTCTTCAGCGAGCGGTCCCCTTTCAGATAAAAGTGGTCTCTGCAGCAGATTGGCGGCAAAATCACTTTTATCGGCAGCGGAAGAGGGCCCCCCGGCCACGCTCCGGTGCCCTCCGCCGCTTACCGGAGCCGCCGGCGGCGTTCGGATCCTGTGTCCTCTGTGGTATGGAGCTGAGTGAGAGGAAGATGGCCCCCACCTGGATCCATACCAATGCAGAGCGGAAGCGACGGCAAAACGTCACTTCCGCCCATAGCTCTTAAAGCAACATTTTCTTTTTTTCAAACGACTTTTTTTTATTACTGCATTTTGTGTAAATATGAGATCTAAGGTCTTTTTGACCCCAAATCTCATTTTTCAGTGGTCCTGTCGTGTTTTTTTCTATTACAAGGGATGTTTACATTCCTTGTAATAGGAATAAAAGTGACAATTTTTTTTTTTTAAAAACAGTGTAAAAAAAATAAATAAAAAAAATAAATTAACGTTTAAAATACGCCCCGTCTTACCGAGCTCACGCGCAGAAGCAAAACGCATACGCGAGTCGCGCCTGCATATGAAAACAGTGTTCAAACATCACATGTGAGGTATCGCCGCGATTGTTCGAGCAAGAGCAATAATTCTAGCCCTAGACCTCCTCTAACTCAAAACATGGAACCTGTAGAATTTTTTAAACGTCGCATATGGAGATTAAGGGTAAAAGTTTTCCACCATTTCACGAGCGGGTGCAATTTTGAAGTGTGACATGTTGGGTATCAATATACTCGGCATAACATCATCTTTCACAATATTTAAAAAAAAAAAAAGAAATGGGCAAACTTTACTGTTTGGTTTTAGTAAACATCCCAGGTATGAAAAATTTTGAAACATGGGACCGCACAAAGTCCGACGTCACAATCAGGACGATGGAACCTGGTTTCCTTTCTGATTTTCTTTCCACTGTCATCTCGATTCGAGCAACAAACCACGGACATCCTTGTAGGTGCCGACTTTCTCGATTGGTGGGATGTAATCCATGAAGTGACGACCAGTCAGGCGTTCCGGGTTGACAACGCCAACAGCACGATGTCCACCTCTATTCAGAGCCATTGATGGCGTTTGGTGGTTCACAAAGATACGTTCAGCAACTTTCCAAATGAAGTCAGAATGAATCACAGGCTTGTCACTCTTTTTTGAGCAGAATGTAGGCATTCCACAAGCATTGCTGAAGAAGATGCCTGAAGATCTTCTTATAGTACTTATTTTGCTGTTTCCTTATTGCTGGGTAGAATGTCATTGCTTGGTCGGCTCTGTCGACACTGCTCATGGTGTTATTGTAGTCTATCACTACTTGTGGCTTCATGATTTCCTTCCCACCTTTCGTGTGTACCATAACAGTGGAGGTATTCTGAACTGTACTCAGGCACACATCTTTCTTGTCGCGCCATCACTTTGCCTTTCTGCCAGGCAACCATTTCTCCAGTCTTCAGCTTCTTATTGCCAAACATTGGCTGCATGTCACGCCAGTTAGCCCTAACGGTTCCATAGGCATCCGTTTTGTTTTGCAGAAGAAACTCATAAAGTTCAGGAGACGTATAAAAGTTGCCGGTTGTTACGCAATAGCCCTGATTTAGCAATGTCTCAATGAGTGAATGAATGGAAGTTGCCATTTCATAGTTGCTGTATTTTGGATTTAATTTTGTTCCTTTTCCAGTGTATACAACCACACTTGGGATTATCACCAGGGAGGTTAAAGGTGGAAAAAATTTTGAAATGATTTATCTTTGTCTCATTTTTTTTACATCACAGAAACCAGGGGGGTGTGTGTGTGTGTGTGTGTGTGTGTGTAATATATATAATATATAGTGAGTGAACATATAGAATTTTGCATTCCTGGGTAGGGGGTGGGTGCGTGCGCCCACCTGCGTTGTCACCGACTCCATCACTGTATGTGAACACAAAAGCTCTCTACTGACAGCAGCGATGTGACGTTTTTTGTTTCCCTGCAAAGGAACAAAAACCGGCACATCCCTTAGTGAAAGCACCACACATTAAGCACTTAACACAAAGTTAGGCACACGTTTAACTCTTTGATTGCCCAAGATGTTAACCCATTCCTAGCCAGTGTCCATGTACATTTTTAGCACATATTACTGTATAGCAGTTAGTCGGTTCCCCCCAGCATCAGTTCGTGTCAGATTGACCGCTGCATCGCAGTCCCGTTATAAGTTGCTGATTACCAGGCAAGGTTCCCTCTGGCTGACACCTCGGACCTTCAGCGTGGACTAGGTCGGCCCTATCTCCTCCCAGGGCACTACCATCTCCTGGACACGGCTGTGTCTTTGCCTCCAGCCATCGGAGGTGTATCTCCCTCAGACCGGGTCCAAAGCATGGTTACTGGTGCCCCCTCTATGCTCCACCAGCGGGCCCCCCGGATGGCATTAACCATTCTATGCCGTTGGACTCCTAGTGGTATTTGTTGGCCTTTCATTTTTACTTTTTAATTGTTTATTCATGACTCTGCTATTGATGTAATAAATTGTTTTTTGATGGTCTCTATAGACTGCTTCAACTCTTTTGGATCCAGTCCATAGAGTGCTGCTGATCAGTAATTCTAGCAGCCAAAGGAAGCCTGAATCATCTAGAAACGGTCAGTACTATAATTCTTTCTGTTAGGAAGTGGCAAGTGTGCAGGAGAAAGTGGGGATTAGCTTTATAAATATTTCCTGTGGCACATAGCTGGTATAATTTGGAGAACCCCAACAACTTCCCAACTGTGGTATATATTTACAGTATATGTCCTTGTCAAGAAGCTGTGATACCAGGATCATTTTGGTATCAAACTTTGCAGCCGGCAATAGGCTTTCTTGTAGAAGTTATCCAAGTGGCTCTACAGCCCCCCAATCACTTCTACAGGGTCAGGAAGGGCTCCCCTCTGTGTTCCTGGTCTCTCTGGTGCGGTCGGGGTGTCCCGGGCCTACTTTGACCTGTTACAAGAAGTAAACCAGAGGCAGTGAAGATTTTGTCAATTCCAGATTCAGTTTGTTGTTCATTATTATTATACAGGATTTATATAGCACCAACAGTTTACGCAGCACTTTACAACAACATGAGGGCAGACAGTACACTTACAATACAAATCAATACAGGAGGGATCAGAGGGCCCTGCTCGTTAGAGCTTACAATCTAGAAGGGAGGGTCAAGTGGAAACAAAAAGGTAATAGCTGTGGGGGGTGAGCTGATGGAGAAAATGAAAATACAGTTGTTAGGTGTGGGTAGGGTAGGCTTCTCCGAAGAGAAGGGTTTTCAGAGATCATCTAAAAGCTAATAGAGTAGGAGATAAGCGGACAGATTGGGGTAAGGCATTCCATAGGTTTTGAGAGGCTTTGGAAAAGTCCTGGAGGCGAGCATGGGAGGAGGTGACAAGAGAGCTAGAGAGCAGGAGGTCTTAAGAGGAACTAAGAGAACAAGTAGGTTGGTATTTAAAGACTAGGCTCGTGATGTAGCTGGGGGCTAAATTGTGGATGGCTTTGTAAGTAGTTGTTGGTATTTTGAATTTAATTCTTTGGCCGAGCGGAAGCCAGTGGAGGGATTGACAGAGAGGGGTAGCAGACACAGAGCGATTGGTAAGGTGGATAAGTCTGGCAGCAGCATTCATGATGGATTGAAGAGGCGATAGACTATATAGAGGTAAGCCAATGAGAAGGGAGTTGTAGTAGTCACGGCGAAAGATGACCAGCGAGTAAATTAAGAGCTTTGTTGTGTCATTGGTTAGAAAGGGGCGTATTTTGGAGATGTTGCGGAGGTTGAGGCGGCAGGATTTGGATAGTGATTGGACGTGGTGCTTAAAGGAGAGTTCAGAGCATAGGACAGTGATGGCGAACCTTGGCACTCCAGATGTTTTGAAACTACATTTCCCATGATGCTCAACTACACTGCAGAGTGCATGAGCATCATGGGAAACCTAGTTCCAAAACATCTGGGGTGCCAAGGTTCGCCATCACTGATATAGGACTACACATAGAACCTTGGCATGTGGGGATGGGCTTATAGTTGTGCCATCGATTTTGACAGAGAGATCAGGGGAAGGGGAATATGGGGGAGGAAAAATTATAAGTTTGGTTTTGGATAGATTGAGTTTGAGGAAGTGGTGTGACATCCAGACTGATATATCTGATAGTAAATTAGTGATACGTGAGGAGACAGAAGGAGTGAGCTCAGGGGTAGTGAAATAGATTTGGGCGTCGTCAGCATAGGAGGTGGTATTGGAAGCCATGGGAGGCTATAAGCTGACCCAGGGAGGAGGTGTAGATTGAAAATAGGAGAGGTCCAAGAACAGAACCTTGGGGGACCCCAACCGAGAAAGGAAGAGGAGAGGAAGAAGTAGAGTTGTAAGAAACGCTAAATGTGCGGTTGAAGTAGGAAGAGAACCAGCGAAGAGTACAGTCACAGAGACCAAAGGCGTGGAGTTTTTTTTTTGAGGAGGGGGTGGTCAACCATATCGAAGGCAGCAGAGAGGTCCAGGAATAGGAGTAAAGAATAGTGTCGATTGGTTTTGGCTGTTAGTAGATTGTTTGTTAGTTTTTAGGAGAGCAGTTTCTGTGGAGTGTTGAGGATGAAATCCAGACTGAAGGGGCTCAAGAAGGCTATTATCAGCGAGGTGGACACTGTCGGTTGTAGAGCAGACGTTCAAGGAGTTTGGATAAGAAGGGGAGCAAGGAAATGAGGCGTAGGTTGTCACGATTGGATGGGTCCAGTGAGGGCTTTTTAGGTATGGGTCTGACAAGTGTATGTTTTAGAGTGTTGGGGAAGATGCCAGAAGAGAGGGAGTCCGCTAAGAATGGTGTTACAAGGCATCACCTCCTTGTCTCTCAACCAGTCATTTAATGTGAAAGGCAGCAGTAGCACAAACAGACAAAAGTACCTCCTAGTGGGCTGTGATGTGCAGCTGCAGCTAGAGTGTGAGTGAAGAGTCACTGGGAGCTGCAGAGCTGTGCATGACACACAACTCAACAAGTTTCAAGTACATTTTCTTAAAAAAAAAAAAAAAAAGCCTCCTGCTTATTCGATATCTGAATAGTTTACGTTTAGAGGAGAATTTACTCCTACTTCAGAGCGACTTTTTTTTTTTTTTTTTTTTACAAAAGTCAAAGAAAAAGTTCCCTTCATCAGAAGAATGTTTCTACTCCTCGTATCCACCACCTGTTCCCAGGAATTTCATTCTCTTGAAGAGCTACAGTTACCCAAAGAATCATCACATCTTACACTTCCTGATGTGCTGGATGGCTGGTTCTTTGCCATGCATAGTAGTTCCATCTGCTGGCCCTCTGTCAATACAGAACACAGTGGTGACATAGGCCCATGGGGGGGGGGGGAAGGACCACAGCAAGAATGTAAAGAACTTTCAGGCAGTTATAGCTCTTTAATGGAGTGAAGATTCCAGAGGACGGACAGCTTGACAGGCGAGTATAAACATTCTTTTACTGCAGGGCACTTTATATTTTTTTTAAAAGGCAACAGATTTGCTTTAGGTTCGCCCTTCCGATACAATTTGTATGCTGGCAAAAAAGCAAATCAAAAACCCAGTTATTGTTGAAAGGATGGCCTACTCTGGGAGGGAAGGGAAATCACAAGATCCATTGCATACCTTTTTCTGAAGTACTGAAAAACTATGGTCACTGCAGTACATTTTGCACTGAGTGAAACATACCTAAAACTTCAAGACCCAATTAATCCCAATAACAGACCACAAACCTGTATAATCTCCCCACTAAATCTTGCCTAATAGTTTCCTAAATAACCCTTAAAAGGACCAAGTCATGTCATGTACCTTTATTCCTCCTGTAGAACATTTCTGGCAGCCTGTGTGAACGCTTGAGGTAAAAAAACGAGGCCACAGAAAGAACAAGGAACAGGCTGATGAAAAAAGTTCCTAGCAGGAGTGATGCAGCTATCCCAGGATTGCCTGAAAAAATACAAAACACTGATGAACCTGAATATTCAAGCTATGGGGGGGGGGGGGGGGGGGGGAGGATGGGGGATGAAAAGAACAAACACAAAAACAAAGAGAAATTAAAACTCTGCTCAAACCAATCTATTTTTTTTATTTTTTTTTAATAAAAGGAGATTGAAAACAATAAATATAATTGGTATGTGATCTTAAGTTGCACATGCTTGCTAAACAGTAAAAAACAAAAAAGGTGCCCAAGTAAGGGAAGTATTGAAAAAGCTTCATTTCCAGTGCACATGAGGATACCAAAATGTGTCAGGCAATGAATGTTTATGTACACGTGCTTTAGGCCCTGTACATGTGTACAGAGATTGGGGCACAAATGTTCACAGCCAAGATCTCCCTGGATTAAGAAGAGGCAAGTATTTAAACTTGGAGGGGGAATACTGCAAGTCTAACTGTGCTTAAAGTACAGTTTAACTTTAATATTTTTTCAATACTTTTTTTTCTTAATTTCATTACGATCACATGGGATTGGACACCTGCTCTGGAAAATATTCAGCTACAATCACACTGCCTGCTACAGACAAAGCCTCCACTTCTGTTTTCTGCCAGTTCCCAACTGAGCTTCAATTTTCTTACTGCAAACCCCTTAACAGGTTATTCATTCAAAAGGAGATTTTAGGGAATCACTGTTACAAGATATACTGGTATTTCAACATTAAAGCAAATAATCTAAACAAAGAACTTACTTAAGTGATGAGGAGGAGATGAAGTTGTGTTGAGATTCATATGGATTTCCAGTGCTTGAGTGGTAACTGAAACAAAGAAAAAAGAAAACATTAATAAAATGACACTGCAATGAGACACCCCAGGAATCTTTATAAAAAGGGTCCATGCACACTAGGAGCAGAAAAGGATACCAGAACCTCTTAGCTCCCACTTCAGCTCCGGGCTACCTAGGCGGCCACTCCCTCCCTGCAATCTTCTGGGACACGTCACAGGTCCCAGAAGATTGCACGGCCATTTGCGACACGCAGGGCGCACCCGGCTGTGTAGCCACAAGCTGTCACAGTCAAGTGCCCACAGTAGTAATGCCAGTGCCACAGACAGGAGAGAGGAGCAAGGCTTCAGGTGCCCACATCGCTGGACCATGGGACAGGTGAGTGTGTGTTTATTAAAAGTCACAATGAAGCTATTTGCCAGCACACCATGGAACGACGTAGATAGCGTCCAAACATGTAATTTATTGCATGATCACAACACAAGGAGAGTGCAACCTTTCAGAGTCACGCAGGACCCCTTTGTCAGGCATTAAATGTCAGCAGTTACACTTTTTGTAGCTGCCGACTTTTTACTTTTTTTTTTTAAAGTATTTGTTTATTGAATTTTCCATAAAAAAATGTTAACAGACACTTTTCAAAAGGGTACATCAGGAATACAATGAATTTTATAGAACTTCTGGCACAACATAATAACACATCAGAGTCAGAACCTCCAATTCCCAAATGGGGGTGGGGGAGGAATGTCATATAGTGGGTTCTCAATATTGCTTTCTAGGGACCCCTTGCTTCAACAGTACGGTTTCATAAAAAGGAGGAAAACTTTCAAACTCAATTAACAACCAAATTTGTCTCTCAAACTGACACACACGCCTTGCTACCCCTCCCCAGCCACCCGAGGGCACCCATCTGAACACATGATAGGTACAAATATAGTGTTATAAAACCCACTACTGTTGGGATAGCGGAGTGTTTCTCCGAAAGGAATCAGCAATATCAAGCCATGGCTTCCAGATTTTGAAGAACTTTTTAGGGCAGTATAGTAAAGTATAGTATTGCCATAGTAAATAAGCTTGAAATGGGCAATACTTTATTCACCGTGCAGTAAAAGGTTTGTATATCCGAAGCCACAGCGTTTTTCCACTGTAATGCCCTGTACACACGATAGGATTTTCCGACAACAAAATCCATGTTTTTTTTCCCGATGGATGTCGACTCAAACTTGTCTTGCACACACACGGTCACACAAAGTTGGTTGGAAATTCCGAACGTCAAGAACGCGGTGACGTACAAGACGTTCGACGAGCCGAGAAAAATGAAGTTCAATAGCCAGTGCGGCTCTTCTGCTCGATTCCAAGCATGCGTGGAACTTTGTGTGTCAGAATTGTGTACACATCGGAATTTCCAACGGATTTTGTTGTCAGAAAATTTGAGAACCAGCTCTCAAATTTTGTGTGACGGAAATTCAGATGGAAAATGTCCGATGAAGCCTACACACGGGCGGAATTTCCGACAACAAGCTCCTATCAAACATTTTCCGTCAGAAAATCCTATCGTGTGTACGGGGCATAACGGAATTAATTTCCTGGCATAGAACAATATATGTACAAGGGTACGAGCATGAGTCCTGTGGATAAAGTCATTTAACACACCAAGTAAACCAACTTCAGGAATGAGGTACAGGTAAATATAAAAAGTATTGTCAAAGAAAATAAAGTCCTTCCAATATACTGACATGGCAGGGCAAGACCAAAACATGTGTAAGTAACTCAGCTTCCGTATGCCCACATCTGGGACAGGAGGATGCAGAGTCAAAACCCATGCAGGCCAATCTGGCAGGAGTGTAATGCAG
This sequence comes from Lithobates clamitans, assembly GCA_037952925.1. Classification (NCBI taxonomy): domain Eukaryota; kingdom Metazoa; phylum Chordata; class Amphibia; order Anura; family Ranidae; genus Lithobates; species Lithobates clamitans. Next base: position 6,431,108 of record JBBGZY010000053.1, on the reverse strand, counting down.
CTGGTGTATGAATTTGAACTGTGTATAGCGATCATTAGAACTTATAAAAGGTCCTGGAAGCAGATTTCAGAGGCCTCCTCCCACACTTCCTCAGGCAGCTAGAAATTAGAACCTCCCATTTCCATTGAGCCAGCTGGAAGGGATTGCCCCAACTGACCGAAAAGGTGAATAAACTGTCGTAACCAGTTTCTCAATATCTGGATAGGACAACAGCACCTCGAAAAAGGTTATTCTGAGAGCTCCTGGTCAAACCAGCAAACTGTGCCCGGATGGCATGACGCAACAAAAGATATTTAAATAAGAATTTATTAGTCACTCCACACCTGGCCTTCAACTCAAAGAAAGCAAAAATGTTATGAACAAAAATGTGAGAGATATGGGTGACCCCTAGGTCATGTCCACCACAGGGAGTCCAGGTGGGCCAGGAGCTCTGACAAATTGGTATTTTTCCACAGGGGGGCGTTAGGAGACACCCCTCCTGAAGTTGTCAACACTCTAGTACCCTCATGCCAGGCAAGCCAGCTAACCTCTATCGGAGAGCAGCGCTTAGGTATTGACCTGTGTAGTGCATCCACAGCTGAGGCCCTAGAACCATAGAGTGCAGTCAGCAGAGTGGTGGAGGGAGATGAGGTCTCCAGGAACAATTCATAGACGTAGCCAAGTTGTGATGCCAAAAAATAGTGCCTTAGATTTCGACTGCTTTAGCAGTTTGAAGAGAAACTTTTGCAATACGTGGACGTGCCCCCTGCCAGAGGAAAGTGGACAAAAGCTAGTTTAATTTTTCTAAACATTTTTATAACAAAAAAACTGGGGATGCACAAATAAAAATTTGGGTAGGTATATCATTTTACAAATGTTCACACGGCCAATCAGCTTGAGAGGCAAGGAAGCCCAGGTGCGGAGCCTAGTCTCCATGTGGAGTTATGTCAAGGGATTCATAAGTAGACAGATCTGCATTTATATGGATCCCGAGATACTTAAATGTGTGCTGAATGACCAGTTTGGAGCGAGTTAGATATGTGTAATCGAGGTTAGGGCCAATGGGAAACGCAACAGATTTTTCCCAACTGACCTGTAGCCCAGAGACCTTCCTGAATTCCTCCACGACCTCCACCCACCCCAACACATACACCACCACTAGTAGTAATGGCACAGCATATACTGTACAAAAGAGGAAAATATATCAACCCTTTGGGTCCGAAACAACCCTTTCACAGAAGGGTAGCCCTTTGCGTATTAAAATGGATAAACCCAGGACATAGTTAGAATAGGTGGCGTGATAGCCGCACAGTACTCAGTGTTTTTTGAGAAGGACCTTGGACCCTGTTAAACGTGTCTTCTGCAGGAACAGGATATACGGTTTGTGTACCTTAAGGAAATCAAATAACAAGGCCTATTTAAATTTTGAATTTAACCCCAGCACATTCCAGGAGATGCACGTGACCACAGACATGGTAAAGAAAATAAAAATTAACCTAAGAAAATTGCAGGCTAGCAACCCCCTGAACTGACTGTAGGCCCACACACGGCTGCAATCACACAGGGAAGAGGAGGCAAGGCAAAAAAAAAAAAGAAGGAGACACAAACATGCATCACACATACCTGCAAACACTCGAGGAATTTGAAAGTAGGACATTTTAAAAAGTACAAGTGCAAACATCCCTACCAGAATTTGACCCCTGCCTGGCTCCAAAAAACAAGGAGCGGGCTTAGACCCCAAACAGCTAATAAATGAAGGAAGGGGACCTGACCTATACAGCCAAAGTCAGTGAACAAATGTTAGATCAGTCCGTGATCAAAAATAAAATTCGCCTTAGCAGCATAGTCTTGCACGTGGAGATCTACATCCTCTTGACAGAGCAAATAACTAGGACAACGGGGGACAGTCTTTCCCAAATTCCTGGGTGAACCAGCATTCCAGGAAGGATACCGGGTCAAACCCCTCGACCCACTCAGGGAGGCCCACCAGTCACAGGTTGTTTCTGAGCAGGTGGTTTTCCAAATCGTTCACCTTGCCTTCCAGCGATTTGATTTTGATGCCACAGGTTTTAAGAGCAGGGATGACAGGGTGAACATTGTCCTCCAGATCACTAAAGCGCCGCTCCATGTCAGGAGACCCAAACCCGGATTTTGTTCATGTACTGACGCATTATAGTTGTCTAGTTTAAGCTCCTCCACCTTGCCCATGAGATCTGAATGATTTACCTTGATAATTTTAAGAACATCCAGCAGAGTTGGATCAGGTTCCGTGTCATCTTCCATGCCATCGTTGCTAGAGGAGATCTGGGATAGCAGCGCCGGTGGAGCGGGGACTCCAAGGGAGAGTAGTAGAGAGGGGTCTGGCTCCTCACCAAACAATTCTGGCGTGAATGCAAGGGATGCATGTGGAGCAGTTGAGCGGCAGCTATTTTGTCCGAAGCGCATAGCGATACTCATTTTGGCCGGGGGCTGCTTCTTCTTGCAATTTCCCATCCACTAAATGCTGAAAAAGGAGCACAGGCCCTCACCAAGTAGCCAGGTAGGAAATCAGCCGAAGTATAGAGGCAGGTACACAGGGTTGCACAGGATTATGCAGAGGGGATCTTGGAGCTGCTAAGAAAGACGTCCGCTCACATGTTGTGTTAGGCCACGCCCCCTGCTGCCGACTTTTAATAAACACAGAACTGGATTGAACTCTGCTTTAAAGGCAAGTCAGTCAAAGGACTCAGAAGTAATTTGCTTCTGAATGAGGCCTATGTACAGAAGTACTATAATCATGGATAGTGTAAATGCTAAAAGGTGGTGCTCCCTTACATAGTCAAAGACCAACAGCACCTCAAATATTTGTTAAGATGTTATTCTATTAATCGGAGTTGTAAAAAATTACTGTAAATATTTCATTTAATCCTCATGTATATCTACTGCAAAGACTACTAAGCCCATTTCAAAACCCAAACTTTATTTACAGTAGGAAATTATAGATTTTAAATATGCTGTTGCAGAGTAATTCAAGGAAAGGGGATCGTAACAGGAGGAAGGAAAATTCCAAAGAATACTATATATATATATATATATATATATATATATATATATATATATATATATATATATATATATATATATATATATATACACATATACACATATATATACACATATACACACACACACACACACACACACACACACACACACACACACACACACACATATATATATATATATATATATATATATATATATATATATATATATATATATATATATATATATATATATATATATATATATATATATATATATATATATATATATATATATATATAAAGACCATGTCACCATGCCAAACAGTACCATTTTAAAATGCAGAGGTTAATGTAAGTGACCACAAGCAATTCCAGTAAGACTGGTGCTTAACCACTTCAATACTGGACACTTTTACCCCCTTCCTGCCCAGGCCAATTTTTAGCGCCATCACATTTGAATGAAAATTGCGCGGTCATGCAACACTGTACTTGTATGAAATTTTTTGCATTTTTTTTTTACACAAAAATAGCCTTATTTCGGTGGTATTTCATCACCACTGGGTTTATTTTTTGCTAAATAAATGAAAAAAGATCGAAAATTGTTTCCATTATAACATATTGCAAATAAATAATCTTTTATAAAATTTAGGCCAAAATGTATATTACCATTTTTTTTGGTGTAAATAACCCAAAATCGGTGTATATTGTTTTGTTCTATAGGACAGTTATAGAGTCTACAAACTGGTATATATAGATCTGAGAATTGATCAATCCTGATGTACTGATGGCCCATCTTAATTCTTGTGGCCTGAAAATGCCAGGACAGTACAAAATACCCCCAAAATTACCCCATTTTGAAAAATACAGTCCATGGTATTTAGTAAGAGGCATGGTGAGTTTACTGAAGTTATAATTTTTTGTCACAATTTTTTGGAAAATGAAGTTGAATGAAGAATGTTTTTATATTTTATTTACAAAAGTTATTTCACACACACAGACACCATATACATACTTAGAATTACACCCCAAAACACATTCTGCTAGGTTTCTGGAGTATGAGGATGCCACATGTGTGGTACTTTTAGTATCTGGACTGTTTATGTACTGGATATTTTATCCGGGTTGTCACACAAATCAACCAACTGTATCAAAACCAATGTACTGTAATGGTTGCCTCTGTACGAGTGGTCAGGGAATATAGCTTAGTGCAGGGTCACCAATAGCAGTCCCAGGCAACACTGCCCTGGTGTGGCGTGATCACTAACACTGTTACTGGCTTACACTGGTCTGGTGACAGCAGTCAGAAACACTATTGATGACTACTACTGGTAATATTGGGTCTGGTGTGGTGACAATCAGGGTGCTATCTTACACCGGTGTAGTGGTGATAAGAAAGACATACACTGGTCTGGTGACGCTAGGACTGGTGTGGCAGTGATCAGAGACACTGGGACAGATGTAGCAGTGTTCAGGGACACTGGGACAGATGTGGCGGTGTTCAGGGACACTGGGACAGATGTGTGGCGTGATCAGGGACACTGGGACAGATGTGTGGCGGTGTTCAGGGACACTGGGACAGAGGTGTGGCGGTGTTCAGGGACACTGGGACAGAGGTGTGGCGGTGTTCAGGGACACTGGGACAGAGGTGTGGCGGTGTTCAGGGACACTGGGACAGAGGTGTGGCGGTGATCAGGGACACTGGGACAGATGTGTGGCGGTGATCAGGGACACTGGGACAGATGTGTGGAGGTAATCAGGCAAACTAACTGGTGACACAGAGATCAGGGGCACTGCAACTGGTGTGGCAGTGATCAGGGACACTGGAACTGATGCAAACATTGCATCGTTGATAGCAACCCTATTCATTTTTCCACGCTTACATAGTTAAATTACACAATAAAAGGGGAACATTTGAATAGGTTCTTGATCACCACAGTTCTGCTTTCAGAATATATAAAAAAAAAACTAAAACAAAAACCAAAAATATTTGTAAACATGCAAATTTTACTGAAATCTGTAAACCTCTAACGTTTCCTTGTTTGATACTTTAGAGCAGGGGTGTCAAACTCAATTTCATTGCCAGGCTGCATCAACTACATAAATGTATCTACTCTATCATTAAATAATTGCCTCTGCATTCGGCTATTAATAACTTAGACTTAAGCTATGAAGGGCAGGTGCAGACTGGCACAGAGATCACTCATACTCCTGTAGGAGATGAAGTCTGGAAATAAAAAGGGTCGCACACCGCTGGTATCATCCAGAAGGAACTTTATTGGAGACTGCTCAGAAAGAACATGGTTCTGCCATGATGTTCTGTCTGAGCAGTCTCCAATAAAGTTTCTTGTGGATGATACTAGCAGTGTGTAACCCTCTTTTTCAGCTTGCATAGCATTATATTATTCTCATAATCTTTATTAGCAGCACTCCACTCCATCTTACATCAGATGTCCCCACCCTTCCTTACATCACAGTGTATCCCCCTTATGTTGTGCTGCAGGGTCTGGAGGAGGGCTGGAATCAGCTGCCAGAGTCTGCTGAATGCTGAGATCAGGGGAGGCAGAGATGAGGGGGTGCTGTGACTGCACAGAAGTGCAGGATCTGTAGCAGGAGTTCTGTCCTTCTCTCTGCTGCCAACCGAGAAAGTGGGTGCCACAGCTGTAGGAGAGGCGTGAGGGCCACATGAAATGGCCTAGCAGGCCGCATTCAGTCCAGGGCCTCGTGTTTGACAAATGTATCCTAGAGGAATGTGTCTGGTACAATAGGTTTCCAGGTTCTTTGCTCTCGGATAATCTTCAATCACACTTGGCAGTTGGGATTAGCAGATTAAGCTTGTATCTTTTGCAAGAGAACTGTTAACACTTCACATCTGAAGAATTTACAGGTGTTGATTTAATACATGTGAAGTCTTCGTACTAGAATAGCACACTGGTGACTGTTGAATTTTACGCATGTCAAAAAAGCAGAAGCAAGGTATACTGGTTTTTCAGATATGCAAACATTTTCAAAAACAATAACAGTGTGATAATAATAGTGTGCAAACCATCAGAAAACAGAAGCCTGTGATATTTATAGCTCAGGACTACACCTACGTTTCCCACACTTCAGATCCGAGATCGTGTTTGTGATTACATAAAAGTAACATTTTCTAATTATACTCTTAGAGGTTTATTCAGAATAAAAAATACACACATGCACACTATATATATAAGACCTGGCATGCAAAATATATGGCACCAGCTTCCTGCGCCATTATAATTATAATGGCGCAGGAAGCTTAATTAATTCCCCAGGCTTGTCTAAGAAATCCTGTTCTGTGTAGCGCAAAGGATTGCCACCCTTAGTGGTATGTGACGCCAGCAACAGGAGTACCAACAGATCACTTACCGCCTCCTATGGCATTGCTTCCTCACTGGGCAAAGCAGCGAATTGTCTCTCCATCACTGCTACATTGCTAGTCAGTGAGGTAACACCAAATAGATAAATTGTCACTTGCACCTTCGTGATTCTATCAATGGCAAGATCTCGCCTTTGGCATAGTCAGTAGTACAACAAGCACAAAAAGCAGAAAAATGTGAAAGTATACAGACACATTACCTAAAAGGATGGGAAAACAATGTTTTATCTCTTAGTTGTGCAGTCTATTATGAAAAGTTAAAATAAATAGTTATACCAGAAACATAAAAGTGAAGGGACCTGAACCCAATATGTATCTGTTATCTGTGTAGTGTAATTACATAATATATATATATATATATATATATATATATAATATATATATATATATATATATAATATAGTCATTGCACTTTGCAATAATACTGCACTAGGAGTCAGTAGGGGACTTGTATTAAACAGGGAGTGAGATAGTTGACACTTGGCTAGGCGTAGAGACTGGAAGGCCTGAAAAAAAAAAAAAAAAAAAAAAAAAAAGAGAAGAAGAGAAAAAAAAATTGGGAAGAAACAGTTTTTTTAAAATTTTTTTTAAGAAAGCCTTGAAAGCCTTTTTTTTGCCCCCCGGAAAAAAAAAGTGTGGAATATGTTCCTTTACAATGATAAATGATAGATCGATGACGTGATATTCAAACTATACACACACACACCTCATAAAATTAGAACATCAAAAAGTTAACTTTTAGTAATTAAATTCAAATGTGAAACTCATATTTTATATAGATGTGTTACACACACAGAGTGATACATTGCAATATTATATTTTCTTTTAATTTTGTGGATTATGGCTTACAGCTAGTGAAAATCCAAAATTCAGTATCTCCGAAAATTTGAATATTACATAAGACCAATAAAAAAAGGATTTATAATGCAGAAATGTTGGCCTACTGAAAAGTATGTCCATGTACAGTATGGTATGCACTATACCAATACGTGGTCGGGGCTCCTTTTGCATGAATTACTGCATCAATGCGGCGTGGCATGGAGGTGATCAGCCTGTGGCACTGCTGAGGTGCTATGGAAGTCCAGGTTGCTTTGATAGCGGCCTTCAGCTCATCTGCATTGTTGGGTCTGGTGTCTCATCTTCCTCTTGACAATACCCCACAGATTCTCTCTGGGGTTTAGGTCAGGCCAGTTTGCTGGCCAATCAAGCATCAGCCAGTGATACCATGATCATTAAACCAATTATTCATACTTTTGGCAGTGTGGGCAGGTGCCAAGTCCTGCTTGAAAATGAAATCAGAATCTCCATAAAGCTGGTCAGCAGAGGGAAGCATGAAGTGCTCTGGAGTTTCCTGGTAGAGGGCTGCACTGACTTGATAACTCACAGTGGACCAACACCAGCAGATTACATGGCTCCCCAAATCATCACAAACTTGAAAATGTTGCATTTCATTTGGAAATCAAGGTCCCAGAGTCTGAAGGAAGAGTGGAGAGGGCCAGATTTCAACTTTAATGAGGTTCAGTGTGAGGTTTTCACAGTCAGTGAGGATTTGGGGAGCCATGTCATCTGCTGGTCCACTGTGTTTTATCAAGTCCAAAGTCAGCGCAGCCCTCTACCAGGAAATTCTAGAGCACTTCATGCTTTCCTCTGCTGACCAGCTTTATGGAGATGCAGATTTCCTTTTCCAGCAGGACTTGGCATCTGCCCACGCTGCCAAAAGTACCAATATCTGGTTTATTGATCATAGCATCACTGTGCTGATGCTTTATTTGCCAGCAAACTCGCCTGACCTAAACCCCATAGAGAATCTGTGGAATATTGTCAAGAGGAAGATGACAGACACCAGATCCAACAATGCAGACAAGCTGAAGGCCGCTATCAAAGCAACCTGGGCTTCCATAACACCTCAGCGGTGCCACAGGCTGATCGCCTCCATGCCATGCCGCATTGATTCAGTAATTCATGCAAAAGGAACCCCAAGTATTGAGTGCATCCTACACTGTACACGGGCACACTTTTCAGTAAGCCAACATCTCTTAAAAACTTTTTTTTATTGGTCTTATGTAATATTCTAATTTTCTGAGAGACTGAATTTTGGCTTTTCACTAGCAGTAAGCCATAATCGTCAAAATTATAAGAGAAATGCTTGAAGTATATCACTCTGTGTGTAACGCATTTGAATAAAATATATGTTTTACATTATAAATACATTATTTATACATACAATATATATATATATACACACACACACATTATATATATTATATATAGAGATATTATAATTTTTCCAGTAATTAAATAATTCAAAAAGTGATTATATATATATATATATATATATATACACACACACACACATATATATACATATACACACATTTTATATATATTTATATATTAATATTTATATACAAAAAAATTGAGAACGTCAGCCTATGACGAAACGCGTTTGGGAGGGACGTGCTGACGTCACCACGCTGCCTTACAGAGGACAGGAGTTTTGTTTGTATGCCGGCCGGCGTTGTGAATTTTATCCTACTGCACTGTAAGTGTTTTTTTCTCTATGCGCAATAAATAGTTTGTACGTATTACACTATTTGCCATCATTCTTTATATACATGTAATGCGGAGCACGAGTTACGGATGGTACAATGGATTCCCGCAAACCCCATGTCTGGAAGCCGGTCCTGTGATTGAATCTGCGATTAAAGAGCCTGCTGTCTGGTAAGCAGGTCTTATATGCGGTTTACAGCACTTCGGTTCTTCCTTTCATTTGGTTTTTGTTGACCAATTATATGCTCCAATCTATATTGTATCTGGTAAGTGGCCTCAGATCTGCACCTTGGCATCCCTTCACTTCTTTTGCTCAATAGTTATATGCTCTATTTTTAATTCAATCTGGTAAGCGGCTTCATATCCCTTTTCATCCATCATCTGGTGTTCTATCACATGCCCTTTTGGGTGTTATCTCTGGTAAGAGGTTCTTTTGGATGTTTTTGCACTAGCCCTTTTACACAAAGTTTTTCCACTTGATGTCACTCACCCCATTGTCCCTTTTTTGGGCTTATGGCCCTAAATATTGTATGAGTTATATGATTTATCACTGGTGGAGTGTCAGTTTTTATTTTTATTTTTACTTTTTTTGAATTTTATTTTTTATTAATACCTATCCATGTCAGTATTACGCTATGTTATTTTAAAAAAAATTTCTGGGTTTAACCTTCGTGGATCCGATCTGGTTTGTGATTGTTTTCTGTCCAGGACGTATCCGGAAAGGTTCCTTAAAGGCCCGGGCTGGGTTTATAGCCACCTGTCATATTTGGCTTGCTATCTGGTAAGCATTCCATCCTACAGGAAGTGTGATACCTGGAGATTAGCTATTGATCATTAACAACCACCATTTTTTTCAATAAATATATTGTTGTTGGACATTTATCACAAAGACTATACCTTTTCACTAATATTTGATTGATTATCAACATAAATTTTTTTTGTTTATTTGCTTTATATGTGTAGTTCACTTATAGCTGCAGCTTCACGTTTAGACTTCTAGCGCAGTTTTTTCATTATATATATATATATATATATATATATATATATATATATATATATATATATATATATATATATATATATATATATATATATATATATATATATATATATATATATATATATATATATATATATATATATATACACACACACACACACACACACACACACAGTGGTGTGAAGTATTTGCCCCCTTCCTGATTTTTTAATTTTGCATATTTCTCACACTTTTGATTCAGATCATCAAACTAATTTTAATATTACACAAAGATAACCCAAGTAAATCCAAGATGCAGTTTTTGAATTATTATTTCATTTATTAAAAGGGAAAAAAGCTGTTCAAACCTGCCTGCCCCTATGTGAAAAAGTAATTGCCCCCTCCCATGCTGAATTATGAATGAACTGATTAACCACAATTTTTTGGAAAGCTGGGTTAAATTTTACTTGCCATACCCAGGCCTGATTACTGCCAGACCTGTTGAATCAAGAAATCACAAATAGAAGCTGTCTGACAATGTGAAGCACACAAACAGATCACAGAAAGGCACTTTTTGGAAGGTGTGCATCCCGTTACATCTGGCATAAAACGAATACAGCATTTCATAACAAGAACATCATACCAACAAGTCAGACATGGTGGTGGTAGCGTGATGGTCTGGGGCTGCTTTGCAGCTTCAGGACTTGGACGACATACCATAATTGATGAAACCATGAATTCTGAGCGCTAACAGAAAATCCTAAAGGAGAACGTCCGGCCATCAGTTTGTGACCTCAAGCTCAAGTGCACTTGGGTTATACAGCAGGACAATGATCCGAAACAGCAAGTCTACCTCCAAATGGTTCAAACAAATCAAAAAACCAAGTTAGACTTACCGGTAACTTGTTTTCCAGAAGTCTTTCAGGACAGCACCTGAGAGATAGCGACTCCACCCACCGGAAACAGGAAACACCTTCTTCCTCCAAACTTTAAAGGGAGGCGCCTCCCTACCATACCTCAGTTGTAGTAGAGAAGACCTCCGGCCCCGGCTGGAACACATAAACACATACGTTAGTCACAGCATAGTATATACAATACAATAGGGCGGGATGTTGCTGTCCTGAAAGACTTCTGGAAAACAAGTTACCGGTAAGTCTAACTTGGTTTTTCCCAAGGCGTCTTTCAGGACAGCACCTGAGAGGATAACAGAGACTTACCCCCTTAGGGCGGGACAACAGCTTGCAGGACCTTTCTGCCAAACGCCTGATCATTAGCAGATGTGAGGTCCAGCCTGTAATGTTTCACGAATGTGTGAAAACTTGACCAAGTTGCCGCCTTGCAGATTTGTTCAGGGGTGGCACCAGCTCTCTCTGCCCAAGTGGCCGCTAATGCTCTTGTTGAGTGTGCAGAAATTCCTGCAGGAGGAGACACGCCTGCATGCGAATAAGCCTCTGAAATGGCTAGCTTCAGCCACCTTGCTAAAGAGATTTTAGAAGCCTGGCAACCTTTCCTGTTGCCTGAAAATAACACAAACAGAGAATCTGAACGTCTAAAGAGCTTTGTCCTTTCCAGGTAACATAACAAAACTCTTCTAACATCCAACATGTGAAAACAAGTCTCCTTCTCCCCTACTGGGTTGGGGCAGAAGGTCGGAAGTACAATGTCCTGAACACGATTTTGTACTGAAGCTACCTTTGGTAAGAATTTCTGATCTGTTCTAAGTATAACCCTATCTGGGAAGATAGATAAATAGGGTTCCTTAACTGATAAAGCATTAAGCTCACTGATCCTGCGTGCAGAGACCATGGCAATCAGAAACACAGACTTAAAAGTGAGATATCTGAGTGGCGCTTCTTCCAAAGGTTCAAAGGGACTCCTTGTTAGAGCCTGGAGGACTATCGACAGATCCCATTTGGGAAACAACTTAAGTGGTGCTGGTCTGGATCTCGTAAGGGATCTGAAAAATCTGCTTACCAATGGATCTGAGGCCACAGATCTTTCTAGGAACACTGCTAGCGCAGCCACCTGTACCTTCAAGGTACTAACTGCTAGTCCCTTGTCAGCACCAACCTGTAAAAATTCCAGAATGGTAACAAGACTCCCTGGGTCCTGGTCAGATGAATTACACCACGTATTGTATGCGTTGAGATTAACCGGTTGGAAAAACCTTTGCTCCTTAAGAGCTGCTCTTCAGATACCAAGCAGTGAGCGCCAAAGTGGCTACCTCTGGGTGATTTACTGGTCCCTGAAATAGTAAATCGTGCCTGAGGGGCAGATGCCAATAAGGCCTGACCGCCATTTTCAGAACGGTTGAAAACCAAGCCCTTCTTGGCCAAAAGGGCGTGATTAGGACAACCGGTACCGTTTCCCTTTGAATTTTTCTTAATACTAAGGGAATTAACTGAAATGGGGGGAAAGCGTAGCAGAGATGGAATCTCCATGGATACGCCAAGGCATCTTGCTTAGGGAAAAAAATTGCGGAACCAAGGCATTCTCCTTTGAGGCGAACAGGTCCACCTCTGGCAGCCCCCACTTCTCGACAATCATGGCGAAAACCTCTGGGTTCAGCGACCATTCTGCTTCCCGAATGGGGTTTCTGCTCAGGAAATCCGCCACTCCGTTCAGGGATCCCTTTAGATGGACTGCTGATAACGACAGCAAGTGTCCTTCTGCCCAACGGAGAATGCTCATGGCTAGTACTTGCAGCGATTTGCTCCTTGTACCTCCCTGCCTGTTTATGTAAGCCACTGCCGTGGCATTGTCTGTTAGTATTTGAACATGCTGGGCCTGAAGCCCCTGAGCAAATGACTTCAGAGCCAAGTCGATCGCCTTGAGCTCTCTCCAGTTTGAGGACTTGGTCGCCTCTTTCCTGGACCAGTTTCCCTGAGTGAAACCTTTTTCTAGGTGGGCTCCCCAACCCCAGGAACTGGCATCGGTTGTCAGCCTTTTTTCGATTGGAAAGGCCCAGACTAACCCCTCCGATAGGATATCCTGCCTTTTCCACCACCATAGTGACCTCTTCACTTGGGTTGGAACTCTTACCTCTGAGTCTAGGGATTCTAAATTGTGATCCCAAGATCTCAGAAGAAAAGCCTGCAGATGTCTGAAGTGTAGTCTTGCCCACTGAACAGCTGGCATTGACGAAGTCAGAACTCCCAGGGCTGACATGACCAATCTTACCGTCAGCTGCTGGTTGGTCTGCAAAAAAGACACTGTATCCTGGATTTTTCCTTTCTTCTCTGAAGGAAGAAAAATTTTTTGGCTTACCGAATTTATTATATACCCTAGAAACCGAATCTCCTGAGATGGTTCCAGGGAAGATTTTTGGAGATTTAGGATCCAACCTAGAGACTCCAAATGGCTGCATGCTCTGCTTAAATTGCTCCTCAACTCCTCTCTTGAGGGGGCGAAAAATAGCAGATCGTCTAAGTAAGGAATTACTGCGATTCCCTGAAGACGCAGCGGAGCTAGGGCCTCTGCCATTACTTTGGTAAAAATTCGGGGTGCGGATGATAGCCCGAAGGGTAGGGCTCTGAATTGCAGATGCTGAATTCTGCCTTCCAACCTTACCGCCAACCTGAGAAACCCCTGGGACTGGGATGAGATTGGAATATGCAGGTATGCATCTTTTAGATCCACTGACGCCATGAAACAACCTGGAGTCAGAATATTTCTGGCGGTGAAAATTGAGTCCATCTTGAACCTTCTGTATTTGATGGCTCTGTTTAGCGGCTTTAAATTTAGAATTAAACGAAATCTTCCTGTTGGTTTTTTTACCATGAAGACATGTGAATAGAAGCCCTCGTGCCATTCCTCTGGTGGCACTGGGATTACTACACCCTGTTGCATTAGTTCCTCCAGAGAGGATTTCATGGCCAGGGCCCTTATTGGATCTCGAGGAGCATTTGTTACCAGAAACCTTCTTGGGGGGCTTCTGGAGAACTCGAGAGTATAACCCTGCGAGAGAGTGGTCAGAATAAACTGATTTGTAGTGATCACTGACCACTGCGGAAGAAACTCTCGTAATCTTCCGCCGACCCGCAGAGATGAGTCATTGTGAGTTTTCGGCCTGTGAAGGAGGACGGAAGAGAATTCCACCTTTGCCCTTCGCCTTTTGCGCAGACCAATTTTTCCTCCTGCCCTGAAACTTACTTTCCTGCTGTTGCTGCTGAGTTTTTTGAGGTCGAAAAAGACGTTTTGGGGTCTGCTTTTTCTTTTTGACCGGAAAGGACTTCTTCTTATCGGCAGTTCTGTCTAGGATATTATCTAGATCTGGGCCAAAAAGAAGGTCACCTGAAAAGGGGATACCACAAAGTTTACTCTTTGAAGCTGTATCACCTGGCCAGGTTTTTAGCCATAAAGCTCTTCTCGCAGCATTTGCTAAAGCTGCAGACCTAGCTGACATTTTGATAGCTTCAGCCGAAGCATCAGCAATATAAGCAACCGCAGAAATCAGGGTAGGAAAGGAATCTAAGATCTCCTGCTTGGGGGAATCTGCCACTATATGAGATCTAAGTTGGTTCACCCAGTATTCCAGATTCCTGGCTACACAGGTTGTGGCCATTGCTGGTTTTAAATTGCTCATGATTGATTGCCATGATCTTTTGAGCAAAAGATCCATGTGTTTGTCCATTGGATCCCTTAGAACACCCATGTCTTCAAAAGACAGGTCTGTGGATCTTGAGACCTGTGAAAAGGCCGCATCCAACCTGGGCACCTTATTCCACACCGCAGAAGGGTCCTCCTCAAAAGGGAAGCGCCTTTTGTGGGCTCTGGAAAAAAAGGGCTTTTTCTCTGGATCTTGCCATTCCTTAGTAATGGCGTCAGAAATGACCGAATGAACTGGAAATGTTCGCCCCTTAGGCTCATTTAACCCTGCATACATGCGGTCATGAAGAGATAACTCCTTCTTTTCCTCACTTAAGCCAAGTGTAACATGGATAGCCTTAAGGAGTCCGTCTACCTCCTCTAGGGAAAGCTTAAATTTGGAAGGAGCCACCTCCGCTTCCTCACCCTCCTCCTCCGAATCTTTAACGGAAGGAGTAGGGGACTGCTCTTCCCTGATAGAGGGGCCTTCAGGTAAAACTTCTACCATGGGGAAAGAAATAGAACCCTGGGAAGCCTCAGAAGTGGATGGCTGACTAGCAGCTGGATTAACTAAAGAGTCACGAAAAGTCTGAATCGTGGCGTATAGTTCCTTCTTTACAGAGGCAACCAGATCATCACAAACCGAAGCTGATTCCTCCTTAACTAAAGAAGTGATGCATGTACTGCATAAGACTTTTTTCCAATTTTCTCCCATTTTGGCCCTGCAAGAAGGACATCTCTTTTTTGGGTCAGAGCTTTTAGCCTGTGAGAGAAAAAACAAAAAAGGGAAAAAAACCAGGGGACCTTTTAGTGAGACCCGGTCTCAGCTACACAGGAATCACCCACAGGTGCACTAAGAAGAAACCAGTCAGCCTCCAGTGCCCAGACAGGCCCCTTGCCACTAGGGGGTAAGAAAAAAGAAAATAGACCAAACCCAGGAAAAGGAAGAAAGGCAGACTTAAACTGCTGCTCCTACCTGAGCTTTACTGGCGCCTGTGCCTGTCCCCACCGCTGCAGACGCTGAGTCCTCCATCTCTGGTGTGCAGCTCTCCACCTGTGGCTTCATATGCCGCTTCCGGACTCCCATAGTGCATCTGCACCGGACCGGAAGCGGAAGTAGGCGCCAGTTCCTGTCCTCCCTCCTCCCCTCTCGCATCCACGCCGGAAATGACGCTTCTGCTGACCCAGTGACCCGCCCTGTCACTTCCGCCGCGCCTGCCGGCCAAAAAAACATGGCGGCGGCGCACGCGCACCGCCGCTCCTATGACCGCGCGGATCACCGGGTCTACGGCTCTCCCCGAGCACCAGGAGGGGAAGAGGAGCCCGATTGCTACCGCTGCCAAGGCTTGGGTAGGCCGGGAGGACAGCGGGTCTCCAAAAGGAGGAAAAAATGAAAAGGAAGCCCTGTCTCCCAGGCATCTGAGAGACCTTGACTCCCCTTCAAAAAGATGTTCCCTCCGGGCCGGAGGAAACACAAAAACTGAGGTATGGTAGGGAGGCGCCTCCCTTTAAAGTTTGGAGGAAGAAGGTGTTTCCTGTTTCCGGTGGGTGGAGTCGCTATCTCTCAGGTGCTGTCCTGAAAGACGCCTTGGGAAATTTAGGTTTTGTAGTGGCCTAGTCAAAGCCCTGACTTAAATCCAATCGAGATGCTGTATCATGACTTTACACAAGTCGCTCATGCTGGAAAACCCTCCAATGTGGCTGAATTATAACAATTTAGCAAAGAAGAGTGGGCCAAAATTGCTCCACAGCAATGTGAAAGATTCATTGCCAGTTATCGCAAATGCTTGATTGCAGTTATTGCGACCAAGGGTGGCACAACCAGTTATTAGATTTGGGGGGCAATTACTTTTTCACATAAAGCCAGGCAGGTTTGGACAGCTTTTTTGCCTTAATAAATGAAACCACCATTTAAAAACTGCATTTTATATTTACTCGGGCAATCATTGTGTAATAATAAAATTAGTTTGATGATCTGAGTCATTTAACCACTTCAGCACCAGAAGAATTTACCCCCTTCCTGACCAGAGCACTTTTTGCGAATTCAGCACTGCATCTCCTTAACTGACAATTGCGGTCGTGCGATGTTGTACCCAAAACAAAATTGACGTCTTTTTTTCCCACAAATAGAACTTTCTTTTGGTGGTATTTGATCGCCTCTGCGATTTTTATTTTTTGCGCTATAAACAAGAACAGAGCGGCAATTTTGAAAAAAAACAACACTTTTTGCTATAATAAATATCCCCCAAAAATATATAAAAAAACATTTTTTTCCCTCAGTTTAGGCCGATATGTATTCTTCTACATATTTTTGGTAAAAAAAAAAAATCCCCATAAGCGTATATTGATTGGTTTGCGCAAAAGTTATAGTGTCTACAAAATAGGGGATAGATTTATAGCATTTTTATTTTTATTTTTTCCATGGTTTTTTTTTTCCGTGTCCGATGTGTCCATTATGGTGGACACATCGGACAATTTTGACACATATTTGGGACCATTGGCATTAATACAGTGATCAATGCTATAAAATTGCATTGATTACTGTAAAAATGTCACTGGCAGTGAAGGGGTTAACACTAGGGGCGCTCAAGGGGTTAACTGTGTTCCTTGGGAGGGGATTCTAACTGAAGGGGGAGGGGACTGACTGGAGGAAGTGACGGAACGTGGTTCCTAGCTAATAGGAACACATGATCTGTCACTCCTGTCAGAATAGAACAGGGAAGTGTGTTTACACACACTAGTCCCTGTTCTGTCTCTCCTGCTCACGTTTGCTCGTGGTGACCGTCGGGCCACGAGCACCTGAACCTCCGCTGTGCAGTGGACATATAGCTACGATGGCTTACAAAGGGGAGCCAACCTGCCACAGTATAACTGCAGCGGTTGGTCAGGAAGCGGTTGAGTGTGACAAATATGCAAAAAAAAAAAAAAATCAGAAAAGGGGGCAAATACTTTTTCACACAACTGTATACGTCATGAAGACCTTAATGAAAGTTTTGAGACTTCGGAGTCCTAAATTATTGCAAGTTACATAGTTAGTCAGGTTGAAAAAAAAAAAAAAAAACACAAGTTCATCCAGTGCAAAAAAAAAATAATTACAATCCCATATACACAATCCTACACCCACAGTTGATTCAGAGAAAAACCCTCAGCAAAGCATGATCCAATTTGCTATAGCAGGGAAAAAATTCATGCCTACTCCCCCGAGAGGCAATCGGCTTTTCCGTATATGGAGATGAAATCTTTTTTCCTCTAGACGTAAAGAGTGCCCCCTTGTCCTCTGTGATGACCTTAAAGTGAATAACCCAACACCAAGTTCACTATATGAACCAATTATGTATTTATACATGCTGATCCTATCCCCCCTTAATCTCCTCTTCTCAAGAGGGAATAAATTCAGCTCCTGCCTGCCTCTTATCAGTTTGGTTGCCCTTCTCTGCACCTTCTCCGGTTCCCCGATATGATCTAAAACCCCCAGATCCTTCACCATTGATTCCCCCAGTTGTACTCCCCCTAGTATGTATGATGCATGCATATTCTTAGCCCCTGAATACATAACTGTTAGTGCTGAAGGCAAGCAAATCCTGGAATACAGTTCAAGTAACACTGCACTTCTTAATGCAGTTCTCATACAAGAGAAATATGCATATATGCCACTAGGGGGCAACGCAGGGGAAAGGCTCCAGTTTACTTTGCTTGTGGGCTCATCTTGTACCTCCTACAGTTGAGTGATTGTTGGGATACAGTAGATGATGATTAGGGCCTGATAGGACAAACTGACAGGAAAGAAGGGTAAATTTGTCAACAAATTCATTTAGCTTTATAATCTTTAAATTATTTCTATTAATGTTCCCCACCATCGCAACATAATGTTTCCCTATAGTCTGCTCAATAATTTGGAATTTTTCCTCTTCTCACTAAAATTGTGAGACCAACATCTAGAGTTTGGAAACATTTCCACAGTGTAATTTCTGCTGAGAGCAAAGCTGCAATTCGCAAATATTGTGAGAAGAAATAGTCTTTTCTAAATGCTACACGGATGACAAAACAAATCCTTGCACGCCAGAGGTGCCCTAAAGACATTAGCAAATACTTTATGGACTAAAAGGAGGATGACCATAATGAAAGTGCAAGTAGCTTTTCCCTCCAGCGTGCTCCTTCCAGAAGCACTTTTTGCTGCTTCTGAATCACCACAAAGTGTTTCTTCACCAGCAGTATCTTCAAGGAAGTGTTACAAACCACAAAACTACTCAAACACCGATTTTTTTTTCAATTCTTCCAAAAAAAATTTTTTTTCACACCTCAGGGAAAAAACTTTTTCCCCAAAGGCTTCAAAATGTTCAGAATTTTTACATCTCTGGCCATGAGGTCAGCAAAAGCAAGGCCCCAGAAACAAAGATTAGACCGGATAGACTGTTAAGCATATAAAAAGGTAATGGCAAGCATCTTGTGGTATCTGTTCTAAAGCAGGACTTTAGAGAACAAATTTGTTGAAGCCCTTTCTAATCATTCTTCACCATTTAAGAAAAATAAAATAAAAATGTGGCTGGCGTTAGGACTTTAAACTCTATGACATAAGAAAAGCAACGTGTCTGTAAGTTGATGGGCCAATAGTAGGAGTGGTCAGAGATGGAGAACAGCACCATGCCTACATATTAAAATCAATTAATGCTATAAAAACATTCAAAAGAAACCAGAGTGAAAGAACAGCCTGTGCCACAAACAATTATACTGATCTTATGCCAGCTGCATAGGTTCAAACACTTATTTTTAGCTTGTGTAGTACACTGTAAATTTGAATTTCACTTTAAGCACTAAAAACAGGTGAGAGCAGATATACAAGGACCTGTCTTCCACGGGACATTTAATTTAAAGACAACCAAAGATAAAACATACAGCTAACACATTTATGTAAGAACCATGGACAGGGGAACCAACAATATCCAATACTGCTGGGCCTGTCTAACAGGAAGCTTTCCTTTAAATTCACATTTATTGAGGACAAAATCTTTCATTGACACCCATCACAAAATTGGTCCATATGTTCAGGGAAGCAGTATCAAGAGATCAGTTAAATATAGACATACTACAGGCTCATTCACACCACACGTGCTTTATAACTTGAGTCAAAGCATGGGTTATAGTAACACTGATCAGCCATAATTTTGACCACCTACTTAACATTAGGTAGGTCCCCACTTTTCTGCTAAAACAGCTCTGACCTGTCGCATCAAACACGCCAGGCATGCTGTGGTATCCGGCACCAAGCTATCAGTAGTGTATCCTTCAAGTCCCGTAAGTTGCTAAGTGGGGCCTCCATGAATTTGTTTTTCCAGCACATCCCACAGATGTTTGGTTGGATTGAAAGCTGGAGGCCAAGTCAACACCTTGAACTCATTCTGTTCCTCAAATCATTCTTGAATGAATTTTGCAGCGTGGAATGGTGCTTTATCCTGGTGAAAGTGGTCACTGTCATCCGGGAATATCATTTCCATGAAGGGGTGGACTTTGGCAGCAACAATTTTTAGGCAGATGGTACTATTTTAAGTAATATCCATATCCCTCCTAGGTTGAAAGCTCGAACGAGCAGGGCCCTCCGATTCCTCCTTTATTAAATTGTATTGCCACTGTACTATCTGCTAGACATGTGCACACTGAAATATTTCGTTTCGGAATTTCGTTTTCGTCTGAAAAATAAATGTATTTAGTTACTCCCGAAATTCGTTTTTATTCATTTAGTTTTTCGTTAAAAATTGCATTCGTCCGAAAATCCAAATTAAGGTCGAATCCGTCATTGAAGGCTTATGGTGTCTGTCGAATGTTCAAAGAAGATTCAACGGAGCAGCTAAACTGTACAACGCCGTATAGTTTACCTGCTCCGTCTAATCTTCTTAGAACTTTCAACAGACACCATAAGCCAAAGTACGTGTGTACTTAGTTCTAGCTATTTTACTGCTCCTCCTCTTTGGTTAGAATCAGCCAATAACAGTCATCATCATCATTATTTTTATTTATCTTTTCTCCCCTACGTTGAATCTTTTCTCCCCTATGTCGAATCTTTTCTCCCCTACGTCGAATCTTTTCTCTCTATGTAGAATAATCTTGGACTAATAGAGTTAAGGTTAGGCACAATCGACCACAGGTTTGATGGACACAGACTGTTATTGTCATCATCATGTCGAATCTCCTATCTATATCGAACCGTTGTAGCAACGAAAATGAAAATAAAGCATTTGTTTATGTCGGATCTTTCGTTTTTCAGATTCTGCACTTTTGTTATCGTTTGTTAAAACGATAACGAAAATACCTGAAATTCGGACAAAATTGCATTCGGATGAAAACGAATGCACATGTCTACTATCTGCCCTCATGTTGTAAAGCACTGCGCAAACTGTTGGAGCTATATAAATCCTGTAGAATAATAAATGGCGGGACCAAAAGTTTCTGAGCAGAACACTGCCTTCGGCAGCTTGCCTTCTTCCTATAATGCATCCTGGTGCCATCTCTTTCCAGGTAAGCGACGCACATTCACCTGGTCAGCCACATGATGTAAAAGAAATGCGATTCATCAGACCAGGCCACCTACTTCTATTCCGCCATCGTCCATTTCTGATGCTCATCGCCTGTGGACACAGGTCAGCATAGGTCCAGCTATTAAAATTTGACCCTTGTCGCACAAATCCTTAAAGTGGTTGTTAAGCCACTCTAATGCCCCGTACACACGGTCGGACATTGATCGGACATTCCGACAACAAAATCCAAGGATTTTTTCCGACGGATGTTGGCTCAAACTTGTCTTGCATATATACAGTCACACAAAGTTGTCGGAAAATCCGATCATTCTGAACGCGGTGACGTAAAACACGTATGTTGGGACTATAAACGGGGCAGTAGCCAATAGCTTTCATCTCTTAATTTATTCTGAGCATACATGGCACTTTGTGCGTCGGATTTGTGTACACACGATCGGAAATTCCGACAACGGATTTTGTTGTCGGAAAATTTTATAGCCTGCTCTCAAACTTTGCGTGTCGGAAAATTCGATGGAAAATGTGTGATGGAGCCTCCACATGGTCGGAATTTCCGACAAGAAGGTCCTATCACACATTTTCCATCGGAAAATCCGACCGTGTGTACGGGGCATAACAGGTATGCACCAATCCGTGCTGTCTCCTTTTGCATTGTCCCCCTCTGTGTGTGATTTATACATTATACCTCATGCAAGAGCCGAAATCCGTGATCGAATAACCGGCCGGGTCTTTCCTTTCCTTCTCTGTCAGATGCAGCAGGAGGGGCCGAGATTCTCCCGCTGATGTCACTCAGAAGGGGAGGAGGAGAGGAGGAGTGACCCAGCCAAGTCATGTGATCACGAATCTGGGCTCTTACATGAGGTATTTATAGCATTTTTTAAATAAATCACACAGAGAGGGACACTTCATAAGGAGAAAGCACAGAGGGGGTGGCACGGTCATGATCTGACAGGCAGGTATTGGAGAGGGAAGGAGGACACAGGAGACAGAGGAGACACAGGGCAGCAGACAGAGGCACGCAAACGGACCACGGTGTCAGGGCTCAGCAACCATGATTACTGTTGTCAGTTTACAGAGAGGAGGGGAGAAACTGGCAGGATTAGCCAGGTTTTTTTTTAGGTGTTATGCCGCGTACACACGAGCGGACTTTTCAGCATCAAAGGTCCGACAGCCTTTCCGACGGACTTTCGAACGACCGGACTTACGTACACACAAACGGACTAAAGTCTGTTCGAAAGTCCGTTGGTTTGAACGTGATGACGTACGAAGGGATTAAAATAAGGAAGTTCATAGCCAGTAGCCAATAGCTGCCCTTGCGTCCTTTTTTGTCCGTCGGACTAGCATACAGACGAACAGATTTTTCGACCGGACTCGAGTCCGTCGGAAAGATTTAAAACATGTTCTAAATCTAAAGTCAGTCTGATTTTCGACAGAAAAAGTCAGCTGAAGGTCCGATGAAGCCCACACACGTTCGGATTGTCCGACGGATTCGTTTTGTCGAACCAGTCCAGGTGAAAAGTCCGGTCGTGTGTACTCGGCTTAACAGGTGGCCAAATGACACAGGACAAGCACTGTGTCATAACATGCTTTAAAGGAGCAGGATCTATTTTTTTTCTTTCAACACATCAACTTCAAGGTCAACATGTTCACTTGCTGCCTAATATTGCTCACAAACTTTCAGATGCCACTGTAACGAGATAATCAGTGTTATACCCTTTACCTGTCAGTATTCCTAATGTTATGTCCGATTGGTGTATGTGTTGCTTTGCTATTCATTGTCATTTGCAGCCACACACATATTTACATTGTGAAATAGCACATTGCAATGCACAGATGCAGATTGTTGCGCATTACAGTGTGCTCTGGCTCTAAAAATTGTGCAGAACATAATTTTTAGTGTTATGAAAGTCCCATCAAAATTATATGACCAACTAAAGTGACATGTTGCATGAATATGTGTGTTGTGGCTCACCATGTTGTGGCGCAAACAGGCTCTTTAACCACTTCCCGCCCTGGCCTATAGCAGATTGACGGCCGGGCGGTGGTTCAGTTATCCTGACTGGGCGTCATATGATGCATTGCGGCGATCGGTGGAGCGGTGTGTCAGTCTGACACACAGATCTTGATAAAGAGCCTCCAGCGGAGGCTCTTTACCACATGATCAGCCGTGTCCAATCACGGCTAATCACGATGTCTATAGGAAAAGCCATTGATCGGCTTTTCCTCACTCACGTCTGACAGATGCGAGTAGAAGAGAGCCGATCGGCAGCTCTCCTGACGGGGGGTCTGCGCTGATTGTTTATCAGCGCAGCCCCACCTTGGATCCCCGCACTAGATCACCAGGGACGCCGCCAGGACCACCAGGGAAGCAGGCAACATGTGGATGGCCAGGTATGTACCCCATGGCCATCCAAATGTGCCCAATCTGTGCCAATCAGTGCCCACAAATGGGCACTGACTGGCACCATTATAAAGCAGTGATGCCCAGCAATGACACCCATCAATGTCATCAGTGCCACCAGTGTCAACAGTGCCACCCAGTGTCCATCTGTGCCACCCATCAGTGCCCATCTGTGCCACCCATAAGTGCCCATCAGTGCTGCCCATCAGTGCCGCCTACGAGTGCCACCTATCAGTGCCCATTATCAGTGCCACCTCATCGGTGCCCATCAGTGCAGCCATATCAGTGCCCGTCATTGAAGAAAACGTACTTATTTACCAAAAATTTTAACAGAAACAAAGAAAAACTTGTTTTTCAAAATTTTCGGTCTTTTTTTTTTATTTGTTGCGCAAAAAATAAAAACCGCAGAGGTGATCAAATACCACCAAAAGAAAGCTCTATTTGTGGGAACAAAATGATTACAAATTTGTTTGGGTACAGTGTTGTATGACCGCGCAATTGTCATTCAAATTGCGACAGCGCTGAAAGCTGAAAATTGGCAGGGAGGTGTCTAAGTGCCTGGTATTGAAGTGGTTAAACAGATGCATGTTGGGCTTTAAAGTGTTAAGGTACACCATCTGCATGCATAAGGATTTATTCAATAAAACAGAGCAATGAAAAAGTGGAGGTGTTGCTAACATTGACCATGCAGATGAAATGGTTAATCTTTACAGACAAGGCAAAAAAAGAAAAAAATCCCTTAATTTGGAACTCTAGGTTATGATAGAAGGCTTGCAAACAATTTAGAAGTGGCAGAAGCACAACTCTAATGGGAGTAGGGATGAAATGATATGGAATTGACATCCCCACAGAATCCTGTGTTTGCTACAAACACAGAATTGATTCGTTATAACTGCCTACCCAGTTTCATGTTCGTAAAAACTACTGTAGTGCTAGAAATTCCAGAGTTCTGACTTACGGTTTGTGTGAGAGAAAATCTTGGTTACATATTCTACTCTCAAACTGAAAGCTGCGAATATGATGTCCCGACTGACCTTCCTAATTGCTTAGACAAGAAAAATGCAAACAGTGTAAAGCAGTTCAATGGGAAAAGCATAAATATATGCCTGTTGCCATGCAGAACTTGTGTGCAAGAAGTTTATTGCTAACCCAGATCTATTGAGTTTACTAATAATTTGCTAACTAGTTGCAGCAAGCACAGCCTGACTACTTCCTTTGTTTCAGTTTTCTATGTCAGCTAACCATAATATCACTTTTTTCCCCAGGGACAAATGGAAAAATTTAGGAACTGCACAAAAATAAAAACACATTCCATGGCCTTAAAAAAGTGCCTGCCACTTCCTAGATTGGGCTGTCTGGCATTTAAATTCTCTGATTGCCTAATATATGCAACTAAATTAAATGAGAATGCAAAGACAATAGTTTTAGAGTTTTGTAATATTTATTATATCATAAAATGGCAAGATAACACGTCAAAGCATTTCAGAAGTCAGAAAACTCCCCTTTCATCAGGGCTTAGAGTGTGAATAGGGATGCGAGTGGATTCAGATGAGTTAGATTGCTGGATTAGAATTTCTTCTTAAAAGCTGGTTTCAGCAACTGGTCCTGTATTTCTCAAGTCTAGTTTTCTTCAAGGAAGCGTTTCTAAGGCTCTTTCATGTTTGAGAGGATTACAAGCACTGAACATCTTCTCGAGAAGAGACGCTTGAGAGGGGATATGATTTCAATGTACAAATACCATACTGGTGACCCCAAACTAGAGATAAACCTTTTTAGCGAAAAGGCATTTAAAGAGGGAGTCCCGCAAAAAAAAAAAAAAATTTAAAAGTCAGCAGCTACAAATACTGCAGCTGCTGACTTTTAAAATAAGGACACTCACCTGTCCCAGGGTCCAGCAATGTCGGCACCCGAGACCGAATCATCCCTCGGGTGCTGCCGCCGCCATTCTCTGTAAGGGAATCAGGAAGTGAAGCGCTTCCTAACTGGTCCCCGCTGTCTCTGGGACCCGTATGTGTCCCAGCAGACAGCGCAGTGGGGACAGGAAGAGGCATAGACTCCCGTGGGAGTCTATGCCAGAAGTGGGTGCAAATACCCGTCTTAGACAGGTGTCTGCACCCCCCTCCCCCCTGAAAGGTGCTAAAATGTGACACCGGAGGGGGGGGGGGTTCCGAAAAGCGGAGGTTCAATTTTTGTGTGAACCTCCGCTTTAAAAAGACTCGTGGCCATTCACTAAAATTAGAGGAAAAGCGATTTAACCGGAAACTGGGTAGAGGGTTCTTTACAGTAAGAATGTGGAATTCTCTTCCATAAGCAGTGGTTTCAGCAGGGAGCATAGATAATTTCATAAAACGATTAGATAGGCACCTAAACGACCACAACATACAGGGATATAAAATGTAATATTGATATAAAAGCGTGCACACCAGGCCTGTACTGGCCATCGGGACTACAGGGAGTTTCCCGGTGGGCCGATGGCTCAGTGGGCTGGTTTCAGTGACAGCCTGTCAAAGTAATGGCTTTCTTGGTTCGCCCTCAACTTCACACAGTGATGTGAGAAAGATGAGAAAAATACAGAGGAGAATGAGTGAAATAGTAAAAGAGGTTAGTAAGGACGCCTTATGTTATGCTACTTATGTTTTTTTGCACAATTGCGTATAGTTTATATACTGTTTTTGTGCTTGTTTGCACAAATAAAGTGGGCCGGTCTGGATGAAGTCCAGGGCCAAATTTTTATCCCAGTCCAGCCCTGGTGCACACACAGGTTGGACTTGATGGCCTTGTGTTTTTTTTCAACCTTACCAACTATGTAAGAAGTGACCTCTAGTGTCACTGTTCTCTACAGCACAGACTCTAATCCATTCTGCAAGGGAAAGCAATAACGGATCCGTGGCCTCATCTCTACACCTTTCCAATTTTTCAGTGTATCCACTCTTTATAATGCCAAACAGTCAGCCATTTTTCCTTTTTTTTTTTTAAGTCCTGCCTACAAGCAGACACTGTATGCTACTTTTTACCCTCGTTACCCAGGAAAGCGTTTTCTGTGCCCCCCTATTAACCTGGTTTCCCTCCTGTTACTAAAGTTTGGACTTCCCTAATCCTTGGCATAAACTCTGCCTCCTGGCACTAAGCCCTACCCATTTGATATGGCTGTTGTCTAATGAAAGATAAACTTTTTTACTTTCTGATTTAGCACTAGTGGTCAAATTTAGCACATAAATTGGAAAAGCCCCCAGTAACAAAGTGAAACTAAGAATAAAAGGGACACCCAGGGTCTTTTCTGGCTAAAGAATAGACATCTTGTGGTGCCTATTCTTCGGCAGGATTATTTAACCCTTTCAGCCACAGAAGGTTTTACCCCCTTCCTGCCAAGGGCATTTTTTGCGATACTGCACTGTCACTTTAACTGACAATTCCACGGTCGTGCGATGCTGTACCCAAATAAAATTGATCGACTTTCTTTTGATGGCATTTGATCACCTCTGCGGTTTTTATTTTTTGCGCTATAAACAAAATAAAGAGCGACAAATTAAAAAAAAAAAAAAAAAATTAATAATAAAACTTTTTTTTTTTTTAAATTTCTGCTATAAAAAATATTGAATAAAAAAAGAAAATACAGGTGGTCCCCTAGTTACAAACGAAGGGAGACAACAGGAAGTGAGAAGAAATCTACTCCCGTTAGAGTTATCATGGTAAAAAAGGTATCTCCACTGATGCTTTACCACCATGGCTTGTTTCCAAAACAACCCAAAACTTTCAATATCCAATGTCATTGGGACAGAAAGTGAGGTGAAATCCTCTGAACAGGGGCACAAACAGCAAAACAATTGTTACAGGAGTGTTAACCCTTCCCTATACTATCCAAAAAGCTTAAAGAGCTACACTTAAAAAACATACCTGTTCCAACTTACAGATTCTTAACTTAACAAATCTACAGACCCCATCTTGTTTGTAACTCAGGGACTGCCTGTAAGCGTATATGGATTGGTTTGTGCTGAGTTATAGTGTCTACAAAATAGGGGATATATTTATGGCATTTTTCTTAAATTTTTTACTTGTAAAAGCAGTGATCAGCCATTTTTAGTGGGACTGCGCCATTGCAGGGGACAGATCGGATACCTGACACATTTCTGGAAACCAGTGACATTACAGTGACCAGTGCTAAAAATTAGCACTGACACTGTATAAATGACACTGGCAGGAAAGGGGTTAACATCAGGGGCGATGTGAGGGTTAAGCGTATTCCCTGCTTGTGCTTTCTTACTGTGGGGGAGGGGGGAGAGATGGGCTCACTGCATGGACACAGTGATCCATGTTGCTGATTAGCAGGAACTAAAGATCAGCGTCCATGCCTGACAGAACAGTGGTCTGCCTTTCTATGTTTGTGGGGAGGGATCGCGAGTGGCCCGTGAACACTGCGCCCACCGGACCTGCTGAATGGCTCCCCCCGTGTCCAATCAGTGCATGATCGCGCCTCCGGCAAGACGCGTGCCCCCAGTGGCTATTGCACAAAATCACGTACAGGTACGTGATTTTGCGCGATAGACCCGCCCTGCTGCAGTAAATATGCGGTAGGTAACTGGTAAACCGAATAATTAGCACAAGGGACATAAAAGGTACAGTCAGTGGGATGTGCCCCTTGTGCTGATTCCTCTTCTGTTAATGAAAATCTCACTCCAGCAAACTATGCACACCAGCTGCTACATTCATACAAGTCATATTACAACTTCTATGAATGGAAAGCAATCCAGGAATGGACAAGCAGATAATTGAAAACTCCACCCCCTCCATTTATAGAATAGGTTTCACTTATAGAAGCTTTAGTATGGCAAAGGGTAGGCATAGTCAAGCTCTCCCTTAGCTGCATTAACAGCGCCACACAGGAAGATTTCACTAACAGGGGTTGGGCGGCATGGACAGAGGAAGATTACTACTAAACACAAGAGGAATCATCAAGGACACATCCTACGGAGTGTAACTTAAGGTCTCTTGTGCTGATTTTCTGTACTTTAAATTTGGGCTTTAATTTAAAGTGTAACTTTAGTCATAAAATTAAGTCCTGCTAGAATACTTCAGGCTGGCCCCTTTTGCAGGTATAGCTACGCAAGACATTAAAAAAGTTCCTTAGTGTCCAGCTTGCAATATTTTTATTGTCTATTTTTCATTTAGGCATACGTGTCTGCGCTGATTGTATTTCGCCTTTCAACGATTAAGAATAAGGGTCTATATTGTTTAAAATCCAGCAATACACTGTCTGACCCTGCTCAATTGCTTTCCATTTTTAGGCACTGACTAATTTGTAGAGGCCGATCTGCTGACAGCCATCAATCGTAATTAAACCCTCTTGTCCTTTACAGCCAAGGAAGCGGCTTCTGTTTGATCTGCAACTGTCATGGTGCTGCTATGTGATCAGTTATGACAGTCATTTGATGGTTTGACAGTTTGGTTGAGGAAACAAACAAAGGTGACAGTTAAAAATCCTGACATTCCAGGAATGCAACTTTATTTTGTTTAGGATTTACTTCTGCTCAGGGGCTTTGGGCTACAGCACAATGGCAGCCTCCAGCAAGAAGAAACAGGAGCAATGCTGGAGGCAATTTACAGTACACACTAGATTTGGTAGCATAATTATTAATGTGGGATGTATGTTACTTGCTAAAGAACATTTTTTTTGTAATCAAATTGTTATGGGTAAAGTTGCGCTTGAAACATTTAAGGCACTTTCACACTGAGGCAGTGGGGGCGTTGGTGGTAAAGCGCCAGTATTTTTACCGCTTTACCGTCATTTTAGCGGCGCTTTACGGCCGCTAGCGGGGAGCTTTTAACCCCCGCTAGCAGCCGATGAAGGGGTTAATAGCGTCCTAGGATAGCTTAAGATTCCACTAATACATAATATTCCAGCCTCAAAGCTCCTTCTTGTCTTCATATTTTAGAAAGCAACTACCACTAATGCATCAGGATTTACCCAAATTGACTCTTCAATCCTCTTTATTTTTATTAAAAAGAGAAAAGAAAAACAAAAAACCACAAAAAAAAAAAATAAAAAAAAAAAAAAAGGAAAGGATTCTCAGAGGAGGTGGATTACTTGTGTGTATTGATGGAAACGAAGGCGGTGGGGACCTCACTCCCCCGAACAACTCTCTAGTTACCTCTTCCCCTCCTCTGAATATACAAACAGATGACCACGTTTTAGTATATTGTTTTTTTCTAGCTTTTCTGAGCGGAAAGCACTAGGTCCTCCATGGCACCGATACACCAATACTTCTGACCCTGTTAAGCCACATAGCAGTAGAAGGAGGTTTCAAATCCCTCCAACAGAGGGCAATACAGGCTTTGGCGGCGTTAACCAAGTGACATAGCACAGATTTTTTTTTTTTATGGATCTGAAGCGGAGTTTGTGAACAGTGAAGCAAGAAGAAAGCAGGATCTTCTGGTGTTGGGATTTCTGTACATTTTTGAGAAATCCTCTGTACCTTCAACCAATACTGTCTAATCTTTGGGCAAGACCAGAAGATGTAAAATAAAGTCCCCTGTTCCTCTCTGCATCGCCAACAGTGATCCGAGGCCTCTGGAGAAAATTTGCAAAGAATTGACAGGGTATAGTACCCAAGCGTTAGTAATTTATAATTAGATTCCAGAATTTGCATACAAATAGAGGAGTTCAACGAGAGATGGATAATATTCTGACGCCGAGTTGGTGTAAAGGTCTTATTGAGATCTCTTTACCATTTACTAAGGCCCGGAAACACAAAGTTATCTGAAGGAGCAATTAACAAAGCATAGTTTAGTTCAAACGTTGTTTGTTGACGTTGATAGTTCGTCAGTGGTCCTAAAGATAAAAAAAATGGTGTAACTGCAACGCCTGCCAGAAGTTAATTTCATACCAGGCCCCCCGGTTGCATTAATGCAGTCACCATGGGCCAAGTCTCAGAAATCCAAAAATGTGAGGCCTGAAAGAAGCCCTTCTCCAAAAAAAAGACTGTTAAACACGCCCGGTTCTATACCTGGAAGAAAACTAGGGTTCCCCAAAATGAGGAACAACGGTGATTGTATTGAAGAGAACTTAGGATTCTGGCAAATCCTAGAACCAATTTGCAGTGTATATAATGGGATGTATTTTAAGAGAGGCCGGTAGGGCTGCGTAACACCAAAGACGATCTACACAAAAGGTACAGGACTAAGCTGTTATGTCCGTCCAGAGTTTAAAATCTGTGTCTGCACCAGTAAATCATTCTGCCAAGATGGGCAGCTTGATAATATTTAAATGCATTCGGGACAGTTAGTCTGCCAAAGCACTTGGGTAACATCAGGAGGCATCTACTAATCCTCGGTCGTGTAATCGCCTATATAAGTTAAATAAAGATGGAAAATTTGCCGCAAAAAGCATTGGCTAAATTCAGTGGTATATAGGTGCCCAAGTACTTTAACACTGAAGGCGTCCATTTGGGATTAAAGTTAAGTTGTGTAGTTCGATGCACAGAAATAAGCAATGCAACTCCCATAGCTTCAGATTTGTTTTTTTTAGATTTGATAAAGCTCCGTAGCATGCAATCTCCTCCATAAGGTTAGGCAATAAAACATGTGGATTAGGCATACAAAAAGTCAAATCATCTGCATAAGCTGAGACTTTAGAATTATGATCTACTTGTAGCCCAAAGATAGCAGGATTTTGCAGAATTTTATTCAGTAATGGCTCCAACAAAAAAGCAAATAGTAAGGGTGAAAGGGGACAGACCTGATGGGTACCATTTGAAATAGTAAAAGGCTTTAAAAACACTCCATTTGCTTTAACCAAGGCCTGTGGAGTGGAATACACCTTGGCAATTCACTGAAGCATATGGTGTCCCAGACTCATGTGCCTCAGGACTGCAAACAAGAAGGTTCAATTTACTCTATCAAAGGCCTTTTCTGCGTCAGTACTCAAAAAGACGCTGGGAGTGTTCATTTCATTAGCGTAGTAGACCAAGCCAAGCATCACGAGAGGGAATGAAGCCCACTTGATCTAAATGGACCAACTGGGAAAGCTGGGATTGAAGGCGAGAGGCAAGTAATTTAGTAAAAATCTTTAAGTCCACATTAAGTAACGAAATTGGCCAATAACTACCGCAATCAGAAGGGTCTTTCCCTTCTTTTGGGATAACTGAAATATGTGCCAAAAGTGCATCCAGGGGAAAATGCGGTCGTCTGACTTAGGGTATTAAAACACTCTAATCATATGTGGACCAAGCAACGGGGGGGTGTTTTTTATAATACTGTATGGTAAATCCGTCAGGACCTGGTGCTTTTCCAGGTTTTTTTTTTGTTTTTTTTTCTTGTTCAATAAGTTTTATTGCAGAAGTAGTGTTAAACATACAACAATGTCAAAAGGCACCTAGATTGCCCACGCAGGGGCTAGAATTGGCGCATAAGACAAAAACAACAAAAAGTAAATACAACATAAACCGATGAGGGTAACCTCCTAATTAACAGTTACAGAAATCTTGAGTGCAACATACATAATTGGGGTAACCCCCCAGAGGTGTAGGAATAACCAGGACAAAATGCATTAACTCTGCATTAACCTCCCTGGCGGTATGATTATTTCAGATTTTAGGTGCTGAAAGCGGTACAATTATTTTGCATGGAAATTTGGCGTTTTATATTATAGGTCTGTAAATCTTAACAATAACACACTTAAATCTGTCCAAACAAGAGTCTAGTAGATATCCCGGGTATGATAAAGTTTGAAACACAAAAACATAAATTATAATAATAAAAAAAAAAAAAAAAATTAAAAAAAATAAAAATAAATAGTAATAAAATTAATTTCCACACGATTCACTATCGCTCAATTCTGCAAGTGTTCTAATTTACTATCGCTGTTTTCTAGCTGGTCTAAAGCCATTTTTGACCTAAAGGGACACTTTTTGGTTGCTATGGACAATCTCCAGTTTCCAGGCAGAAAGAACAGTATATGCAATATAAAACTGCATGCAGGGCATTGGACAAAGCACTGGGGACAAAGGGGATGTGAAATAATTTCATACAGTACTGTATGTGTTATGATTCTACACTTTTTTTGAATTTGCGCGCCGCTCGCAGGGAACGGAGCCTGGCACAGAGAGGATTCGGAGGAGGACGGAGCCCTCGGACACTGCGGGGGACATCGCAGGATCCCGGGGACAAGGTAGAGTAAGGAGGCACCAGGATCCTGCGATGTAATCCCGAGTGTGGCTTGGGGTTACCGCTAATGGTCCTGAATTTTAACCCCGAGCCACACTCGGGAAAACCGCCAGGGAGGTTAAGATCGTCTAGAGCCTCTGTTGGCAATCAAAAAAGGGCTAAGAGCCTTGGTAAAAGAAGAACAGAGAGAAGTAAGGCTTTCCCAGGTTTAAGTGTCTTTACTATGCAATTCCTCGATAGTAATAGGGACTTCTTACATAGCAGATGAGGTTGAAAAAAGACACAAGTCCAACCTATGTGTGTGATTATAGGTCAGTATTACATTGTATATATCCCTGTATTTTGTGGTCGTTCAGGTGCTTATCTAATAGTTTTTTGAAACTATCAATGCTCCCCGCTGAAACCACTGCCTGTGGAATTGAATTCCACATCCTTGCCGCTCTTACAGTAAAGAACCCTCTATGTAGTCTAAGATTAAACCTCTTTTCTTCTGATCTTAATGAGTGGCCACGTGTCTTATTAAACTCACTTCCATGGAAAAGTTGTATCCCTATTGTGGGGTCACCAGTATGGTATTTGTAAATTAAAATCATATCCCCTCTCAAGCGTCTCTTCTCCAGAGAGAATAAGTTCAGTGCTCGTAACTTTTCTTCATAACCAACATCCTCCTGTCCCTTTATTAGCTTTGTTGCCCTTCTCTGTACTTGCTCCATTTCCAGTACATCCTTCCTGAGGACTGGTGCACAGAACTGGACAGCATAATCCAGGTGAGGCCAGACCAGAGTCTTGTAGAGTGGGAGAATTATCGCTTTATCTCGACTTAATGCATGCCAATATACAGTTTGCTTTGTTAGCAGCAGCTTGGCATTGCATGCCATTGCTGAGCCTATCATCTACTAGGTCCCCCCGGTCCTTTTCCATCCTTGATTCCCCCAGAGGTTCTCCCCCCAGCGAGTAGATTGCATTCATACTTTTGCCACCCAAATGCATTTTTACTTTTTTCCATATTAAACCTCATTTGCCATGTAGTTGCCCACCCCATTAACTTGTTCAGATCTTCTTGCAAGGTTTCCACATTTTGCGGAGAAGTTATTGCCCTGCTTAGCTTAGTATCATCCGCAAATACAAAAGATTGAACTGTTTACCCCATCCTCCAGGTCGTTTATGAACAAATTAAACAGGATTTTTCCCAGCACCAAACCCAGTGGGACCCCCACTTTCCACCCCGGACCATTCCTAGTACTCCCCATTTATCAACACCCTCTGAACTCGCCCTTGTAGCCAGTTTTCAATCCATGTACTCACCCTATGGTCTATGCCAACAGACCTTACTTTGTACAGTAAACGTTTATGGGGAACTGTGCCAAATGGTGTTGCAAAATCCAGATACACCACGTCTACGGGCCTTCCTTTATCTAGATGACAGCTCACCTCCTCATAGAATGTTAATAGATTGGTTTGGCAAGAACGATTCTTCATGAATCAATGCTGATTACTGCCAATACCGTTTTCATTACTAAAATCTTGTATATAGTCCCTTATCTCCTCCAAGAGCTTGCATACTATTGATGTTAGGCTAACTGGTCTGCAATTCCCAGGGAAGTATTTTGGCCCTTTTTTAAATATTGGAGCTACCTTGGCTTTTCTCCAATCAGCTGGTACCATTCCCGTCAGTAAAAATTAGGAACAATGATCTGGCAATTACTTGACTGAGTTCCCCAGATGCAAGCCATCTGGTCCCGGTGACTTATTAATGTTAAGTTTTCCAAGTCTATTTCTAATTCTGTCCTCAGCCATGAGGGTGCTTCCTGTGATGTGTCATGAGGATAAACACTCCAGTTTTGGTTACTGAAACCCCCCCAATTCCCTTGTGAAGACTGAATAAATGCCTTCACCATCTCCCCATTCTTTGTAACCAGATGTCCTTCCTCATTCTTTATGGGGCCAACATGGTCTGTCCTCCCTTTTTTACTGTTTATATACTTAAAGAATTTCTTGGGATTTTTTTTTTGCTCTTCTCCGCTGTGTCTTTCCTGTTCTATCTTAGCTGCCCTAATTGCACCCTAATGCCACGTACACACGAGCGGACTTTCCGGCATACTTGGACCGGCGGACCAGAGTCCGCCGAACAATCCGACCGTGTGTAGGCTCCGGCGGACTTTTTCCCAAAAGCCCGCCGGACCTAGATTTGAAACATGTTTTAAATCTTTCCGTCGGACTCAGTTTCTGGCGGAGAGTCCGCTCGTCTGTGTGCTGGTCCGACGGAAAGCCCGCTCGTCTGTATGCTGGTCCAACGGACCAGATACGACACAAGGGCAGGGTATTGCATTTCGCGCTCGCTGCAATAGGAAAAACAAATTTTCCTATTGCGGCGAGCGCGGGGTATACCAGGCCCTTAGGTGTGGTATGGATTATAAAGGGAAACCCCTACGCCGAAAAAAAGGCATGGGGTCCCCCCTAAAATCCATACCAGACCCCAATCTGAGCACGCAGCCCGGCCGGTCAGGAAAGGGGGTGGGGATGAGCGAGCGCCCCCCCCTCCTGAACCGTACCAGGCCACATGCCCTCAACATGGGGGGGTGGGTGCTTTGGGGGAGGGGCGCCCTACGGGGCCCCACCCCAAAGCACCTTGTCCCCATGTTGATGAGGACAAGGGCCTCTTCCCGACAACCCTGGCCGTTGGTTGTCGAGGTCTGCGGGCGGGGGGCTTATCGGAATCCGGGAGCCCCCTATAATAAGAGGGCCCCCAGATCCCGGCCCCCCACCCTATGTGAATGAGTATGGGGTACATGGTACCCCTACCCATTCACCTAGGGAAAAAGTGTCAATAATAAAAACACACTACACATATTTTTAAAATAATTAAACAGCTCCGGGGGGGTCTTCCTCCAGCTTCGGGGGTCCCTCCGGTTCCTCTTCTCCCGGTTTTCCAGTTCTTCGGCCGGCTCCTCCGCTGTCTTCAGGCCGCTCTCTTGCCAGCGGAGGTCCGGACTTCTGGGCTTCTTGTCTTCTTCCCTCTTCTCCAGATGTTGACAAGACGCTCTCTCCGGCTGGACTGCTCTCTGAGGGCTCTGTTGTGACTTATATAGGCGGAGACCCCGCCCCCTTATGATGTCACAATCCCTGGGCATGCTGGGACTGTGACGTTTTAGGGGCGTGGTCAACATCACCCGGTGTTTATATAATCTTATCTATTTATGTATGCCCCCGGACTGTTATATTTTTATTTTAGGCACTGTTTGCACTT
Organism: Lithobates clamitans; assembly: GCA_037952925.1. NCBI lineage: Eukaryota > Metazoa > Chordata > Amphibia > Anura > Ranidae > Lithobates > Lithobates clamitans. Next base: position 6,395,256 of record JBBGZY010000053.1, on the reverse strand, counting down.
TTTACTGCTGGAGCGTGGGATTATTGATTGATTATTTTGCTTTTATGAGTGTGATGTGAACACTGTTAGATCTTACTGCAAACAGCATTTAATATATCTATTTAGTTACACTATAATTGCACTTACGCACTGTTTTTTCACAGATTTATGACAATTGTTTTTATTTATTATTATTATTATACACCTTTTACCATTTGAACACATCTTAGTAGTGCGAAGGCTTTTTATATTTATTCCGGGGAGTAAGTCGAGCGAGACAGGGAGAGACAGAGCATAACTGAAGCATGATCCGATAACGTTATATGTCCTATGGAAACATCGAATACTGAGGAAAGTAATTGATGTGGGACCAAAAACAGATCAATATGAGAATATAGTTGGTGAGGGTTAGTAAAAAAAAAAAAAAAAAAAAAAAAGTATAATCTCACTCCCCCGCATGAAAAGTACGCCAGGCATTTACCAGCTTCAGATCATGTAACGTCCACAGAATGAGTTTCCTGGAACCAACTGGGACAGAAGTAGTCCGAAAGGAGGGGTCTACTCTAAGGTCCAAAAGGAACAATAGAAAAATAAAAACCCAGAGGATCAATTTACCTTCTAAACTCCGCTAGCTTTGAAAGAACTTTATCAGAAAAAAAAAAAAAAAAATCGATGCAAATTTGGAGCATTCGATTTTGCTTCTTGATTAGAAGCATGATATACACAAGGAAAAAAATCTGTTCTGGAGAAAAGGAAGTCCACTCGCCTTAAAATGGGTTTCTTGCACAAAAGCCACATCTGTACGTGAGAGCACTTCAAATCATTAAAAAGCATCCACCGTTTTTCAGGGACATTAAGTCTTTTGGCATTTAAAGAGGTCAAACACACCACATCCACCTCCTCTGCAAGGGTGAAAGGGACTACAAAAAAAAAAAAAAAAAACCCCAAGGAAGGTACTTCTAAACATACAGGTTCACATGCATGCAGGCGTATATGGGGAGGTGGTTTCGAAATAACCAAGGAGCTAAGCTCCAGACCATATTCCCCCAGCTATTTATATAATCACGTAATGTAATACAACTATACAAACCCAATATGTTTTTATACATATGTTCATGAAAAGCGAAAGAAAGCAGCAAAAACCAGTTTTCCTTTATAGAACAAAAAAAGGGGGGGGGAAACCCACCATACCTTTACAGTATATCAACCCCCATAAATATGTTACCCTATCAGAGCCTCTGATGACACCTAGCATCTTACATTATACTTCCCTTGGGCCTGTTCCATGATCCCACAACTGCAGGCTATCCGAGGGGTCACCACAGTATATTTATTACCATCCTATCCCAGGTCTGAGCGATATTCTTTCCTGGTCCCTTACAGGGGTTATCTCCGTCCTATGGCTCTATTGCCATCATTCCTCTCCCACCCCTCCCCTACCCCTCTCAACGTGAAACCTTTTCCACCAAGCCTACATGTATCAAACTCTTTTGGGGATATGGGAGGAGAAGGGACCAAGGCAATACCCCAGATATGGAAGGCAATCCACTGGCCCAAACTTACTTCTTTAGGCTCCGTGGAGGGAACCCGCCTAATTCCACAGTCCACCACACCCAGTGTACGTAGACTATACTATTAGTGCTAATAATCTCTCAAACCAAAAAAGGGGGAAACCTTCCCTTTTCTTTCTTCTCCCTCCCTCCCTTTTACTCAAAAACTCAAACCAAAATCTTTTATCCCTCCAAAATTTCCATGAAACGTAAAAAGTGCAAATTTTCTTTTATTTTCCATTGTCAATCCTATAATGTGTATATCCTATATGTAAACCAAAATAGTTTACATAAAAAAATTGCTATGTGAATAGTGCATATAATATCCACGTCAACTATGGTCCTTGGGCTGGCAGGTTGAAAGGGCATCCTCCCATAAGGGGGGTGCCTACTAACTTAAAGAGGGAGTCCCGCAAATTTTTTTAAAAAGTCAGCAGCTACAAATACTGCAGCTGCTGACTTTTAAAATAAGGACACTCACCTTTCCCCGAATCCAGCGGTGTCGGCACCCGAGGCCGAACCGTCCCTCGGTCCTCGGCAGCTGCCGCCGCCATTCTCTATGTGAGAATCAGGAAGTGATGCGGGGCGGCTTTACTTCCGGGTTCCCTACTGCGCAGACAGCGTGGCGGGACGGGAAGAGGCATAGACTCACGTGGGAGTCTATGCCGGAAGTGGGTGCAAATACCTGTCTTAGACAGGTATCTGCACCCCCCTCCCCCCTGAAAGGTGCCAAATGTGACACCGGAGGGGGGGGGGGTTCCAAAAAGCGGAGGTTCCATTTTTGTGTGAACCTCCGCTTTAAATATTCAAGGAGGCTCCAAGGATAAAATACTATTACTCCAAAAAGGGAAAAAAAAAAAAAAATCTGAAACACCTTCCCCTCCTACCCTTTTTTTTCCCTCTATACACACACACACACACACACACACACACACACACACTGGGGACGGAAAGTATTCAGACCCCCTTAAATTTTTCACTCTGTTATATTGCAGCCATTTGCTAAAATTATTTAAAGTTAATTTTTTTCCTCATTAATGTACACACAGCACCCCATATTGACAGAAAAACACAGAATTGTTGACATTTTTGCATATTTATTAAAAAAAGAAAAATTGAATTATCACATGGTCCTAAGTATTCAGACCCTTTGCTCAGTATTTAGTAGAAGCACCCTTTTGAGCTAATACAGCCATGAGTCGTTTTGGGAAAGATGCAACAAGTTTTTCACACCTGGATTTGGGGATCCTCTGCCATTCCTCCTTGCAGATCCTCTCCAGTTCTGTCAGGTTGGATGGTAAACGTTGGTGGACAGCCATTTTTAGGTCTCTCCAGCGATGCTCAATTGGGTTTAAGTCAGGGCTCTGGCTGGGCCATTCAAGAACAGTCACGGAGTTGTTGTGAAGCCACTCCATTATTTTAGCTATGTGCTTAGGGTCATTGTCTTGTTGGAAGGTAAACCTTCGGCCTAGTCTGAGGTCCTGAGCACTCTGGAGAAGGTTTTCGTCCAGGATATCCCTGTGCTTGGTCGCATTCATCTTTCCCTCGATTGCAACCAGTCGTCCTGTCCCTGCAGCTGAAAAACACCCCCACAGCATGCTGCTGTCACCACCATGCTTCACTGTTGGGACTGTATTGGACAGGTAATGAGCAGTGCCTGGTTTTCTCCACACATACCGCTTAGAATTAAGGCCAAAAAGTTCTATCTTGGTCTCGGACCAAAGCATCTTATTTCTCACCATCTTGGAGTCCTTCAGGTGTTTTTTTTAGCAAACTCCATGCAGGCTTTCATGTGTCTTGCACTGAGGAGAGGCTTCCGTTGGGCCACTCTGCCATAACGCCCCGACTGCTGGAGGGCTGCAGTGATGGTTGACTTTCTACAACTTTCTCCCATCTCCCGACTGCATCTCTGGAGCTCAGCCACAGTGATCTTTGGGTTCTTCTTTACCTCTCTCACCAAGGCTCTTCTCCCCTGATAGCTCGGTTTGGCCGGACGGCCAGCTCTAGGAAGGGTTCTAGTCGTCCCAAACGTCTTCCATTTAAGGAGTATGGAGGCCACTGTGCTCTTAGGAACCTTAAGTGCAGCAGAAATTTTTTTGTAACCTTGGCCAGATCTGTGCCTTGCCACAATTCTGTCTCTGAGCTCCTCAGGCAGTTCCTTTGACCTCAGGCCTTATATAGAGAGGTGTGTGGCTTTCCTAATCAAGTCCAATCAGTATAATCAAACACAGCTGGACTCAAATGAAGGTGTAGAACCATCTCAAGGATGATCAGAAGAAATGGACAGCACCTGAGTTAAATATATGAGTGTCACAGCAAAGGGTCTGCATAAATGTCAACAATTCTGTGTTTTTCTGTCCATATGGAGTGCTGTGTGTACATTAATGGAGGAAAAAAAATGAACTTAAATGATTTTAGCAAATGGCTGCAATATAACAAAGAGTGAAAAATTTAAGGGGGTCTGAATACTTTCCGTCCCCACACATACATATTTTCATACACTTACATATTTACCAAGATATCATAACTAATCATTTCAAAATCTTAACTAATCCAAAAAAACTGACCTAGATACCCATATGCCATCATATTCCTATTCCACATTGTTTCCCTTCTGGTCTCCTTCATAGTGGAGTTCTGTCTCATCTCACCATTACAACCTACCCCCACCCCCCTCCAATCTGACATCCTAAAAAAAAAAAAAAAAAAAAAAAAGGAGGGACCACCCACGGGGGCGGAGACAAGGGGTAGACCATTAGCTTGCACCCTTCACCCAAACACGTCTTCCACATTCATACCCCATGTTCGGGCCCCTTCTGGAGAAATGCTTAGTGAGCCCTCCGAGATATCACAAACATTCAGAGATTTCTACCAAACACTTTACAATCTACCGCTCGGCGTTTCTACTGGCCCAACCCTTGCCCTTGAGCCTGATAGACAGCCTTCTATTGAGGAAACAGAGCTCCCTACTTTGGATGGCGATACTGTAGAAGAGCTGGAGCAATAGCGGCCACCCCGTCCGGTAAAAGCCCGGGTCCCGACGGTTTCACCCTTAAATTTTACAACACATTTGCTCCCCAACTGACCCCCTTCTTGGCTAAGGTGTTCAACCCCCTAACGGAAGGCTCAGCGTTTCCTCCACAAACGCTTGAAGCCCACATTACCATTATCCCAAAATGATATCCCGAATTATGTCCCTTTACTCCTCTCCCTCTGCTAGAATTCGGGTGAATAGTTCATTGTCACCTACATTTTCCATCCACAACAGGACACGTCAAGGCTGCCCTCTATCTCCCCTTCTCCATGTCCTGGTCATGGAACACCTGGCAATTGCCTTGCGCAATAACCCTAACATTTCAGGTGTATCAATAGGCCCCACTCATTCCAAACTGGCTCTCTTTGCGGATGACCTGTTAATGTTTGTAACCCAACCCCATATATCCTTACCACATATAATGCGGGAATTCACGAGGTTTGGGAAGCTGAGCAATTTCAAAGTGAACCATACTAAGTCAGAAATCCTGAACATCTCACTGTCCCAGGAGGCCCTCCGCCAAGTCTCCACTAAGTATCCTTTTAAAACAGGTTCCACTTCCATCCGTTACCTCGGAATCCAAATACCCACAGAAAGATCCCAATTATTCTTCTCTGAACTATGCTCCCCTTCTGCTTAGAACCAAGACGGATCTCTCAAACTACACAAAGAAACGCCTTTCGTGGCTAGGCAGGGTAAATGCCCTAAAAATGGACATTCTCCCTCGGTTTCTCTATTTGTTTCAGACGATTCCCATTTCCATACCCTCCTGGTTCTTTAAGAAGCTCCGCCAACTATTCTCCTCCTTTATATGGGGAGGGGCTCGTCCTCGGATACGCTATGAGACTCTCTCGCTCCCCAATATTCGTGGTGGAGCTGGAGCTGGAGCTCCAGATGCCTCTATATACTATCTACTAATCATTCCTCCACCAAATTTTCGGTACAAATAGAGAGCCATATCAATTTGATAGATCTCTGCGCCTTACCGTGGATGCCTACCGAATTCCTGAAAGGAGGGATACCCTTGAGCTACCGCACAAGACAAACCATACAAATTTGGACCCGATTGAATGAATTCCTCCAAGACCCTATCTCCTCTGAAAGGACCCATGACTCCACTGTTTGGGACCCCGGCTTTTCCACCGGCCCTACAGGGAGCAAGTTTTGGACCTTGGTGTAAGGAGGACCACAGACAACTTGCCCAAGTCCTGCGATCAGACTCTTCTCTGACTCATGACATCCCCTCCTGCCCATCTTCCCATACCTCGGCTGCAGAGGCAACAGGTGATATCCTTCATTCGCACCTTCCCATCCCTGCCTGATATACTTGCTGACTTAATAGACTTGCCTGGAGCATGCTGCTAAAGACCGCCCCCCCTACACATGTGGTCTCTCAACTATATTCTCTCATACATATGGTTTATTATCCTGACCTCCCCCCATACACACAGGCCTGGAATGAAAGATTTGGGTCACCCCATTTCACCTGTAGACTGGCAAAAGTGCTTCATTCTGACTCACAAAATATCCTTAGCCTCCAAAGCCCAAGAAAAAGGATTTAAGTTGTTGACCCGTTAGTACAGATGCCCCTCGACTTTGCACTGGATAAACCTGGCACTCCCAGATACCTGCTGGCGTTGCTTGTCATCCAAGGGAACCTTACTCCACATTTGGTGGGAATGCCCCCCTTTGCGGAGGTTCTGGCAGAAGATCCTCGACTTGTACTGCAGACTCATGATGACCTCAATCACACCCTCTCCTGAGGTAGTTCTGCTATCTTTGCTCCCTGGACCGATTAAAATCGGTCAAAAAAGACGTTTTGCATCACTTTTCTGGTGGCTGCTAGAACAGTTCTGCCCAGACATTGGAAGTCGACAAGCATGCCTTCCCTGGGGGATTGGGCAATTGAAGTGGACCAAATTAATAGATTGGAACGAATGTTGTCGCAGGAAACTGGTAAGGAGGAGCAATTCTCCAAGACCTGGACCTCATGGTCTAGGTTTCGCTACTCCTCAGAATTTATTCCATGGGCCTCAGAGGACTCCACCGACGCACCTGTATAGCCACAGTGGAAAATCTCTCTTAATTTCTACATCCTTTACTGCCTTGACCCTTCTATCCCCACTCTCTCTCTTTTTTCTTCTCCTTTCCCTTTAAATGTTAGTGTTACACGCTCACCTAAATCATAATTTCTAGTCTCATTAGACCAGAACGGTGGCACACACAGAGCTTCCCCCTCACAGAAAACGTGCTCAGCGCAGAAGCAAAAGCCCTAGCCTACTTGTAAGTAGATAGTGGTGCTCACCTAAACTTACTAAGCCAGGTTAGACGCTGTATGTATACAGGCTTATATACCATACCAATCAACCAAAGCTCACGAATTATCTAAACCATGAGATGGTACGACACCAGTGTTGCACGAATGTATATCTTTGTTTATGTGTTATTGAATGACATTTGTATACTGTACAATTTTTCAAAGCTAAATTTGCCTATCTCAATAAAATAAGATTGAATTAAAAATTTGCATGCGATATATAGTGCTTTAAGAGTGCCTATCAAATCAGTTTGATGACACTATAAAGTGCCCATATAAAACATAAGAAGCTAAATAGCGAAGGAAAAAAAAAATATAGGATAAATACTTCAATAGTGCATATAAAGCTCATATTATCTATGAGACATCAGCGGGCAGGCTAAAGACATTTTCCCTAGTAGAGAACACCTACTAGCATAAATAAAAAAAAAAAAAAAATAGAGCCCCAAAATTTGAGGTGCCACCCCCCCCAGTGGTCTATAATTTGGTCTCAAAAAATTCTTAAAGTCGATCTCTAAATATTAACCTGTTCAAAATCGATCGAACTTAAGAGAAAAAAAAAACCACACATTTCTGCAATCTAGAATAATAAAAAAAAACAAACAAAACAAAAAAAAAAAAATCTGCCAAGTTGGTCTCACGATCTTCAGATTGGGAGGTAGTGTGAGATCAGACATCACCCTGCTGTCCGGGGAGAGAAATCAGCTGCTATAGAAGGGGATACAGCTCGTTGTATTGGCCTCACTATAGGTTGCAGCCAGCTTGGGATTAAAAAAAGCCTCTATCCCTAAGAAAGTAAACAAATCAGGGAGATCAACAGGGTGAAGCAGAACAAATGAAGGAGTCTTTCCTCACAGTTAATGAGATGGGAAAACCCCACCGGTATGTACCACCCAACTGCCTGATCTTGTCTAAAAGTGGACGCAACATCGCCCTTCATTGTAAAGTAGCCCGGGATAGGTCTGGTAGTATTTTCACCGGGGCCCCATCATGATCAATCTCCCCTGCCTCCCATGCCTTGCGACTTAACTCTTTATGGGCATAACGGTGTAAACAGCATATAACATCACTGGATCTGTTCAGATCTACTGAGAGAGGTCCCAGGCTCTATGCAGTCTATCAAACAGCAAGTCATGAAAGGGGACAGAAATAGTCAGCTGGTGGCATATCACCAGAACCGTAGATTGTAATGCTTCCCGTCCTATTGCCTCAGGTATACCCCTAAACCGTAAATTATTACAGAAACTCCGGTCCTCGAGATCTTCCAAATGAAGTTGCAAAGAGGAGGCATGGGAGATTTGGATGTCTGTGCAGGAAACGTGACTTTTCAGGGAAGCCAGAGACGTTTCCCCTGTAGTTAGTCTGTTAGCAGCTATACCTCCATCCGGACCAGCTTTAGAGCCCTGCGATGTATATCCTCCAGGAGGGAGACCAGCGCCTCTATGTCAACTCACGTCAGCAAAGTCTGCAGGAGAGCTCTAAGGTCCGCGTCACCCAGCATGGGAGGCCGAGCATTCAGCTGCTCTGGGAGGCTCAGCCGCTGGTCGTCCACAGTGCCCGGTGATCCCGAAGAGAGTCCTGGCATAGCTGAAGGGGTAAGTGGAGCGGGATATGCAGTCATACAAGCCACCGCGCCTCGTATCTCCGATGCTTGAGGCCGAGATGTAGCAGCCTGCGTGTACGGGAAAAAATGTTGGATCTCGGGCTGAGTGGGTGTTTTTCGTACTTGCTTCTCTTTCTTCTTCATACTGGGTCGTATAAGTGCATTGATAGCTAGATTGCCGGAAGAATGGTCAGAGCTCTGTTAGGGTGTGTCTCTACTCCGCCATGTTCAAATCACACCCCCTGCAGGACTTTTAATGTCCCGCAAATGCACCGCTCCAGTGTGAAAGCACCCGGGCTTTCACACTGGAGTGACAGGAGAGTCGCTTTACAGGCGCTATTTTTAGTGCTAAAACGCCTGTAAAGCGCCTGTGTGAAAGTAGCCTCAAAATAACTGACAAGTTCACTTTAAAGTATACGCTGCATTAGGAAGAAAAATATAGAAGAAATTGAATATCGCCATATTTTCTTAGCAGCTCGGGATAAGCAAACACCATATTACACGGATTTGTGTGCTCACAGTTTCATTAATACACTCCATGAACATATAAAAATTGAATGACTTACTATTTGTGCACTCTGTAAGATTATAAGCCACTTCCTGACTGGAGTCATTTGCACATTTAATACAGGAGGTTCCTCCATTGCTGGTCCATATCTGAAAGCATCCTGGTATGCGGAAAACAGACAAGGTAGTGATTACATTTGGGCACTTTTCAGTCCGTTTCAAACACATTATATGGGAAAAACAAAAGGTTGCACTTTAAAATATTTGTAAATGAACCGATACTTATACCAGTACATTATAGCATAAAGCTCCTGGGGCCATTAAAAAAAAAAAAAAAAAAAATTAAGCGGAGGCTAAATTCCACTTTAAGAATTAGTCTTATAATTTGCACCGCTCTTGGCAACCTACTCAAAACTTACACATTCTTTAGAGGCAATAGCTTCTCCGTAGGATGTGGAAACCTTGCAAAAATATCTGAAAAAGTTAATGGGGTGGGCAACTACATGGCAAATGAGGTTTAATGTAGAAAAATTTTAAATAATGCATTTGGGTGGCAAAAATATGAATGCAATCTAGACACTGGGGGGAGAACCTCTGGGGGAATCTAGGATGGAAAAAGGACTTGGGGGTCCTAGTAGATGATAGGCTCAGCAATAGCATGCAATGCCAAGCTGCTGCTAACAAAGCAAACAGAATATGGGCATGCATTAAAAAGGGGATCAACTCCAGAGATAAAACGATCATTCTCCCACTCTACAAGACTCTGGTCTGGCCACACCTAGAATATGCTGTCCAGTTCTGGGCACCAGTCCTCAGGAAGGATGTACTGGAAGTGGAGTGAGTACAAAGAAGGGCAACAAAGCTAATAAAGGGTCTGGAGGATCTTAGTTATGAGGAAAGGTTGTGAGCACTGAACTTATTCTCTCTGGAGAAGAGACGCTTGAGAGGGGATATGATTTAAATTTACAAATACCGTACTGGTGACCCCACAATAGGGATAAAACTTTTTTGCGGAAGGGAGTTTAACAAGACTCGTGGCCACTCATTAAAATAAAAAAAAAAGAGGTTTAACCTTAAACTAAATAGAGGGTTCTTTACTGTAAGAGTGGCAAGGATGTGGAATTCCCTTCCACAGGTGGTGGTATCAACGGGGAGCATCGATAGTTTCAAAAAACTATTAGATAAGCACCTGAACAACCACAACATATAGGAATATACAAAGTAATACTGACATATAATCACACACATAGAATCCCTCCACCTTGCAGATTCACCACCACCACATATATGGATGTGCTCTTACCAGAGAGCATAGACCTCCTATTCTGGAAGGTCAAAGCAGGCTCATGTATCCCACCCACTACTGTTCCAGCAAGGGGAAAAAAAAAAAAAAAAAAAAAAGATAAAAACCGCTCTAGAATCAATTCAGCATAAAATCAAAATTCAGTATGTAAAAATATTTTACATACTGGATTTGATTTTATGCTGAATTGAAAAAGCAATCCTTTTAATAAAGTCAGCTCTTAAAATGTTTTACACTATTAATGCTTATTTCTTTATTGGGGCTATATTATTGGCTATGACGGCCTGAGTTGAGAGGATTGTTGTCACGTCCATGGATGGTCTAGAGTGACGATTATCTTTTTTTCCTTGCTGGAACAGTGGATACATGAGCCTGCTTTGACCTCCCAGAATAGGAGGTCTATGCTCTCGTAAGAGTACATCCATATATGTGGTGGCAGTAAATCCACAAGGTGGAGGGATTCTATCTGTGCCTGGAATAAAAGATTATTTTCACCTATTATCACAATCTTGGGACTGTTTGTGTTATTAAATTGACACTTGCACTCACTGTTTGAATAAACACTTTTATGATTTTTTTCCATTGTGATTAAATATTGCACGTTAGCGGTGCAGCTTAAATCTGATTTTATTTTACCAGAAGCGCAGTATATTTGTCATCATTTGTACATATTATACATACAAATTATATGTGCACTTGATCAGCGTATCGTGAGCAGTGCATCCACCCCCTTCGAGGGAGTAATACAAAAAGTGTGAATCCTGCCTGAATGTCAGTGGTATTTTTTACAATCTGCAGGTTTTTTTCAGCCCCCATCTCATTATGCAGCAAGGACCTTAATGCTGCTGAAGTGCATTTGTTGCGAACCCAGGAAATTTTAATTGATACTTTGTTTTGGAAACTTTTTACACAAATATTAGGTTTAAAAAAAAAAAAAAAAAATAGACAGATCCTCTGTGCTTTATAAAAAAAACAAAAAACAAAAAGGTTTAATTTTTCAAAAGATCTGGTGATCATAAATATTTTTACTGAAGTCAGACCAATGCAGCTGCATCCTACCACACGGTTACATGGCTTTTCAACAAGGATGACCTAGTGACGCATAAAAAAGGTAAGAACTGAAATATGCACGCTGTTTGAAAGAATGTTGTGTTGTGTTTTTCTTCTGTATACACCCCATTCCTTAGTCAGCTCAGCCTTCAGGATTCATGTCATTTAATACTGCTCTTGTGAACTGAAGGGATTTAGGGTGTAACCCTCTATCAGAACAGATGACAGGAGAGGAAAATATCTTTGCAGTGATGTAAAAATCTGCACTACATTAGGAACAATGTGTGGTTATTTAAATTCTTCAAGGCATAAATGGTTTATTGTCTTCTCAAATCTCTCAGTTTTTAAACAGGTTATATAAGCAACAACCAAAACTAATAAAACAGACCAGTGTTAAGCATGTGCTAGTTTCCAAGACAGTCATATGACTTGCTGCAAAGCTGAAAAGGTTTATGGTTCACTGCCCTGAAACTAGAATACTGTGCAGAAGTGGGAGAATGGAGGTTTGTGGCAATTTCTTCCACAGATGTCAGCACTCTCGGTTTAAAAGGAAGGAATGTTAAAGTTAACTTAGGAAAGAACATACAAGCTTATATTTTCTGACCACCTTCTAAAAATGGCAGCTTCCCGACCAACCGCTGCAGTTATACTGTGGCAGGTTGGCTCCCCTGCGCAAGCCGTCGTAGCTATACGTCGGCTCGAGGGGTCCTAGTAGGTGCGCGCCCGCTACACAGTGGGGGTGCTGGTGCTCGTGGCTGACGGTCGCGATGACCGCCTGTCATGAGTGATCGTGAGCAGGAGAGACAGAACAGGGACGAGTGTGTGTAAACACACACTTCCCTGTTCTGATAGGAGTGACAGATTGTGTGTTCCTATTAGCTAGGAACCACGATCCGTCACTTCCTCCAGTCAGTCCCCTCCCCTTTCAGTTAGAATCACCTCCCAGGGAACACAGTTAACCCCTCGATCGCCTCCTAGTGTTAACCCCTTCACTGCCAGTGACATTTTTACAGTAATCAATGCTAATTTCTAGCATTGATCGCTGTATTAATGCCAATGGTCCCAAAAATGTGTCAAAATTGTCCAATCTGTCCGCCATAATGTCGCAATCACGATAAAAATTGCAGATCGCCACCATTACTAGTAAAAAAACAAAAAAATAATAAAAATGCTATAAAACTATCCCCTATTTTGTAAATGCTATAATTTTTGCGCAAACCAATCAATATATGCTTATTGTGATTTTTTTTACCAAAAATATGTAGAAGAATACATATCGGCCTAGACAGAGGAAAAAAAATGTTTTTTTTTTGTTTTTTTATATATTTTTGGGGGAAATTTATTATAACAGAAAGTAAAAAATGCATTTTTTTCAAAATTGTAGCTTTTTTTTGGTTTATAGCGCAAAAAATAAAACCGCAGAGGCGATCAAATACCACCAAAAGAAAGCTCTATTTGTGGGAAAAAAAAAGGACCTCAGTTTTGTCTGGGTACAACGTTGCACGACTGCGCAATTAGTTAAAGCGACGCATTGCCGAAATCGCAAAAAAGTGCTCTGGTCAGGAAGAGGGTAAGGTGAATTCTTCCGGGGTGGAGTGGTTAAAGTGGATGTAAACCCTCACATATACCGAGTGCAGTGAGCAGCCTCAGATGATACACAGAGATAAAACAAATCTCCCTACATCAGTTTTATTTGTATACCTGCGTTCCTCACCTTTCTACACTGTTTAGAAAGAGAACATTGTGTTAGAAATCTTCCTGTTCTGCCACTGGGTGTGGAGTCTTGGCATCAGGGCCGCCATCAGGGGGGACAGCCCATACACATGTATGGGGCCCGAGCATCCTGAGGGACCCATGCTCATTCAGGCACTGTTCGGGGGCCCCATGAGAGGCTCCTTGTCCATGGACTTCACTCTTACATTTTCTGCTGGCTGCCCTGAATGATGGACAGCGGTCCGTAAATGACAGTCCCCTTTGGACCGCGGCTCTGGCACTTAGCAGCCTGGGTTGTATTATACCTCCCTCCCCTCCCCGCATTCAATTTTACATAGCAGGTAGTAGAGAGAATACACAGCATGTCCGGACAGAGGGTGAGAGCTGCCCATCTTTTCATGTTGAGAGGCAGGTGATTTGTTGCGGGTGGTCCTAGCAACCAATCATCTGCCTCTTAACAGAAAAGATGGGCAGCTCTCACCCTCTGTCCGGACATGCTGTGTATTCTCCCTACTACCTGCTATATAAGGTAGGTTTAGTAAGGGAGGGGCATTCACATAAAGGAGACTGAGGTGCAGAGAGGGCTGTGAAGGGGACAGAGGTGCAAAGAGGGGGGGCTGTGAAGGAGGTGAAAGGAAGAAGGGGGGCTGTGAAAGAGGAAGGGGCTGTGAAGGGGACTGAGGTGCAAATGGGGGCTGTGAAGGGGACTACAGTGCAATAAAAGGGGGCTGTGAAGGGGATGGAGGTGCAAAGAGGAGGGCTGTGAAGGGGACGGAGGTGCAAAGAGGAGGGCTGTGAAGGGGATGGAGGTGCAAAGAGGAGGGCTGTGAAGGGGATGGAGGTGCAAAGAGGAGGGCTGTGAAGGGGACGGAGGTGCAAAGAGGAGGGCTGTGAAGGGGACGGAGATGCAAGGAAGGGGGGCTGTGAAGGGGACAGAGGTGCAAAGAGTGGGGGCTGCGAAGGGGATGGAGGTGCAAAGAAGGGGGGGCTGTGAAGGGGACTTAGGTGTAAAGAAGGGGGGCTGTGAAGGGCATGAAGTGTAAAGAGAGGGGGGCTATAAAAGGGATGGAGACGCAAAATTGGGGGGCTGTAAAAAAGATGGAGATGCAAAAAAGGGGGCTGTGAAGGGGACAGGTGCAAAAAGGGGGGCTGTGAAGGAGGCAGAAGTGCAAAGAAGGGGGGCTGTGAAAGGGATGGAGGTGCAAAGAAGGGGGGCTGTGAAAGGGATGGAGGTGCAAGGAAGGGTACAGAGGTGCAAAGAAGGGGGGCTGTGAAGGGGACTGAGGTGCAAAGAGGGGGGGTGCGAAAGGGACTGAGGTGCAAAAGGGGGGGGCTGTGAAGAGGACTGAGGTGCGCAGAAGGGGGGCTGTGAAAAGGGTGGAGGTGCAAAGAAATGGGGCTGTAAAGAGGACCGGAGTGCAAGGAAGGGGGGCTGTGAAGGGGACCGGGCCCTGAGGAATGTCGGTGGTCAGGCCTAGGGGGCCCAGGCCTAAATCTGTGTAAGGGGCCCCAAAAAATCTGATTGCTACCCTGCTTGGCATACACAGCGACAGCTGATTGGAGGAAAAGCGCACACCCACCCCACCACATAGGAAGAGGAATGAAGAAACATGCAGAGCTGTTCTATGAATAGACCAGCTCTCTGCTTATCTGTCTCCATGCACCCACCCCAACAAAAATTTCCAGCTACTTTTAACTTCTGACAAGTTCTCCGACACAGGAGGTATCTTGCTGATAAGAGGAACGGAGCAGCAGAGACAGGACTTTATTCTTTAACAAAGTCATGAAATAATTTAAAAGTCACCAATAATCATAAAATGTATGCACTCGGTATGTGAAGCATGGTGTATTCCCGGAGCTGATAAAAGCACCTAGGAGTTGTGTGGGTACCTGTACATAAATGACCCAAAGTATTTTCCAAACTCCAACTGCGGGGGTTCCAACCTTCCAAAAACAGTATGCTCTGCATGTTTCATGACTTAAGTCCCTTCTTCAGGAGCTTGTAGTGCATCTACATAAAAACCTAAAATACCACAGATGTACCCATAGTGCTAAAGCACCAACCCTGCCAGATAAAGCATGTAACTGCACCAGAGAATGCAATCCAGATGTACTGAATATTAATCTACATAGCACTTATTTTAGCAGCCTGAACTGCTAATAAGATGCAAAGCTGTGGCTAGAGAAGAAATAATTACATCTTGCTGTCACACAGCTTCCATACTTATGCAACAAACCTTCATTATACACAATTAGGTCAGTATTTCTGTAATTAGGTAGAAGCCTGGCAATGCTGACATTTGTTGGCACTGGCAACAGAAAAATAATTACCTGGACTGCATCTTTGGTCAGCAGGGCATGTGCCGTTTAAAACAAGCCTTTCACTACAGCAATCCGAGACCTGACAAAAGAAAACAAGTGAAGATTAATCTTTTTGTCAATCATGTCTATGCTTCTATAATTACTGAAGGATAAAAAAAAAAAATACTCGACAAGATCTCTGAGCAAGGCAACAATCTAAAGGCCAACTCCAGGCAACTAAAAAAGTATCCTTTGCAGTGCAGGGGCTTTCCTGGTCCTCTACTCCTCTCCCCAGCTAGACTGGTCCCTGCAGCTTTTTCTCCCCCACTATCCAGTGGTGTAGGGTCCTGACATCATCAAGAAGCCAGGACCATCCCTCTGCACTAGACTTGATGATTCCGGGGGACAATTTACCACCGGCACATGGGGGGCAGACAATCAGGTTAAGTAAAACTTCCTCCTCTCTGTTAGAAACAAGCTATTATCCCTTGCACTGCAGATACTACCCTAATGCAAGGGATAAATCTTAAATTTTCCTTGAGTTGGGCTTTAATTTTTATAGCAACAAAAATGGTACTTTGACTACTGCATTCAATCATACTGTCAACGGTTTAATAGATTAGCAGCAGAGGGAATTGAAGGACATCCTCAGCGTGACTGGATTACAATGCACATGTTCCACCTTCCTGCATAGGGAAAAAAGTACAATTGTCCCACTGAGCTCCAGAATGGGCAAATATTGTTCAAATACATGAGACATGTGGTTTGTTTTGTGTATTTCTTCCATATCTGTGCAGTAATACAGTGCAGGAGCTTCCTATAATAAAGACGTGTCACTGCTGGTCTCTCTCCATGTGCAAGGTGATTGGTCTTTTGCAGCTCCTAGTGGGTGGAGCTGCTGGGTCCCTCAAACAAGCTCTGCTCATGGAGGGGTACAATAAAATGAAAAATGTTTGTGCCTGGAGTTCAACTTTATGCATGCCAAGCAGGCCCAGACTGGCCATAGAGCACACAGGGACCGCATGTCCTAACAAGAGTAGACGAATGTGACGGAGAGCTCCAGAGGGTGAGAACCGTGACATAAAATATGAAATTATTACTGTTGGCTCTGACCTGTGGGTCTCGGTCTGCCACAAACCATGTTGGCTCTAGGGAGTGACACTGACCAAGCAGGACTCTGAGGTCTCCCGGACCGGTCCGTCCTTCTGCCTCACTGCAGAGGTAGCTGCCTGTAAAAACCCAGCGGAAGAAGACAGAAAACAGAATCTGTTACGCAATTCTATTTTCTACTTCCATATAGGGTCTGTGACACAGGCAGGAACTTGCTCTGCTCAAGTAATCCTCCCTCTGCAGTGTCACCACACGCAGAGTTCAATAGAGGATGCCGGCACTCAGGGAGGGACAGTAGGATGATAGCATAGGCAACCCGTCGGAGGAGGAACAAAGATGTATCAGGCTACGCACATCATTTAGAATACACAATGTGCTTAGGATAGTTCTACAAAACCTAAACTGGATCCACGGTGCAGTTATTTTGTCCTGCGATTTTGAATATAAAAAATATATGGCAAAAAATGTAGTAGATTTTACCATTTTTTTATTGTTTTGAATCGTTCATTAAAGATGTAGCACTTTATATACTGCATTCATGCTTTCATTTATTATCATATATTTCCATAACTCGAAATGATTGATAAATTACAGTGATTGTAGGAGGCTAAACATAACCAAAAAGACAGAAACTGGTAGTAAACAATGAAAAAAAAAAAAAAAAAAGGGACTGCTCAGTCTAAAATGCTCAGGCCTATTTCTTGTCCCAGTCAGGGCCTAATGCCAAAATGTATGTCAGGATAAAAAAATTAAAAAAAAAGTGTTTGTGTGTATAATATAATTATAATATTAATAATAATTTATATACAGTATCTCACAAAAGTGAGTACGCCACTGACATTTTTGTAAATATTTTATTATATCTTTTCATGTGACAACACTGAAGAAATGACACTTTGCTACAATGTAAAGTAGTGAGTGTACAGCTTGTACAACAGTATAAATTTGCTGTCCCCCTCAAAATAACTCCACACACAGCCATTAATGTCTAAACCGCTGGCAACAAAAGTGAGTACACCGCTAAGTGACTATGTCCAAATTGGGCCCAAAGTGTCAATATTTTGTGTGGCCACCAATCTTTTCCAGCCCTGTCCTAAACCTCTTGGGCATGGAGTTCACCAGAGCTTCACAGGTTGCAACTGGAGTCCTCTTCCACTCCTCCATGACGACATCACAGAGTTGGTGGATGTTAGAGACCTTCTGCTCCTCCACCTTCCGTTTGAGGATGCCCCACAAATGCTCAATAAGGTTTAGGTCTGGAGACATGCTTGGCCAGTCCATCACCTTTACTCTCAGCTTCTTTAGCAAGGCAGTGGTCGTCTTGGAGGTGTGTTTGGGTTCGTTATGTTGGAATACTGCCCTGCGGGCCAGTCTCCGAAAGGGAGGGGAGCTGGCTCTGCTTCAGTATGTCACAGTACATGTTGGTATTTATGGTTTCCTCAATGAGCTGTAGCTCCCCAGTGCCGGTGTCTTGTCGAATACAGCTCCCTATCATATAGTGTCCGCCCTGTACTGCGCAGGCGCAGTACGGAGGACAAACGAGACGCCAAAAGTCTCCGAAGTTTAACAGCTGACCATCAGCTGTACACGGCGCCTGCGCTTTTATTCTCACTCTATGTCCAGGTTCATTCCCTACTATCCAAGTGGACATAGAGTTAGAATAAATAATTGCCAAGCAAAGCGAGGCCGTGCCCGAAGCCCTCTTACACAGCCATCGCTAAGAAGTGCCCAAGCGCCGTGTACAGCTGATGGTCAGCTGATCAACTTCAGATGCTTTCGGCATCTCCTTCTGCTCCGTACTGCGCAAGCGCTGCGCCTGCGCAGTACAGGGCGGACACTATCCGATAGGAGGACAGTTCTAGTCAGAACACCGGCAGCACTCATGCAGGCCCAGACCATGACACTGCCATCATGCTTGACTGTAGGCAAGACACACTTTTCTTTGTACTCCTCACCTGGTTGCCGCCACACACGCTTGACATCGTCTGAACCAAATAAGTTTATCTTGGTCTCATCAGACCACAGGACATGGTTCCAGTAATCAATACCCTTAGTCTGCTTGTCTTCAGCAAACTGTTTGTGGCCTTTCTTGTGCATAATCTTTAGAAGAGGCTTCCTTCTGAGACGACAGCCATGCAGACCAATTTGATGCAGTGTGCTGTGTATGATCTGAGCACTGACCCCCCACCTCTTCAACCTCTGCAGCAATGCTGGCAGCACTCATACGTCTATTTCCCCAAAGACGACCTCTGGATGTGGTGCTGAGCATGTGCACTCAACTTCTTTGGTCGACCATGGCGAGGCCTATTCTGAGTGGAACCTGTCCTGTTAAACCGCTGTATGGTCTTGGCCTCCGTGCTGCAGCTCAATTTCAGGGTCTTGGCAATCTTCTTATAGCCTAGGCCATCTTTATGTAGAGCAACAATTATTTTTTTTAAGATCCTCAGAGAGTTCTTTGCCATGTTGAACTTCCAGTGACCAGTGTGAGAGAGTGAGAGTGATAACACCAAATTTAACACACCTGCTCCCCATTCACACCTGAGACCTTGTAACACTAACGAGTCACATGACACCAGGGAGGGAAAATGGCTAATTGGGCCCAATTTGGATATTTTCACTTAGGGGTGTACTCACTTGTGTTGCCAGCGGTTTAGACATTAATGGCTGTGTGTTGTTATTTTGAGGGGACAGCAAATTTACACTGTTATACAAGCTGTACACTCACTACTTTACATTGTAGTAAAGTGTCATTTCCTCAGTGTTGTCACATGAAAAGATATAATAAAATATTTACAAACATGTGAGGGGTGTACTCACTTCTGTGAGATGCTGTATATATACACACACAGTGGATACTGTACATAACACACACACACACTCTGCAATAAAAAATTAAAGCATATTTTACTACTGGAAATATTTATTACCTCTGAAAAATTAATGTTTAGTACTTTTGTGTGATGTTTTATTCTGCAGTCACATGACTGTAAAGCCTTCCTTGGCTCCCTTTTCCTAACAGTGGGAGGCGTATCCGATCAGAAATGGGTGGGCAGGGTCAGATGTCTCGCTGATCGGGGACGTACATCCCTCATCTGTGTGCATTGCTGTGTCTCTGACTCGTCAGTCAGTATGCTGGTCAGCCTACAGCCCTCCCTCACCTCCAAATCCATGTTAAGGTCCTGGTTGCCTCTCTCCACCTCACACATTGCAACCATGTACACTGACTTAAGCGGATATTCTGGGCAACCTGCAGCCCTCCCCCAACTTCTGTTGCCAGCCACCTGTACACAATCTGAAAATCGGACACAAAATACCGCTTTCGAATCGATCGTATGACAATCGGATCGTTCGTACAGAGCTTTTGAGAGCCGATCACGACAGTTCATTCGATATTATCCGATCGGACAAACACGAAAATGTTTCTCGTATGATGCCAGATTATAAGATTTTCGTTTAATCAGTGCAGTCATCGTCCGAAAATACAATAGAAATACACTACAACACATGACATAACTTCCGATTTTTTATTCTGTCATACGAGAATTTTCGTAACTTTAGTAACCGTTCCATTTTTGATATGCGACCAGCAGCATCTGTCGCCCAAATTTCGGATTGTGTGTACGGGGCTATATGTGACTGTCCCCTCATATGACTGGTGCAGACTGGAGAACGATTTCGTACTGTGCTTTAGGGAAACTGACAGCAGTTTAGGATGTGTTTGTGGCTACTAGTTCTCTCCTGACTACCCATTTGGGAAAGGGAGGATATAAATGGGTGGGTCATACACAGAGGGCTGTGTACACTGCACTTTGGACAGAGGTGCTCCTGCTAGGAACCCCTATGAATCAGCAGAGTGCAGCTTGGACGGGATGTGGCAGCTCTGAGGACAGGGAGATGTAGAGCAATGCTTAGCTGACTACAGGGATTACAGGAGTTACATGGTGTTCTGCATCTCTTAGCAGGGATCTAAGGGACACAAACTGACCAGGCCAGCCTGGAGATGCTTACAGGCTTGGTATGATCAAATTGAGACAGGAAGCACAGGGAACTGGCAGGATCAACAGCTATTTAGCAGAAACTACAAAGTAAATAGCTTACAGGTTACTTTTCCCAGTATGTGACTAGCTAAAAACATATGGGAGGTTTTTAATTTTAGGGTAACATACACGTCAAACAAAAAGAGCTTATAAATACGCAAAAGCCTGTGATATTGATAATACAGTAAAACCTTGGTTTGAGAGTAACTTGGTTTGAGAGCGTTTTGCAAGACAAGCTAAATTTTTTAATAAACTTTGACTTGATATACAAGTAACGTCATGTCACAACCGAGTATAAAAGAGAAGAGAAGCGCCTCTAAGTGTAGCAATATGGTTACATTTAATGAAGGTACAACATTAAGCAGCATATTGCTACACTTAGAGGCTCCTCTCTTCTCTTTTATACTCTGTAGCTCCTTCTAGATTTTGCTTCTAATCCCCTTGTGGAGGCTTCCATTTGTAAATGGACATTTTATGGTTACACAACCTATCACATTGCTATAATATTTTTATATGGACTATAAACTGAAGGACGTATGCATAAATGGTTGTGGAACAAATCATCTGAGTTTGCATTATTTCTTATGGGGAAACTTGCTTTGATATACACGTGCTTTGGATTACAAGTATGCTTCAGGAACAAATTATGCTCACAATCCAAGGTTTTACTGTACTCAACTGTGGCAAAAACTAGACGAGGGTGAGCTTCCCTAAGCACCAAAAGGCCACTTATCCAAAAACGTAACCTTTATTATAAATAATAAAAAAAGTTATGTAAAAGACCATAACAGGTATCCCTATAGGGTGAGGTCAATTCCACTATAAACCAAAGTTCTATTTCTATGCAGTATTCTTTACACCTACCAAGTTAATTGGTGAAATTAACCTCAATGAGGCCTGTGGTTGCTGGAAAGAAATTTGCTCTGTGTACGGCCGGCCTAACTTTCTAAGAAGGATACAATTGCAGTGTGTGCTTAGCATTATTGGCTCACTGAATGCTTACATTTACTGCCAGAATCACTTTTGAAGCGAGCCTGGATCAGAATGTTGTCCAGCAATTGTAAATATTTCAGGCCTTCGGTTCGGTTATAAACTAGTTATGCCACTCCAGAGCTAAAGTGAACATAGCTTGATGCTAACATTTCAGTATACTCTCCACTTTCAATAAAGAGTTTATGTTTTTAGAGCGGAATAAAAGGGGCTCATGCTCAACAACTCGCCATCAGCAAATTCTGTCCATATACTGTAATATTTGTGCTAAAGTTTACATGTGTACAGTGTACAGTGTAATACAAATTATCCTGTTTGCCCTATTGGTTGCTGGGATGCAGACAGACATGTAATGCCAACATGACGTGCGTAATCAATCGGAATATACATGCCTGATATTTACATGTTGGCTTATAGAGTACATTTGTGCTGTACACATGAATAGCACACCCATTTACATGTGTACAGTGTCAAATATGGTCCATATGCAGGTTTCTGTTTTGGATTTTAAAGATCTGGATGCAGCACAGATTACTGACCTTTATGCAACTGTGTGCATGGGCTCATAAAAGAAAAAAAAATGCACAGATGTTCAGAAAAAACAAAGGCTATAGCAATAAAAACCCATCTTTCTTTTTTTGTTTCCAGGTGCATGAGCCCGAAAGAGTATGCATGAACAGTATTGTGACTGCATATATTTTGGCTGTTCACCAGCTTTCACTTATTTTGTTTCTTGCATGTGCCCTGGGTGCGCCCAATGAGAAGGACAAAGCAAGGAAGATATTAAGAAGACATGTTATACATACCAAAGAGTTCACGGATTCTCCCACGGATTCCACAATTAATCTGCCCAGGAGAATGATGCAGGGTACAGCCATTCTAAGACAAAAAAACACAAGTGACAGACACGTGTATTGGTATCCAGGCAGCAAAATAAAACCTGTTAAGACAACACACAGGCACATGGGACACCCACAGCCTTAAATGCCCTTTTGTTGTCTTATTCTCTCTCTCTGCATAAATGAGGCATCTTAGACTGGAGCAAAAAAACCCAAAAAACTATACTGTCAAAAGTATTGAGACACCTGCCTTTACATGAACTGTAATTGCATTTCAGTCTTAGTCTGAAGGGTTCACTATTGAGTTGGCCAACCCTTTGTAGCTATAACAGCTTCAACTCTTCTGGGAAGGCTGTCCATAAGGTTTAGGAGTGTGTCTATGGGAATGTTTGACCATTCTTCCAGAAGCGCATCTGTGAGGTCAGGCACTGATGTTGGAACGAGAAGGCCTGGCTCACAGTCTCCGCTCTACTTCATCCCAAAGGTGTTCTATCGGGTTGAGGTCAGGACTCTGTGGAGACCAGTCAAGTTGCCCCACCCCAAACTTGCTCAGCCACGTCTTTATGGACCTTGTTTGTGTACTGGTGAACAGTCATGTTGGCACAGGAAGGGGCCATCCCCAAACTGTTCCCGCAAAGTTGGCAGCATGAAATTGTCCAAAATGTCTTGATATGCTGACGCCTTAAGAGTTCCCTTCACTGGAGTCCAACCCCTGAAAAACAGCCCCACACCATAATCCCCCCAAGACCAAACTTTACACTAGAGGTCGACCAATATATCGGCCGATATTTGGCTTTTTTTACTTAATCGGCATCGGCCGATTGTGCTGATAAAAAAAGCCGATTATAACTTCAGCGGGACTTGCAAATGACTTCTGTAAAAGAAGTCAATGCAAGTTGCCTTCAGTTATCTGTGGAAAGACTTCTCTCCTCCTCTGGGCAGCCTGCCAAGTCTGATAAGAAGAAACATTGTATCTCTTCAGGTTCTTTTATCAATAGACTGAACTCCATGTGAAGGAGTTCTCAGTTTAACCATTTAAAGACTAAATCTTTTCTGACATATGTTGCTTACAAGTAAATATCCTGTATTTTGTGCTAGAAAATCACTTAGAACTCCCAAACATTATATTATATATATATATATTTTTAGCAGAGACCCTAGGGAATAAAATAGCGGTTGTTGCAATATTTTATGTCACACGGTATTTGCGCAGTGGACTTTCAAACGCAATTTTTTTTTAAAAAATACACTAATGAAATAAAAAAAAAAAAAAATAAGCAGTAAAGTTAGCCCATTTTTTTTCATCCAAATGTTTTGATTACCTGTTTTTGTGTATTTAATATTTAAGATATAGTTATTTTTTTTTAATCTAAATTATACATACAAGTGAACTGATTGGAGGTTTGTTTTGTTTAATAAATGTTTAAATGTAAAACATTTTCTGTATCACTTATTACTTAAGGTTGCTTTCACACGGGAGCGGGCATGCGTTGACGGTAAAACGCTGTTACTTTTAGCGGCGCTTTACCGTCATTTTAGCAGCGCTATTCGGCTGCTAGCGGGGCGCTTATAACCCGGCTAGCAGCCGAGGAAGGAGTTAAATGCGCCCCTGAAGCGCTGCTGCCGAAACGCTTTGCAGGCGCTTCGGCAGCGGTGCGCATTCATTTCAATGGGCAGGAGTGGTGGAGGAGCGGTATACACCGCTCCAAAGATGCCGCTTGCAGGACTTTTTTTTTTTAACATCCTGCCAGCACATCGCCTCAGTGTGAAAGCACTCAGGATATCACACTGAGATTGCAGGGGAGCCGTTTTACAGGCACTTTACAGGCGCTATTTTTAGCCCAAAAGCGCCTGAAAAACGCCCCAGTGTGGAAGGGGTCTAACTGTTAGATTTTATGAGATGAAGGGGAAAAAAAAAAAAAAAAAAGGGCCTAATATATCGGCCCAAAAAAATCGGCATCATATATCGGCCACCGCGATTTCTAAATATCGGCATCGGCCAGAGAAAATCCCATATCGGTCGACCATTACTGTTCTGGCAAAGGTCAGACCTAGACACGTTCATCAGATTTCCAGACAGAGAAGTGTGATTTGTCACTCCAGAGAACACATCTCTACTGCTCTAAAGTCCAGTGGCTACGTGCTTTACACTACTGCACCCGACGCTTTGCATTGCACTTGGTGATGTAAGGCTTGGATGCAGCTGCTTGGCTATGGAAATCCATTCCATGAAGCTCTCTATGCACGTTTGTTCTAATCTGAAGGCCACACAAAGTTTTGAGTATTGCACACCGCTTTGGCCTGAATCGTGCTCGTTTTTTTACACACATACATACACACACACACACACACACACACAATGTACCATATCAATGTGTGCTGAATTTAAAGATAAACACCTAGTAGACTACAAAGTTTTACCCTTTGGATTTTTGTGGCTATCCATGGCTCCAGTATGGCCAGTTTCAACAGGATTTTGTTTGCTTCAAGTGAGTTTGCATTGCCATACAAGCAGATAAAAATACAAAGGCAAGTCAAAATCATATGTTCATGAATTCTGAATGGTCTCCAAAGTATCTCAAACAAATGTCAAACTATTGCCAACACCTCAAGCCCCAAAAGCCTGTCAACACAAGCCCTTGGAGAGATTTATCCTTACTTTTTGTCCTGGTGAAAATGGTTTCACCAAACAGGAAGATCGGGTAATCTCCAAAACCACAACATATATAAACAAAAACATTTTTTGTGGGGGAAGTCTAGACACCTCATTGACTTTTTACTGCTGTCTGTGTCCCTGTCCCAGATATTCCCACATTTCCTGTCACCAGTACAGAAAGGGAGGGGGGAAAAAAAACAATAAAAAAAAAAATTTTTTTTTCCCGCTTGAACTGAGCCTTGAACACCAGTCAAAACCAGACCGGAGGTAGCAATTCATCTCCACTCTAGAAAAAAAAAATAAGAAAATAAAATAAAATTATAGACACTTTACTTTATAGCTGTCCCACCCCCCAAAAAATATCCAAATAACTGCGCTGGCAACAAAATACTACAATTAATTACTTACAGCTCCAGTGGACAGGGCTACCTCAACTCAAGTGAAGCACCCTCTACCAAAGTCTTTAAGCATTTGACACTTCCAAGAATGTCAAATGACTGCATTCCCCCCACTGTGCACTGTTCTCCCCACTGGCTCACAAGTCACTGCAGGACACAGTAGTCTCTTAGAGGCTGGAGGAACTATTGAGTGCAGCATGGAGGCTGTACTGCTTGCAGATGTCAAACTTGCTGCTCACCAGAAAGGTAAATATTCAGTCTTCTATTGCAGTTACCATTCTAGGTTTGTTTCTGGGAAGCAGCAGTGACTTTAAAAGGGAAAATGTTAAAATATATACTGTATAAAGAAGTGGTTACTTCTGACTTACTTTGGAACAGTTGTCCTGATTCTAGCTTCATTGGCTTGGCAATTGCAAGAAAATTAGCAAACAATAAAAAAGAAATTGCGTAAGCTGCTGGCAAGTTCTTAATTTTTAAATTATAGGGGAACTTTCCAGTCCTGTACTGTTCACTTGGAGATCCTGCTATTTTCCAGTTTACTCTAAGGCCTCATGCACACTGGACATTTTTGGACGTTTTTATAGCAGCTGTTGTTGGCTTCAGATGTTTTTTTCTACAGTCAATAAACTCCCCATCATGTTATCCTATGTGTCCATGCACACATAGGCTGTTATCAGCAGTATTTGGCTGGGGTGTTTTTTGGCTGTAAAAAAAACCCCCCAAACGAGTGGGTTTTGAGGGGAGTTTTTCAGCTGTTTCCAGCTGTAAAAACTCTCTAACGTCAAAAAACGCTGATACGCGTCGAAAAATGCCCAAAAATGTGGCTCACCAACTTTGACGTTTTTGATCCATTGAAAAAAAAAAAAAAAAAAAAAAACGTTAACGTGTAAAAACGCTAATTAATGCTATTGCAGAATTGTTTTAGTTGAGAGGATGGGCATGGTTGTTAGCATTGCAGCACTGGGACTTGGGTTCCGTTTTGACAAGTGCTCAGTCTGCATGGAGTATATGTTGTGTATTCGTGCAACCAGGGTGCCGCCTGAGGTCCTCAGGGGTGTCGCGGCATCCTGCTTGAAAAAGGCTGTCAGATTCAACCAGCTTCCCGCTTGGTTGGGGCAGTAGAGTCAAAGCAATGGAAGGGGAAGGCGGCTCTCAGAGTCCGGAGTTCTCCACTTCTCCCTTCAGGGCAGTACCCAACATTGAAGAACCCGATGCAAATGCAGGTACTGTACTGAAGTTTTTAAAAAGGACGTATGTGTCCTTTCAAAAATCAGACAGACAATGTGATTGTCTGGGATTTGTTTCCACATTTTGTCTCTCATAGTTGAGGTATACCTATGATGACAATTACAGGCCTCTCTCATCTTTTTAAGTGGGAGAACTTACACAATTGGTGGCTGACTAAATACTTTTTTGCCCCCACTGTATGTATGTTTTGCCTGTGTATGTATGTATATTTATCTATGGTTTTTTAGTACTGCAAAGCTACTGGCGTTTTTATAATGTTATTTTAACGTCCAGTGTGCATGAGGCCTAAATGTTTTTTTTCCTAGGTTTTAACGAACCCAGCAGTTAGTGCAAGCTAAGCAGGTACGCATTGTGCAGTCAATAGAAGTCCAATCAAATTCTAACGATACATAAACCTGCTCCCACCCCCATTCTTAGCCTATTCTAACTTTTCATATGAAAGATGTATACTTATCTATGCTGAGAGTGCTCCGGTCCGGCCACATGATCTCTCCAGCGACTGGCTTCTATGAAGAGGCGAGATTGCTGACGACAGCTGCAGAGCCTAAGTGGTGCCTATACTATGCATTGTCAGCCGTCCTACACTGAAGCCAGCGCTAGGAGACAATCATGTGACCGGACAGGAGCATGCCCAGCAAAGTTTAGTATAGACCTCTTTCATTTACAGGGTAGTTAGAATAGGCTTAGATAGGAGGTGGGAGCAGGTTAAGACTGGGTTCACATATATGCAAATTGGATGCAGGGGTTTCCCCGCATCCAATTCGCATGACAGGCAAGTGTGACCAGCTCTCAATGGAGTCGGTTCACACATGTTGGAGGCGGTCACAGAGCAGATTCCAAAAGGGTCCTGTGCGTGTTTGGGTCTGGTTCAGGTGGGAATTCAGGCAAAAATTTGGACCTGAATCGCACCTGAAATGGTGGACACCGGACTCCAGGCACAAACCCGTGGCCGCACAAATGTGAACCCGGCCTTAAAGTGTTTCTAAAGCTTTAAGGTCCCCCCTCCCCTTAATGCATTAGGCCATTAGCTCCCGCTGCCATCAAACCCAGTGAGGAGATATCAGGAGGCTTGGGAGCAAGCCTGCACAAGTGCCCCCATAGAATAGAAAGCAGCTTTCTATGGGGGCACTTGCCGAAGAGGTGAAGCCAGGAACACCAGCAGGAAACCCGAGAAGAGGAGGATCTGGGCTGCTCTGTGCAAAACCAATACACAGAGTTGGAAGTATATCAAGTGACAGCTCTGCACTCTGTGTGTAACCTCCATGAACTCTGCACTCTGTATGTAATGCAATCCTGATATTTAATGCCCCGTTAAGACCCTTCTACTGTTTGTGAAACATGACCACACCCACTATTTGATGTGATTTGGAGGGTCATGGTTATATACACACACACACATACATATGTATGTGTGTATATATATATATATATATATATATATATATATATATATATATATATATATATATATATATATATATATATATATATATATATATATATATATATATATATATATATATATATATATATATATATATATATATATGTGTGTGTGTGTGTGTGTGTGTATATAACCATGACCCTCCAAATCACATCAAATAGTGGGTGTGGTCATGTTTCACAAACAGTAGAAGGGTCTTAACGGGGCATTAAATATCAGGATTGCATTACATACAGAGTGCAGAGTTCATGGAGGTTACACACAGAGTGCAGAGCTGTCACTTGTAAACACAGAAACCAGACTTCTGTGTTTACAAGCGATTGTGTTGAGCAGGCACCAAAGGGTCTGAGCCAGAGGTGGTGGAACTGAGTTCCACCAAGTTCCCCCTGAAAAAAAGCTGTGTGTGTGTGTGTGTGTGTGTGTGTGTGTGTGTGTGTGTGTGTGTGTGTGTGTGTGTGTGTGTGTGTGTGTGTGTGTGTGTGTGTGTGTGTGTGTCTCCATTTGCAGCCTCACCATTGCTATCAATGCAGCCTGATCAATGCCCATCTGCAGCCTCACCATTGCCATCAATACATCAGCCTCACCAGTGCCATCAATGCAGCAGCCTCACCATTGCCATCAATGCAGCAGCCTCACCATTGCCATCAATGCAGCAGCCTCACCATTGCCATCAATGCAGCAGCCTCACCATTGCCATCAATGCAGCAGCCTCACCATTGCCATCAATGCAGCAGCCTCACCATTGCCATCAATGCAGCAGCCTCACCATTGCCATCAATGCAGCAGCCTCACCATTGCCATCAATGCAGCAGCCTCACCATTGCCATCAATGCAGCAGCCTCACCATTGCCATCAATGCAGCAGCCTCACCATTGCCATCAATGCAGCAGCCTCACCATTGCCATCAATGCAGCAGCCTCACCATTGCCATCAGTGCAGCCTGATCGATGCCCATCTGCAGCCTAGAGGGGACAGGGAGGAGGGCGAGACGAGCGCCGACAGATTACATATAGTGAGATTCTCCTAGGATAGACAGAACAGTGGTCCAATGGCGGCCCAGGAGACGGGACTTTCTATTACAGAGGCCGCCAAGTAAACAGGAGATTCTCGCTGTATGTAATCTGATGGCGCTCGTCCCACCCCCCTCCCTGTCCCCTCTGAGGCAGCTAAAATTGAAGTATTGGCGTATAACACGCACACGCTATTTGCACCCAATTTTCATGGTGAAAAAGTGAGTGTTATACACCAATAAATACAGTATATAATATATATAATGAACAAAAAGAAATACTATATTGAGGCTTTAGTAACACTAATGCCCTGTACACACAGTCGGATTTTCCAACGGAAAATGTGCGATCGAAGCTTGTTGTTGGAAATTCCGATCGTGTGTGGGCTCCAACTGACTTTTTCCATCGGAATTTCTGACACACAAAGTTTGAGAGCTTGCTATAAAATTTTCCGACAACAAAATCCGATTGGTTAAATTCCAATCGTGTGTACACAAATCCGACGCACAAAGTGCCACGCATGCTCACAATAAATTAAGAGACGAAAGCTATTGGCTACTGCCCTGTTTATAGGCCCAACGTATGTGTTTTACGTCAACGCGTTCAGAATTGGATTTTCCGACAACTTTGTGCGGCCGTGTGTATGCAAGACAAGTTTGAGCCAACATACGTCGGAAAAAATCCTAGGATTTTGTTGTCGGAATGTCCGATCAATGTCTGATCGTGCATACAGGGCATAAGTATAGTTAGGATTTGACTGGACTTCCATTTTAAAAAGGAAATGCATGCTACCTTTTCTAACCTTTTTAAAAAACTAGTTGGCCATCATGCACCATTGACAATAAATGGCATCAGAATGCACTGCGCATAGAGCAGATGCATTGCAGCAATGCATGTTAAATGCATTTTAAGCCACGTTGCTACAATGCAGAAATGTGAATGGGCCCCTAAAAAGGATAAAAGTTCACCTTCTGAAGCATGTTACACAATATTTAGGGTGAAACGTGCCCCCCTGACAGCCAGCGAAGGATCTTCTCTCTACACCCACCGTCACATTTTGAAAACAGCATAGCTGTGTGGGGCTCCGCCCACACAGCCGCGTCATTCATTTACAGGAATCGGGCAATGAGAGAACTACAAGTCCCATCTTCCACCGCTGCATTTGGCTTGTAGTTCTGACTGCTTATCGGCAGGAGCCTGACATTGCAGCCCTGATCAACTGATCATGAGTGCAATGCTTTGCAGGATCCTGTGGGGGAAAAAATGCACTATTTTTTCCTGCAAAAATGTGAATTTATTATTTTGTTCCCGGAATGTGAACAAAAGATTATGTAACACTTTAAATATTCAGTATTGGTAAGGGGGCAGGAGTATAAGCTGTATTTTTTTTTTATGACCCAGTCACAGCACACCATTGATACATTTTAGCTGACTTCCCTTTTTAGCGCACTCTGATTTTGAAGACCAATCTTTGCCCTTGCACAGACAAATTAACTTTTTTTCTGCCTAGTTGCTATGTAACCAAGAACCTTATCAGTAAGCCTGTGGATGAGTTTCACATGCAAGGATCCGCCATTAAAAGAAAAATCAATGTAGCTCAGATGAACGGTTACAGTGTGGAACAGCTGATAATAAGAGCCTAAATCACCGTGGCATGCCATCTGCGAGTGACAGGGAGATGGGTCGAGGGAAACCAATTCCCAGCACACACGGCCTGCACAGTCACTGTAGCAGCAGATGAAAAGGGCACGCAGAACAATCATGCATAGACAAAACCTCTGCTTGTCACAGATATAGATACAGCGTGGATAATCTCTCTATTTGATATTAGATACTAGAAAGACTTTTAGAGCCATGCTGTACATTGAGACAGGATGGCTGCTCACGGAGATTAGTTTCAAGCAAAACTTCTCATGCTAAGAAGACAAAAAAAAAAAAAAAAGACTTCTGAAAAAGTAATTAAAAAGTTGTGTTTTAAAACAGTTTATAATTAAAAGATAGTTTACACGCTTAACTAAATTATGTAGAGAATAGGAACCCTAGAAAAACAAAAAACAGCAATTTTGTTTCTGGTATTTCCCCCACTCACTTCTCTTCCCCGCTTCCTGCCGATTCACATCCTCCCCCCGTTTTGCTGTGGTCTACTGGCCCCCATCCACACATCTAAATCCCCCCCTCCCCAACAGCGCCGATCCCCTGTGGCTGCCCTGCAGCTGCTGGCTTCCCTTCCTCTCCCCTGTCACTGGTTTCAGCTGCTGCAGGGGAGTCACAGGGGGATTCAACTATTCACATGGATCCCCCTTTACTGGGCCAACCTCCCCCTCACTGATTCCCTGGCACCTCCTCGCTGCTGTGCTGCTGACCAGCTTCTCCTCACCCTTCTGCCAGCTGCTGGGGCTGGAAATCAGTGTCAGAATGAACACAGAGAGCGATCGGTGTCAGTCGCTCCTGAGTTCATGCTTCAGTTTGTTAACAGGGAGCCTCTGTACAGGGGCTTCTATTCATCCATCTGCAACTAAGGCTGCAGAGAAAGGGTATGAGGATTGCATGTCCTCAGTCCTTTTCTCAGTCTCAAAAAGAGACATTGGAGCGTCTATTTAGAACCCTTATTGTGTTTTATTTATTGAATAATAACACAGCCCTTTAACATTTCTTGCATAAATATGGTTTTGATAAACATTTGCACAAATATCACAGGGCCTAAACAAAAAAAAACAAAACAAAAAAAAAAAAAAAACAGTAGCTTTTTTTTATCCTACTGGTCAGATGCTTTTGGAAAATGTTTGGTTTGGAGCATCCTTGCAAAAATGGCCTGGCCACCTGAGTTTAAAAGTGTAGTGTAGGGCCTGTAAGCCAAAGGGTTAGGCAGCCCATACATTAATTTTTTTCCTTCAACCAATGGGTTGAAAACCCGATTTCCCCATCCACACATCTGAGGTGAATTGGGGAATCACTTCTGCAAAGTTATTGTATTCTGACAGGGAGATTTCCCCACTTAAAATACAATGATCAGTTCTGCTAGCATTAGCCGGCTGCACTGATCGATCAGGAAAAACCCGGCAGGGTGGCTGTACAGAAGTCGATTGTTAGATTCCCTCCCTCTACTTCATTTCTCGCCCAATTGAGAATGCTGTTGCTGGTACTGCCCATTGCTACTTGCATATGCATGTCATATCCGAGAATTTTTCGGGTAACTACCAGACTGCTGGATGCACATACACTGCCAATCCCATGCATGTGCACCTAGCAGAATTGTATTTATACTTTGCTAACATCTGTGATAACGTGCAAACAATGCAATTCCTGTCTAGAGAGCTGAGTACGCAGGCATGGGCTCTTCTAACCCATCATCGTAGGGCACCAAAGAATACCAAAAATTAAAGGACAAATAATCCTCTGCCCTTGCTGCAGGTAGCCACCAGAGTATGACCAGAAATTATGAAAGAGAAACATATTAATGAAAAACATCCTGCATGTAAAAGTAAATATTACATTTTACAGCCAATTAATAGTACCTTTATTTAAAATGTTTACAATTCAGGTGAAATTTCTCTTTAAGCTTATTTTTTTGACTAAATATTCTAAGATTAAATTATTAAGGCAAATGTACTTACACAGTCCATAAGTAACATAAATGCCCAACATTTACTTCTTATGGGATGTCATGACTCTTGAGTTCTTTGATGAATGACTGCAGGTCTCAGTTCTGCAAACTTCTCAAGAAAGTCCAACTGGTCCACGATGATGCGCTATGGAAAAATAAATACGGTCATCTGTAAGGTGTAGAATGCAATACGATCTGACCTGGTTTAAGATGGAGGCCCTCAAACATACCATGGTACAGTATATAATGTACTGACAATTTTACAATGTTTAACCCAATATTTATATAAAACCCAACACAAGCCATCTTTTCTTTTTTGTTTTAGCTGGGGAAGCGTTAGGATTGCGGTCAAGTCTTAATTGCCATCCATACTCTACTGGGGAGAGGTCACCTCACTTTGACCCGGTTATCCCGGGACAAGAAACCTAGGAAACTATGGGGTCACGGGACAGGAAGGCGAGTGAAACATCTTGTTTCTGGGGACTCTCCTAGGATTCAAAATTGGGACCCAGGTCATGCTGAGGAAATACTGACATTTCACAAGGTTCTCACCTTTCCCCACTCTACTGAAAAAATGGATTGGTTCTCACCACACTCCATACAATTGACTCCCACACTAGGACAGGAAATTAGGGTAATACTCTTCAATGGTGACAGCTATGACAATGACAGTCTGCCAGAGGTTCTAACCCTTCATTTTTTTTTTTTGTTAGAGGTGTTGTAAAAAAAAAAAAAAAAAAAAACTTGGTGTAAATAACTGTATAAGCCGAGGGCCAAAGGTTTACAGAATTACGTATACATGGTCAGCACACACAGCAAATGGCTTCCAGTGAAGGGAACCTAAACTCCATTTTTAGGCTTTCAAAACAAACATCCTGCCCATGAGTAGCCTCAAGATGGCAACTTGGGTGCCCCTCACTGATTTCATTTCATTACAGGGGCTAAGCCCTGCCCAAAGAGAACGCTATAGTGATTGGTAAGGACATTCATTTGAAATCAAAGACAGTAAGTAGGGCTTAGCAATGCAGTCAATGTAAAGCCTAGTGTACACACGATGAGATCAGACAAATGATCGTCCTTTTTGTTTTTGTATGCCATGTCGAAAACTAATAGGTTACTAAAGTATGAAAATTCTCATACGACAGAATAAAGATTCAGAAGTGATGCAATGTATTTGTATTGTATTTTCGGAGGAAAAACTGTGCTGATTAAAACGAAAATCATACAATCTGGTATAGTACGATAACATTTTTTTTTGTGTTTGTCCCTTCAGGAAAATTTTGAACGTTCAGATTATCTTACGATTGCTTCAAAACCTAAGCATTATTTTTTGTACAATATTCTGATCGTGTGTATGGGGCTTAAAGTGATTGTAAAATGATTACTTTGTAAAATAACCCATTCAGTTTAAAATAAAAATGAAAAGGCAAAACATTTTTGTATAGATGTAAAAAAATATTATAAAAATACCTTTTTCCCTTTTTATAAATGATCACATTCCCTCTGTTCTCAGCTGCATAAGTGCTAGGGGAAGGAGAAGCAGCAGTACACTGAGCTTGCCAGCTAATGTCTGTGCATTGGGGGCGTGTCTGGACAAGTCTGATCATTGGAGGAGAGACTACAGAGTTCTCAGCACAGCTAGAGAACTGATCATGGTGTGCTCTCCTGCTAAGCGTGGTCAGTTTTTTAATAGGGAAAGAAGAGGAAAAAAAAGGGGGGGGGGGACTAGCAGGAACACCAGAGATTTCACACAAAGGAAGCAATACAAAGAGAACAGGATACTTTCTCATGGTACAGCAAGCACATATCAGAAAGCACATATCAGAAATATGAAGTGTTGGGGTAACAAAACACCAAGTCAGGCTTCATTAAGGAAGTAATCTAAAGTCAGAGGGGCACATGAACTTTTTCAGGTGATAAAAATATTAGTAGACACCAAATGGTGTTTGCTCTTAGGCAGGACTTTTTTTTTTTACGTATATTGTGGGCTGACAAATGTTCAACCACCTATATTGGGTACGCACAGAGTTTGTTTTGTTTTTTTGTCCGTTTAAGCCGCAGTCTCTTCCTTTAGACTCACTCCATTTGTTAAAGGCCTGAGAAGTTCTGAACATTGATCATGTATTCCAAGTGATTCTATACTGTTCCAATCGTTTTATTTTCTTGCGATAGCATTTTTTCCAAATCCCTAATAGTATCTAGTTCTATTGCCCATTCTAATTAATAAAATATAAGTGCAGCGCTATTATTCTATCGTGAAAAAAATACAGTGATATCAATTCATAAATAAATGAATCTATATTAAATTCTAGGAGGATACATAGTGCTCTCCGTTTGTAACATTTATTAAAATGCCCCAATTAAAATACACTTACAAGATATTCAATCAAAACCGGCTCTATGTAATACAAATACGTCCGCATGCTCACCACTGTGGCTGCGTGACATCACGGGCTCTGCTCCTCCCCTCTACACGCGTATCGCCCTCTAAATGGGCTTTCTCAATAGATG
This sequence comes from Lithobates clamitans, assembly GCA_037952925.1. NCBI lineage: Eukaryota > Metazoa > Chordata > Amphibia > Anura > Ranidae > Lithobates > Lithobates clamitans. Next base: position 6,360,052 of record JBBGZY010000053.1, on the reverse strand, counting down.
GTCGGGCCGCCTCACCCGAGCCCTTAAATAGCTCAGCGTTACCAAGGCAACCGCCCAGGCTTCACCCCGGCAGTCTGGAGTGTATGCAGGCACACCCACTTCCCGTGGACCACGGAAGTGTCACTTATCTGAATCAAACAATGGTACTTCTACCTCTGCTCCAACCCACATTTAAAATACATTATTATGCATTATACTTCCCGCCCTACTAATCTGGACTGCTGCGGTAACCACCCAGTCACAATCTGAACAAGAAATGACTGTAATAAACTATAAATAGTAACTATAAATAGTACCACTTATACTTGCATTTCGACCTTTTACTTATATACATGATTGGTGACTTTGTATAGATGAACCAAGCTGTAAATGATTTAGTTATATTGCACAACATTGTGTTACTTGTTTAATCAATACATACTTAACTAAATTTAAATAAAAAAAGATTACATTTATTATATTTATTAAATTTAAATAAATAAAAAATATATAAAAATACCAATATTTCATTAGCACTATGGTTTGCTCTATCACTATATTTATTGTTCCTAATCTTAGTCTATCAAATGCTATCACTTAAAGTTTATCATTAATATGACACACCATTAGGTAGCAACTAATCTTATGAAATACCACTACATATTCTCGTTATGGGATACCTCTATTTACTATGCATTAATCCTATTCCTAATGTATTAATGGGTATATTTAGAGATTCATAGTATGACGTTTCCTTATTTTATTGCTACTGGGTTAAATCTATCACATTAATTGATCCCATTTCAAGTACCAGTTCAGAAAAACCTTTATTCGTTATATATCCAGATTTCAATCTTCAATGCTACTCAATCAATAATGACCAATATTAACCAATAGTGATGGGAGGGGGAATTGGGACTTTAAATGAAATTACAGCCTGGTAAGGTCACATATTTCCATCCCTGTCATTATGACTATAAATTTATTTAAAAAACCCTGCAAGCGAGTCGCTAGCGAGTAAAAGAGGAAGAGTTGGGACTTTAAATGAAGCCAATGGTTTGCAAGCCAACACATAACTGGTGGGTGAATAAGCTGTTTAATGGTTTACATATAAACAATGGTATCAATGTCTTATTAACCCTTAGCAAGATATCCAAGATGAGTAATAACACTGATAAACAGTGGTCAGCATACAGATTGCTGACATCAATTGGCAAGACAGGTAAACCAGATAATAACACTGGTACAATCCTCATTGCTGGGTAAAATCAAGGGACCACCAATGTCAGAATGGGTAAACAATTATTGCACGATAATGCCTGCCTGATTTCTGGCCTCAAAATTCCTGTTACAAGGAATAATCCTTATCCTCATCTTAGATATCTTGCTAAGTGTTAAGACATTGTTTGATACCATTGTTTATATGTAAACCATTAAACAGCTTATTCACCCACCAGTTATGTGTTGGCTTGCAAACCATTGGCTTCATTTCAAGTCCCAACTCTTCCTCTTTTACTCGCTAGCAACTCGCTTGCAGGATTTTTTTAAAATAAATTTATAGTAATATTGATGAAGCAGTTAAGGTCAAAGTCCATGTTGAGACCCCTGGGTGCTAAGACCTTGGTCTCATACACCCAGAAAGACTCACGCTGACTGAGGGTTCTTATAAAATTGCCTCCTCTCCAATGAAGGTTGACCTTTTTCACCCCCCAAAACTTTAAACCTTTAGGATTCCTGCCAAGTACCTCCCTGAAATGTTTGGACACTGTGTTCTTTCATTCCTTTTCTAATATTGTTTATGTGCATGCGTACCCTTAACAGCAGTGGACACGACGTGGGACCCACATACTGGAGCTTTGAAGGGCACTCCAACACATAAACAACCCCCTCTGATGTACACGGGATGGGAAGTATATTGCATAATAATGTATTTTAAATGTGGGTTGGAGCAGAGGTAGAAGTACCATTGTTTGATTCGGATAAGTGACACTTCCGTGGTCCACGGGAAGTGGGTGTGTCCGCATACATTCCAGACTGCTGGGGTGAAGCCTGAGAGGGTGCCTTGGTAACGCTGAGCTATTTAAAGCGGGGTTCCACCCAAATTTTGAACAATATCTGTATGTATTCTCTTCCTTGCCTAGATGCTGACATGCCGTTTAAATAAATTTGAATCGCCATAATTACCTTTTATATTTCTATTCTTCTTTGCACTTCCTGGTTCTCCTCCCGTGGGAGTAGGCGTGTTTCTAGCCTCTCCCAGACTCCTGGGAGCTAGTCTCAGGCTTCCCAGGATGCCACTGAGCATGTGCGGGAACGAGCGGTAAATGCTGGGAGCACAGCATTCACCACATTCATGAAATAAATGCTTGTGGGCTTCAAATGCCCACAATGAAGATGGAAACCACCTGCAGTGAATAATATAAGTTATTCTTTCCGACGAAATCTGACACAGGCGGACATATTACACACAATATGTGAGTATGTAATGCTGAGAAGAAATGTTTGTGAATGAACTCAAAAAAAAAAAAAAAAAAAAAAAAAAAAAAAAAAAACGATAGATAGGTGGACCCCCGCTTTAAGGGCTTGGGTGAGGCGGCCCGCACATCTGTTGAGAAAACCCAATCAGAGGGCAATGCGCGCGTAGAGGGGAGGAGCAGAGCCCGTGATGTCACGCGGCCACAGTGGTGAGCAGGCAGATGCATTTGTATTGCATAAATCTGGTTTTGATTGAATATCTTGCAACTGTATTTTAAATTGGAACATTTTAAAAAAGGTTACAAAAACAGGGAGAGCACTATGTATCCTCTATTTATTGTTGCATGAATGTGGAGCCATATCCTATAAGGAATATCGAGCGATAAGGTTGGTGTGGAGGAAGGAGAGAAGCAGTGGGGCAGTATATATGAGAGATCATTATCGCAATCTACGCAATCCCCTTGGGAGGCTACTGATTTGAAAGTGGATACAGAGTAGCAGCTCGGATGTGGAAGAGATGAGACCATAGCTGAATGAAAGCAAAGGAATTGTTTGAGTCTCCCTGACCGGTGTATGAGGTGAGCAGGTATAACGGCTAGTGATGGTGTGCACATAATATAATCTGCAGATTACACACGATGAACACAGTGGTGAATGATATATGAACTAAGAAGTCATAATAATTAGACACAGAAGTTGTTTTTCATATATATGAACTTTAAAAGAATTTAATATAGATTGATTTATGAATTGATATCACTGTATTTTTTCACATAACAAAATATAAGTGTAGCACTATTATTCTAATTAATATGTTGTATGGTAAGGTGAATTCACTGGAAGTGTACAGCAGCTGTGGTATATTAGCAGTTTTTATAGTTTGTAGTTTTTCAGTTTATAGCACATAGCACTTTAGGAAGGTGGCGCTAATTGTCTTTCACAAACTATTGCTCATGCTGCCAAAGCCTGGTACACCGAGTTTTTTTCCTGTTTAACCCAAAGTCACTGTACCAACGATTCAACGTTAGTAGAGCGCTCTCCCCCACTGAATTGTTGTGTTCTGACAGGTAGGTGCCCCCCCCCCCGCCAGAACACTCCAATCAGCGCTCTCCAAAATTTGCGGAGAGCGCTATTCAGGAGCTGGTCAGCTGCCGCTTTTCCAGCATGCTCGTCTGACAGAAGCTGGCTTCTGTCGGACCGGCTGCCATACACACGGGCCGAATGTCTGTTGTTTTTTATTGAAGCTGCCGTTGTCGCCCGGCATTTGGCCCCGGTGTACGGGGCTTAAGGATAGTTTGGTTCTTGATATCCAGGGACGAGGAATTCCTGCTCTCAGATAAAGTGATGAAGAATATCTTTCTTACAGTAATAGTTTTAAGGGAGCCTGGAATCATAGACAGTAATGCTATCTTTGGCGAGTCAGAAATTTGTATTGTCGTAATCTCACGATACATATCAAATATGTTTTTCCAAAATGCTATAATTGGTGAACACTCCCACCATACATGTGTCAGGATCCAGCAGACATCAGAGATGGTTGGATACATGCCATTAAGGTGATCAGGGCATCTGTACCATCTATTATTATACAGGATTTATATTGCGCCAACAGTTTGCACAGCGCTTAACAAAATGAAGGCAGACATTACAGTTACCTTACAATTTGGTACAAGAGGAATCAGAGGGCCCTGCTTACAATTTAGGTCTAGTAATCAATTTGAATCCCTTCTCCTGAACTCTGGAAGCCATTGATGGCTTATGAGTTAATATAAAGCATTTTCCCCACTCCTCAGGAGGAACAACAGTTTGAAGTTCTTTCTCCCACACAGATGTATATTTAGGTAGCCCTAGGTAGGCCAAAGAGAAGAAAATTGAGTATACTAGAGATACTCCATGAGATGGAGCATTCTGCAAGAGTAGTTCATAAAAAGTTGTTGGGGGAGATTGAAGTGTACATTTATTTGGAATAGAATAAATAAATGAGATTGTTGCTGCCTATGAAACCAGAAGTCCATTGGCAGTCTGGTTTGTGAGCCGCTAGATATAAGAGAGGGGGGTCAGCTAATAAAACTTGGGATAATATGCAGTAAGGTTTTTTTTTTTTTTTTAGCTCAAAGTGGAATTTCAGTAATTTTTTTCAGCTTTCCATCCATGAAATCCTCTGCCCTTGTTTTAACTTTGAATGGTAATTTTTTTTTTCTGCCAGTAAATACCTTATACAGCCCACTTCCTTATTCTTGTCTGGTTATTAAGCTATGCTTATGACATAATGCACAGCTCTCAGGAGAGAAAGAGAGCGAGAGATTGGCAGGAAGGGAGAGGGGATGAGTCATAAGAGGGCCAATAAAAGCTGTAGGGCTGGAGATGTGCCTCTATGTAAATCCAGGAAGGGAACAGGCAGCAGGCTTCAGCTGTCCACAGTTAAAATGGCTGCAGCCAGACTTGGTGGAGGGAGATTTCTGCAGCATATTTGGCAAATACAGAATTACAGTATATATTAAATAATATGCAAAGTGGTTGGAGGGAAGCTGCAGAATGGCAAAGATGTTTTTATTACAAATTATGTGAGCAGACTGCAGTTGCTTAAAGCGCAGTTCCACCCATTTAAAAGATGCGGTCGAACGAAGCCCCGCTCCTCTCCCCCTCCTCTCTGCGGCGCCGGCACTGTAACTGTGGGCGAGCCGTGCTGCGCACTGGGAATGGCCGGGCAGTCTTCTGGGACCTGTGATGTGTCCCGGAAGATTGCAGGGAGGGGGGCGAGGTGAATTTCCTTCCAGCACCATGGAGCCCCAGGAGGAAGTGGGAGCCGGGTGCCTCTAAAAAGAAGGTATCAGCTCCCCTCCCCAAAAAAAACGACATGCCAAATGTGGTATGTCAGGGTGTCACCATTACTTAAAGCGGAAGTTCCATTTTTGTTAGTGGCCAAAGATATTGCCCTCTAACCTTTTGTCTGGGCATAGGTCATGTTTGCCCCAAGCGTGTTTAAATTCACTTAGGCTCTATTCACACTTGATTTCCAATGCAACTTTGGAATGTGACCTTACACTCTCTGGATCCAAGTCGCCTCAAAGTAGCGCAGGCACCTTTTCAAAATCGCTGCAAGTTGTACCGATCTGAACGAGTGCCATTGAAAAGAATGGGCTGCTACAGGTCATGTCCAAAGTCGCATGACAGGTCACACGAGTGTGAGTGGAGCGTTATTGAATGCCTCGCTACTTCTGCTAAAGTCTATTCCAAGCATCTACTACTTTCTGTGAAAATTCTTTGCACGGTTAAGTTTGAACTTTTCTCCAGCTAGCTTGAAGCCATCCCTCAGTGTCCATAGTGTTCGCTTAATATTGACCATACCACTCTCCTGAACTTTCATCCCTTCCTTAAAACATTTTAAGGTTCATCATCACCTCCTCCTTTCCCTTCTATCTTTCAGGCTGTACATAATAAACCTGCAAGAAATTTGACGAGTCTAAGCCACAACCTATACGTCCTAGGCCTTGGTTCGTTGACTCAAAGTTTAGCACATTGCATGACTATGCAGTTTTCAGTAAATAAGATTTTCTTTACCCGACCCTCCGATTGTTGCTAAGGAATCCAAAACCACCCCCAAAAAACCCGATCCAGTCTCATGCAAGGTCATCGCTGTCATATAAACGTTTTTTATTAAATCTCTGCAGGTAAATCAAGGGTGTTCATAACAGACTCCATATCACATTCAAAAATAGCAGCATGTAATAATTTTACTTACAGTGGTTGACTGATGGAGAAAGATCCATCAGTGATCTGAAAGCACAGCAGAAAGCTTTACTTCCTTCCTGCAAACTGTGGTAAAGATGAAAGTGTAATGTTTACTTTCGGTGATTTTACCAACGTGAAAATATTACACAAATGAAACCTGTCAGGAGGATTTTTTTTATGTAGAAGGCTCGTTTCACACAGACGGACCGATTGGGTCCGCATGTCAGGTTTTTTTTGACAGACCTGATGAGACCATCTACTGCCCTCTATGGAGCGGTGGATGTCAATGGACAGGCGGTCCGTTTCCATCCGACCGCCCCCGGAGAGGAAAGCAGACTGCGTCCATTCTGCATAAGCCGAGTGGACATGGACCTGTCATCCGCCTGCTCAGTGGAGATCAGTGGACAGATTCCCCACTGAGCAGGTGGATCTCCTGGCAGAGTTTGCCCATCTGAAAGGGGCCTAGGCCCTCGTTTACTTTAGATCGATTTGTCATGCGATTTGACAGGTCATCACATGACAAGTCTCAGCCTTTTGCCAGCAATGGCACTGTTCAAATCGGTGTAACGCTGACTTTTGTGGCCCTGCACAGATTTGCAAAAGTAGTTCACCACACCACAAACAGAGCGAGAGACATCCTGTGTTTGGGTTCACTGAAAGTGTATTTTTCCCCAAAACATATGGGTTTGAAAAACCGCTGCGCAAATAAAGTGTTAAAAAAAATTGCAACATGCACCATTTTATTCTCCAGGGTCTCTGCTTAAAAAAGTTACAAAGTGTTTGGGGGTTCTAACTTTCAAGCAAAAAAAAAAAAAAAATGCAGATTTTTACATGCATGTGAGAAATGTCAGAATTGACCAAGGAGTATCTACAGTATATACAAAAAGTGAGCACACCCCTCACATATTTTTAAATATATATCTTTTCATGTAAAACACTGAAGAAATTACACTTTGTTGCTACAATGTAAAATAGAGATTGTACAGGACGTCCCCTCAAAATAATTTAACACAACCATTAATGTCTAAACCGCTGGCAACAAAAGTGAGTACACCCCTAAGTGAAATGTCCAAATTGGGCCCAAAGTGTCAATATTTTGTGTGGCCACCATTATTTTCCAGCACTGCCCTAACCCTCTTGGGCATGGAGTTCACCAGAGCTTCACAGGTTGCCACTGGAGTCCTCTTCCACTCCTCCATGACAACATCACAGAGCTGGTAAATGTTAGAGACCTTGCTCTCCTCCACCTTCCGTTTGAGGATTCTCCACAGATGCTCAATAGGGTTTAGGTCTGGAGACATGCTTGGCCAGTCCATCATCTTTACCCTCAGCTTCTTTAGCAAGGCAGTGGTCGTCTTGGAGGTCTATTTTGGGTCGTTATGTTGGAACACTGCCCTGCGGGCGGCCCAGTCTCCTAAGGGAGCGGATCATGCTCTGCCTCAGTACGTCACAGTACATGTTGGCATTCATGCCTTCCTCAATGAACTGTAGCTCCCCAGTGTCGGCAGCACTCATGCAGGCCCAGACCATGACAGTCCCACCACCATGCTTGACTGTAGGCAAGACAGACTTGTCTTTGTACTCCTCACCTGGTTGCCGCCACACACGCTTGACACCATCTGAACCAAATAAGTTTATCTTGGTCTCATCAGACCACAAGACATGGTTCCAGTAATCCATGTCCTTAGTCTGCTTGTCTTCAGCAAACTGTTTGCAGACTTTCTTGTGCATCATCTTTAGAAGAGGCTTCCTTCTGGGATGACAGCCATGCAGACCAATTTGATGCAGTGTGCGGAGTATGGTCTGAGCACTGACAGGCTGACACCCCACCCCTACAACCTCTGCAGCAATGCTGGCAGCACTCATATGTCTGTCTATTTCCCAAAGACAACCTCTGGATAGGACGTTGAGCATGTGCACTCAACTTCTTTGGTCAACCATGGCGAGGCCTGTTCTGAGTGGATTCTGTCCTGTTAAACTGCTTTACGGTCTTAGTCACCGTGCTGCAGCTCAGATTCAGGGTCTTGGCAATCTTCTTATAGCCTAGGCCATCTTTATGTAGAGCAACAATTTTTTTTTAACAACCTCAGAGAGTTCTTTGCCATGAGGTGTCATGTTGAACTTCCAGTGACCAATATGAGAGAGTGAGAGCGATAACACCAAATTTAACACACCTACTCCTCATTCACACCTAAGACCTTGTGACACTAACGAGTCACATGACAACCATGGGAGGAAAAGGAATATTTGGGCCCAATTTGGACATTTTCACTTTTGTTGCCAGCGGTTTAGACATTAATGGCTGGGTACACATACACAGAGTGGAGAGGATTTAGAACACCTGTTAGTTTCTGTTGCTGTCTGTGCCCGTCAGGAAGATTTACCCTTTGTATTTGTCCTCTTTATCCATTATCATCAATCAACTGAAAGTAAAAGAAAATCCCAAATGTTGGGCTGTTTCCACAACAGTAGAGGAGAAATCTAGCAATCTTGCAATGGGGACACTAGTTCTGGTGTGAAATACTCTGAGGAGATTTCCTCTCACTTTCTGTTTTGGCTACAGTACAGGAAGTAATGGGGGATCTCCACGATGGGACACAGATGGCAAAATAAACAAACCTGACAGACTACAAGCCTCCCTTACTCTATCCCAGCCTTTTTCAACCAGGGTGCCTTGGCAAAATGCTTAAAAATTGCACAAAAACTGTATACAAGCCAGCAGAGGGATCAAGCCTGCCTTTTTGTTCCACAAAGCCTCAGGTTTTCATTGTTCACCATTACAACCTTCCCGCCTCCAATGTCCAAAAACAACCAATGATTTAATGAGTTGATATGGAGGACATTAGGTGCCTGTACAGCATCCCTGTTCACCCTCCTCTGCCCCTCTCTGTCAGCACTGGGGTCAGGTTAGCTGAGTGAGGGAGAAAAACTGAGGGGGAAGAGAAATGCTGGAAGTACCAGTGTGTATTTGCTTTGGAAGACTATGGCAGCCCATAGATGAGTGTTTTTTTCACTCAACCTGCAGGTTGAAAAAAAACTGATTCCCCCATTCAAACATTCGAGGTGGTGGATGAGGGAATCCTCCCTGCTGTGTCATTGTTATCTGACAGACAGGAGACTTCCCACCTACCATAATACACTGATCAGTGCTGCGGGCTATAACTGCAGGGCTAATTGAGTAGAGAAAATCAGACAGGGTGGTTATACTGTCGTCAATCGGTAGATTGACTTCTCTAAAACCACAATGCCCATACATGGACCGACATTCAATCCATATCTACCTGACTTAAAGTGGCCCTAAAGTCAGAAGGTTTTTTTTTTTTTTTTACCTTAATGCATTGTATGCGTTAAAGTGGTTGTAAACCTCAGAAATGAAATATGAGCAAAGCATATCCCTCCAATCATCTCTCAGATCTTTCCTCACTGATCTCTGCAGAGTGTAACTTCAACTTTCCACCCTTTGGATTGGTTTCATCCCTGTGCATCACCTGAGGATCGTGACTTCACTGGGTATATGTAAGGGTTTACAACCACTTTATGGTAAAAAGCCTTGTGTGCAGCTCCACCCCACCTTATACTTCCAGCTGTAAGTTGGAAGTGTAAGGCCTGATGTTGATCCAGTGCTGTACATGAGAGAAGCATCGCTGCCCTCTTTCTATCTCCCCATTGGCTCAGACACAGCAGCGGGAGCCATTGGCGGTCTATCACAGCCAGTGAGCAGGCCTGAGCCGAAGTGTGTGCGTCAGTGGACACACAGAGCAGGGCTTGGGAGCGAGTCTGAATGGTTGCCTTCATAGAAAGCGGCTTGCTATGATAGCACTCAGTAGGGCAGGGGTCTTCAAACTGCGGCCCTCCAGGTGTTCAGGAACTACAATTCCCATCATGCCTAGTCATGTCTGTGAATGGCAGAATTTTACAATGCCTCATGGGATGTATAGTTCTGCAACAGCTGGAGGGCCGTAGTTTGAGGATTCCTGCAGTAGGGGAAGGAGCCAGGGGCACCCGCAGGAACCCCCAAAAGAGGAGGATCAGGGCTGCTCTATACAGAGCCAGAATGTAGAACTATTTATATGTTTACATTTTAGAAGGAGTGCCTTGAGATGGTGAATAATTTTAAAGGGTGTCATAAGGAAAAAAGTTTAGAAACAATGCTGCATCCAAAAAAGTCTGGCCTTTAGGTCTACTTTAAAGCGGAACTACACTGCATCTGAGCACCAACCAAAAACTTAATTTATATCATTTTTATTATTCAAAGAAAACTCCCCCATCCATCCAGGTCTCCATGCTTTATATTGCTGAGAAATCACTTTAACCACTTCAGCACCGAAAGGATTTACCCCCTTAATGACCAGGCCATTTTTTGCAATACAGCACTGTGTCGTTTTAACTGACAATTGCGCGATCGTGCAACGCTGTACCCAAACAAAATTGAGGTTCTTTTTTTACCCACAAATAGAGCTTTCTTTTGGTGGTATTGAATCACCTCTGCAGTTTTTATTTTTTGCACTATAAAGAAAAAAAAGATGACAATTTTGAAAAAAAATAAATAAATATTGGTTTACTTTTTGCTATAATAAATATCCGAAAAAAAAAAAAAAAAGTCTTCGTCAGTTTAGGCTAAGATGCATTCTACATATTTTTGGTAAAAATAAATATTTTGCAATAAGTGTAGATTGATTGGTTTGCGCAAAAGTTACAGCAGCTACAAAATAGGGAATATATTTATGGCATTTTTATTACCTTTTTTTTTTTTTACTAGTAATGGCGGTGATCAGCGATTTTTAGCGGAACTGCAACATTGCGGCAGACAGATTGGACACTTTTTTGGGACCAGTGACATTACAGTGTTTAGAGCTAAAAATTGCCACTGATCAATGTATAAATGACACTGGCAGGGAAGGGGTTAACACTAGGGGGCGATCAAAGGGTTAAGTGTTCCCTAGGGAAGTGTTTCTAACTGTGGGGGGAGGGGACTGACATGGAGCAGAGAGAGATCGCTGTTCCTAATCATTAGGAACAGCAGATCTCTCTACTCCCCTGTCAGAATAGGGATCTGTTTGTTTACACTGACAGATCACCGTTCTGGCTCTGTGGAGCGATCGCGGGTGGCCGGCAGACACTGCGGACGCTGGCCACAGGCATTGGCCCTGGTGATGTTAAAGCCATTAAAAAGGGACCACCGTACCGGTACGGCGATTTGCGCAGCTGAGCCATTCTGCCGCAGTATACAATGCTGTGAAAAAGTATTTGCCCCCTTTCTGATTTTTTTGCACATTTGTCACACTTAAATGACTCAGATCAAACAAATTTTATTATTACACAAAGATTACCCGAGTAAATACAAAATGCAGTTTTTAAATGATGGTTTCATTTATTAGGGGGAAAAAGCTGTCCAAACCTGCCTGGCTTTATGTGAAAAAGTAATTGCCCTCTAAACCTAATAACTGGTTGTGCCACCCTTGGTGGCAACAACTGCAATCAAGCGTTTGCAATAACTGGCAATGAGCCTTTCACATTGCTGTGGAGCAATTTTGGCCCACTCTTCTTTATAGAATAGTTTTTTTAATTCAGCCACATTGGAGGTTTTTCCAGCATGAACAGCCTGTGTAAGGTCATGATACAGCATCTCAATTGGATTTAAGTCTGGGCTTTGACTAGGCCACTCCAAAACCTAAATTTTGCTTTGTTTGAACCATTTGGAGGTGGACTTGCGGTTTCGGATCATTGTCCTGCTCATAACCCAAGTGCACTTGAGCTTGAGGTCAGGAACTGATGGCCGGACATTTTCTGGTAGAGCTCAGAATTCATGGTAAGTCGTCCAGGTCCTGAAGCTGCAAAGCAGCCCCAGATCATCACTCTACCACCACTATGTCTGATTGTTGCAATGATGTTCTTGTTATGAAATTCTGTATTAGTTTTATGCCAGATGTAACGGGACGCACACCTTCCAAAAAGTTAAATTTTTGTCTCATCAGTCCACAGAATATTTGCCCAAGGCCCCTTTCACACTGGGGCAGGAGATGTGATGGGGGTAAAGCTATTAGCGGTGCTTTACGGCCGCTAGCGGGGTGGTTTTATCCCCCGCTAGCGGGGTGGTTTTATCCCCCGCTAGCGGCCGAGAAAGGGTTAAAAAATAACAAAAAAAGCGCCTCTGCAGAGGCGCTTTGCTGGCGGTATAGCCGCGCTGCCCCATTGATTTCAATGGGCAGGAGCGGTGTATACACCGCTCCTTCACTACCCCGAAGATGCTGCTAGCAGGATTTTTTCCCGCCCTGCTAGTGCACCGCTCCAGTATGAAAGCCCTCGGGGCTTTCACACTGGAGACAAAGCAGCGGCTGTTTTGGGTCGGTTTGCAGGCGTTATTTTTAGCGCAATAGCGCCTGCAAACCGTCCCAGTGAGAAAGGGGTCTAAAAGTCTTGCAGTTAATCAAGATGTTTTTTGGTAAATGTGAGATGAGCCTTTGTGTTCTTTTTGGTCAGCAGTGGCTTTAGCCTTAGAACTCTCCCATGGATACCATTTTTGCCCAGTCTCTATTGTTGAATCATGAACACTGATCTTACCCGAGGCAAGTGAGGCCTGCAGTTCTTTAGATGTTGTTCTGGGTTCTTTTATGACCTCCTGGATGAGTCGTCGTCATGATCTTGGAGTAATTTTTGTAGGCCGGCCACTCCTGGGAAGGTTCACCACTGTTCCAAGTTATCTCCATTTGTGGATAATGGCTCTCCTTGTGGTTCACTGGAGTTCCAATGCCTTAGAAATGGCTTTGAAACCCTTTTGTTTCTAATCTGTTCTTGACTTTTTTTTTTAGATTGTGGCATGATGTGTGGCTTTTTGTGATCTGTTAGCATGCTTCACTTTGTCAGACAGCTTCTATTTATGGGATTTCTTGATTCAACAGGTCTGGCAGTAATCAGGCCTGGGTGTGGCAAGTAAAATTTAACTCCGCTTTCCAAAAAATTGTGGTTAATCACAGTTCATTCATGATTCAGCATGGGAGGGGGCAATTACTTTTTCACATAGGGCCAGGCAGGTTTGAACAGCTTTTTTCCCTTAATAAATGAAATAACTTAACTGCATCCTGGATTTACTCGGGATATCTTTTGCAATATTAAAATGTGTTTGATGATTTAAAGCGGGGTTCCACCCAAATTTTGAACAATATCTGTATGTATTCTCTTCCTTGCCTAGATGCTGACATGCCATTTAAAAAAATTTAAATCACCATAATTACCTTTTATTTTTCTATTCTTCTTTGCACTTCCTGGTTCTCCTCCCGTGGGAGTAGGCGTGTTTCTAGCCTCTCTTAGACTCCTGGGAGCTAGTCTCAGGCTTCCCAGGATGCCACTGAGCATGTGCGGGAACGAGCAGTGAATGCTGGGAGCACAGCATTCACCACATCCAGGAAATAAATGCTTGTGGGCTTCAAATGCCCACAATGAAGATGGAAACCGCCTGCAGTGAATAATATAAGTTATTCTTTCCGACGAAATCTGACACAGGCGGACATATTACACACAATATGTGAGTATGTAATGCTGAGAGGAAAAGTTTGTGAATGAACTAAAAAAAAAAAAAAAAACGATAGATAGGTGGACCCCCGCTTTAAATCATTTAAGTGTGAGAAATCTGCAAAAAAATTAAAAAAAAAAAATCAGGAAGGGGGCAAATACTTTTTCACAGCACTGTAACTAAGGCGGCTGGATGGCAGAAAGTTAAACACCCCCCTGCCATTTCTGGCTGCTGCCATCTTGAGTAAGGGCAGATGATTCATGTTGCATTTACTTTCTGGAATCTATCTGCCATTAGCTCAGGCTTGCAGGCAGGAGGGTGTTCTTAGCTGAGAAGAGCCCCTCCTCCCTCCAGAAGACTCCTGGGATGTATGATGTCAACTGCCTAGAAAAGAAACCAGAAGAAACATAAAAAAAAAAAAAAGGTTAATTTTATGTCCCTCACCTGATCCCCCTGTGCGGGTAAACTGTTGATCTGCATCTGTGCATTGTTTCAATAGAAATTATTGTACCAGAAAAAAAAAAAAAAAAAGTTTAAAAACACAATTAACTAGGATATCCCTTCCTATGTATTTACTAATGCTAGAAGCATAAAGATTAAAGATAGTCAATGTTGATTGAGAGAATGAAAGTGTTTGTTACCCCAACACTTCATATCCCTGATACGTGTCTGCTGTACCATGTATTGTATGAGGAAGTATCCTCTTCTCTTTGTATCGCTTCCTTTGTGTAAAATCTCCAGTGTTCCTGACAGTCCCTCTGCTTTCCTAGTAACCACTTAATTAACCAGCCCCAGAAGATTTACCCCCCTTCATGACCAGGCCATTTTTTGTGATATGGCACGTGTTACTTTAACTGACAATTGTGCGGTCGTGCGACGCTGTAGCCAAATAAAGTTTTTGTCCCTTTTCTTCCCACAAATAGAGCTTTCTTTTGGTAGTATTTGATCACCTCTGCATTTTTTCTTTTTTTTTATTGCGCTGACACTTTTTGGGGACCAGTGACACTAATACAGTGATCGGTGCTAAAAAAATATGTACTGTCACTGTACTTATGACACTGGCTGGGAAGGGGTTAACATCAGGGGCAATCAAAAGGTTAAGTGTGTGGCTAGCCAGTGTTTTAGTGTAGTGGGGGAGGTGCTTTTACCAGGGGATGGCACGTATACTGGTTCCTGCTTTGCAATAACACAGGATCCATGCCCGCCTACTGACAGAACGGTGATCTGCCTTGTTTACATAGACCGCCTGCTGTTCTGCCGGTGTACAAAGTGATCAACGGGTGCCGGCGGACACAGAGCCTGTGGGACCCGCTGATTGGCTCACGCTGTGTAGAATCATAGTGGGAGTGAGCCGCCGGCGGTGTGCACTCGTGTCTGCTACCCAGAAATGCAGGATCAGGTATATAGACACGTGATCCTGTGGAGCGCGGCCGCCCTGTAGCAGGAAAACTGCTATAGGGCAGTCAGCAACTGGTTAAAAACTGACCACACTAGACAGGAGAGCACACAGCGGTCAGTTCTCTAGCTATACTGGGAACTCAGCCTGCTCTCCTCCAATGGTCAGACGTGTCCTGACACCCCCCCCCCCCCAGCACAGACATTCACTGGGAAGATCAGTGTGCTGCTGCTTCTCCTCCCCCAGCTCTCTATCCAGCTGAAAACAGAGGGAATGTGATCACAAAAAAAAAAGGGTGAAAACTATTTATGTTTTTTTTATACCTGTATACAAATGGTTTGCCTTTCATTTCGGTTTTAAGCTGAATGGTTTGTTTTTCAGGGTGATGATTTACAATCACTTGAAGTTCTGCTTTATAGAACATTAGCAGCTGGAAAGATAATAAAGATGGTGGCGGTGATGTGTCACCATTGAAGGGTGGACCCTGTGGGGACACAGAGCATCATGTGGGCGGAGCTGAGAACCCCAGAGGACAGCTGTAGATGGTGTTCCCATAGAGGAGGTGACACAGGAGTGAAGGGAATGTACACAGCTCCTCCCCTCATTATCAGGGAAAGGTGAACCGTCTAGAAGTTACATTCATTGTGAACTTTCTCCTCACACATAAATCAGCCCCAGTACGACCTACACCCCCCATATCAGGCCGGTCTCTGCAGTCTCCTCACCTCCTTGTCCCGTTCTCTCCCCGCAGCCTCCTCTGCTCTCTGGGACTTGTAGTCTCCCAGACCTCCTGCTCCCCTCCTGGCCTTATTACCTCCCGCCGTCACACAGCAGCCGGCCAAACTACGCTTCCCACAATGCCCCGCGACCACCTACCTGTCCGACCCGCTGCAGGTAACAAAGCGGCTCCCCGAGCAGAGGATGGGACAGCCCGGCTGCGCCCCGAGGCATGCCGGGAGATGTAGTCTGAAGCGCCATGAGGGGCGGGGCTGCGTAGAGCGCGCTAGTCTGAGGGGCCTGACGTACACCGCGCTGCGCCTGCTAAGAGGGAAGGAAGGACGGCTCGGGGGAGCGCGGCTACTCGGGTGTTTGTGGAGGCCATAAGCGGTCTATAGACGGTCCTATACGGGGCAGGGAGGTGGTATGAAGGGAGGAGAGGGGTACACGGGAGACATGGGGCCCGGAGAGGTGGCACGGGAGGCATGACGCAGACATGGGGCCCGGAGAGGTGGGCACACACACGGTACGGTGCAGGCGGAGGAGATAAGAGCACATTGCTGGCCGGTATAGTGGGGGGAGGGGATGGTGAGCACACTGGCCGGTATAGTGGGGGGAGGGGATGGTGAGGAGAGAGACCTGAGGGTGCCGTGATACCTGCGCATGCGCGCGCACACTCTGGTGGTGGGGGAGGGGTTATAGATTCTTTATGCTGGTGGTGATCACTCTGGGTTTCTTAACAAATTAGAATTCAGATTTGATTATTGATGCCATTTATTAGCAGACATCTATTTTTATCCACACTGTGCATTATTGCATGATCCTGCAGCACCATGCAGCTTTGTGTGCACAAATACACGGGCGTTTCCCAATGTGGGGGGTCTTTAAGAATAAATGGCATCCCTGTGCGTCAGCGTGTTTTGCCTGCGGTTCTGGAACCTGTGTGATTTTTTTTTTTTTTTTTTTGCAAGCATTTCTGACCTGCACAAGTGTGACCCCCCCCCCCCAATGGACCCCTCCCCACGGACTAGGCCGAAGTCGCGGCCTCGCCTAAAAACTCGTGCCCGCAGCGCCTCGGGACCGGCGCGGTGAAAAAAAAAATTGATTTGCTTAAATTTTGAATCGATTTGACCTCTCAACTCGATTCAAGATTTAAATCGATTTTTTTTTTTTTTTTTTTCCCAGCCCTAGTTTGACCTCCTATTATATGGTTTAGAAAACTTGTATAATGTATGGCCAGCCTAATGGCCGTACAGCAGATCACACACCTTTTTCGCTTAATAGTCACAAGTAGAAATTGAATAGGTAAAGTCACGAAAATTCTCGTACGACAGAAAAAAAAATCAGAAGTGATGTCATGTGTTGTAATGTATTTGTATTGTATTTTTGGACGACAACTGTACTAACTAAACAAAAAATGTACGAACTGGAATCGTACAAGGAAAATTTTTGTGCATGTCCGATCGAATAATATCGGATGAACTGTCGTGATCGGCTGTCCTGAACACACGATCCGAAAATCGTACGATTGTTCCTCGGACGACAGTTTTTGTACGATATTCTGATCGTGTGTACGGGCCATTAGTGTGCGGGGTTTTTGTTTTTGTTTTTTTTTTTTGTTTTTTTTTGCTGATTCAAATGTGAAAAAACAAACCCCTTTTAGGGGAATTTATGAGAATCTGGAGCAGCTGTGCATGGCAACCAATCGGCTTCCATCTTTCATTTTCTCAGCCTAATTGAGCAAGATACTGATTGGTTGCTGATTGTACTAATTTAAAGTCATTATACAATTGTGTTCAGAAATGTCATATATATATATATATATATATATATATATATATATATATATTTATTTGCAGGCAAGATGATGTAAAGTTTGTTTCTTTTTGTTATTTTTTAATTTTGTGTTGTCAATGAGATACTTTGCTGCTGATCCTGCATTCGTGCTTCCACCTGGCAACTTGGAGAAACAAGAATTAAAAACAACTCTAAACAGGTTTGTTTTTCAAATTGCATGAATTTATTTTCCAGGCTTGTGATATGTGTCTAAAGGCCAGATGAGAGATCAGATTTAGTACAACTGTTGAGACTATGCATTACATGACAGCAGTATAAAGTAAACTACTTAGGGCTTGTTTACCCGCTTCAGCCCCAGAAAATTTTTCCCCCTTCCTGACCAGTGCACTTTTTACAATTTGGCACAGCGTCGCTTTAACTGACAATTGCGCGGTCGTTCGATGTTGTACCCAAACTAAATTTGCGTCCTTTTTTTTCCCCCACAAATATAGCTTTCTTTTGGTGGTATTTAACCACCTCTGCGGTTTTTATTTTTTTGCACTATAAACAAAAAAAAAGAGCCACAATTTTGAAAGGAAAAAAAACAATAGTTTTTACTTTTTGCTATAATAAATATCCCTAAATTAAAATAAATAAATAAATAAATAATTCTTTATCAGTTTAGGCCAATATATATTCTTCTACATATTTTTGGTAAAAAAAAAAAAAAATGTAACAAGTGTATATTGACTGGTTTGCACAAAAGTTATCGCATCTACAAACTATGGCAATGATTTATTGCATTTTTATTCATTTTTTTTTTTTTTTTTTTTGTGGTATTGCGACGGACACTTTTGACACTTTTTTTTTTTTTTTGGGACCATTGACAATTATACAGCAATCAGTGCTATAAATATGCACTGATTACTGTGTAAATGTCACTAGCAGGGAAGGGGTTAACACTAGGGGGCGATCAAGGGGTTAACTGTGTGTTCCCTCACTGTGTTCTAACTGTGGGGATGGGAGTGACTAGGAAAGGAGACATATCGTTTTTTTTCTACTTAGTTTACACACAAATCCCTGTGCTGGCGCTCGTGCGTGGCCGGCAGCAATCATGCCCGTTGGTCACGCGGATCGGCGCGCGCACCTTCTGGTGGCCGAAAAGCAGAAGGACGTACACGTACGGGATTTCTCCCAGGGAGCCATTCTGCCGCAGTATATCTGCGTGAGCCAGTCGGGAACCGGTTACACTTGAGTTGGCCCTCTGAAGAGCAATCCTTTTGATTTTTGCTCAGAGGGTGTTTGAAAGGTAATGAGGTGTCATTAGACTTTTTTTCATGTATATACATTTTTTTTTTTTTTTTTAATGGTAAACCATTGATACAATAACACACCTGTGTGATTTAAAGGGACAGCACAGCTACAAAAACAATAGGTTTTTTACACACATCTTTGCCTGATGAAGGAGCTCGCATGCTCCAAACGTGAGCTCGACCATGCCTCCCGTCGATCACTGCTGACCCACTTGTTTTGTGACCATCTTCGCCCTCTGAGCCGCCGGGAACTGCTGACCACCACCGCTGCCCAGCTGGACATCAGGAGCCCAAAGCTACTTATGCCATGCACAATTTGTCGCAAATTGTGAGCTGATATTACTTTTACTAAACATTGAATTTTAACTGACATACTGCACTCAGTGGTGCCGCTCCTCTCTCTATACTTGTCCCTCCCATGCATCCCCCTGCAGGCCCTGAAAATTCCTGTGCAAACGCCAGCAAAACTTGCTTTGGGCTCTTGCACATTTCCCACCATGTTAGCACTCTTGCCTGACACTGTGCAAAACAAAGGAGGCATTATTATTTTATTTTTTACCTGAGTGTGGCAGATCTTTGAGGAGTCCTAGTGGTAGAAGAGTTATGTGGTAGCATAAAACTAAGCTATCCAAATACAGCTTGGTTCTATTGTAGTAATCAGACAATGGACTTCATAAGTCCGCAACTTTGAAAAGTAAAGCTGGCTATAGACGAACCATGTATGGGCAGGCTGAATGTACCCAAGTTGATTGCTCAATCAACTTGGGTACATCCAGCCTGCCGGATTTACATGCGATTGCAAGTGGCTGTTATAGCCGCTAGCAATAATCACTCGGCAGGAGGGATTCCCGCATCAACACTGTGTTGATGGTGGAATCGAGCACATTTCTTTCCTGCATCCCAGGGTTGCAGGAAAGACATTTGGTCCGTCTATGGCCATCTTAACTTTGGACATTGAGGCCTCACGCACACTGGACGTTTTTTGACGTTTTTACAGCAGCCGTTTTTGGCTCTAGACATTTTTTTCTACAGTCATTAAACTCTCCATCATGTTATCCTATGTGTCCATGCACACATAGGCTGTTATCAGCAGTTTTGGGCAGTGGGGTTTTGAGCAGTAAAAAAAAAAACAAAACTAGTGGGTTCTGAGAGACGTTTTTCAGCTGTAAAAATGTTCAAACGTCGCTCACCAGCATTTAATGTTTTTGATCCATTGAAGGAAAAAAAACATTTAAAAAAAAAAACGCTAACGCGGAAAAACGCTAAAAACTGCTATTGCAGAAACATTGAAAAAAGTTGAAAACTCACTGGAGAGCTACTTACGTTTTTATAACGTTATTTTAATGTCCAGTGTGCATGAGGCCTTAAAATTCCAGTTTTATAGCAGATTGTTATTCCCATGTCTGGTAGTTATCTCAGTGTAGTTGCATTTGTATCATAACATTTTAGTGTTTCCTTATCCCAATTAACTGATTAGTTTGCTTTTTACCTTATCACCACAAATACAATAGGGGTTAACAGCACCGGACTCTGTAAACAGCCACTCCTTTTTAGACAAGCTGATACAAGTCCTGCTGGGTAATAGTGACCTTGAAATAGCCAGTATTGCTTTTAAAAAGGAAGAAAAAAAAACACTGGCACTTTATCAGAGCAGAAAAATGTATTTAGTGCTTGATTTTCTTTTTGACTGAAGCAAGTGAGACACCAATCATTTCAATTCATGGGGGAAAAAAACAGGAAGAGCATTCTGCCACTTGTCCTGTCAGTCATGTGACCTGCCTTTTCTTTAAATGGGGACACCCCAGGCTGAATTTACAAATCAGTTATAAAATACAGGTGCAGTATTTAGCAGACACCGCAGTGTCCCAGCATATAGCAGCATTCATTCTTTACAAACGGGCCCCAATACCTAATCAGACTTTACCATTCATCTACTAGAGCCAGGTACACACTATTGCCTTTTTTTTTTCCGTTCAACCAAAAACCTGTCGGCTCCGGTTAGATCCGCTGTACTACAGGGGTCGCCCCCCCCCCCGCCAGAATACTCTGATCAGCGCAGTCTGCCATTGGCCGAATGTTTTGGTTTTTTTTTTTCTTTAATCGGCAGCTGTCTCCCGACATTCGGCCCGTGTGTACCCGGCTTAGGTAGTCGGTGCTAAACATGAATTGTTGCAGCCCTTGTCTTACTATGGTGCACCCATAATTGTGACGTTTGTGCCCTTGATGGTACTTGCCCTCATTGCCTTGTGAGAAATATACTTAACCACTTGCCATCCAGGCCATTTCTGACACTGCCCCTACATGTAAAAATCTTTTTCTGCTAGAAAATTACTTAGAACCCACAAACATATAAAAATATAATTTTTAGCAGAGATCTTATGGAATAAAATGGTGGGTGTTGGAATTTTTTAGGTCAATACGGTATTTGCACAGCGATTTTATTTTATTTTTTTCCAAACGCAATTTTAAAAAAAAAACACTAGTCGGCCCAATATTTTTTGCATAATGTGAAAGATGTTAGTAAATAGATACCTAACATGTCACGCTTTAAAATTGCATCTGCCCGTGGAATGGCGGCAAACTACAGTGCTTAAAATTCTCCATAGGCAATGCTTTAATCAGGTTACCAGTTTAGAGTTACACAAGAGCTCTGGTGCTAGAATTATTGCTCTTGCTCTGACGTTCGTGACAATACCTCACATGTGGGTCGATCGCCATTTACAGATGCGTGCAGGTGTAACGTATGCGTTTGCGCGTACGCACAGTGGGATGGGAGCGCTTTCAAATTTTTTTGTTTATTTTTTTACAAAAAATATTTTTTTTACACTTTTTTTTTTTTTTTTTGTACTAACTTTATTGCTATCACAAGGGATGAACAACATCCCTTGTGATAGCATGGGCTGCGATAAGTCTTCTTTTTGGAGAGATTTGGGGTCTGTTAGACCCCAAATCTCTCCTCTGGCCTCCCATGTAGCCGATCAGACACAGATCGTTTAGATCGGCTACTTACCTGGCAGTTGCTGGCCAGGTAAACAAAGGGGAACCAGAAGTGACAAACTGCTCGTCGCTCCTGGTTTCCAGGGTTACAGAGAGGGGAACCACGTCCATTCCTCTCTGTACAGGGCAACCATGGACGCTGGCCTCCGCTATGAGACTGGAGAGGCGGCGGAGGGAGGAGGATGGGACCCCCTTCCGCCTCCTGCAGAAGTGATCGAGTGGCTAATTAGCCACTTGGATCACTTCTGCCTTGAAGAGAATCGCTGACTGAAAAGTCCAATACCAGAATGATGCCTGTAGGTGCAGACATTATCTTGGTATACCACTGAAACGGAAGGACATCCACGTACGCCCTCCTGGCGGGAAGTGGTTAAAGTATAACTAAAGGAATTTTTCTTTTCAGCTCTGGTCAGAGTGGAGAAGTGTATAAAGGCATGTCACATGTATTGGCCTCTCTGTACGATCCCGATCCTAAGGGATGGCGGGTTTGGGCGCTGGTGGAGGCACCTCTGCTCTGGTGGTTTCCAGGGCTCAGAGTGTATCCCAGAGTCGCGCCCTCGTCAGCTGTGACGTCAGTGGGTATGAAGGGCCGCCCACTGATGTCACAGCTGACGAGTTGCCATTTTTTAATGTATTAGATTATGAACTTTACTGATCATACTACTGATGAGCGCTGCTGTCTCCCTGCTTTCTTGTTCAGAACTACTTTCTCCCTGTCAGCTGGCTGCACACACTGAGGGTAGAATCTGCAAAGACATTTTAACCCTTTACTATTGAACGCTATACTGACTTTTTCACCATATACTTTATAATCCTTATTATTTTATGGTTTACTTTACTTTTTCTTATGCATGAATCCTTCATTCTTATGATCATTGTTTTAAACATTTTTATAACTGGTGTTCCTTTTTATTTTTTTTATTTGATCTCAACTTTTTTAGAACGAGCCAGGTGAAATGGGGTTCCTTTTTTACACGTTGCCATTGGCCCCCATATTTTGATCTATCAGATTTTTTTTTTTTTTTTAAATCTTTTTATCTGCCCACCGCATTTCCTTGTCACTTCCCAAGCGCCACTGCACAACCCTTTATCGGACAGGCTGAGACCTGTAGGGCTTGTCTGCAGGAGTCTGACATTGCATTTGTGATCCAGTGATTATGCAAAAATATGTGCATTTATTTTGTCCCAAAAAGTGAACTTATCCTTTTAATTTCTACTTTATTCCTTATGTGCTTTGTTGTTTGCCTTTGTATCCCAAACACAGTATTATAAATCAGACTTTACAGAACAGATGTTTGTCCATGCTGTTAGTATTAATGACGTATTTTTTTAATGGCAGGATGAGCTCAAAGGAGGTTGGTTAGAGCAACCTTACAGTCTGAATATTCCTACTGCAGCAGCCTTGACTGGTGAGTAATTTGTGGGGTGGCAAGACTGATATATATTGAGCTGGTTTCTTTTTAATGAATTATGTATAGTGTTTAAAGTAGTACACTTGCCCCTAAGTGCATAGTGCCCTAAATGTAAGTACCACTTGGTACAGCGTTTAGCCTTGCCCAGCAGCAGTGTATTTCAGCATGCCATAGACCTCTGATAGGCTGCAGGTGTCAGGACTGGACACTGCATATTTGCCTCACGGGTGCGCTAAAACACAATGATTGCATTCACATGAGCTAAATGCCTTTGTGTGCAAGAAGCTTAAGGCCCCCCTTTCACATGGGTGCCTCAGCTATGCGGAATCCCCTTGCTCAGGGGGGGACCTAATCCCTGCTGAACAGGTGGATGACAGGTCGGTGTCTGCTCTGCTATGCAGAAAGAACACAGCCCCGCTCTCTATGGGGCAGTCAGATGGAAACGGACAGGCATTCCACCAGACTGATGGGGATTAGGACAACCATCTGTCTGTTTTTATCGGATTGGAAGGTGGTGGGTGTTAGCGGACTAGGCTGGGATGAGCTGGGCGATTTTCTCATTAAAAAAAAAAATCAATTTGCTTAAATTTTGAATTGATTTGACCTCTCAATTCGATTCAAGATTTAAATAATTTTTTTTTTTCCCCAGCCCTATAGCTGACATCCGCAGCTGCATAGAAGAGACTGGAGGGTCTGATCACGTCTGCCTAAAAAACTGACAGGCGGACCTGATCGAACAGCTGGTGTGAAAGGTGCCTTCAGCATTTTTGTTTCCAGTCGGACCCACAAGAGTTGCACTCAGAGAGGAGCAATATAGTGTAATCATTGTACAACACTAATATTGAGGAAGCAGAGTCTGTATGTCTGATAAGCAAATATGTCTGCCTTTTGTACTTTGTACAAATTATAAACCTTTACGCCTGACAACTGATATGAAAAACTTTGGAAAAATTATTTCTCTTTCCGTTTGTCAACTCACTTTCAAAGGCCTGCTCATAAAAACTAGAAGTGTGTGTGTGTGTGTGTGTGTGTGTGTGTGTGTGTGTGTGTGTGTGTGTGTGTGTGTGTGTGTGTGTGTGTGTGTGTATATATATATATATATATATATATATATATATATATATATATATATATATATATATATATATATATATAAATGATTGCGGTGATACTTCACATGTGTGGTTTGGACACCGTTTACACATGCGGGCTTCTACGCGCAATTTTTTTTTTTTTTTTTTTTTTTTTTTTTCTTATTCTTTATTTTTACAGTCTTTTTTTTTTTTTTTTTTTTTTAAATATTACTTTTATTCCTATTAAACGGAATGTAAACATGCCTTGTAATAGAAATAAAGCATGACAGGACCTCTTAAATATGTGATCTGGCGTAAAAAAGACCTCAGATCTCATATTTACACCTAAAATGCAATAAAAATCAGCAGGGAGAATCCTGGATGGCCGAGGCACTCGTGGACATCACTGGGTAGAGGGGGATCAGGTAAGTATTAGGAGGGCTGCTGGCCGCACACAGAAGGTTTTCATCTTGCTGCATAAAATGCATTAAAGTGATGGTAAAGGCTCGTGTGTTTGTGATTTAACCACTTCCCGCCCGCCCTATGGCGGATTGACGTCCGGGAAGTGGTTGTGTTATCCTGACTGGGCGTCATATGACGTCCAGCAGGATAACATGCCGCAGCGCGCCCCCGGGGGCGCGCAGCGCGGCGATCGGTGGAGCGGTGTGTCAGTCTGACACACCGCTACACTGATCTTGGTAAAAAGCCTCCGGCGGAGGCTCTTTACCACGTGATCAGCCGTGTCCAATCACGGCTGATCACGCTGTCAATAGGAAGAGCCGTTGATCGGCTCTTCCTCACTCGCGTCTGACAGACGCAAGTAGAGGAGAGCCGATCGGCGGCTCTCCTAGCAGGGGGGGTCTGCGCTGATTGTTTATCAGATCGCAGATCACCACACTGGACCACCAGGGATCGCCACTAGGACCACCAGGGAAGGGGCAACATGTGGATGGCCAGGTATGTACCCCATGGCCATCCACATGTGCCCAGTATGCCAAATCTGTGCCAATCAGTGCCCACAAATGGGCACTGATTGGCACAATTATGTTGCAGTGATGCCCAGCAATGCCACCCTTAGGGGCATCACTGCAAACAAGTAATGCCACCAGTGCCACCCATCAGTGTCCATTCATGCCACCTGTCAGTGCCCATCTATCAGTGCCCATCCGTGCCCATCTGTGCCAACTATCAGTGCCACCCATAAGTGCCCATCAATGCCACCTACAAGTGCCCATCAATGCCACCTATTAGTGCCCATCCGTGCCGCCTATTAGTGCCCATCAGTGCCGCATACCAGTGCCACCTATCAGTGCCCATCAGTGCCGCCTATCAGTGCCCATCATCAGTGCCACCTCATCAGTGCCACCTCATCAGTGCCCGTCAGTGCAGCCATATCAGTGCCCGTCAGTGCAGCCATATCAGTGCCCGTCAGTGCAGCCATATCAGTGCCCGTCAGTGCAGCCATATCAGTGCCCGTCAGTGCAGCCATATCAGTGCCCGTCAGTGCAGCCATATCAGTGCCCGTCAGTGCAGCCATATCAGTGCCCGTCAGTGCAGCCATATCAGTGCCCGTCAGTGCAGCCATATCAGTGCCCGTCAGTGCAGCCATATCAGTGCCCGTCAGTGCAGCCATATCAGTGCCCGTCAGTGCAGCCATATCAGTGCCCGTCAGTGCAGCCATATCAGTGCCCGTCAGTGCAGCCATATCAGTGCCCGTCAGTGCAGCCATATCAGTGCCCGTCAGTGCAGCCATATCAGTGCCCGTCAGTGCAGCCATATCAGTGCCCGTCAGTGCAGCCATATCAGTGCCCGTCATTGAAGAAAAAAACGTACTTATTTACAAAAAGTTTTAACAGAAACAAAGAAAAACTTGTTTTTTTTCAAAATTTTCGGTCTTTTTTTATTTGTTGCGCAAAAAATAAAAACCGCAGAGGTGATCAAATACCACCAAAAGAAAGCTCTATTTGTGGGAACAAAATGATAAAAAAATTGTTTGGGTACAGTGTAGTATGACCGCGCAATTGTCATTCAAATTGCGACAGCGCTGAAAGCTGAAAATTGGGCTGGGCGGGAAGGTGTCTAAGTGCCTGGTATTGAAGTGGTTAAGGAAATTTAAAAAAAACACAATATACTTACCTCCTCTGCAGTTGGATTTGCACAGAGCAGCCCGGATCCTCTTCTCGGGTCCCTCTTTGCTGCACATAGCCCCTCCCTCCGTTGAGTGCCTGTCAGCCAACAGCTTGCTACAGGGGGCACCCAGGCTGAGTCAGAGCTCCGTGTATCTATTGTCATGGAGCCCCAACCTGACCCCGTCCCCCTCTCTCCCCTAATTGGCTGACTGACAGCCGCTGCTCTGTCTCAGCCAATCAGGAGGAGTTTCCTGGATGGCTAAGGGGATCGTGGACATCACTGAAGAGAGAAGGGGCTCTGGTCGGCAATTAGGGGGATGCTGGGGGGGCTGCTACACATGGAAGGTTTTTTATCTTGACTCATAGAATGCGTCAAGATAAAAAACCTTCTGCCTTTGCAACCCCTTTAACACACAGAGAAACAGCCCTGGGACCTTTATAAGCACCATTCATGTTTTTGCCTTTATTTATAACAGTAAATATGTAGTACTGTGGAAAGCATTGGTTCTGTAAAAATTTTAAAAAACTGTTTTATTTTCCTGATAGGATTTAGTGAAGGAACTCTGGGACCCGAAAACACTCAGCCACAGGAGCCCGGTGGGCCTTCATCCTATTGGCCGCCGGCGCAGGAGCCCGGTGGGCCTTCATCCTACTGGCCGCCGGCGCAGGAGCCCGGTGGGCCACCATCCTACTGGCCGCCGGCGCAGGAGCCCGGTGGGCCACCATCCTACTGGCCGCCGGCGCAGGAGCCCGGTGGGCCACCATCCTACTGGCCGCCGGCGCAGGAGCCCGGTGGGCCACCATCCTACTGGCCGCCGGCGCAGGAGCCCGGTGGGCCACCATCCTACTGGCCGCCGGCGCAGGAGCCCGGTGGGCCACCATCCTACTGGCCGCCGGCGCAGGAGCCCGGTGGGCCACCATCCTACTGGCCGCCGGCGCAGGAGCCCGGTGGGCCACCATCCTACTGGCCGCCGGCGCAGGAGCCCGGTGGGCCACCATCCTACTGGCCGCCGGCGCAGGAGCCCGGTGGGCCACCATCCTACTGGCCGCCGGCGCAGGAGCCCGGTGGGCCACCATCCTACTGGCCGCCGGCGCAGGAGCCCGGTGGGCCACCATCCTACTGGCCGCCGGCGCAGGAGCCCGGTGGGCCACCTTCCTACTGGCCGCCTGCGGTGGAGGAGCCGATGGAACTTATTGGACCAGTTTGCTTTTTTGTATTTTTTTTTTTTTTTTTTCTTTGCTGTTTTAATACCTTGTTGCCATATCATGGGGGAAGTTTATCAAGCAAGGTGCTGAATAAATGAACAGCGAATGGAAGTGAAACGCAGTCTTTTTTTAGATACATCTTCTACAACTGTTATAGCCTGTTTAATATTTTACATGCATAGCTAACATCTTCATAAAGCCTATTTTTAAAAAAAAATAACAAACCTGTTATACTTCCCAATTGCAGAGCAGTCCTGATCCTCTTCTTCTGGGGTGCCCCACTGGCGCTCCAGGCCCCTCCCCTTCATCGGATATCCCCACAGAAAGCCACTTTCCATGGTGGCACCCGTGCAGGCTCGCACCCAAGTCCCGCTGCTGTGTCCATTAAAACAGACAGCGGAACCCTGCCCTGCCCCCGCTTTACAGCTTTTGATTGACAGCAGCGGGAGCCAGTGGCTCCTGCTGATATCAATCTGTCCAATTGGGAGAGCAACAGCAGCTGGAGCCACTGCGATTGTGCACATCGCTGGATTAGATCGGGCTCAGGTAAGAATAGGGTGGGGGGGGGGGGAGGATGGCTGAAGCACAAAGTTTTTGACCTTAATGCATAAGGGTGAAAAACCTTAAGGCTCTACAGCAACTTTAATTTGACTCAAAACCATTAGAGAGTTTACTTTCTTAATACACAGCTGTTTGTGTTCATTGGATTGGGGAGGGGGGGGGAGGGAGGGACAAAACAGCTAGCAGATTGAATCTCCCATTCCCATTTTAAGCTTTCCCCCTTTGCACCTGGATTGATAAATACCTCTGAGTTTGGCTGCCTTTACTAATGTAAAAACTGATTTTGTGTAAGAAGGCTGATGTATGCATTGTCTGTGTGTAAAAAGTAAAAAAAAAAAAAAAGTTGATGTACTTAACAATGATATTAAAATACTGTTATTTACATAGTGTAATATTGAAGTGTTTGTTCCTGAGAGGATGTTTGTGAATTCCTAATGAGTGATGAGACATTATGTAAGATCCCATCTCTTTATGCCAGTTACAGCATGTCCTGTGCATGTACAGGGATGTCATCCTGAAGGTGAGTCAGCTCATAGTGACAGTATAGAACATTTTCAAAGTATGTCTGGTTTATTAAAGGAAATGGCTACAGTTGTTGATTATCTATCTAGATAAGACGCAGCAATGCTTAACTTAAGCGGGTTGTAAAGTCTCGTTAAAAAATAAAAAAAAACATGTTATACTCCTCTGTGCAAGGGTTTTGCACAGCATGGCTCTGATCCTCCTCTTCTGGGGTCCCTCCGCGCTGCTCCAGGCTCCTCCTCCTCTTCTCGAGTGCCCTGACGGAGTAGCACTTTCCCTGGGGGGCACTCGTGCGGGCACGCTCCCGTTTTGTGCTGCGTCCATTGACACAGACAGCAGGGGGGTGTCCCTGTTTCCAGGAGGAGGACTGTCATTGGCCACTGCTAAAGCCAGTCACAGTATAAAGAACAGTGTAGCGCTGGACTAATAAAAAAGAGCACATATATTGATATATGAAAATATGCCAGGACCCAAAAAATTATCTTGGGTCAATAAGTGATATAAAAAAAATAATCAGTGTAGCACTAATATAAAGTGCACATATATAATAAGGACACGTGAACTGTTCAAACTTAAATCATCATAAAATAATATAAAAAAATCATATAAGTGATAATCCTTATACATGCGAGTCCATACCGTGAAGGGTATATACAAAGAAAAAGTGCAAAAAATAAACAATAAAGCCAGTCACAGGCCTGCTAGCCCCGCTCACCTGCTTGAGGAAGATGACTCACTTGGTTGCCACTACCATTCTCAGAAAGAAGGGATTTCACTGTGATTGAGAAAACCACAATCAGGTGACAGTTTGTGGAATTACTGTTGAGCTTCTGGAAACTTTGTTGAAATTATTCCTGAACCTTTGCGTCACTTACTACTGAACCTCTGCACTCTGTGTCCCTTTAAGCCACAGCTAGTATTCAGCGCAATGAAAGTCACCCCCAACTTTTGCTGTGGCGCAGAGCACCGCACTTTTTTTTAGCTGCAGGGGCCCAACTTATGATCCTGCACACAGGCCCACTGCTTTCAGAAAATACCCTTGACCTGAGCTTATCATTGCACATCTATTCCAGATGCTTGTATGTGACATCACATACAAGCACGTGGGCTGGATGCGAGAGGTGGATCAGCAGGATGAGTGTGCCAGGGTAGGTAGATGTGTCTCATCTCTGCTTCCTTTCACCACTCCGCATATCATAGATATGAGAGAAGGGTACAGCGGTGGGGAAAATGAGCAGGAAGGGTACAGCGGTGGGACAGATGTGCAGGCAGGTACAGTGGTGGAACAGATGAGAAGGGCGTTCAGCAGTGGGACAGAAGAGCAAGGGGGTACAGTGATGGAGCAGATGAGAAGGTTGTTACAGTGGTGGGACAGAAAAGCAGGGGGTGGGGCAGATGTGAAAGGTGGTGTATTGGTGGGACAGATGAGCAGGGGGTTACAGTGGTGAGACCGATGTGCAGGAGGTACATGGTGGCGCCAGATGGGTTCAGTATTAGGACAGATGAGAAGGTGGTACAGTAGTGAGACAGAAGAGCATAGGGATACGGTGGTGGAGAAGATGTGCAGGGAGGTACATTGATGGGGCAGAAGAGCATTGGGGTTCAGTGGTGGGAGAGATGAGAAGGGGGTTTAGCGGTGGGGCAGATAAGGAGGGGGTTACAGTGGTTGAGGAGAAAGGAGGTACATTAGTAGGACAGATGAGTAGGGGGTTACAGTGGTGGGGCAGAGATGAAAGGAGGTACATCGATGGAACACATGAGCAGGGGGTTACAGTGGTGGGGCAAAAGAGCAGGGGGGACAGATGAGAAGATAGTTCAGCGGTGAGACAGAATAGCATTGGGGTACAGCAGTGGAGCAGATGTGTGGGGGGGGGGGTACATTGGTGGGGCAGATGACAAAGGGGGAACGGGGTTACAGTGGTGGGGCAGTGATCTGAGGTTTGAAGGTGCATGAATTGGGGCTGATCTGAGGTTTGAAGGTGCATGAATTGGGGCTGATCTGAGGTGTTCTAAAATCAGCACGCTCAATTTCTTTGAAAATATTTTTCTGGACACACTGTGCTCAAAAGGTTGCCTACCCCTGCTTTAAATCATACAATATTGTGCAAAAAGTTACTATGTCTACCCCTCACCTCAGCAGCTGTGATTACAGGTTTCTCCTGATAACGCAAAAAATATATTGCTGTATTGAGGTTATTTTTTTTTTTAACAAGTTTAATTTCAATATGCTATACATTTATGCTACAGGCATCATCCCTGTATTGTTTTTTTTCAGCCAGCGCTTTTATGTTATGCTAATTAGCTGCTGGATTGCATTTTCTAGGCAGTGGGAGGGAACATCCCTCCCGCTGCCCCACCAGTGTCTCTCTGGTGCCCCCGGGTAATCATAGAGCTGTCTGGACCAGACAGTCCCTGGCCATCTCTATGGTTCTATAAGGCCGGGAAACGACATCATGCTGTCACTTCCTGTTAGGACAGATGTAAACACTGCCATTTTTTGTTTTGGAAAGCATGAGCTGACTGGCCTTTTATTTTTTTATTTTTTTTTTGCTTGCTCGTGCTTTCCAGGGTAGAGGAGAGATCTGGGGTCTTATAGAGCCCAGATGTCTCCATAAAGATGACCTGTCATGTGTTATTTCTTTCACAAGGGATGTTTACAATTCTTGTGAAAGGAAAAAAGTGATTAAAAAAAAAAACTAAATTTAAAGGGATATTGTAACGCCCACAATTTTAGTCTCTAGGGACTCTGCTTTAAAAAAAAAAAAGAAATTTTTAAAACTTTTCTTGCCTGGTCAAGAAAAGTAACATTTTGAATCTAAAATGTTTAGCCTACAGTGTTTTACAATCATAGGCCTCTTTCAGCATTTATAAGAGCAGTGTGAACAGCAAGCTTTGAAAAAGCATTTCCAAAACTTTTACAATACTATTCGGCTCCTGTGTATAAATGCTGAACACAGATCCTAATGCGAGTGCTGATTGCCACTTTAAGCAAGCGGCTAACAGGCTTCAGCACTAAAAGAAATTTGTTGAAAGCCTGCTAGCAGCTTGTTTAAAGTGGCAATCAGCACTCCCTTTAGGGTCTGTGTTCAACATTTACAGACCAGTTGAATGGTACTTTAAAAACTTCAAAGCTTGATGAAAGCTCTGCAAATGCTTTGTCAAGGCTTGCTGTTCACACTGCTCCTGGTGTTAAACTGTCCTAAATAAACCAATTACACAACCTCAAACCTTGCCTCAGTCGTTAGGACCACTTCATGTTTCTATTTGAGTAAATACCATCAGTTTGAGGGTGTTTTTTTTTAGACCGTGTGGAAAAAGGACTATTCACCTACCATGCATACACACTGTTCAATGAATGGCTTTGTACCCATACTGCACATAAAGTACAGAGCTAAAGGGCAGAAATTGCTGAAACCTGGCAAATTCAGGGCTTGCTTCAAGAAAAGGCTTTGTGGTGTTGGACAGGGGCACACAGTAAGCTCTAAGGCACAGTACTGCAGGGAATAAATTATGGGTTGGCTTAAAAGTAAAATTTTTACATTTACTTAAACACCCTTCCTAACAGGCTAATTTCCCTTCTTTCAGGACAGCACCTGAGAGAGTGGCTCCTCCCTTTGCCAAGAGGAAACACCTCTTCCACCGAAATTTAAAAGGAGGTTCTTTCCCACATGTTGCCAGTTTTTGTGTTTCCTCTGGAAGGAACACTTAGTGGGGAGTCAGGAGCTCTTAGGTGCTATCCTGAGAGGCCAGGCTTCCTGCTCCACCATTTTTCTATTTTTATCTCAGAGAGCTGTTCCTCCCATTCCACAGGATGCTGCTGGGTGGGCTCCTCCCTCTCCAAAGTGCTCAGGGAGAGTCGGGGCTGCTGTGGGCATCACTCCTGGGTGGCGTTGAGGTGCAGGCGGACATCATTTTTTTCCTTTGCTTCCCCCTAACACCGCTACCATCTTGGGGATGGCATTCTGTGACTGCATCCGCCGGAAGTGAGGTGGGTGAAGTGAAGGGGTGGCGCCCACTGAGCAGGCGCACAGTGTCATTTCTGCCAGAAGTCGCAGGGGGAGAAGGGAGGAACGGGGCTGGTGCATATTTGCTGGTTCCGGAGCTGCGCTATTGGAGTCCGGAACCGGCGTCCAGCCACACACATACACACTGCTCTCCTCTATGGTATTGATGGTGGCAGCAAGTGACACAGGCACCAGCAAGGCCCAGGTAAGCGGCAGATGTGATACTGCCCTACGTTACTTTGGGATCTCTCTCTCTCGATGGCAGGGGCCTGTCTGGGCACCTGAGGCGGCGGTTGTGCACCTGTGGTGAGCCTCCTTTGAAATGGCAGGTTGTGTCACTGGGATGTTTTTTTCTGTTTCTTTTTTGTTTCACAGCAGACCAAGACTTCTGATCTGGTGGCAAAAAGGATGTGTCCTTCATGTACCTTGGGAGTTATTTACGAAAGGCAAATCCACTTTGCACTACAAAGTGCACTTGAAATTGCACTAAAAGTGCAGTTGCTGTAAATCTGAGGGGTAGATCTGAAATGAGGGGAAGCTCTGCTGATTTTATTATCCAATCATGTGCAAGCTAAAATGCTGTTTTTTTTAATTTTCCTTGCATTTCCCCCTCGGATCTACAGCGACTACACTTCCAAGTGCAATTTCAAGTGCACTTTGCACTTGTAGTTTGCACTTGTAGTGCAAAGTGGATTTGCCTTTCGTAAATAACCCCCCTTGTGTCAAATTTGTTTTGATTTGCTAGTTAAAGAAGAAGCTTCTCCCGCATGCAGCAATTTGATTGCATCAGTTAAAAAAGAGCTGGATGCCACCATTCAATCGTTTCGCTCTTCACTAGCAAATCCATCCCTGAGTCAGCCAACTACCTCACAGTCCTCTCAGGGCTCACTATTAGTCCCGGTGATAGAGACTGAGGCAGCTCCCACCCAAGAGGGACATTCCCCCTCCCATTCTAAGGAAAAATCCAATGAGGAGGAGGAGGAAGGTATGGAGAATGCACCTACTAAATACAAATTGTTAGAACATGTAGATGGCCAGTTAAAAGCGATTTATACTACGCTGGGTCTGGAAGAGGAAAGAAAATTATCTCTGCATGACAGGATGTAGGCAGGTCTCAGTGAGCCTAACAATCTTACTTTTCTTGTGCACTCAGTAATTTCTGAGGCTATTAAGGAGGAATGGGCAGAACCAGAAAGAAAGCCTTTCTTTCCTAAAGCCCTTAACCACTTAACCCCCGGTCCATTTGGCTGCCTAAAGACCAGAGGACTTTTTACAATTTGGCACTGCGCTGCTTTAACTGGTAATCGCGCAGTCATGCAATGCTGTACCCAAGTGACATTTGCATCCTTTTTTTCCCACAAATAGAGCTTTCTTTTGATGGTATTTGATTGCCTCTGCGATTTTTATTTTTTGCAATATAAACGGAAAAAGACCGAAAATTTTGAAAAAAAATTATATTTTCTACTTTTTGTTATAAGAAAAATCCAATAAACTCAATTTTAGTCATACATTTAGGTCAAAATGTATTCAGCCACATGTCTTTGGGAGAAAAAAAAAATGTCAACAAGCATATATTTATTGGTTTACGCAAGTTATAGCATCTACAATCTGCCTATCTCAATTCTTGAGGTGCTAAAATGGCAGGGCAGTACAACCCCCCCCCCCCCCCCCCAAATGACACAATTTTGGAAAGTAGACACCCCAAGCTATTTGCCGAGAGGCATGTTGAGTCCATGGAATATTTTATATTTTGCCTCAAGTTGCGGGAAAATGACTTTTTATTTTTTTTTGCACAAAGTTGTCACTAAATGATATATTGCTCACACAGGCCATGGGCATATGTGGAATTACACCCCAGAATACATTCTGTTGCTTCTCCTGAGTACGGGGATACCACATTTTTGGGACTTTTTGGCAGCCTAGCCGCGTACAGGGCCCCGAAAACCAAGCACCATCTTCAGGATTTCTAAGGGCGTAAATTTTTTATTTCACTCCTCACTACCTATCACAGTTTTGAAGGCAATAAAGTGCCAAGATGGCACAACCCCCCCCCCCCCCCATGACCCAATTTTGGAAAATAGACACCCCAAGCTATTTGCTGAGAGGCATGCTGAGTATTTTGCAGCTCTCATTTGTTTTTGAAAATGAAGAAAGACAAGAAAAATGTATTTTTTTTTCTTTTTTCAATTTTCAAAACTTTGTGACAAAAGCGAGATCTGCAAAATACTCAACATACCTCTCAGCAAATAGCTTGGGGTGTCTACTTTCCAAAATGGGGTCATTTGGGGGGTTTTGTGCCATGTGGGCATTCCATGGCCTCTGAAACTGTGATAGGCAGTGAGGAGTGAAATCAAAAATTTACACCCTTAGAAAGCCTGGAGGCGGTGCTTGGTTTTCAGGGTCCCGTATGCTTTAAAATTGCGCACAAACGTGCATTGGCGACAAACTACATACATCTTTAAAAGCCTTTACAGGTTACCACTTTATATTTACAGAGGAGGTTTACTGCTAAAATTACTGCCCTCGATCTGACCTTCGCGGTGATATCTCACATGCATGGTGCAATTGCTGTTTACATATGACGCCAGACCGACGATTGTTTTCGCCTTTGCAGGGGGGGGGCAGGGGTGCTTTTTTTAATTTGTTTTATTTATTTTGCTTTTTAATTTTATTTTTAAACTGCTCCTTTCATTTTTTTTTATCATTTTTATTGTTATCTCAGGGAATGAATATCCCCTATGATAGCAATAGGTAGTGACAGGTACTCTTTTTTTTTGAAAAAATTGGGGTCTATTAGACCCTAGATCTCTCCTCTGCCCTCAAAGCATCTGACCACACCAAGATCGGTGTGATAAAATGCTTTCCGAATTTCCCAATGGCGCTGTTTACATCCGGCAAAATCTAAGTCATGAAATGCTCGTAGCTTCCGGTTTCATAGGCCATAGAGATGATTGGAGCCATTCTGGTCTCTGTTCAGCTCTATGGTCAGCTGGTGGAACCACCGGCTGCATTCTCAGGTTCCCTGTTGGGACAGGGGAGCCAGAGAAAACCATGGAAGACGGTGGGAGAGGACACATTCCCTCCCACTACTTGTAAAAGCAGTCTAGAGGCTAATTAGCAGCTAGGATTGCTGTTACATGAAAGCCGACCACTGGCTGAAAAGAATGATACCAAGACGATGCCTAAACCCGCAGGCATTATTCTGGTATAACCACTCAAAGTCCAGCAACATACCAGTACGTTGCTGGTCCTTGTTGGGCATATATTGTAATCTTTTTTTTTTCATGCAGCCTGTGGGCTGAACGAAAAAAAGAGATTGATTAGTGGGTATCCCTTCATCCATCCACTTCTAATGATGCGCATACATGCACCATTTTGTTTTTAACTGTGGTGGTGAAATCACCTCCTACAGCGCTGGAGTCATGGCTTTATGTATCGTGGGAGCAAACGCTGTTGCTGTCAAGATAAATAAATCAGTGCTGCAGCTGAATGGCCTAAAAAATATATGCCGAAGCATGGGGGCATCCGCCCCAAAAGTTAGGAGCAAATTGCTCCTCCACCCCTGCTGCCCCCATGCTTCGGCATATATGCTCTTTTTTCTAACTGTGGTGGTGAAATCGCCTCCTACAGAGCTGGAGTCACGGTTTTATTTATCGTGGGAGCAAACACTGTTGCTGTGAAGATAAATCAATCTGCGCCGCAACTGAATAGCGCACCTGCTAAGCAAGTGATGGTTAACAATAAAACAAAGTAACATTACAGTATAACAGTAAGACATACCATACCTGCAAAGCAAATACAAAAAAAAATTGTAAAAAAGAAAACATTTTTCAACGCAATCTGTGCCTAAAATATATATATATATATGCAGAAGCATGGGGGCATCAGCCCCAAAAGTTAGGAGCAAATCGCTCCTCCACCCCTGCTGCCTCCATGCTTCGGCATATATGCTCTTTTTTTTTAACTGTGGTGGTGAAATCACCTCCTACAGCACTGGAGTCATGCTTTATGCATCGTGGGAGCAAACGCTGCAGCTGAATCTACGCTGCAGCTGAATGACGTACTTGAAAACTAAAAAATGGTTAACAATAAAACACAGTAAAGTATAAAAAAATGACATACCTGAAAAGCAAACATGATAAAACATAATAACAATAAAGCATTGCAGAATAGAATACAGTAAAAAAGAGCAGAACAATAGAGAGAGAGAACAATAAAACGGCAACTATTTTTTTTTTTATTTTATATATATTTTTTTTTATACTTTTATTTGTAACTGTAAGGGTTCGGTTCCAGGTTCGGGTCTCTCAAAATGTGATGGCATCTTGGGAGACCCTGTGAAAGTGTCCTAGTCTGTGCAGTGCTGTACTCTCCGCTAAAACTCCACTAGTGTATGGTAGCGTTCAAAACATTCACCAATGCAAAGACCAGGATTGTCAGGACAGGAGGGACAATAATAGCGGGTGTCACGCCTATATCCGCGCTTGCTACAGACACGACATCTTCTTTGGGGGGCTCGTTGGGTAGAGGTACTAGAGAGGACATACGGAAAATGCCTCTCGTGCAGCCGGCTTACTGCATTTGGATTGGGAAGGTGAGGTGGAGCAACATCTGGAAACAGCAGGGCTCTGACGATCCCTTACTGGAATTTAAGGAAGGATCCAGTCCGTCCTGAAGCTCTGTATAGCACATGAGCGTTCAGCAAAGCCAATGGAAATAAGTATACAGACACTTTTTTGTACCAGCGTTTGGCCTTACGGCCAACTAGGTACGACGCCAACAACTAGTCGTTGAGGTCCACCCCTCCCATATTTTGGTTATATTTATGGACACAGAGGGGTTTCTCCACAACACCAGTCACAGTAGGAATTTGGACCGTCGTGTCTGCATGAAGGGAGGACAGAACGAAAACATTGTTATTATCCCTCCACTTCACAGCGAGCAAGTTATTACACTTCAAGCAGGCTCTCTCCCCAGCCTAAGTGGGAATCTACAAGCCTCTGGGGTAAGCCCCGGCGATTAGATCGCACAGTGCCACATGCGCCAATCTGATGATCAAACAAGTCACTAAAAAGTGGCACGCTCGTGTAATAATTGTCCACATACAAATGGTACCCCTTTCCGAATAAGGGTGACACCAAGTCCCACACAATCTTGCCAGCGCTCCTTATGTGATCTAGGCAGTTCAGCGGCTCTACATGACTATCTCTTCCCTCGTAAACCATAAAACTATATGTATAGCCTGTGGCCCTGTCACAGAGCATTTACATCTTGACCCCGTATCTGGCACGCTTGCTGGGTAGATACTGTTTGAAAGACAAGCGGCCAGAAAACTTAATCAGGGACTCATCAACGCAGACAACTTGATGGGGGGTAAACAAGGCTGCAAAACGTTTGTTGAAGTGGTTTACGAGGGGCCAAATTTTGTAGGGCCGATCGTATCCAGGGTCTCCACGAGGACGACAGAGTTCATTGTTGTTGAAGTGCATGAACCGCAAGATCTGCTGGTATCATGCCCTGGCCATGGAGGCAGAGAACATGGGCATATGGTAAATTGGGTCAGTGGACCAATATGACCGCAACATACTCATTTTAACTATGCCCATGTCGAGGGATAGGCCCAGAAAGGTCTTAAATTCGGAAACCGTAATTGGTTTCCAATCTCTGGAAAGGGAGGACTGGGGATTAGCGGCGATGTATTGACCAGCATACAAATTACTTTGGTCCACAATAGATCTATAGAGATCTTCTGTGAAAAACAGTGAATTAAAATCAAGTGACGTCAAATCAACTGTTTCCACCTGAATGCCGGGTTGGCCAGTGAATGGGGGAAGAATGGGTGCTGCAGAAGTGGTGGGCTCCCAATTAGGATTGGGATTCTGCAGGAAGGACACTATGGGCACGACGGGCCTGTGTTCGTCTTCTTGGTGGCAGCGGGACACTACTTGTGCTTGCCACCTCGCCAGCTTGAACTGCACTTATGGGACTCGCCACGTCATCACGTGATACTGCAGTGCTGGATGTACGACCAGGGTGTACTAGGCCGCTGGTGCTTGCCAGTTCACCAGAAGGATGAGCGGCACTAGTACTTCTCTGCTCCATACTAGAGCCCTGCAGTTCTTGCACCTCAACAATAGCAGCAGGGTCTGGTACGCCTGACCTTGGCAGGGACCACAACTTCGTCGTCAGAGCTATCTGTCATGGAGTCGCTGTGGTTTACAGGATTGTATTCTGAGCCTGAATCTGACAGATAAGTGACTTCCTCTTCACTATCTGTCATGCTCAGAAACGTGTAGGCCTCTTCACTAGTGTACCTTCGATTTGCCATTTTGGGCTCTAAATTTACTGGTACAGTAGTGAGACTCACAGGTAAAAAAGCTCCTAGGCTGTCAGCAACTGTATCAAATGCTACCAAACAAACTGTTAGCGATTACAGGGATCAGGCCTGACTCTGTGAATGCTGCAGTTATGTGTTTAGTGTTTTGTAAGTGACAGTGATCGATCGATACTGCACTTGGGTGGGCTGGGCGGAGGGGAAAAACGCAGGTGCTAGCAGGTATCTGGCTGATCCCGCTAAAACTGCATTTTTGGGAACCCTAAACTGCTAGGGACGCTAGTATAGATCTGATCAGATCTTGATCCATTCATACACTATACCAGTGTTTCTCAACTCCAGTCCTCAAGGCGCCCCAACAGGTCATGTTTTCAGGATTTCCATCATTTTGCACAGGTGATTTGATCAGCTTCACTGCCTTAGTAATTACCACAGCTGTTTCATCTGAGGGAAATCCTGAAAACATGACCTGTTGGGGTGCCTTGAGGACTGGAGTTGAGAAACACTGCACTATACCACTAAGGGAGGTGTATGCTGCGTGCATGGGTGTTAGCGCTACTGGCACTAATCTGACGCTGCCTGGGGCGACGCAGACCCTAACTGATCCTAAAGCCTAACTGATATCACCCGTCGGGCGATCAGAGGGTTAAACCATTATTGGGTAATAAACGGCGGGTATAAAAAACAAACTAACTAACCAGCATCACCCGTAACACTTATACGGTGATCACTGGTGAAAGGGTTAACTAGGAGGCAATTAGGGGGTTAAAACCTTTATTAAGTAGTATATGGGGGCACCTGACGCTATAAAAAGCTGACGGTGAACCTAAATAACAAACTGGCTACCTAGCGTCACCCGTGACACTTATACAGTGATCACTGGTGACAGGGGGTGAAAGGATTAACTATGGGGCAATCAGGGGGTTAAAACCTTTATTAGGTAGTGTATGGGGGTACCTGACGCTATAAAAAGCTGACGGTGAACCTAAATAACTAACAGGCTAACTAGCGTCACCCGTGACACCAATACGGCGATTAGAAAAATTATCGATTAGTGACACTGACGACAGGGGGTGAAAGGGTTAACTGGGGGCGATCAAGGGGTTAAATCTTTATTAGGGGGGTACCCTAGACCTAAAGGGGCCTACCACTAATTGCCCTAACACTTATAACAGTCACAAAATGAAACCAATGCAGTGATCAGTAAAAAAATGAAAACTGCTATTGGTGTCACTGTGACAGGGGGGGATCGGGAGGTGATTTGTGTGCCTATGTGTACTGATGTTAGTGTGCTGTTATTGCAAACTCACAGTGATGTCTTCTCTCCTTGGGCTCCGGACGAAAAGACCCACACGAGGAGAGATGACATCACTTCCTCTGCTTCTGTTTCAGAAGCAGAGGAAGCTTCCCATTCGTCAGGAGCGAACGTGAGGGGGTGGCCAAGAATCAGTGGCCTCCCCCTTAGGACGGATCGCTCCTGCAACGATGCCGACCACCTCGGGCACCGGTCGTGCCCCCTGCCTGCGGGAGGGGAGTAACGTACCCATACGTTACTTTGCCTGCCCGTGCCATTCTGCCGACGTATATTATGGCAGACTCACCAAAGCAAGAAATTCTGAATTCTTTCTCGACTTTTTCAGCTGCTGTATCCTTTATTTCAGATGCTTCACAGCCGCAGCCCTGACTAACTCGGCCAGGAAGGCACTGTGGCTAATGACCTGGCCGGGGGATGCGGCATCCAAAAATAAGCTTTGTGGGGTGCCGTTCTTGGGAGATTTACTATTTGGACCTGACTTGGTGCCCAAGAGAAGACAAAATACCAAAACTCAGGAGAAGAGAAGAAATTTGTCGTTGCAGAAGGGAAAGGGCAAAGAAAATGTCCTTTTCCATCCTCCTGCGTTAACCAACAAAACGCAATGACTTGCCACTGCCAGTGGGAGGAAAGCTTCAGAATTTCCTCCCTCTTTGGGCCAGCATAAAAAAAAAAATCAATATATTTTTAGCATGCTGTACCAAGGTTACAAAATATAGTTTTCGGATCTTCCTCCAGAAAAATACTCTGTAACAAACCTGCCAAGGGACTTAACAAAGGCCCTGGCTATGAAGAACCTATTAAAGCATTTGGTGCATCAAAGGATTGTGACACCTGTATCTCCAGAGGAATCTTATCAGGGATTCTATTCTCACATATTCCTGATAAAAAAGCCATCCGGAAACATCCGTTTGATTCTCAACTTGAAACCATTGAACAAGTCAGTCCTATACAAGAAGTTTTGTATGGACTCGATCTTCACGGTCAGAAATATGCTGACCAAGGAATGCTTTATGGCATCAATCGACCTGAGAGATGCTTGCCTACATATTCCTATAGCACCTCAGTCCCAGAAATTCCTGAGGTTGGCGGTCAATATGGGGAGGGACGTGCTACATCTGCAATTCAAGGCCCTTTCCTTCGGCCTTTCATCAGCTCCGCGAGTCTTTACAAAAGTTATGGCAGAAGCCCTCCCCCCTCTTCGCCTTCAGGGGATTGCGGTAATCCCATATCTGGATGACCTCCTCTTCTTTGCCCCGTCCAGAGAAGTTGCAAGATCTGGGCAAGGCCCGCAGTCATTTAGAGTCCCTGGGTTGGATAGTGAACATTCAGAAATCAAACTTCAATCCGGCTTAGCAAGTACAATTTCTGGGGTACCAAATAAATTCAGTGGAACAAAGAATTTTTCTCCTGGAAGAGAAAAAAAATCAAGGTCCAGAATGTAGTAACTAACTAACGAATCAGCAGATGTTGGTCAGAAAGGTTATGTCAGCCTTGGGAACTTTAACCTCAACTATGCCAGCCATCCAATGGGCAAGACTACATTTCAAGCCACTCCAGGCTTGGGAAAGTATGTTCCTAATAAAAGAATGGAACCACAGGACAGAGACCCTAGATACAAGGGTAAAGATCCCCACCAGAGTCAAGAGAACACTTTGTTAGTGTAAAAATCAGTTGGTGTTGAAACACTTTGGTCCTTCCCGAGGACAACAGACGCCAGTATGTGGGGATAGGGGACTCACATGGGTCAGGATTTGGCACAGGGGGCACGAGAAGCAAAACTCTTCAGTTACTATCAGAAAAAATTCTGGAGTGGGCGGAAAACCATTTACTGTCCTTATCCGCAGTCCTTCTCAAAGGCACATTAAACAAAGTGGCAGATTTTCTGAGGAGGCAGAGTGGAGCTTGAATTCAGAAGTTTTTGCATTGATCACCAGGACCTGGGGCCACCCACAAGTGGACCTGTTTGCATCAAGGCAAAACACACAGCTCCCGCAATTCTTTTCCCTTCACAGAGACAACGGTTCCTAGAGAATAGATGCTTTGGCGCACCCTTGGAGTTTTCACCTGGGGTATGCCTTTCGACCACTCCAGTTGATTCCATTGGTATTGAGGAAAATACAGAAAGAAAGAGTGTCGATATTTTCGATTACTCCATTCTGGCCAAACAGAGCTTGGTTTTCCACCGTTCTGCAAATGGCAATCAAACCATTTTGGCAGCTTCCTCTCAGACAGGATTTACTTGAAACATGAATATCCAAAAAGGCCACTACCAGAAAAGGTGTGCCACATCCCAAATAAACATAGAAATGGAGGAACCCCCTAGGGGTGGGACTTTATAGGCACTACCATAGCATAAATTGAGTAAAAAATATATAATGTTTATTGTATGAAGACAAAAAAAGCACAAAATAAAAAAAATGAACAAATACAGATGGATGCATTATGATGTACAAACGTTTGGCAGAATAGACATGATACAAAATCCTAAACCCAGACAGGATTTACTTCTACAAGGCCCAGTGCATCACCCGAATGTAGCCAGGTTAAGTCTCACAGCCTGGTATCTGAAGAGCAGATGTTAAGAAATAAAGGCTTTTGAGAACCTTTAATAACCACGTTACTTTCCAGTAGGAAGAAGGTAACTAGAGCTATTTATGCCAAAGGTCTACGTTTCTTGGTGTCATTCAGAAAATAGAGATGTGAAAAACATTGTCTCCATATTAAAATTCTTACAAAAGGATGCAGACAAGGGTCTTGCAGTCAGCACTCTTATGCCCCGTACACACGGTCGAATTTTCCAACAGAAAATGTGTGATAGGACCTTGTTGTGGGAAATTCCGACCGTGTTTGGGCTCCATCACACATTTTCCATCGGATTTTCCGACACACAAAGTTTGAGAGCAGGCTATAAAATTTTCCGACAACAAAATCCGTTGTCGGAATTTCCGATCGTGTGTACACAAATCCGACGCACAAAGTGCCATGCATGCTCAGAATAAATAAAGAGATGAAAGCTATTGGCTACTGCCCCGTTTATAGTCCCGACGTACGTGTTTTACGTCACCGCGTTCAGAATGATCGGATTTTCCGACAACTTTGTGTGACCGTGTGTATGCAAGACAAGTTTGAGCCAACATCCGTCGGAAAAAATCCTAGGATTTTGTTGTCGGAATGTTCGATCAATGTCCGACCGTGTGTACGGAGCATTAAAGTGCAAGTGGCCGCGTTAGGGGTTTATCTCGAGAGATCAATTTCTTCAGAAACTTTGGTCACAAGGTTTTTTTAGGGCACTGTTCCCATATGACATTTTTGTCCTTTTGTTTCCCACACAAATAGAGCTTTCTTTTGGTAGTTTTTAATCACCACTGGGTTTTTTATTCTTTGCGCTATAAATGAAGAAAGAATGAAAATTTTGAAAAAAAAAAAAAAGTATTTTTCTTCGCTTGTTATAAAATTTTGCAAATTAGTAATTTTTCTTCATAAATTTTGGGCAACATTTATACTGCTAAGTATCCTTGGTAAAAATAGCCCAAATCAGTATATATTATTGGTTCTTTGTAAAGGTTGTGGGCTGGGTTCACACCATCGCCTCATGCGGCTCCCAGCAGGGGTCCAGTGCATCCTGGTTCACCGTTTCAGGTCCAATTTTTGGCTAAATTCAGACCTGAAATGGACCAAAAGACACACAGGGCTCCTGTGGAAATTTGCAGCGGAGATATGTGAATCGGCTCCATAGAGAGCCTGTCAAAATCTCCTGCTATTGCGAATTGCATGCGGAAAATCCGCATGCAATTCTCAATGGTGTGAACCCAGCCTTAAGGCTCGTACACACGATATGAAAATTGGATGGAAAAATTTCTAC
Source organism: Lithobates clamitans (assembly GCA_037952925.1). Lineage (NCBI taxonomy): Eukaryota > Metazoa > Chordata > Amphibia > Anura > Ranidae > Lithobates > Lithobates clamitans. The sequence goes on along the minus strand of JBBGZY010000053.1, from coordinate 6,315,739 downwards.
GATGAGCTGTCTGACGATTTTAGGATCGTTAGTTTGGTGCTTTCGACAGCCGATTTCGCTTTTTCATCAGACAAAAGCTGGATCTGCAGACTATAGAACTTTTGTCGGATGTGAACTCAGCGTCCGATTTTCATTTCATTAGTACAGTTTTCATACAAAAAAAATCGTAAGGGCAAGACTACGCATGCTCAGAAACTAAAGAATACATACAAAAATATTCAACACATTACGTCACTTCTGACGTATGAACATTTTCGTATTGTGTGTAACCTCTTCACTTTTGACATGAGACTAGCATGCCACAAAAAAAGGACGTCGGTCGTCTGAAAATCTAGGCGTGTATACGAGGCTTTAGAGTCTGCAAGCTATGGTGGCAATCATTGAAAATTGATCACACCTGATGTACTGACGGCCTATCTCATTTCTTGAGACACTAATAAGCCAGGAAAGTACAAAAACCCTCCAAATTACCCCTTTTTGGAAAGTAGACATTCCAAGGTATTTAGTAAGCGGCATGGTGAGTTTTTTGAAGTTGTCATTTTTTTCCACAATTCTTTGCAAAATTAAGACCCCCCCCCCAATAAATTGTCATATTAACAGGATATTTCTCTCACACGGCATGTGCATACCCCAAAATACATTCTGCTGCTCCTCCTGAATATTGCGATACCACATGTGTGAGACTTTTATATAGCCTGGCCACATACAGGGCCCAACATGTAAGCAGCACCTCCAGGCGTTCTAGAAGCATAAATTACACATATAATTTCCTGACACCTATTACACTTTTGAAGGCCCTGGAGCACCAGGACAATGGAAACGCCCACAAAATTCCTTTTTTTTTCCTACGCAAAGTTGTCCATTTATAAGATATTTCTAAGACACAGCACGTGCATACTAAAAATTACACCCCCCAAAAAAATGCTACTCCTCCTGGGTATGGCGATACCATGTGTGAGACTTTTACACATCCTGGCCACATACAGACGCCCAACATCCAAGGAGCACCATTAGGTGTTCTAGGGACATACATTATCACATTTTTGAAGGCCCTTCATCTTTCTAACACATACCATGTTTCCCCGAAAATAAGCATGGGTCTTATATTATTTTGGCAACCAAAAACACACTAGGGCTTATTTTTGGAGTAGGGCTTGCCATGCAGGAATTCCCAGTATGAACATTGTAAAAGTGGTTTTAAAATCCTGGAAACCTCTCTATTACAGGATTGTGTTGTGTAAAAGGTGTGTGTTGCTATTGGTATAGTCTGTGCAAATACCTTCTTATATCGGTGCTTCCATGGCCTGCCCCGAGGTGTTGAAGAGCAAAGCAGTGAAGATCAGCTGAGCGCCTCTAGACGGAGGGGGACCAAGATCCCCTGCTGACACCTGGGAGATGAGGAGAGATCAGCTGAGTGCCTGCAGAGGGAGGGGGGCTGAGATCCCCCGCTGACACCCAGCACTTCCATGGTCAGCCCCAAGCTGTCTTCCCTGCTCTGAACACTGCAGGGATGGGGGGCCAAGATCCACAGCCGACAGCCAGGAAAAGAGATCAGCTGAGTGGCGAGCGGCACCGCAGCAAAGGTATTCACCACAAAAAGACCACAGCAACATAGACAGTCTAGACCACACAACACTGTAATACAGTGCATTTTAGGAGTTCTCAACCCTTCCAAATAGGGCTTATTTTTTTGGGTAGGACTTATATTGCAGCCCTCCCCGAAAATCACAGTAGGGCTTATTTTTGGGGTACGTCTTATTTTTGGGGAAACACGGTAGCTGGTACATACCAAGAATTAAACCCCAAAATACATTCTGCCGAGCAAAGGGTAAACAAAAGATTACCTGTGGTTTTAGTAGTGCAGTTGTCCACAGGAGAGCATTGATCCAGGCAGCAGGCAGGGACGTGGACAGCGAACTGAATTCTCCATAGTCGGTACAGGCAGGGATACTGTCCATATACAGTCCAGGGTCAGTGCAGGTAGAGATATTGCCAGCAGTGCCAAAATATTGATCCTGGTACATGGCCCATAGTACAAGTAGCAGGCCAGGAAAGAATAGGGACAGAGGTAGAGGCTTCTCCCACCCAAATCTCTTTGAAATCTCGAGTCTTCAGACCCTAATCTGGGAATGAGAAAACCAAAAAATTAGTTTTCTTCATCCAGAAAAACAATTCTAAAGCCCCTCACATATGTGAGACCCTTGTGTTATAAATCCCACTACTCCAGTAGCAATGTAAAAGATCAGTCCAAGAGGCAGGAAAGAAAACGTGGTCAATAAACAGGCCAGGGTCAGTTCCGGAGAAGGCAGAGTTTAGTGCAGTGGCATAAGGGGTGTGGAGGTAAATTACAGGAATTGAGAATTACATTTACCACACTTCACTAATAATGTAGAGAAGTATGGTAACGGTGGAGAGAGTCACCTATACAGAGGCCTGTTTGGGAAGGACACTGGGGACAATACGCAGTGTCTCTTCTAACTCCTCTGGAGCATACCCGGCATTTCTTTTAATGTCTTTGGCCTGTTTCACGGGGGGGTTTCGCAGGAGAAACTATCCTAGCAGATGCCACACGTGGTGTGCAGCATGGGAGGTGAGTGGGGACTGGGAAAAGAGAAAGATCAGTGGAGCTTTTGAATTACTAGTGAGTGGGGGAACAGCAGAGCTGGGGGTACTAATGAGCTAGGGATCTTCTGAACGGAGGTATAACTGAGCCAGGGTTCTACTGATCCCCTTTAAAACAAACAGAAAATCAACAAACACAGCATTTGCCATGCTTCATTAAAGTTTCAAAAAAGCATGTTGAAGCGGTTTTAAAGTCATAGCAAGTGTAAATAAGCCCTTAAAGTGCCATTCTACTCCAGTTTTAAAAGCCCCCTATATAGGTCATCAGTTTAGCGTTATGGAGGAGGTCTGGTGCTAGAACTATTGCTCTCTGGCGTGCGTAGCATGCATTTATTTTCTTACATGGGGGTGGGGGGAGCTAAAAAAAAATTGGGGGGAGATTTTATGTGCTTGGGTGTAACTTAAATTTTTTACAATTTCAATTTTTTTTTTTTTCCTTAAAGATAAGTTCACCTTTGTAAAATATATAAAGGCATATCTTTTTGCAGGTAAAAAAATGTGCATTTTTTATGTATTTTTTTAACTAGGAGCGGGTACAATGCAGGACTCCTGCAGACTATCAGTATAAGCTGTCTGTTCGTACATCATACGGGCAGGCAGTTACACGATGGCAGTCACTGTGCCCATCAAATGCAGCCACTGTGCCCATCAACTGCAACCACTGTGCCCATGAAATGCAGCCACTGTGTCCATCATATGTAGCCTCTGTGCCCATGAAATGCAGTCACTGTGCCCATGAAATGCAGCCACTATGCCCATCAATTGGAGCTACTGTGCCCATCAAATGCAGCCTCTGTGCCCATCATATACAGCCTCTGTGCCCATCATATCCAGCCACTGTCCCCCCCCGCCCGCCCGCTTGTTATCTGACTGGCACTTACCCCATCTTGGTCGCGGGTCAGGCAGCGGGTGACGGCAGCGAGCTGAGGGACGGGTAGCACGGGTCAAGCGATGGCTCTTGTGTCCTCTGTGCGTCTCTTCTTCGCTTCTGCTAGCTGGCCAATGGGATTGCCTGTGCCTTCAGCCGATCAGGTGACCGGTATTAGATCTGCGCCTCCTGATTGGCGGAGAGTCGTTTCAGTGTTAGAAAAGCAAATATTAATTTGCTTTTCTAACACGCCTGGGTGGACTGTGAGCGCAATGCCCTGCGCTCCAAGTCCACCTTTTTTGAAGCCTATTAGAGCCTATGGCTCTAATCAGGTGCAAAAAAAAAAACACCTCCACCGCTGGAATTCAGGGGGTGGCAGCGGCTGCCATGGATAGATTCATGCAATGCATGAACCTATCCATTTGTCATATAGGGGACGGCGTGAGAGAGGGGGCGGCGCCCGTGCGTCCTTAATGGACGAGCTGCCTTTAAGGGTTAAAGTGGAAGTATAGGTTAATATAAGTCTGTTGCATTTCCCTTCCTCCTACCTTTGCTGCATACAATTTATAGAGAGCAGTAAATCCTTTTTTGTTTTTTTACTGTTATTATTCCGCTTGGGATGCTGTCATGTGATCCAGCGAGCCACCTTTCCTCTCTCAGTGGCTATTGCAATGGATGGGAGGGAGTACCAACAACGGAGAGATGGTTGGTAATATCATGGCTCTGTGAACTCCTTGCCAGATCTTTCAACAACTGAACATCCTATATCAGGCAAGACTGGGACAACATTCCTCTGCCAAAACTCCAGCAACTTGTCTCCTCAGTTACCAGATGTTTACAGAGTATTGTTAAAAGAAGAGAGGATGCTACACCATGCTAAACATTGCCCTGTCACAACTTTTTTGGAATTGGGATTGTACTTTGCCAACTTGCCCAGACATGTTGCTGCCATCACTTTAAAATTACCTTATTTTTTTCTTAAAATGGTACATTTTCTCAGTTTAAACATTTGATATGTTTTCTATTTTCTATTGTGAATAAAATATGGGTTTATGATATTTGCAAATCATTGCATTCTGTTTTAATGTAGATTTTACTCAGCGTCCCAAGCCTTTTTTGGAATTGGGGTTGTAGAAAAAAAACACAGCTGCACTGTTTTTGAAAAGTGACTGGACGTGAGGGGAAAAGATCCCCCATCTGCTGTCACGCTGGTGGGGCAGAGCTGGAGCATGTTACACTCTAAAGATGGGTGTAACATGCTCCAAAAGGTGAACTTATCTGTTAAACTGTTGAGCTGTTAAAGGAGGACTCTACTTTGAAAAAACAATGTAGCATGTAAAATGGCTACATAAGTCATTTTATTATTAAAAGTTACCTTTTCATTTAAATCTGTATTTGCTCTATATTTTTTACACCTGTTAAAAAAATAAATGCAATGTGGCAACATGGAGGTGTTACATAATACCCCCAGAAATGTAATTTCTTGCCTGTGTGATTAGCTCACTGATTTTCTCTAAAATCTGCACAAAGATATAAGTTACATATTAGGCATCACCTGCAACAGAAACTTTATTCTTGGAAAGGTAATTAAGGGTTAAAGTGATTGTAAACACTCACATTGTAAAACAACCCGTTCAGTTAAAAATAGAAATGAAAGGCAAAACCTTTTTGTATAAATATAAAAGTACATTATAAACTTTTTTGATCACATTCCCTCTGTTCCTTGCAGGGGCGTGAGAAGCAGCAGCAGCACACTGAGCTTCCCAGTATATGGCTGTGCAGTGTGTGTGGGGGGTGTCAGGACAAGTCTGATCCACATTGTGTTCTCCTGCCTAATGTGGTCAGTTTTTATTAGGAAAGTAAAGGGACTGGTAGGAACACTGGGGATTTCACATAAAGGAAGCAATACAAAGAGAACAGGATACTTTCTCATACAAGTACATGGTACAGCAGCCACGTATCAGGAATATGAAGTTTTGGGGTGACAAACGCTTTAACTTCTAAAGAGATGCTGACACTGCAGCTTTCCTCATCAGTACATTGCGCATGCAGTGGGTGATTATAAAGAACAAGACTGTCCTATTCAGGAATCAGTCTGGAGAGGACAGACCAAGCAACTTTTTGTTTAGAACAGAAAAAGGTATAAAGCTAGAACAATTTTAAAAACTTTGCAATGTACATAATGTAGATCAGTAGTCCCCAACCTTTTTTGCACCAGAGACCTGTTTCATGGCAGCAAATTTTTCCAGAGACCGGGGAGGGGGGGGGGGGGGGGCGGGGTAGTTCGTTTTTTTAGGGGCGGTTGTTGACATGATATTCACAGAATCGTCCATATTCCCATAACACACATTCCCGGACATAGGCTCGTCAGTAGCGAGTGCTGTAGCAACTACAGTGTGTATAGAAAAGAATCACACCTTGTATAATAATCACGTTTTGTTGCTTTGCAGCCTGAACTGAAGACAGACACAGTTTTTGTTTTATCCAGCGTATTTCAGTGCAACTTATAATATCCAAGTGAAAGATAGAACACCTACATGTCAGAAAAAAAATTCAAAATTCAAAAACGGAATCACTGAGTTGAAAAAAGGATCACCCCTACTTAAAATGACTTGTAAACTCAATCAGGTGTAGCTAATCACCACCTCAATGGCACATTGCAGTACCCCTGCTCAGCAGATCCCCAGCTCATTAGTACTCTTGTTCAGCAGAGCAGATCCTTGGCTCAGTGGCCCACAGTTTTTTCTGATACCCCACTCAGTAGTACCCCCGACTCTGCTGATTCCCTGCTCAGTAGTAACCTCCAGCTCTGTTGATCCCCTGCTCATTAGTAACCCCCAACTCTGCTGATCTCCCACCCAGTAGTAACCCCAAAGCTCTGCTGATTCTCTGGTTTGCTGACTCTCCTCTCTCCAGTCCCTGCTGACCTTCCGCTATATTGCTCCCATGCTGCTCATTATTTGTGACATCTGCTAGTGTCTCCTGCTCTGGTCCCCCAGCTCTGCTGTTCCTTCACTGCACAGTCCTGTCCCTCTGTTCCCTGCTCACCTTCCACTATAGCGTTCACAGGTTGCACATCACATGTGCCATCTGCAAGTTGCTCAACTCCAGTCTTTACTATCCTGCTGCTCCACGCTGCACACTAGATGTGATGTCTGCACCAGACCAGTGGTGACCAGTGTTTTTTTCTTTTGGGGGGGGCGGCAAACAGCCACCTCCCCCCCAAGACAGTCGGGACATCAAAGCCCCGCACTTACCCCATCTAGGTTGTGGGCGGGCAGGCAGTGTGTCCTGCAGCTTTCTTCCTTCCTCCTGTGGTGTGGATCACGGCGGCTTCCGCCGTGCATCCCCTTCCTCCTCCTCCTAGGCGTCCAATAGGATTGCCTGACCTTTCAGCCAATCGGGAAACCGGTATCAGACCCATGCTTCCTGATTGGCGGAGAGGCGATTCAGTGTTAGAAAAGCGAATATTCACTTGCTTTTCTAAAGAAATTGGGTGGGCTTCGAGCGCAATGCTCTGCACCACAAGTCAACCCCATTTTGAAGTCTATTAGAGCTTAGGACTCTAATCAGGTGCTTCAAAAAAACACCCCCCGCTGCTGTAATTCATGTGCCTGGCATCCTAAAAGGGGCCAGACGCATGAATAGGGGGTGGCCTCAGTGGCCGTGGATAGATTGCTATGCATAAATCTATCTGTTAATCATAAAGGAGGTGGCGTGGATAGAGGGGCTGGCGCCCGTGCACCCTTAATGGACGGGCTGCCCCTGCACCAGACACTTTAAGATTATATACATAATCCAGATTTGACTACTTATGATGTGTTTCTGGTTCACGTGTTGGTTTTCCAGTGCATCCTGGGATATCTCATACCTCCAATACATCCAAAACAAAGCAAAGCTCACACTGAATAAAAGTCCCTTAAATGCTGCAGGTGCTGTTAGCAAATGTTGCGATAGACTTCTATGGAGGCTTTGGAGATGCTTTGGAGCACCAAGAAAGTGACATGGGGTATAATTTTTGAAGCAAAGCAAACACAACAGTGTGAACAGGACATTAAGGTAGTCATTTTATTTAGTGTGAGGTGCTTTGATTGGTATTCAGAGAGCTTTAAAAAAGCGTGTCAAAGGCCACATTTTTAAGCAAATGTAAATGAGCAGTTCTCACTGCTGGAGTATCCAAGACATAGGACAGGAGTTAATTGACTCTAACCTACCAAGCTCTACCTATAATTATCCATTAATCATATCGGTTTTAGGTGGACTAACTCATTAAAACTGAATACATCCTAAAAAAATTTTCAGCCAAATTTTATGTTTTGTTTGTAAGATTTTTTTTTTTCCTTTGTTACCATTCAACCTCATCTTTTTAATATCTGCTTGGAATTCAACTTTAACAAATAAAGTTATTTCATAGTCATTACAAATATAGTCATGCATCTAACGTAAGGATCCCGCAGAGTTGGAAAACACTGGTTTACCACTGCATGCAATCACTGGCACATATAAAGACTTTATAAAAGTAATTTAATGCAGTTTCTCTGGATTCAAAGACCCGTGTGTTGTCTAAGATTAAACTGTTTTCTAAATCCCTCAGCTTCTATTCTCTTTAATATTCCCTTTGAACAATGGATAAGGCTTACATTGTTTGTCTTCATAAAAGCACTACTCTAGCATATTGTTATGGATTTAAAATAATGTACTGAATTCCAGCTTTAGGATGAAATAGATGAGGCTGACGGCTTTGAAGTAACTTAAAATGAAATCTTTAAGCTGTGTATTCATTTGCAACAATTACAGAATGATGATTCTTTCACTGATTTTTTTTTAATATAAGAAGTCATTGAAGCAGATGAAATGCTAAAATGTCATTGTATAAGAACTGATAGCGACGACAAAGAACTTATATAGTTATCTGAACAATTATTATAGAAATCTGTCTTGTTTAGCAGAATGGTAAAAGTGAGTCTTTTGATCAGATCCCCACCCTTTTACAGTTGTTGTCAGAGCAGGTGCCACATTGGGAGACTTAGCCTCACCTACTGTTGCGGTAACAACTGTCAGTTTTTACATTTCCCAACATTGTCTTGGACATCTGTCACCACATCCCACTGTTTCCAAAACAAAACAACAACAAAAAATAATAATTGATGGAATTCCACTTTAAAATCAAACTGAAGTCACAGAAAATAAAATGCAGTCAGATAGACATTGTATTGCAGCGTGCCTTGTCAAAGACTTCCGACCAGTTTCCTACTATAGCAGTGGCAAAATGTGTCTAAATATGATTACGCATTCCAAAAGGTGCCAGAGTTTGACCATGCCTAGTGCTCTTTGTAATCAAAAGCTGTGTACGCACTTGAATTTCAATCAAGAATGTTCTAAAATCATTCATTCATTTATCTATTCATTAGAGGGGTCAAATCGAAGTTTGTTATCGCAGTGATGAAAAAATTTGAAGAAGCAGGATGGAATGTTTTTATTGAATGTATGAATTTCTAGCATTGTATTTGGTTTTCGTCTGGTAAAACCCATTTATTCCAAAATCGAATGTTAGAAGCATACGTAATCTTGAACTACTTTTGAACGAGAGTCGAATGTTCGGAGAATTTTTGTATGAATTTTCATACAAAATTCAACTAGTGTATACCCAGCTTAACCGTCCTAGTGACACGCATCCGTCTCCAAAAGTCTGAAGGATGTGGCTGTTGCTCATCTATGTCAGAACATTGGTGTCAAAGGGCAAGTGCATTTCTTTAGAAAGAAAAGGTCATTTTAAGGCATTTATAAGCAAAAGTGTGTTGGAATTTAAGTTTATGGAACATGACTATACAGAGAAAAATGGGAGATTTTAATTGGCTTTTTACCTTTCGTACCATTTCGTACCAAATTCTGTAGCATGTAACTGAACTCTACAGAGACCTGTATAGATCTGCTGCCCATCCTGAGCCAAGAAATCCAATGTGCTGTAATATGCAAATACTAAATTTGGCATGCAAAGTTAGCTGTGGCCTTATGCACCTCACCATTGGTTAGAGGGTCACTCTAAACCAATAGCAAGAAGTATAATGGTATGGACTATAACCTAATTTTCTATGTTGACAGTATTTGCATATGAAATTCCCCCCGAGATTTGGGTATTCTTTGGAGATTTGAGTTACTGAATCTCAAGGCTGTGGATGTTTACATTTGAGTCCAAAAACTCTGGATGGAATCTACAGAGCTGTCATTGCCTTCCTCTACCAGGGAGACTTTTTGGCTTTGGTGGACATCAAAGATGTTTACTTGCATGTGGCCATCTTTCCAGATCGTTAGCCATGGAGCCCCTACACTACCAATTTGTGGCTCTGTCATTCGGCTCCTCTTCTGCAACTTGGGTGTTCACCAAGGTGCTGGCTCCAGTGTTAGCCCTGTTGCATTCGTGTGGCATCCCCATTGTGGGACACTTAAATGACCACCTGTTAAGGGACCAGTCGGAGAGGGTTCTGAAGACAACATATTTCTAACTTTCCAGAAGTTACAGAGATTTGGATGGATCCTGAACCTTTAGAAATCATTGCTGGAATGGACTGGTTGCTTGGAGTATCTGAGTATATGGGTCATGTCCTGGACACATCTCAGGCCAAAGTTTCCCTTCCACAGAAGAAAATTTTATTTATCCTGTCCAAGGTTGGCACTCTTAAGTCCTGTATGCCCAATTTCATTCAAGACATCTTCAATGTAATATTTTGTTTTTTTGCTTTTAGGCAAGCTGATTTGGTTTACACCAATGACCAGGCTTTCTGTGGCTTGCTGGCTCAGAAATTGGGTTTTGTAGTTGAAATAAGTCCTTTCTTCCTGTATTTTGGAAGATTCTGATGACAGTCTGGGCAATTTGTGGGTGCAGGGGTCTTGGTTGTTGGAGGAATCTGTTCTCTAGATAAACATTTTGCGGTTAGAAGGTCATCCAATGAAAGGGTACAAAATGAGATTGAGGGGTTTTTTCACACTAATGAATCTGAGGAGGTCCCGCCGACAATTGTGTGGGAGACTTTCAAGGCCTACATTAGAGGGGTATTAATCTCAATTGGCACGGGGGAGAAGAGGGAAAATATGAGAAGGCAAGAGGGATTGATAGAACAAATCCATGAACTCGAACATACTCACAAAACTAGCAAGGAAGCGGGCAAAAAGGTACTAAGGGAACTGACAATAAAAAGGGAGGAACTGAGAGACTTGATAGAAACAGAAGCCCTCAAAAGAAAGCATAAAAACAACAAGAATTTCCATATAAAGGGGAATAAAATAGGAAAACAGCTAGCCACAACTATTAGGAAGAAAAGAGCTGAGAACTACATTGGGAAGGTAAAGAGTAAAAAGGGGGAAATGAGACACTCCCCAAGAGAAATAGCGGGGGAATTCCGAAGCTATTTTTCTTCTCTCTATGCAGTGGAACAAACAGAAAAACAGGGTGGGAAGAAGGAACAAATGGTAAGAGAATTCTTAAGAGAGGCAGCCCTCCCCACTCTGTCACAAATAGAATCACTGGAGCTGGAAAGACCAATTTCGGAAGATGAGGTCTTTAGAGCGTTGAAGCAATCCCCAGGGGGTAAGAGCCCCGGGCCGGATGGCTTCACGATAAACTTTTATAAAAAATTTAAGAAGCTCCTGGTCCCAAGGCTATGCCAGCTGTGGAATGGCCTTGGAGACCAAGAAATGTGTGGGGAAGCCCTGTTAGCAGCAGTGACACTGGTTCCCAAGGAAGGGAGAGATCGCACCCTATGCTCGAGCTATCGACCGATCGCGTTACTAAACGAAGACACCAAATTATATGCGAAAGTATTGGCTCTCCGACTGAGGGAGAAAATGACTCGTCTGGTTCATCCGGACCAGGTGGGATTTGTTCCCGGGAGAGAGGGAAGAGATAATGGGGTGCGGTCTCTCCTTGTACTGGAGGCACTCAAGGCAGGCAGATCCCCAGGTCTACTCCTGTCGATCGACGCAGAAAAGGCGTTCGACAGGGTAGACTGGGGATTTATGTTTAGCACACTAGAGGAAATGGGAATCGGGCCAGCAATGCAAAGAAGGATAAAAGTCCTATATAACCATCCTGCGGCCTTTGTAAGAGTGAACAACATGCCCTCGAATACCTTCATTATGCAAAACGGCACTAGGCAGGGCTGTCCATTGTCGCCACTCCTTTTCGTTCTGGCCCTGGAACCACTTCTTAATGTAATCAGAAGGCACCCAGACATCAGTTTATGTGAAGTAGGGGAGGAGGAGCACAAGTTAGCAGCATTTGCCGACGATATTCTTTTTTTAATTTCAAAACCTAGAATATCAATCCCTTATATGTTAGCTATAATGAGGAGGTACAGTGAGTTATCAAACTTCAAAATTAATATAGAAAAATCTGAAGCCCTAAAGATTAACATAGATAAGCTGGAAGCCAATAGGTTAGCAGATATATTCCATTTTCCATGGAGGGATAATATCAAATATCTAGGAGTGAGATTGACGGGCTCCAGGGGCGATCTGTATAAGAAAAATTATATACCTCTCTTAAATGAAATAAGAACCGAAATAAAAAGAATAACCTATGGCCCTGCCTCTTGGATGGGGCGTATAAACATTGTAAAAATGGTGCTTGCACCTAAAGTGCTATATAAAATGCAGATGCTTCCTATCCCAGTCTCCCGGGAATTTTTCAGGGTCCTGGCAGAGATAATTAATAGGTATGTATGGGGTAACAAGAAACCGAGAATTGCGCACAGGGTGTTATGTAGAGAGAAAGCACGTGGGGGGTTAGCCCTCCACGATTTTAGAAATTATTATAGAGCAATTGTAATAGCACGGGCATAGGAATGGGGTAAAAGTAGTAACAATAAAAGATGGGTGAATTTAGAAATAGGATTAAGTAAAACATGTCTGAACCATATGATTTGGAATCCACTACAGTAAAGGAACTTAGGTAAAGAAACACATTATATTACGCACCATACACTTAAAGTTTGGGATCAAATTCACCAATTAAATAAGTGGGACTATAATTCACAGTTAATTTATTTAAAAAATGACCCGTTTTTTCCCCCCGGTATGGGAGCAATAGGAGGTAATTGGATTCTTGGGAAGGGTACACAAATAAGGGATATAATAAGTAGAGGGAAATTAAAATCACTGGAAGAATTAAAAGAATTGAGGGAGACACTACTAATAAATGGATGGAGGCACAGTCAATTAAATCACTTCATCAGAAGCCTTCCGAGCCCTTTAAGGGATGAGGCGAACTACACGGGACTAGAGAAAATGGCTATCAGAGAAGAATTAAAAGGGACGGTTTCGAAGGTGTATAAAATTCTGATGAATAGGGGTGGACAGGATACTCCCCCGTTCATCAGAAAATGGGAGGAAGGTCTGGGATTACAATGTGACGGGGAAATGGAAAAACGTATTCTGGAGGCCACACATGGGACAGCAGTGGATATGAAAACAAGGGAAGGCAATTATAAGTGTATCGCTCAGTGGTACATGACCCCAGCCAGAATGAGTAGATTTTCGCCAGATAAACCTCCCAACTGTTGGAGAGAGTGCAGAGGTCTAGGTACAATGGCGCATATATGGTGGGATTGCCCCAAAATCAAACTGTATTGGCAAGGAGTGATAGGGTTGATAGAGAGGATAACAGGGAAGATTATTCGGTTGGACCCCTGGAACTGCATGTTTCATGCTCAGGAAGGTGGGAAGAAGGGGTATAATTCCTCTCTAACGCCAATTCTACTAAATGCAGCTAAAAATGTTATCCCCAAAAATTGGCAAGAAGTGGAACCCCCAAAGATTGGGGACTGGATTAGAAAAGTAGATGAAATTTATAAAATAGAGAATATCGAATGAAAGGAACATCTAGACGGAAGCCAAGAGAGAGGAAAAGGGAAGTGGAAACCTTGGGGGGCTTTTAAAAAAACAGGGAAATTCGTAGAAATAATGTTAAGATAGCTCAAGGGGAGTAAGGTAGGGTCATTAAGGACTGGTAAATAAGATGTGAGTCTGCGGGGGTGAGGGCGAGGGGGGGTGGCGTTGGGGTGGGAAGGGGTTTCAGTGGGAGAGAGTATAGTGGCAACCCCGGAAAGTGGTTAGGGGGATATGGAGAGCGGTTGCTAAGAAATATATTAAGATCCTCCCTGTCGCAGGGGTTTTGTATTTATGTGTATGTATGACATATGCTATTTTGAAAAATAAATATAGATTTATAAAAAAAAAAAAGATCATCCAATCCAGATGCAGCTGGATATATCAACCATCAGGATGGAATCATTTGTCTAACTTTGGCAACAGAGGTAGAGAGCACTGGCGGAGCTTGAGGGGTCGCAATGGCGACCTCGCCCATGCTCCAGTGGGCCTGTGCGGCCTCCCTATCACATTACAGGCATCACTAAATGGCAGACTGCGGTCCGGATGGGACAGGGTCACTGTCGCATCCGGATCATCACAGTCCTACTATTTAGCAACCGATACTTTCCCTAGACTCTGTCACTGTCACAGAGCGGAGAGCTGAAGGCAGAAGAGTTGTGGACAGAGAGCGGGTGTAGGAGCTCCCAGAGTTATGCTTTCAAGTTAACCAGCCAATGACTAGTTGCTAGAATGCAGGGTGGTCCTAGCAACCATTCATCAGCTTGTTAATATCAAAAGCTAATCCTGGCAGCAGCTCCTGCTCCCGCCCCCTGTCCAGAGCTGTCCTGCCTCCAGCACTCTGCTCTGCTGTACACCTGTGTAAACGTAGGAGAGTGAGGGAGCAGGGCTGGGGGGGGGGGGTGTAGTGTGAAGTGGGGCACAGAGCTATTAGGGGTCCTGTTATGTAAAGTGGGGACAGAAGCTACGGAAGGGTCTGTGGTGTAAAGTGGGGAGCAGAGTTGCGGGGGGGGGGACTGTGGTGTGAAGTGGGACAAAGAGCTGTAGGGGGCTGTGAAGTAGGTGTAGATCTGCCGGGGAGGGGGCTGTGGTGTGAATTGGGGGACAGAGCTGAAGGGGCAGGCAGAGGACACCATGGTGGGGGGGTTGATGTGAAGGGGGGCAGAAGACACCTGCTTTCTGGGGAGTTGTTTGAAGGGGGGACAGAGGATACCAATGTGCGGGGGGGGGGGGTCGGTGATGTGAAGGGAATGCAGAAGACACAGATGTGGGGGAGGGGTAATGTGAAGTGGGGCAGAAGACACTGCTGTGTGGGGGGTGATGTAAAGAGGGATAGGATACACTGCTGTGTGGGGGGTTATGTGAAGGTGGGGCAGAGGACACTATTGTGGGTGGGGGGGGTCATATGAAGCAGCAGAAGACACCGCTGTGGGGTGCGGGTGATGTGGAGGGGGTAACGGAGGACATGTGAAGGGGGGATTGTGATATGCAGGGGGACTGAGGATGTAAGAATGGGATTGCGCTAAAAGAGTATGGGGGCTGTTATGTGAAGAATATGAGTCATTGAACAAACAAGTGTTTCGGACCTTCTTGCTGAAAAAAATATTTAGTGATCAGCCCTGTGTGAATTTTAATTCAATAACACATCGTGTCGCTGGGGAAAAACGCTTGCCGCGTCACTCTGCATAAAAAATTCAGTAAACTCAGGGGGCCCAGGCCAGCCGGGCAGGGGCCTGACAAGTTTCCGGTTTCACCTACGGGGGGCCCCAGGTCAACTTTTGCATCGGTAGAGAGGATGCTGTAATGGGGAGAACTTTATGTTCCAGCCTTGTCAGCCACGTGCATTCCAGAAAGAGATTAATGACAGGCAGATTTCCTTAGCTGGCGGCTCCTGGACCCGTAAGAGTTGCCCCTGCTCCTGGAGGTGTTCCAGGACTTGTGTTGCAGATAGGGGAAGTGGATCTTCTGACTTCCAGGTAAAGACAACAAACTGGAAAGGTTTCTACCAGGATCCCCTGGTAGAAACAGGGAATGCTCTGCTGGGTCCATGGGATCAGTACACCCTAATCTATGCATTTACTCATCTGAAACCTCTTCTTAGTCTGATCTGTAGGGTCGAGATTAAGGGCTGTCCATTGATTCTTATTGCCCACAGTGAATGGGGCCTGCTGACCTGGTTAAACCTCTTGGCATTTGCTCCTTGGGCACTGCCAGATTGTCAGTATCTTTTTTTAAAGTGTCTGTAAACCCTAACATTTACCCAGTGAAGTGAAGGGCCTCAGGCGATACACTGAGATTAAACAAATCCTCCTACATAAGTTTTACCAGTTTACCTGCAGCCTTCTCTTCTCTACTTCCTGTCAAAGCGCTGAATTTATAAGGTTGCCTGAGAGTACAGAAAAAAGGGGGTGAGGAGCTGGTTGGAGGGAAGGGACACACCTCCCTTTACACAATACACAGGAACACAGCTGAGGCTGTCAATCAGCTGGAGGTCCCTCCCCAGTCACCTTATTTCTCTTGGTGTCAAGAAAAATTGTCAGAAGTAATTCATGCTGATAGCAGAGGAACGAAGCAGCAGACAGAAATGACACTTAGTGCTCCTAATTGAGACAAGTACACACTGTAGAGGGATATGCTTTGTTCATATTTCATGTCTGAGGTTTACAACCACTTTAAGGGCCAATTTTCCATCCTGTTTCCTGAGCGTTGGTTTAATGGTATGGCTGTTAAAGCAAAGGTTCAAAGGGACAGAGGCATCTGATTCTGTGATTCCTACAATGGTTAAAACGAAAAAGTCTACTTTCCGCTAGATTAGCAGACATGGAAGACATACTTTACTTGGTTTATGTCTCAGGGTTTCCATCCCAAAAGCTTTTGGGTGGGACAAATCTTCTCTTTCCTGCAGCTAGGTTTGGACGAGCATTTGGCTCTCAGCACTATCAAGGGTCAGGTTTCTGCCCTTTCCATTCTCTTTCAAAAACTGTTGTCCTCTCATTAATTGATTAAAACCTACAGGGGACACCAGGGGTTCTGGATCGGGTTCCCTCAACACTTCAAAAAAATGCTGCTTGAATCCATTAAAGGCATTCCTGTCTCTACTCTCACCCACAAGGTGGTTTTCCTTGTTGCCATCACTTTGGCAAGGTAAGTGTCTGAGCTAGCGGCTTTATTGTACATAGAACCTTTTTAGGTCTTGCATTAAGAGACAAGGTGGCAATGATGAAATCTTTTTGCCTAACATAGTTTTCTGCCCTTCACCCCTGTTGGGATGTTCTTCCATCCATTTGTTTAGGTTCATTCATTGTATAGAAAATTCCCTGAATTGTTTGAATGGGGTTCAGACTGTACGAGTCTATTTCACAGCCAATGCTTCTTTCAGAAAGACTGATTCTCTCCAGGGGCGGATCCAGGGGGGGGGGCAACAGGGCAATTGCCCCCCCCGAAATAGTCGCACTGACAATCTCCCATCATGTCATTGCTGCCTCTGCCCGCAGCCCGAGTCTCTCTCTCACATCAGCCGATCAGCGGCAACGAGAGAGAGACCCGTCTAATGTAGTTGCGGCCGCACTGACAGTGACTGACTAGGAGGAGGGGTGGGTGGAGCCTCTTCCCTGCACTCGTTGCTAACGCCGGGGCCGCCCGGCGTCTAGCAACGAGTGACGTCAGAGTCACGTTGGCAGTGGCGTTTCTGGGGTATGGCAGCCATGGACGCCATGGGAGCGCAGCAAAAAGCCACCCCCGCACGAAAAAACCTTCACCTGTCCGGCGCCGGCACAGCAATTGTTTCTTGGCCTGGGGAGGCGAGTGACAGGCGCCTTCATTATGGATTACGGCCGATGACTGGCCAGACCGGATCCACGTAGGGTAACAGTGTCCCTCTGCGCGGCATCATCTTCTCCACGGAGGAGCGGGGAATGTGGCATGAGGAGAAGGAATGGTTGAGGGCAGGACGGAAAACCCCCAGCAGCAGCACCAAGGATAGCAGCGTTAGTGTTGGCTCCAGTGACTGGGCAGGCAGCAGGGAGATTACATTATCTCTCTGCTGCCTGACTCTGGGACACAGCAAGAGACAACCAAACCACCTTAGCAGGCAAGTGGCAATCCGCAAGGTGTGGCAGGTGACGTGGCAAGTGGCAATCCGCAAGGTGTGGCAGGTGACGTGGCAAGTGGCAATCCGCAAGGTGTGGCAGGTGACCTGGCAAGTGGCAATCCGCAAGGTGTGGCAGGTGACGTGGCAAGTGGCAATCCGCAAGGTGTGGCAGGTGACGTGGCAAGTGGCAATCCGCAAGGTGTGGCAGGTGACCTGGCAAGTGGCAATCCGCAAGGTGTGGCAGGTGACGTGGCAAGTGGCAATCCACAAGGTGTGGCAGGTGACGTGACAGGTGAAGTGGCAATCCACAAGGTGTGGCAGGTGACGTGGCAATCCGCAAGGTGTGGCAGGTGACGTGGCAATCCGCAAGGTGTGGCAGGTGACGTGGCAAGTGGCAATCTGCATCTGGTGGCAGGCAAGTGACAATCCGCAACGTGTAGCAGGTAACGTGGCAAGTGACAAACTCTGGGACACAGCAAGAGACAACCAAACCACCTTAGCAGGCAAGTGGCAATCCGCAAGGTGTGGCAGGTGACGTGGCAAGTGGCAATCCGCAAGGTGTGGCAGGTGACGTGGCAAGTGGCAATCCGCAAGGTGTGGCAGGTGACCTGGCAAGTGGCAATCCGCAAGGTGTGGCAGGTGACGTGGCAAGTGGCAATCCGCAAGGTGTGGCAGGTGACGTGGCAAGTGGCAATCCGCAAGGTGTGGCAGGTGACCTGGCAAGTGGCAATCCGCAAGGTGTGGCAGGTGACGTGGCAAGTGGCAATCCACAAGGTGTGGCAGGTGACGTGACAGGTGAAGTGGCAATCCACAAGGTGTGGCAGTGGCAATCCGCAAGGTGTGGCAGGTGACGTGGCAAGTGGCAATCCGCAAGGTGTGGCAGGTGACCTGGCAAGTGGCAATCCGCAAGGTGTGGCAGGTGACGTGGCAAGTGGCAATCCACAAGGTGTGGCAGGTGACGTGACAGGTGAAGTGGCAATCCACAAGGTGTGGCAGGTGACGTGGCAATCCGCAAGGTGTGGCAGGTGACGTGGCAATCCGCAAGGTGTGGCAGGTGACGTGGCAAGTGGCAATCTGCATCTGGTGGCAGGCAAGTGACAATCCGCAACGTGTAGCAGGTAACGTGGCAAGTGACAAACTCAGGTCTCCCACTGATTCTGCATTATGGTGAGTTGAACTATTTCATTTTATATTACAATGTAATTATAGAAAAAATGTGCTTCAATCATCCTGACACTGGTGCCGGGATGATTGAAGTGCAAACACCAGCCGTTTCCCTGATAAATTGCCCACAAAGAAAACGGATTTTCTGGCAGTGCCCCTCCCGAGACAAGACTCTGGATCCGCCCCTGATTCTCTCTTTGTCATCTTACCCAGTAAGGGTGTCCGAGCTTCTTATTCTGCCATCATTAGGTGGCTTAGACAGACTATCAAGCTTAAAGTTTCAAGAATCAGGTTCTACCGTTTAACATCAAGGAGCACTCTACTAGATCTCTGAGCACTTCTTGGACTTTTTGCCATTAAGCAACTGCTCGGGCACACTGCTGGTGGATGCCTGGATGGTGGGAACAATTGTGTTCACAAAATTTCAAGAACTGTTTTTTGAGCATGTGATCTTCAAATCTCATCACTTTTTGATGCACATGCACTTTATTATTTGGGACTTATTTTATTGTTTTTTTTTTAATGTAAAATCAGATGAATGCCTGCTTTTGATTCAAGCACTTTTATCACTGTTTCACATATTATCGCATATTGTATTTTTTTTCTTTATTAGGGATAAGCATTCATGCATATTTGTCTAATTTTGCTGCTTAGCTTCTTGAATTAGTGCACTTCATCGCTGTTTCACATAGTATCGCATATTACTGCAATTTTTGCTTTGTGTTTTTTTTTTTTTTATTGTTTTTGAGAATGTTCTTTTTCATATTATAAATGTTCTTTTTTATGTTTTGTTAAATGTTCACCCTAATAAAAATATAATTAAGATGTAATTCAGTGTTATGTATTGATTTTTATTCAAGTATTTTAATAGATTTTTTTTTCTAAAGATCAGTTTTGTCTTAATGCACTATTCAGTGAACTGAGGTACATTTTTTAGGGAAATGGTAAAATATAGCCCAAAAAAGCTGAACTAAAAATATTTCAACGAGAGCTTTTTTTTTCTACTTCAACCACTTTAGCTTAGATTTTGCAATTTTTCTGACAATTCACCTCTCTTCACTTATTGGTGAATAGACCCGATAAAAACGGACACTTGGACAAACAAGAAAAACTAGTGCAAAAGATATTAATAGAAGATCGACGGATTAAATAAGATTGCTGCCACCTACAGTATCTCACAAAATTGTAAATATTTTATTATATCTTTTCATGTGACAACACTGAAGAAATGACACTTTGCTAGAATGTAAAGTAGTGAGTATATAGCTTGTATAACAGTGTAAATTTGCTGTCCGCTCAAAATAACTCAACACATACTCATTAATGTCAAAACCGCTGGCAACAAAAGTGAGTACACCCCTAAGTGCAAATGTCCAAATTGGGCCCAATTATCCATTTTCCCTCCCCAGTGTCATGGGACTCGTTAGTGTTACAGGGTCTCAGGTGTGAATGGGGAGCAGGTGTGGTAAATTTGGTGTTATCGCTCTCACTCTCTCATACTGGTCACTGGAAGTCCAACATGGGACCTCGTGGCAAAGAACTCTCTGAGGATCTGAAAAAAAAAGAATTGTTGCTCTACATAAAGATGGCCTAGGCCAGTGATGGTGAACCTTGGCACCCCAGATGTTTTGGAACTACATTTCCCATGATGCTCATTCACTCTGCAGTGTAGTGGAGCATCACGGGAAATGTAGTTCCAAAACATCTGGGGTGCCAAGGTTTGCCATCACTGGCCTAGGCTGTAAGAAGATTGCCAAAACCCTGTAACTGAGCTGCAGCATGGTGGCCAAGACCATACAGCCAGAGGCGGCTCTCTAATTAGGCAAAAAAGGCGGTCGCCTAAGGTCTCACGCTCCCAGGGGCCTCGTGGCTGCCTAATTTGCCTGATTTGTGCATGGGAGAATGGGAGGGAATGTCCCTGGTCAGAGCCCCTAAGCTGGCAGGGTGAGCAGACTGGTAAAGGATCGCCAAGGAGGTGGAGGCGGAGCTGCCGGCCGCTAGTGAATCCGCTAGGAGGTAGGGGCAGACTTGGCTGGGGGGCAGGGGAGACCTCGTAAAAATGCACTTACTCCATACCGCAGCAGACAGCCATGACACTCGCCGGGCACTGCTACACTGTATGGGTTATATTTGCAGCAGAGCGGTGCGACCGTGCGAGTAGGCTTAGTGATATGACATGAGTCCAACCGAACCCATCCATTCACTGTGTTCCCCGTTGGGCGGAGATCCGCCCGACAGAAGCTTCCTAGTCCCGCCCGGCGTGATGTCATTCACAGACTGGGAGGCGGGAGTCTGGAGATTGCTGCTGCAAAGACCTGCGAGGAGCCAGTGAAGCGCCATGCAAAAGTGCAAGTACGTTTTCAGAGGCTAAAAACCTAACCTAAGGCAGTGTTATCACAGTGGCTTTGCTGTGTTAACTGCCTGAAGTGAGTAATTCTTTGGTGTGGGGGGGGGTGTAATTTGCAATGGTATTTTTAATATGCAGCATGGAGGGGGTTAATGTACTGCCACTGGTCACTGATGCATTAGTGACCAGTGGCTGTTAATTAACCCATTTGTGCTGCATTAGTGACACCAGTGTCAGTGTTAATTAACCCCTATTTGGTGCAGCATGAAAGGGTTCATAAACACTGATACTGGTGTCACTAATGCAGCACAAGGGGTTAATTAACTGCCACTGGTCACTAATGCATCAGTGACCAGTGGTGCATTTGATACTGCCCACCTCTCATACACTCCGCACCCCTCTCATGTACATACCACCCACCGCCATACACTCCGCACCCCTCTCATGTACATACCACCCACCTCCATGCACTCCACACCCCTCTCATGTACATACTACCCACCTCCATACACTCCGCACCCCTCTCATGTACATACTACCCACCTCCATACACTCCGCACCCCTCTCATGTACATACCACCCACCTCCATACACTCTGCAACCCTCTCATGTACATTCCACCTACCTCCATACACTCCGCACCTCTCTCATGAACATACCACCCACCTCCATACACTCCGCACCCCTTTGGTTTCTTTAGTGAGATATCAGGGGTCTAAACGGACCCCTGAAGTCTCACTATTGAGACAGAGAAAGGGACTGAGGAAACACATTCCCCAGTTCCTTTCTCTGTAACCTCAGCTGCACTGCAGATGAATCAACAGGAGACAGAGGCTCCTGTTAATTCATAAACTAAAGCATAGTAAACACAGTTTACTGTGCTGCAGTTATGAATGAACACAGTAAGTGATCAGTGCCGATCACTCACTGCGTTCTTTTAGTAAAGATAGGGGCTGATAAACGACATTTACCAGCCCCTTTTTCCTGCCTCCATCCTGAATATCCCCCACAGCAGTCAGTGGGAGAGCAGAGGAGGGAAGTCGGTAGCACTGTGGGGGGGGCACACCGTCATTTTTTATCGCTTGAGTTATTTTTGCCATTATGGGCGTGAGTGGGGCCTCATGTCCAAGTTTTGCCTAAGGCCTCACAAAGCCTAGAGCCGCCTCTGCATACAGCGGTTTAACAGGACAGGTTCCACACAGACCAGGCCTCGCCATGGTCGACCAAAGAAGTTGAGTGCATGTGCTCAGCGTCATATCCAGAGGTTGTCTTTGGGAAATAGACGTATGAGTGCTGCCAATATTGCTGCAGAGGTTGAAGGGGTGCGGGGTCCCCCTGTCAGTGCTCAGAACATACGCTGCACACTGCATCAAATTGCTCTGCGTGGCTGTCCTCCCAGAAGGAAGCCTATTCTAAAGATGATGTACAAGAAAGCCAGCAGTTTGCTGCAGACAAGCAGACTAAGGACATGGTTTACTGAAACCATATCCTGTGGTCTGATGAGAACAAGACAAACTTATTTGGTTCAAATGGTGTCAAGCGTGTGTGGCGGCAACCAGGGGAGGAGTACAAAGACAAGTGTGACTTGCCTACAGTGAAGCATGGTGGTGGGAGTGTCATGGTCTGGGGCTGCATGAGTGCTGCCGGCACTGGGGAGCTACAGTTCATTGAGGGAACCATGAATGTGTTAAGGCAATTATTTCACCATCTCAGATCGCCCTCGGGAATCAAGGTAATATTTATTGCATATGCAAGAGAAATGAATTACACGTTCATGCAGCCTTCATCATTTCTAAAGAAAATACTTTGGTACATGTTTTTTATAAGCCCTGGACACCCCCCTTTCCTGTCTTAAAACATGCCCAGTCTCATGTATTTTCAACTTTATTCTAGACAGAACAGGAAAGGTGGAAGTGTCTGTTACAGACTGTTATCTTACATATAACAATGCTTACAGGATACATTCAAAACTGCACATCTAAGCATATTATATTGCTGAGTATATATTGCTGACTCCATATTATCACTATAACTTATTTCTAGGCCATGATAATCAAAATGGCGTCTTTCATAACTGACATTTAAAGTATAATTTCTCTAACATCTCCCTCCTTTTATACTAATAATGTCAATACTTCAAATATCCAGGTTTTTCATTTTACCAGGTATTATCATTTAGACAGATAAGTCCTTAGCGAGAGTTGTAAATTCATCATCAGGTTCCGAGTATAGTTCCGTGTCCCTCTGGAGGAGCATAGTTTTTGTTAAAGATGTGTCAATCAGTCTTTGAAGAATTCCCCTAATACAGGGAATGCAGCAACATACACACAATGTAAGAACTGCGGCTGCCATGACAATAGAGATAAGCAAACTTTTTGCAAGATCACCCCATTTACCAAACCATTTTTCGAAAAGTCCTGTCGGGGGGTTCTCTACACCAGAGTTCTCAGCCAATTCTTCGGATAGCATTTGTAGGCCTTGTAAGGCTTTGGTGATACTTCCATCAGGTGCCGTATTGTTTGGAATAAAAGTGCAGCAGAAGGTGCCGAACATTTTGCATACCCCGCCCCTTTCTGCCAGCAACATATCCAACGCTATACGGTTCTGCCACGCTGTCAAAGAGGTGGCGTCCAATTGTGCTGCTATACCTTTGATAGCATCTCTGGTGTAATTCACAAACCTCTGCTGGTTGTAGTAGATGTAGTTTATCCAGTCGACGTTCTTGTTGGGATGGACCCATATGAAGAGTGAGGTGAGTCCTGCTGTTATTTGATTCTGCGCTTTAAATTCATCTGGAACTCCTCGTGGAACACCTATATACACTCGGTTGTCAAATGATCCTTGTGGTGTTTCTCGCTTAATTCCTTTAAAAAAAAAGTATTTACCTGGTAGTTTCATTGATTTATCACTCATAGGAACTATATGAAAGGGAAGCAGCAATCGGGTAAGGGCACAACTACCCTCCCATCTAGGTGGCAGTCTGGGCCTTAGTCTCTTATCTCCACACAGACACCAAACATCAGCCAATTGCCGTTTTTGTTCCTGAAACCATTTTAGTTGGTACTTAATGTCTGTAGTAAGGGTTGTAATTGCACAGTATTCAGGGGACAGGGTGCCAACATTTGTACCATTACTGTCATTGTTAGAGAAACAAGTAAAATTTCCTGGTAATGCTTGTACTGATGGGGGTATACTTTGCATCTTAGTCTTAGAGTAGCTCTTTTCTCATTTACACATTCTGACCCAGTAATATTTTATGAAAACATTCTTATTATACAAGTCGAGTCTATTTCCTCTTTAGGGAGAGGAACGGTGGCTAGTTGTGGAATATAATAAGGTTTACAATACAACATTTCATACGGTGTTAGACCTTTAGCAGTAGGGGTAATTCTTATACTCAACATTGCCATTGGCAAACACTAAACCCATTTATTTTTCCCTGTTTCCTTTAACAATTTTCTTAGTTTACTCTTTAAGGTACCATTGTGTCTCTCCACTGTGCCCACAGATTGTGGGTGGTAGACACAGTGGTTTTTTTAGGTCAATATTGTACCATTTACCAATTTGTTGTATTGTTCGGTTTACAAAATGGGAGCCGTTGTCACTGTAAATCACAGAGGGAATCCCATGAAGTGGAATCACCTCTTTAATAAGTACTTTGGCTACTGACTGCCCATTTGGGTGTGTCATAGGAAAAGCTTCCGCCCACTTTATAAACAACAATAATCATAAAATCCATGCATATCGTGTGAAAGGGATAAGTGGGTTGTGGGAAATGACCTCTTAAGGGTCTTAGAGCACCTTGAGCATGGTATCTGTTACAAAGCGGACATGTGAGGCAAAAATCTCTAGAGTCATTCGTAAACCCATATGTTGTGAACACCTTATTGATCACCTGCACCATCCCTCCTTTTGAGATATGGGCTTGCCCATGGCTCAATAACGCAGCATATCTAAACAGTGATGTAGGTAAGATGGGTTTACCTTCTGTACTTGTGTATATACCATTGACCAGCGTTGCCCCTTTAGATAACCACTTTTGTTTTTCACCTGCCGGTGATGTTTTCTGCATTTCTGATAACCATGTTTTATCAATAGCTTTCCGTACCTCACCATTTTCTTGGGGACCTGTATAGTATATGTGTGTTTTTTTTGCGGTCCTGTAGTAGCTTCCCTTGCGGTCTTGTCTGTTAGTGCATTCCCTAGAGTAATTGGATCTGTTCCCTTTCTGTGTGCTGTACATTTACAAATAGCCACTTGTGTTGGTTTCTGTACATTTTCTTGAAGGGCCAGGATAAGATCTCTATGTGAGATTGGTTTACCTGTGGACGTAATCATACCCCTATTTTTCCATTGCTGGGCAAATATGTGTATAGTAGAAAAAGCGTATTGGCTGTCTGTATAAATATTTATTTTCTTCCCTTCCCTTAGACTACAGGCCCTAGATAGGGCAATAATTTCAGCTTGTTGTGTAGAGTAGGAACTGGGAAGGGGTCTGGCTTCCATGACCTGGTCATGTGTTACTATAGCGTATGCCGTTTGATGTACCCCTTTATCGTCCTTTTTACAAGACCCATCAACACAAAAGGTAATGTCAGCATCTAGAAAGGGAACATCCGTGAGATCCTTCCTTACAATCTACAGTCTGATAAAAGGTTTTACTGTAATTAGGAAGGCTAAACATAACCCACAATGAGGTGCTTTACCTTCGTAAATGCATCCTCTGCATGCACATTCCACTGAATGGAATCTTTTGCAGACATTAGTGAACCATAGATGAGATCAGAAAGAGGCTCCACCTCCATAGCATAATTTGCTATCCATGCTCTACAGACATTTGCCTTCCCAAGAAATGACATCATTTCTTTTTTGGTATGTGATTTGGGGACTTGAAGGATGGCCTCTTTTCGGATCTCATCCAAATGTCTACCTTCTTGAGATAAAATGTAACCCAGGTATTTCACCTTTTCTTTCCACAGTTGTAATTTGTCTTTGCTGACCTTTTGACCTTGGTCTGCGAGGAAATGCATCAGAACCATGGTAATTTTACATACATTACTACCAGAATGTCATCCAAATACAAGAGAATTTAACACACTGGGAGGTACAAACCGAGACAAATTATTGGACATTCTTTGTGAGAAGGTAGTTGGACTTTCACAATATCCCTGGGATAACCTAGTGTATGTGTGCCTCTTTTTTTTTTTTTTTTTTTTTCGTGTACATAAATGCAACCCAGAACTGACTGTCTTTGTGTAAGGGAATGGAAAAGAAGGATTACTGTTATCGAAAACATAAAATACCTCGTTCTCTGGGTAGAGCTCGTTCAGGAGGACATGCATTTCTGGGACCACCGGGGCCCTCGGTAATACGGCCCCATTGACTGCCTGTAAATCCTGCACGAGTCTCCACCCATCTTTCTCTCCCTTATGCCTTCTATACC
Organism: Lithobates clamitans; assembly: GCA_037952925.1. Lineage (NCBI taxonomy): Eukaryota > Metazoa > Chordata > Amphibia > Anura > Ranidae > Lithobates > Lithobates clamitans. The sequence goes on along the minus strand of JBBGZY010000053.1, from coordinate 6,289,323 downwards.
TCTGAATCCCTCTGGATTTAAGTTTCTCATCTGTCAGTTGGACCCAGTTCGTGATAAGTTCTCCTAGCTCATGCCATGATACCTTGGGATTCTGGGTGACCGAAACACAAGGTACAGTATCCTGCCTGTATATTTGCAGAATAGGCTGTGGTAGGAGACAAGTAGCCACGCTATTTCCCCTCTTATCACAGTACAGACATTTTAAGAGAACTTCAGTGTTAGTGAGACTCATTAACTGTTTCTCATAGGACTTATCAGGCCCAGAGATCTTTCTGTAATACATGGTGCAATAGAGGTTTGTCTGGACCTTATACCTTTTCCTCACAGACTCTTTGTCAATTATTTCTGCCAGGGTTTTGGGTATATTTAATCCCTCAGTTTGCAAATTCCAGGCTGTACCAGTATCAGGGCTCATTATCCATGGCTGTGATTTGTTTTTCACACAGCTGATGGGCTCTGAGACCTCCCTCCACTGGTACGACAGAAATATCAAGAGCGTGCAACATGTCTCTACCCAACAAATTAACAGGACATTTAGTCATAATGACAATTTTACACTGAGCCTATTTACCTGTCTGTGGATCTTCCACAGTAAGGCCTTCAGACATGACCTCCTGGTGCATCAACCCATTTTGCAGATTTTACATATACTACACCTTTTTCTTTACCTTTTTCATATCCAGCGGGTGTATTAGGGTCCTACAAGCCCCAGTATCACAGAAAAATGTTAGCCATCTACCCTTCACAACCAAGATTATTTCTGACTTGACTTTAGCATGCAAACAAGCTTCAACAGTGCACACATCCAAAATTTCAGATTCTTTCTCATCATTTCCCTCTGTATCTCTCTCTGCAGACATACCAACTTCTTCATGCATCTTCCTCTCTGTTTGACCTACATTCTTTTGCCAAGTGACCTCTTTTACCTCACAGGAAACACTCCCTTCTCTTTTTTTTTTTTTTTTTTTCATAGTCCTGAATGCGGGGCCTTGTTCAGGTGTTTCCTATCCTTCTGTTCTCCTTCTCAATGACATACACATCATTACCTTCATCTACATAAACACTTTCCCTTTCTTTACTCTCTTTTTTTGATTGGAAGTGCCGCACAGCATGCCTCGCATACTCTATCAGCCCTTGTAGTCTGCAGATCCTATGGTTGATCATGTGTTTGATAACAAACTTGATATAGGGGCAAACAGCCCCTTCAAGATTGCATCCTTTAGCTGTTGCTCATATGTACTATCGTTTACTTGATTTACTGGGACTTCTATTCCTGAGTGATTATTGAAAATCTCCCTCATCCTAACAATGAAATTGTCCACTGTTTCCTCTTCTCCCTGTACACACTGATTTATAATGGACCAGTCGGCTCGACGTATCCATCTATTCTCTATCCTTGCTATAAGAGCATTCCTCCTGTTTTCTAGTGCTGCATCATCATGAGGCAACACAACTCCCTGATTGTTTAATCCTCTCCAATCTCCCACTACATGATGCCAGTCGGGACCCAGGATCTGTCTGGTGACCTGCTCTATTTCCCTCCCAATAAGATGATAGTTAGCAATCATTCCCATGATACCATCCCTGATTTAAGCTATGTTCACCTTGGGATGTGGTACCCCTTCAGTAGTTTTTTTAACATCCTCAGGGGTCCAGGGGCGATAGACCATCATAGAGTTGGGGACTACTATACCTCCTACATTTTGTCCTGCCCTAGGTTTGGGAACTTCAATTAGTGGAAATTCTTCCTCTCCACATTCTGTTTGTTCCCCAGCTGAGGGGGATATCAATTGGTTCACCAGGTCCCCGAAAAATTTGTAATAGTTGCTGTAAAGGGGGTCCCTTGTGGACTCCTCTGGACAGCAAGAGTCATTTTGAGAGGGGGTTTAGCTGCAGCCATAGGAGAATCGGTTGCATCTGCGGGTGACCCAGGTGACCACAGGGGAACAACAAACAGTGGAGAGTCAGGTTGCATTTGGTTTGTTACGTTTTGTTCAGTCAATACTTGCTGAACTAAACGTCAGAGGACGGTCATATTATTGTCCTCCTCTTTTGTTCAAAAACATAGTCTTTTTATGGTTTTCTGAATTTAACCTATGGTTAGCCTCCTCAAGCCATTTCTTTGCCTGGGGAAGGCCTAATTTCTTCTGTTTTCTTATTTTCATGCCGGCATCATTTTTAAGCTTTCTACACAGTATTACACAATAATCCTTATTTAAAAACGCATCAAAATCATACTTTGTTTTCCACATTTAAAGAAATGTCACATTCTCTTTGTCTAGACTACACATATACTTAACATCTTCATTCACACCAACAGATTTTCCATGGATCATACCTACTTTGTTTATCGTGCACACGGAGCTCTTTTTTTGTTAATGTCTTCTCACAATGACACAACACACGCACACAGTATCTTATCACTTGCAATCACTCACAGACTTTCTAGTTGTGATATATCACTTCTAGATTACTGATCTTGTGTATTGCTAAAACACTGGTGTCTTAGAGAATTACAGAATTACGAGGAGACTGAATTCTCCCGACTGTTCTTTCATTGTTACTTAAAACTTCACTAATTTGTAGAGAGCATTTACAGAATTACAAGGAGACTAATTTCTCCCGACTGTTCTTTCATCCTATCAAAACATTTAATATTTCAGTCCTTGATCCAAGGGTATTTATGTGCCTGCTCAGGATTAATACAACATATGAGGCTGGCATGAACACTGCGGTCCGCCAAATGTCCTCTGTTTGTTACCTGGAAATCTATCAGGCCACACCCTTGTATCAACGGAGGGGGGGGGTTCTTTAGGTTTTGATCTAGGAGTATTTATGTGTCCCCAAGGGATTTTCTGCAGTTTACAAGGCTGTCTGGATCTAAGATCCAATCGACAAATTTCCTTTATCTGCACCCGGATATTAGTATGGGACCATACCCCTATATCAAATGACTATTAACCAGAAGAATCAAACAAGAACACACAAGAGAGAGAACACCCGCAGTGCTCGACTGCCGCCAGGTCGCCCTGAGCGCGTCTTCCCAAAACGCGGGCTAGTCACTAGGTCTGCCCATCCAGGATGGCCACAGACGGATCTATAGGGGGAATACGTGACCACTTATTTCCCCTCAACAAGAGTAAAGCAGATAGGACAGAAACAGATAAACATTCAATCAATCTCTATATTGTATGTATATATTCAAATCCCTTATTCATCAAATTCCTAATCAAGTCTAACACAAAAGGTTAATAATAAAATAAAAATAAAAATCTTACCTTGTCCCGAGAGCGGTCTCTTGTGCTGATCCGGTAAGTCGCTGCCCGGGAGGCACTAGTTCAGCGGACCGGCCTCTTTTTAACATCTAATTTGAGATGGAGGACTTACAGTTTTGCCGTACGGTCATCGGTCACTGTTGGCCAGTGCGTCTCGGGGAATTGGACTTCCGGCTCTTCGAAGGACCAAATTTGTTAAGGCAATTATTTCACCATCTCAGATCGCCCTCGGGAATCAAGGTAATATTTATTGCATATGCAAGAGAAATGAATTACACGTTCATGCAGCCTTCATCATTTCTAAAGAAAATACTTTGGTACATGTTTTTTATAAGCCCTGGACAAACCCTTTCCTGTCTTAAAACATGCCCAGTCTCATGTATTTTCAACTTTATTCTAGACAGAACAGGAAAGGTGGAAGTGTCTGTTACAGACTGTTATCTTACATATAACAATGCTTACAGGATACATTCAAAACTGCACATCTAAGCATATTATATTGCTGAGTATATATTGCTGACTCCATATTATCACTATAACTTATTTCTAGGCCATGATAATCAAAATGGCGTCTTTCATAACTGACATTTAAAGTATAATTTCTCTAACAGAATGCCAACATGTACTTTGACATACTGAAGCAGAGCATGATCCCCTCCCTTTGGAGACTGGGCCGCAGGGCAGTATTCCAACATGATAATGACCCCAAACACACCTCCAAGACGACCACTGCCTTGCTAAAGAAGCTGAGGGAAAAGGTGATGGTCTGGCCAAGCATGTCTCCAGACCTAAACCCAATTGAGCATCTGTGGGGCTTCCTCAAAAACGGAAGGAGGAGGAGTGCAAGGTCTCTAACATCCACCAGCTCCATGATGTCATCATGGAGGAGTGGAAGAGAACTCCAGTGGCAACCTGTGAAACTCTGATGAACTCTTTGATGCCCAAGAGGGTTAAGGCAGTGCTGGAAAATAATGGTGGTCACACAAAATATTGACACTTTGGGCCCAATTTGGACATTTTCACTTAGGGGTGTACTCACTTTTGTTGCCAGCATTTTAGACCTTAATGGCTGTGTGTTGAGTTATTTTGAGGGGACAGCAAATTTACACTGTTATACAAGCTGTGCGCTCACTACTTTACATTGTAGCAAAGTGTAATTTCTTCAGTGTTGTCACATGAAAAGATATAATAAAATATTTACAAAAATGTAAGGGTTGTACTCACTTTTGTGAGATACTGTAAGTACCCGTGAATCACTAGCATAGATGTGTGTAGCCTATTGCATTAGGGTGTGCACCCCAAAGATCAAACACACATGCATTTGTGTGTACATGTGTATGTATGTGTATGTGTACATGTGTGTGTGATATATACATACACATACAGAAACACACTCTTGTGGTAGAGCCAGTACAGTGAAGGAAGTACAGTAGCACTTGTGAATGGCAGAACTGGTCAGAGGGAGATATTTCCCGTCTCCCTGCCTGTACACAGCAATAATGCTAATGCTCTTGGGGTGATTAGGGTGTGCCCAGGCACACCTGGCACACCCACTGCGCATGCCTATGATCACCAGTTAATTGGCAAGAAATAAGAAGCAACCAGCGCAAATCTATAATCCCACAATCTGGTGATAGTGAACCCACTGCTATTAACATAATCTCTTACTGTACACATGTGAAATGCATTCAATCCAACAATCGTATATAAAGATAAACTCTGTGTCATTGCTTAAAATAATGCCGCGTACACACGGTCGGACTTTCCGGCATACTTGGTCCGGCGGACCAGAGTGTGCCGGACAATCCGCCCGTGTGTGGGCGGCGGCGGACTTTTCCGGCGGACTTCTTCCCAAAAGCCCGCCGGACCTAGATTTGAAGAAAGTTTCAAATCTTTCCGTCGGACTCAGTTTCGGGCGGAAAGTCCGCTCGTGTGTGTGCTGGTCCGACGGAAAGCCCGCTCGTGTGTAGGCTGGTCCGACAGACCAAATACGACACGAGGGCAGGGTATTGCATTTCGCACTCGCTGCAATAGGAAAAACAAATCTTCCTATTGCGGCGAGCGCGGGGCATACCAGGCCCTTAGGTCTGGTATGGATTATAAAGGGGAACCCCTACGCCGAAAAAAACGGCGTGGGGCCCCCCCTAAAATCCATACCAGACCCCGATCCGAGCACGCAGCCTGGCCGGTCAGGAAAGGGGGTGGGGACGAGCGAGCGCCCCCCCCCTCCTGAACCGTACCAGGCCGCATGCCCTCAACATGGGGGGTGGGTGCTTTGGGGGAGGGGGCGCCCTGCGCCCCCCCCCAAAGCACCTTGTCCCCATGTTGATGAGGACAAGGGCCTCTTCCCGACAACCCTGGCCGTTGGTTGTCGGGGTCTGCGGGCGGGGGCTTATCGGAATCTGGGAGCCCCCTTTAATAAGGGGGCCCCCAGATCCCAGCCCCCCACCCTATGTAAATGAGTATGGGGTACATGGTACCCCTACCCATTTACCTAGGAAAAAAGTGTAAGTAATAAAACACACCACACAGGTTTTTAAAATATTTTATTAAACAGCTCCGGGGGGGGGGGGGATCTTCCTCCGGCTTCGGGGATCTTCCTCCGGCTTCGGGGGTCTTCTTCCGGCTTCGGGGGTCCCTCCGCTTCATCTTCTCCCGGCGTCCGGTTGGTTCTTCTCCGCTCTCCGGCCTCTTCTCCCGGTGTCGCAGGTCTTCGGCCGGCCCCTCCGCTGTCTTCATGTAATTCTATTGCTAGCGGAGGTCCGGACTTCTGGGCTTCTTGGCTTCTTGGCTTCTTGGCTTCTTGTGTTCTGTTCTCTTCTCTTCCCCCAGATGTTGACACGACGCTCTCTCCGGCTGGACTGGTCTCTGAGGGCTGCGCTGTGACTTATATAGGCGGAGACCCCGCCCCCATATGATGTCACAGTCCTTGGGCATGCTGGGACTGTGACGTTTTAGGGGGCGTGGTCGACCACGCCCCCTAAAACGTCACAGTCCCAGCATGCCCAAGGACTGTGACATCATATGGGGGCGGGGTCTCCGCCTATATAAGTCACAGCGCAGCCCTCAGAGACCAGTCCAGCCGGAGAGAGCGTCGTGTCAACATCTGGGGGAAGAGAAGAGAACAGAACACAAGAAGCCAAGAAGCCAAGAAGCCCAGAAGTCCGGACCTCCGCTAGCAATAGAGCTACATGAAGACAGCGGAGGGGCCGGCCGAAGACATGCGACACCGGGAGAAGAGGCCGGAGAGCGGAGAAGAACCAACCGGACGCCGGGAGAAGATGAAGCGGAGGGACCCCCGAAGCCGGAAGAAGACCCCCGAAGCCGGAGGAAGATACCCGAAGCCGGAGGAAGATCCCCCCCCCCGGAGCTGTTTAATAAAATATTTTAAAAACCTGTGTGGTGTGTTTTATTACTTACACTTTTTTCCTAGGTAAATGGGTAGGGGTACCATGTACCCCATACTCATTTACATAGGGTGGGGGGCCGGGATCTGGGGGCCCCCTTATTAAAGGGGGCTCCCAGATTCCGATAAGCCCCCGCCCGCAGACCCCGACAACCAACGGCCAGGGTTGTCGGGAAGAGGCCCTTGTCCTCATCAACATGGGGACAAGGTGCTTTGGGGGGGGGCGCAGGGCGCCCCCCTCTCCCAAAGCACCCACCCCCCATGTTGAGGGCATGCGGCCTGGTACGGTTCAGGAGGGGGGGGGGCGCTCGCTCGTCCCCACCCCCTTTCCTGACCGGCCAGGCTGCGTGCTCGGATCGGGGTCTGGTATGGATTTTAGGGGGGGCCCCACACCGTTTTTTTCGGCGTAGGGGTTCCCCTTTATAATCCATACCAGACCTAAGGGCCTGGTATGCCCCGCGACGGGGCTCGCAAGGTGTCAATCTAGCCGATAAAAGCGGCAAGATTGACATCCTTTTCTAGTCCCGTCGCACCTGAGTCACGTTCAAAATGAACGGACTTGTCCGTGTGTGGGCAAGTCCGTTCATTCTGAAAGTCCGGCGAAAGTCCGTCGGAAAGACGGGCGGACTTAGCCCGCCGGAAAATCCCGGCGTGTGTGGGCAAGTCCGTTCGTTTTAAAGTCCGGCGCACCTGGCGGACAAAGTCCGTCGGAAAGTGTGCCGGACCAAGTAGGATAGAAAGTCCGACCGTGTGTACGCGGCATAAGTCCTCTATCATACAAAACTTATTTGTTTCTATGAAACAAACCAAGTGCAAATTCTGTTAAAAAAAAGTGCAAAAGAAAAAACTGCGTGTTGACTCAAAAATTCATATGTGTTCAAAATATTTGTCAAGTCAATTTTGCAATCCCAGGAAAAATCCAAGAAAGTGATAATAATAATCTTGGATTTTTCATGTGATTGCAAAATGGACTGCAAATATTTTGAACACATATGAATTTTTGATGCATGCACTTCACTAATGAATAATATTTTCTTGCACTAAGCACTTTTTGTTCATTGTGTCAGCACAGTTTTTTTACTTTTGCACTTTTTTTCTAACAGCATTTGCACTTTAATTGTTTGTTTCATAGAAACAAATAATTTTTGTATGATAGATTAATTATTTTATGCAATGACACAGAGTTTATCATTATATGATTGTTGGATTGAATGCATTTCACATGTGTACAGTAAGGGATTATGTTAATAGCAGTGGGCTCACTATCACCAGATTGTGGGATTATAGATTTGCGCTGTTTGCTTCTTTTTTCTTGCCAAAAATGGAGACATGCATAGATCTGGCTTTAGACTTGGGGGGCTCGTGTTGTAGATTTATGGGGCTCTTGCTATAGACTTGTGGGGGCTCTTGCTATAGACTTGCAGGGCTTTTGCTAGAGACCTGGAGAGCTCTTGCTGTAGACTTACCACTGCAACTTTGCTCGTGCTAGAGACTTGCCACACAAATTTGCTACAAATTGGAAAGGGGTCAACTAGAATTTGTGCTTCAAGTGCTCTGCAAGTGTACAACTTGCCAGGGAAGATGTGCAGCAAGTTCACAGGACTTACAATTCAACACTGCCACAAATGTGTGGCAAGTTATCCTATCTGGGATCCCTCAGACTTACTCCTCTACTGAGGGATCCCTCTGACCTTTAAAGTCAGCACTGACCAGTCCTTGCTGTTCCCTACCCCAGCAAGGCCCTGACCCCTCAGTGTCCTCCAGAAGCACCCACTCCTTCCCAAAGCATTGTACTATATTTCCACCCTAGTGTCTTTTTCTGACATCTCCTTTGTGGAACACTCAGACTACCCTCCCTGAAAAGGTTAAACTTTTTGGACTTTTGCAGTCTGAAACATTCTAAAGAGCCTAACACCTGCAAGCTTTGGCTAGTTAAGGCTTCTCAGTTGTCCAGCGTTGATATCATGGGCTTGGTTCATATTTGTGCTAGCTGCTTTCTGCAGGTAGGGCAGCCCAATCATTTCAATAGGCTGCCCTACCCACAGAAAAGTGGGGAAAGACACCCTGGACCCTGTTTGAAAATTGTGCTACATGGAATCGCTTGGTGCTGCAGCACCATGTGGCTTCGCATACATGTAAATTAAAGTGTTTTGCTGATGCGTGGGGGTGCCATAAGAATTAATGGCAGCTCTGCGCATTTGCTAAACAGCAGCACATTTCTCTTATTTGTTGAAGATGAGCACAACTGTGCGTGCATTCCTTATCTTCTTATAGGATTCTTGACAAATGTCCTGGTAGAATTTGGATATTACAATAGAATGCGCTCCCCTCGTGGGACACACTCCTTGCTCGCCTGGATAGGCCTCTCTCACTTGCCTAGCAGCCAGTACGTAGCACGAACAAAAGTCTCTGCCACAGACTTGTTTGGGATAAACCCGTACGATCCTCTGCCACGGGATGTATTGGTTTTTCTATGCAATGAACGCCAGTCACAGTGCCTGAACCTTTAAACACTATGCTATATAGTTACTTTAAGATACGTCCTCCAACCGAGTCACCAGGCCCCTCTCCAGACCAGCACGCTGCGTGATCCTTCCATGATGGGTCCTCCCCTGGGATCTCCTCGGTTGTCCAGCTTCTTCACTTGGGATAGGCAGCTCAGGACCATTCCTCGGCTGCTGTGGTAGGCCCCAGACAAGCTTCTGGGCCCACCCCTGCGCCGAAGCAATGTGGGCCTCCGGGACGGAGGACCACGAGATAGCTTCTCTAACGCATACCTGTCGGCCAGGAGGGCCAGCAGGTGGCTGTAAAACGAACCCCAAAATATGGCGTCTCTCCCATATATACCCTCGCCCAGAATGCAACTCGGAGGACCACCTCCACCGAGTTGTCTCCTGGACAGAAGAGCATCCATACGATTTGACACGTTGCCTTTCCAACACTAACCAGTGATAACAGCGACACCCACCGGTCAGTATGGAAACACACGCAGCGTCAGCCAAGCTGGAACAGAGGCAACCCTAACCTTCCTAACGAACAAATTACTAAATTTACCTAACATATGGTAGATCGCAAATCTACCAGCGCTACATACTCACACCCACTTTTGGTTCGCTACATCAAGCTAATATCCCTTCCCTGCTCAAACAGACTGTTTGAGACTGTTAACTCTATGAGACCACAATTCTTTTTCCTAGTTTGGCTGCGTATATGCTGTAAAGATGACACACCCACCTAAATTACTTTATCCATTCCATGTCCTGCTGATCCGAGTGCCCTCTCACATTTTGCGTCTATTACAGACCTAAGCTTTCAAATTTTTGGGGGCCCAACTTAAATCACTCCACTGGTCCAATTACATTCCAACTTGGATTTACCTGGACTTTTCTTGACATAGTGGTTATACAGTATACCCTATCCCATTACCCTCTCTCAAATGGCTGCTGCCCTCTTCCCAACCCAAGCCCCTCAACCCAGTTCTAGCCCACACATTACATGTCTTAGTGCTTTTACTCAACCTCTTTGACTGACCATTACCCGCCCCCCTGGCTTAACAGAAAAGTATGACTTCTGATGGTGACATTTAAAAGCTCATGAAATATACAAGCACTTTACTATTTAAAGCAAAATGTGTCCCGAACTATCAATCCTCATGCTTCAGGGGCTGCAGAGAAGAGAGTGATATGTTCCACATTTTGGTGGACCTGTCCAAAGGTGTACTGCTTATGGATACGCGTATATACAATGATTAACTCGATATTCTAGATACATTTTCGTTAAGATCCATGGGAAGCCCTCCTCTACAGGCCAATAAAAGATGTCCCTCGGCACAGCCACATTTTAATCACACATATTTTTATAGCAACCAAACTATCACAGGTGTGTGGAAGTCTCCATGTCTTAACTTCAAAAGAATTAAGGTTCCAGGGCACATTTGTCAAAGAAAAATTTACTGAGGTACTGGAAGATAAACATGATAAGTTTCTCTCGATATGACAGCCATGTTTAGATTACCTACCCCCTTCAAAGCACACCTCCCACTTGGTCCAACTTTGATAACTAGGGAAGTCCTCTACCGTCCTACTTTTTTTGAAGGTACCTTTGAGCAACTTCTGTGGTCTCCTTCTTCCCTTTTCTTATCTCTTTCCACTTTATCTTCTCATTGTCTTTTAACAGTATCTCTCTGTTATATCTCCTTTATCTTAAGCCTGGTACACACTAGAAGTTTTTTTTTGTTCAACCCAACGGACTGAATGAAAAAAATTGAAGAGCTCAGGAGGAGATCCTGTACTAACAATCCGATGTTAGTAAAGCGATCTCCCCTGCTAAGCTATTGCGTTCTAGCTGAAAGCGCTGATCAGATGTCGATCGGCAGACCTTTTATGGTCATGCCCCTTCGACAGAAACCGGACGTTTCGGCTTTTGTCGGACCGGCTGCCGTACACACAGGCCAAATGTCGGCCGGTTTCTTTTGAATTGGCCGATGCCCCCTCTGATATTCGGCCCGTGGCTTTAGTCTCATTTATGTACTAATGGCTTTAAGCACAGCAGGCTCAGTCCGCTATCCATGTGGACACATGGGACAATATCATGCGATAACTTTTTTCTATGTCAACCTGCTCTTTTTCTTTGATGATCTCATAGTACGCTCTATTCCCAAAGCTTACATACTCAACTTTTATACATACTCACTTTGTTTTAACAATGATGAATGCCCCTGTTTTGGCTTGCCACTTGTATTGTTCAGTGAATCTGTCATATTTTGCATTTGCATTGTATCCAATTCTCTACTTTAATAAGCTTTTTTTAAATTCATGTGTGTATTTAGTTGATTGTCTGGAGTTTGGATTTAATTGTAGTCACTAAATGTGATTGTGACTGACTGGTTAGAGGGGAATTACATTTACAAACCAATTTAACATAAATTTGTAATTATAATGAAAACGGTTGCTTGTGGTGGTTTACTGACAGAATGACTAAAAAAGATAGCATTTTGCTAATGGACTGCATTCAGCTATATGGAGTGTCAACAGCAGGGCAAGGTAATGTGAAGCACAAGGCAAAGCTGGTAATCAGTGCCCCTTGTATATATATATATGCAACCTGTTTTCTAGTGATTAGACATACCTCTCCCCAGTGCTTCTCCTCTGGTCATCACTATATTACTTCTCTTTTCTTTGGTTATAGGAGATAACATATTACCAGTCAATCACAAGCAGGATTAAGATGCACGAGTAGGCAGATATCCTCTAAAGAAAACTGCCGCTTACATCTTGACCTTGGCAAGTCTACATCTGTACTTAGTCTTATAGGGTTTATCACAAACATTTATTGACCTAACTGAACCATTCTGTATAGATTAAGCTATCAATAAATGATTTTCAACGTGAAAGGGTTATACAAATATTAACGTATATAACTAATTAACTACGGTAATATAACGCTTATTAAATATGGGTTGTGAATTGTCAGGAGTGTGATGCTGCCATCATTTTAGTCTTTTGGTTATTATGATAATGATCAATTAGGCTACCTAATGCTATATCAGTGCTATACCTAGTAACAATCCAGAATTTTCTCCACTTTCTGTCTCAGTGACAAATGGCACAGACAGAAATAAAGAGACTGTCTAACCTAATCCTACTCTATCCAAAACTTTCAATTTATATTGCCTGTGCCATCAATATTACAGTCATCTCAAATTGGTGTGCTTTCATTTTTGCCACATTTTACCACCATATTATTTTATTTTTTATTATTTACCAGTTATCCTCCTTAATGCCTACAGGGTATATCAGTACGGTATTTAACTTTTTAACTTTTGAACACTATCCTTAATTATTACTTTAAACAGAAAATCAATATTTATTTGTGCTAATATAGGGACAGAGTGGTGCATACTGTATTATGTAAGTAGTATGCCAGACTGGCACAGATGTGGCACGAATGTGACAGAAAAAGTCATTTCAGTGGCCAACCAACAGTCTTATGCCCCGTACACACGGTCGGACTTTGTTCGGACATTCCGACAACAAAATCCTAGGATTTTTTCCAACGGATGTTGGCTCAAACTTGTCTTGCATACACACGGTCACACAAAGTTGTCGGAAAATCCGATCGTTCTGAACGCTGTGACGTAAAACACGTACGTCGGGACTATAAACGGGGCAGTGGCCAATAGCTTTCATCTCTTTATTTATTCTGAGCATGCGTGGCACTTTGTCCATCGGATTTGTGTACACACGATCGGAATTTCCGACAATGGATTTTGTTGTCGGAAAATTTTATCTCCTGCTCTCCAACTTTGTGTGTCGGAAAATCCAAAGGAAAATGTCCGATGGAGCCCACACACGGTCGGAATTTCCGACAACACGCTCCGATCGGACATTTTCCATCGGAAAATCTGACTGTGTGTACGGGGCATTAGTTGAAGTTGAAGGGGCTAGAAATATGGTAGCAGCCTTAGCTAACTTGTTTCTCTCCAGACCAGTCATATTAATCTCCTGGCCTCTATACAGTGCCTTGAAAAAGTATTCATACCCCTTGAAATTTTCCACATTTTGTCATGTTACAACCAAAAAGGTAAATTTATTTTATTGGGATTTTATGTGATAGACCAACACAAAGTGGCACATAATCGTGAAGTGGAAGGAAAATGATAATTGGTTTTCAAAATGTTTTACAAGTAAATATCTGAAAAGTGTGTGCATTTGTATTCAACCCCTTAACTCTGATATCCCTAACTAAAATCTAGTGGAACCAATTGCCTTCAGAAGTCACCTAATTAGCAAGATTTGCACTACAGTCCATTTAACATGGTTTCCTATGGGTCACGTTCTGTAGTGCAATTCTGCAAACTGCAAAAAGCACTAAAAATGCATAGGTGTGAATCCAGCCTTAGAGAACCTTAGTGAACTAACAGCATCACGAAGGCCAAGGAACACACCAGACAGGTCAGGGATAAAGTTGTGGAGAAGTTTAAAGCAGGGTTAGGTTATAAAAAATATCCCAAGCTTTGAACATCTCATGGAGCACTGTTCAATCCATAATCCGAAAATGGAAAGAGTATGGCTCAACTGCAAACCTACCAAGACATTGCCATCCACCCAAATGGACAGACCAGGCAAAGAGAGCATTAATCAGAGAAGCAGCCAAGAGGCCCGTGGTAACTCTGGAGGAGCTGCAGAGATCCACAGCTCAGGTGGGAGAATTTGTCCACAGGACAACTATTAGTGCCGGTTCACACTAGACGCGGCACGACTTTCAGGTCGCCTCACCGAGGCGACCTGCACACGACTGCCAGGGCGACTTGAAAGACGACTTCTGTATAGAAGTCTATGCAAGTCGCCCCCAAAGTAGTACAGGAACCTTTCTTCTAAGTCGGAGCGACTTGCGTCGCTCCGATTAGAACGGTTCCATTGAACAGAACGGGAGGCGACTTGTCAGGTGGCTAGGTCGCCTGACAAGTCGCCCCCGTGTGAACCGGCTCTTAGTCGTGCACTCCATAAATCTGGGCTTTATGTAAGAGTGGCAAAAAGAAAGCCATTGTTGAAAGAAAGCCATAAGAAATCCCGTTTGCAGTTCGCAAGAAGCCATGTGGGGGACACAGCAAATATGTGGAAGAAGGTGCTCTGGTCAGATGAGACCAAAATTGAATTTTTTGGCCTAAAAGCAAATCGCTATGTCTGGCGGAAAACTAACACTGCACATCACTTTGAACACACCATCCCCACCGTGAAACATGGTGGTGGCAGCATCATGTTGTGGGGATGCTTTTCTTCAGCAGGGACAGGGAAGCTGGTCAGAGTTGATAGGAAAATGAAAGGAGCCACATACAGGGCAATCTTAGTAGAAAACCTGTTAGATTCTGCAAAAGACTTGAGACTGGGGCGGAGGTTCACCTTCCAGCAGGACAACGACCCTAAACATACAGCCAAAGCTACAATGGAAAGCTTTAGATCAAAGCATATTCATGGGTTAGAATGGCACAGTCAGTGGCGGTGCGTCCATTAAGGACACACGGGCGCCGCCCCCTCTGTCACGCCACCCCCCTCTGTGTAGAATGGATAGATTCGTGCTTAGCGAGAATCTATCCACGGGCACTGTAGCCACCCCCTATTCAGGTGTGTGGCCCCTTTTCGGAAGCTGGGTGCCTGAATTATAGTGGCAGGGGGTGTTTTTTTGAAGCACCTGATTAGAGCCATAGGCTCTAATAGGCTTCAAAAAAGGTGGACTTGGAGCGCAAAGTATTGCGCTCGCAGACCACCCAGGCGTGTTAGCAAAGCAAATGAATATTTGCTTTTCTAACACTGAACCGCCTCTTAGCCAATAAGGAGGCTCGGAACTAATACCCATTACCTGATTGGCTGAAGGCACGGGCGCTCCGATTGAACGGAACTGAAGAAGAGACGCACTGGAGGGCAGAGAACTATGGAGGACACAGGAGCTGTCGTCTGACCCGCTGCATGCCCCACAGCTCGCCGCCGTCACCCGCCACCAGGATGGGCACAGATGCTGCATATGATGGGCACAGATGCTGCAGATGATGAGCACAGGCTGCATACGATGGGCACAGAGGCTGCATACGATGGGCACAGAGGCTGCATACGATGGGCACAGAGGCTGCATATGATGGGCACAGGCTGCATATGATGGGCACAGAGGCTGCATATGATGGGCACAAAGGCTGCATCTATAGTAGGTTGGTAATTTGTGTTCTTAAACCGTTAAGCTCTCTTTCCAAGGATTGTGTCAGGGCGTGTTTATGTTGGGCCTGTAACTTATGTTGCAGGGAGGTCAGTTGAGTGGTACGTAGACCTTTAATTCTAGCTCCGTGTTTAATGAGCACTCCCCTTATTACCACCTTGTGAGCTTCCCAGACCGTGCCCTTGTTGCTGTCGGTTATGTCATTGGTTTGGAAATAGTGTCCTGTTTCTTTAGTTACATCCGTTAACATCTCTTGGTCTTGTAGGAGGCTCTCATTCAGCCTCCATGTCCCACTGCGAGCTGTAGGGCTGTCAGTTAGAGCGTATGTTATCATCACTGGGGCATGGTCTGTCCAGGTAATGAAGCCTATGGAGGCGTCTCTTATTGCGCGTAGCTGGGAGTGTGGGATCAGGAAATAGTCGGTATGGGAATATACTTTATGTGGTGTGGAAAAAAGGTATAATCCCTTTTGCCCGGGATGAAATAGACACCAGGCGTCCACCAATTGTGCGTTATGGAGGTATTTCACAATTCGTTTCTGGGTGCCCGGTAAGATAGAGGAGGTCCCCGATGAAGTATCTTCAGTAGGGATTAGTGAAATGTTAAAATCGCCTCCCAGGATTAAATGTTCCTCCGTGAATTCTTCTAGTGTTCTAAGCTGTCGACTAATGAAAAGGTCTTGTTGACTGTTGGGTACATAAAAAGTAGGGGTGCAACGGATCAAAAAACTCACGGTTTGGATCCTTCCTCGGATCAGGAGTCAAGGTTCGGATCATTTTCGGATCAACAAAAAAAAATCTCCCCCACTGTAATATTCACGTCATCTCCCCCACTGTAATATCCACAATCTCCCCCACTGTAATAATATATTAGCAGTATTGGCAGGGTATTGCAGAGTATTGGCAGGGTATTGCAGAGTAATGGCAGAGTATTGGCAGAGTATTGGCGAGTATTGCAGGGTATTGCAGAGTATTGCAGAGTATGGCAGAGTATGGCAGAGTATGGCAGGGTATTGGCAGAGTATTGCAGAGTATTGCAGAGTATTGGCAGGGTATTGCAGAGTATTAGCAGAGTACTGGCAGGGTATTGCAGAGTATTGGCAGGGTATTGCAGAGTATTAACAGGGTATTGCAGAGTATTGACAGGGTATTGTCAGGGTATTGCAGAGTATTGTCAGGGCATTGCAGAGTATTGTCAGGGTATTGCAGAGTATTGTCAGGGCATTGCAGAGTATTGGCAGGGTATTGCAGAGTATTAGTAGGGTATTGCAGAGTATTGTCAGGGCATTGCAGAGTATTGTCAGGGTATTGCAGAGTATTAGTAGGGTATTTCAGAGTATTGTCAGGGCATTGCAGAGTATTGTCAGGGTATTGCAGAGTATTGGCAGGGCATTGCAGAGTATTGTCAGGGTATTGCAGAGTATTGGCAGGGCATTGCAGAGTATTGGCAGGGTATTGCAGAGTATTGCAAAGTATTAGCAGGGTATTGCAGAGTATTGTCAGGGTATTGCAGAGTATTGGCAGGGTATGGCAGAGTATTGGCAGGGTATGGCAGAGTATTGGCACTGCTGCCATCTGATCTCTCCCCTCCACTGTACAGATCAGTACACAGAGGGGAGAGAGGAACCGGCGTCATGACATGACACCGGTTTGTTTACAAGTGATCATTTGACGGAGCGATCACGTGGTAAACGGCCGCCGGTGTGTACCAAGATGGCCGGCGCTCCGAAACTAAGCCGAAGCCGCGGCCTTTCCTAAGGCCGAGGTGGCGGCGCACTCCGCAGAGCGCATGTGTGCCGACCTGAACAAACTGAACCATTCGGATCACGGATCGGTGACGATCCATTGCACCCCTAATAAAAAGGTTTTGTGCCAATATTGACTGGTATTTGGAACTGTTCATAATTCCCTCTACCTTGACTAAGGCCCCTGTTCTAGCTGAAGAAAAATAGCCCTAAAGCATGATGCTGCCACCACCATGCTTCACTGTGGGTATGGTGTTCTTTTGGTGATGTGCAGTGTTGTTTTTGTGCCAAATGGAATTTAGAGTTAAAAAGTTTAACCTTGGTTTCATCAGACCATAACACATTTCCCACATGTTTTTGGGAGACTTCAGATGTGTTTTTGCAAAATTCAGCCGGGCTTGGATGTTTTTCTTCGTAAGAAAAGGCTTCCATCTTGCCACTCTACACCATAGCCCAGACATATGAAGAATACGGGAGATTGTTCTCACATGTACCACACAGCCAGTACTTGCCAGATATTCCTGCAGCTCCTTTAATGTTGCTGTAGGCCTTTTGGCAACCTCCCTGACCAGTTTTCTTCTCGTCCTTTCATCAATTTTGGAGGGACGTCCAGTTCTTGGTAAAGTCACTGTTGTGCCATATTTTCTCCACTTGATGATGACTCTCTTCACTGTGTTCCATGGTATATCTAATGCCTTGGAAATTCTTTTGTACCCTTCTCCTGACTGATACCTTTTAACAATAGGATCCCTCTGATGCTTTGGAAACTCTCTACGGACCATGGCTTTTGCTGTAGGATGCAACTAACAAAATGTCAGGAAAGACCTACTAGAACAGCTGAACTTTATTTGGGAGGCACTTTAAATGATGACAGGTGTGTACTGACTCCTATTTAACATGAGTTTGAATGTGTTTGCTAAATTCTGAACACAGCTACATCCCCAGTTAGTATAAGAGGGTGTGCACATTTATGCAACCACATTATTTTAGTTTTTTATTTTTACTTCCCCAAAAGGTTTCAGTTTGTTTTTCAATTGAGTTGTACAGTTTATAGGTCTTATTAAAGATGACAAAAGTTCTGAAATGATTTATCTTTGTTTAATTTTTTTACAACACAGAAACCTGACATTTTAACAGGGGTGTGTAGACTTTTTATATCCATTGTACCTCATGACACCTGACCTGAAAACTCCCAGGATGTTGCTAAGCGAGGCCTAGCTGTTAACCATCACAGGAGCAAGCTGTGAAAAGCTGAGGTCAGAGCTATTATTATTATTATTATTATACAGTATTTATATAGCGCCAACAGTTTACGTAGCGCTTTACAACTTGAGGGTAGACAGTACAAATACAATACAATTTGATACAGTAGGAATCAGAGGGCCCTGCTCCTTAGAGCTTACAATCTAAGAGCTATAGCATCAGTTGAGAGCAAGAGTATGTGAGGAGTTTTGAACCAGAGAAAAAACTTGCTCCTGTGATGGTGGACATGAGCAGTAATAACTAGGCCTCTCTTAGCAACATCCTAGCAACGTCCTCAGAGTTTCGGATCCGGCTTCATGATGCACATAAATGGCCTACACATATAGTAAGGGCATTATTCAACTTTAGTCAAAGCTGCTCACTTTGTTTTTATCTACAGATGCCCCTTATCTGCATAGGCAGTTGCTTGGTGAAGTAACCCTTAGCTGCTAGCAATAATCACTGTGTTTTTCTGGCTCCCTACGTCCCGTGCTTGGAGAACACAGTAGTTCCATGAGAGGGAGGTGGTCCAGTAACACACTTTCTGTACTAGGGGGATTCTACTCAGCAGAGGAACGACAGAGCCACCCTTGGACAGCAGCATTATCAGTCTGGCGAGAGGGCAGTGTAAGATGAAGTAGCAAGTTTACTAACAAATTAAAGCTGAACTCCAGCTAACATTTATAGGCAGTTACAGCAACATTTTTTTTTCTTTTGGGATAAAAATTTTACATAAATAAAAAGTACCCCTGTCAGTGGTAAATGTTTTTTCTCAACCCTCTAACTGCTTCTTTAATTGGACATCTTGTTATGTTAAAGGAAGATGAAAAATAACACGTATTGGCCAGATCAACAGCTGAAAATAAAGGATACAATGAAAACAAATGCAGCCACCACATCTAATGCCCCGTACACACGGTCGGACTTTGTTCGGACATTCCGACAACAAAATCCTAGGATTTTTTCCGACGGGTGTTGGCTCAAACTTGTCTTGCATACACACGGTCACACAAAGTTGTCGGAAAATCCGATCGTTTTAAACGCGGTGACGTAAAACACGTACGTCGGGACTATAAACGGGGCAGTGGCCAATAGCTTTCATCTCTATATTTATTCTGAGCATGCGTGGCACTTTGTCCGTCGGATTTGTGTACACACGATCGGAATTTCCGACAACGGATTTTGTTGTCGGAAAATTTTATAGCCTGCTCTCCAACTTTGTGTGTCGGAAAATCCGATGGAAAATGTCCGATGGAGCCCACACACGGTCGGAATTTCCGACAACACGCTCCGATCGGACATTTTCCATCGGAAAATCCGACCGTGTGTACGGGGCATAAGAATTGGTAAGCTGCAATATGTTACATTTTGCTTTTGGATTTATATTCCGCCTGATGGCAATATAATCATGTTAGGTCAGATATTGCACAAGTGTGTAAGGTGATAAAATGAAAAATAGAAGGTGAATTTCCCTCAGAAAATGTTTTATGAGGTAAAGTTTTGTACAAGGAACAGGATGTGTCTGTATCACAGGAAGATACAAAGGTGAGATTGCACCTTCCTGCCTGCTTACCGTCACAGACTAACACTATCATAAACCGTGTTATCAGATTACCCGCAATGACTAGTACAGCCTTGACAGCGGGACAGCAAGGAAATGAGACAGCACTAAGTGCCTGGTGACAAATGCAGAACAACTAACTCTTTATGTTTTCATTAGGCAAGGATCAATTAAGAACATAATTAATGGCTATTTGATACATAACTGAGGCAAGCCTTCTAGATGACATGCCTGGGTGATTTGGATGAATGTGTAAATAGAAAAACAGTACAACACTGCGATGCCTCACAGCGGCCAAGCTCAATGTCTCATTTCAGTTTTATTACGTCTGCTTGGAGTGGAAAGCTTGAGATTGTCAAAGTGGGAGATGGTTTCTCAGTAAAATAAGACTTGTTATTTAAGGCACATATTTCCTATGCTCCTGAGTAAAATGGAGGAATCATCTTTCTTGCTTGGACTATAATAGTCAAGCTCATCATACTCACAAGATGGCAGCTGGTGACACTTATAATGCTTTTAGTAATATAAAGGAGTGAGAATTTTTCACAGCTTTATTATTATAATTAGTAGTTGCAGTAGTCAAGCAGTCCTAGGTGTTTAATGCTAGTCTTCTAAGAATCCATGCCTTTGCCACCTGCTTAGAAGGAAGAAATGGCTGAAGTCCAGAACCTGAGGTGCTCGGTTCGCCAACCACGGTGTTCTTTATTACTTCTCTCTGCAACCTCATCACCAATGTTGTGCTGCTGGATTTACCTACAAATGTCAATTGCTATATAACCCCACACATGTGTTGCACCGTCATATAAATACTTAGTTCACATGTGCTGCAAATCAATCAAAATAAATCCAAATCAAAAGTCTCATCACTTTCAAAACGACAAAGAAAAGAAAAATAGTCCAGTGCAATTAAATTTTGCCAGCAAAAGTCTTTCAGGCTGGGTTCACACTGGTGCGACACGACAGGCGTCCTACTTTGGATCCGACTTTGCCCTGCAACATGAAGCCGACATGTGTCCGACTTTCAATGAACGGGGATCCGACTTGGATCCCCGCCAATGCCCGGCATTGTTTGGTATGAATCTTTAGGGGGAACTCCGCGCCAAATTTTAAATAAAAATCCGGCATGGGTTCCCCCTCCAGGAGCATACCAGGCCCTTAGGTCTGGTATGGATCTAAGGGGAACCCCCTACGCCAAAAAATCGGCGTGGGGTCCCCCCCAAAATCCATACCAGACCCTTATCCGAGCACGCAGCCCAGCCGGTCAGGAATGGGGGTGGGGACGAGCTGGCGCCCCCCCCCTCCTGGACCGTACCAGGCCGCATGCCCTCAACATGGGGGGTTGCTTTTGGGCATGGGGGGCGCAGTGTGGCCCCCTACCCCAAAGCACCTTGTCCCCATATTGATGAGGACAAGGGCCTCTTCCCGACAACCCTGGCCGTTGGTTGTCGGGGTCTGCGGGCGGGGGGCTTATCGGAATCCGGGAGCCCCCTTTAATAAGGGAGCCCCCAGATCCCGGCCCCCCACCCTATGTGAATGAGTATGGGGTACAGCGTACCCCTACCCATTCACCTAGGGAAAAAGTGTCAATTTAAAAAAAAACACTACACAGATTTTTAAAGCATTTTATTAGACAGCTCCGGGGGTCTTCTTCCGACTTCGGGAGTCTCTCCGGTTCTTCTCCACGCTCTCCGGATCTTCTGCCGGGCTCCTCCGCTCTCTTCTGCTCTTTTGCCGCTCTTTTGCTAAAGCGGAGGAGCCCGGTCTTCGGTCTTCTGCCCTCTTCTCTTCTTCTGATGTTGACACGACGCTCTCTCCGGCTAGAATGCTCTCTGTGCGCTCTGCTCTGACTTATATAGGCGGTGACCCCGCCCCCTTATGCCGTCACAGTCCCTGGGCATGCTGGGACTATGACGGCATAAAGGGGGCGTGGTCATCGGGTGATGACCACGCCCCCTAAAACGTCACAGTCCCAGCATGCCCAGGGACTGTGACGGCATAAGGGGGCGTGGTCACCACCTATATAAGTCAGAGCGGAGCGCTCAGAGTGCATTCCAGCCCCAGAGAGCGTCGTGTCAACATCAGGAGAAGAGGGCAGAAGGCAGAAGATTGAAGACCGGGCTCCTTCGCTATAGCAAAAGAGCGGCAAAAGAGCAGAAAATAGCGGAGGAGCCCGGCAGAAGATCCGGAGAGCGTGGAGAAGAACCGGAGAGACCCCCGAAGAGAAGAAGGCAGCAGACCGGGCTCCTCCGCTATAGCAAAAGAGTAGAAAATAGCGGAGGAGCCCGGCAGAAGACCCGGAGAGCGCGGAGAAGAACCGAAAAGACCCCCGAAGTCGGAAGAAGACCCCCGGAGCTGTCTAATAAATTACTTTAAAAATCTGTGTAGTGTTTTTTTTTAAATTGACACTTTCCCTAGGTGAATGGGTAGGGGTTCGATGTACCCCATACTCATTCACATAGGGTGGGGGGGCCGGGATCTGGGGGCCCCTTTATTAAAGGGGGCTCCCGGATTCCGATAAGCCCCCCGCCCGCAGACCCCGACAACCAACGGCCAGGGTTGTCGGGAAGAGGCCCTTGTCCTCATCAACATGGGGACAAGGTGCTTTGGGGTGGGGGGGGCCACACTGCGCCCCCCATGCCCCAAAGCACCCCCCATGTTGAGGGCATGCGGCCTGGTACGGTCCAGGAGGGGGGGGCCGCCAGCTCGTCCCCACCCCCATTCCTGACCGGCTGGGCTGCGTGCTCGGATAAGGGTCTGGTATGGATTTTGGGGGGGACCCCACGCCGATTTTTTGGCGTAGGGGGTTCCCCTTAGATCCATACCAGACCTAAGGGCCTGGTATGCTCCTGGAGGGGGAACCCATGCCGGATTTTTATTTAAAATTTGGCGCGGAGTTCCCTCTCAAGATCATCTGAGCACAAGTCGCGTGCCGAAGTCGGATCATGCAAGACGGCAATCCGACTTTGATCCGACTTCAATGATAGTCAATAGGCTGAAGTAGGATCAAAGTCGGACCAAAGTAGTACAGGGAGCATTTCTAAAGTCGGAACGACTTGTGTCGGACCAGTTAGGACGGCTCCCATAGGGAAACATTAAATTTCACACGTCATGCGACATGAGCTCCCAATGTCGGAGCGTTTGTCGGACCAGTGTGAACCCAGCCTCAGACAGTATAATAAAATGAAAACACTGGGGTTGATTTACTAAAACTGGTGAGTGCAAAATCTGATGCAGCTGTGCATGGTGGCCAATCAGCTTTTAACTTCAGCTTGTTCAATTAAATACAATTTAGAGACATTGCCTGTAAATTTTATATATACGAGTACTCTCTCTTTCATGAATAGGATTATAGTGGCTCGTTTCCACTGAGCGGATCGGTTCAGTTCAGTTCGGTTCGGTACGGTACGCTATTTTGGGTGTTTCCATTATGAAAGCGGACCATACAACCAAACTGCTCCATTCAGGGTCCTGCTTCAGATGTGGGGCCATAGAAAATGGAACGGTTCGGTTAGGGCGGAGCTACGATACATTCCACTGATTGGCTGACAGAAAACCCTCTGCTGTGCTATGCTGAGGCATTTTTTCTAAACCCTGTATAGCCCCTTGTGGTCCCACTTGCAGTGGAAACGCTCACCAGAATAGACCGAACCATTCTAGGCCATTTAAACTGTACCTACCCGAACCGATCCGCTCAGTGGAAACGAGGTGTAGGTGGCAACTGTTAAAGTCCTATTTCCTGCTCAATTAAGCCTTGACAATTAAACCTGGAAGCTGATTGGTTTCTATGCAGAGATGCACTCTGCAGTTTTAGTAAATCAACCCCAATGTGTCCCACAGTTCGCCTAGGTTCACACTGACAGCAGGAATGAAATCCTGCTGAACGCGCACGATTTCTTTCCCGCATGTCAGCCCCGACTTCGGGGGGCAATTTCAGAGATATCTGTGCGGATTTCTGCACAGATGTCTATTGAAATCACACCCCGAAGTCGCCAAAAGTAGTACAGAAACTACTTTTGGGAATCAGTGCTATTGCCGGCAATAGCTGCTGGTTTGGCATGCTATCTTCTGCTGCTCTTTTGCTAGCGGTGGCCCGGACTTCTGAATTGTCTTCTTCCATCTTCTCTTCTTCCGATGTTGACACAACGCTCTCTCCAGCTGGAATGCTCTCTGAGCGCCTAGCAATGGACTTATATAGACAGTGACCCTGCCCCCTTATGAGGTCACAGTCCCGGGGCATGTTGGGACTGTGACCTCATGAGGGGGTGTGGTCATGTCATCCGAAGACAATCCAGAAGTCCGGGCCACCGCTAGCAAAAGAGTGGCAGAAGAGGGAAGAAGACGATCAGGAAGTCCGGGCAACCGCTAGCAAAAGAGCGGTAGAAGATAGCGGAGGAGCCGGAAGACGATCCGGACACTGGGAGAATATGCCGGAGAGACCCCCGAAGTCGGAAGAAGACCCCCTAAGTCGGACCCCCGGAGCTGCCTAATAAATTTCTTTAAAAACCTGTGTACTGTGTTTTTTTATTGACACTTTTTTCCCCTAGGTTAATGGGCAGGGGTACGATGTACCCCATACTCATTCACAAAGGGTGGGGGGCCAGGATCTGGGGGCCCCTTTTTTAAAGGAGGCTCCCTTATTCCGATAAGCCCCCCACCCGCAGACACCGCCAACCAACGGCCAGGGTTGTCGAGAAGAGGCCCTTGTCCTCATCAACACGGGGACAAGGTGCTTTGGGGTGTCGCAGGGTGCCCCCCTCCCCCAAAGCACCCACCCCCCATGTTGAGGGCATGCGGCCTGGTACAGCTCAGGAGGGGGGGGCGCTCGCTCGTCCCCACCCCCTTTCCTGACCGGCCGGGCTGCGTGCTCGGATAAGGATCTGGTATGGATTTTGGGGGGACCCCCACGCCGTTTTTCGGCATAGGGGGTTCCCCTTAAAATCCATACCAGACCGAAGGGCCTGGTATTCCCCCAGAGGGGAATTCCCTCTTGCGCCCACCTCAGTAGGAAAATGTGTTTTTCCTATTGCAGCCAGCGCGAGATATACAGTACCCTGTAGCCGAGAACCAGCGCGATTAGATCGTGCTGGAAACATTCTCGCGGCTACGTACTGTAGTTTGTACAAAAGTCTGATGCTTTTGTGTACACACGATCGGACTTTGCTCCATCAGACTTTTGTTGCCGGAAAGTTTGTGAGTTCGCACAGCCAACAAAAGTCCGATGGAAACAGAAAAAGTTTGTCCGATGGAACGTACACACGGTCGGATGTTGCTCCAAAACAGCTAATTTGCATGTTTGTTGTCAAAAAGTCTGATCATGTGTACGGGCCTTAACAGTGCTTATGGTGGACAAATCCCACCAATGGATGGATACAGGTATAGGATCTGCAACCTCCACTTATGCCACTTAATAGCTGGATGGATAGATGATTGTACGCCTCTACTCAGCTTCCACATCTACAATATGCCGTCCTGGCTTACAGATGGATGGATTAGAGCCTCCATTCCCACAGCTTGCTGCCCAAATGTATGGAAGGTATGCGTGTATCTCCACTAATTCAAGCCGCCACTGAGAGTCTTTCTTCCCAACAGATTAAACAGTCCTGTGAGGAGAGTAAGAGAGAGCAGTGCTGCTGTACAGGTAAGTATTTAGGGAGGCGAGGGGGCAATATAACCCATGGGACATTTCATACCTTAATACAGGGACAGGCACCCTGCCCTATGGTAATCACACGGGGCATTTTCACTTGTGTTATTTCACTTTCTGAACACTTTTTATATAATTATGTGTTCTGACAGCTGTCTTTTTCAACAGACTGAGGCTTTTTTTTACCATTTGTACCTTTCTATTTCTAATTTTCAATGAAGGCATAGTTTTTCTGGCTCGTAAAAAGATTTTTGTGCATTTGGGTATTGTATTTTGCAAAATTGCACTGTGCGATTCCTTATTTTTTTTGGATGTAGCTAAACTCTTCTAGGAGTTAAAAAAAAATCTGTAGATTTGGACATGAAATAAAATAAGAAGTTGCATACCTTATCCAATTGAAGGACAAACTAGATTTAAGAACACCAATTCAATTTTTTTTTTTCAGCGAGTGGATACTTATATTACTCTGCACAAAAGAATATTATTTGAAATACCAAAATCAACTGGAACTTTCAGGCATAATAACATGGGTTTTTCAATTATATATTTGATGCATAACTCCTATACAGCCATATTCCTTTAGCTGCTGCAGAATTGCAAATCATAGCATAGTGGAAGCTGTACTTTCAGAGCATTCAACTATCCACATCCACAGTATATGTTGCATAAAGGTCTGCAAACATAAATTATAAGTCTATTAAAGTCCAACTACCGGCAGACAAATAAAAAAAGAAGTCTTCCAGCAGGGGTTTAAAACAAAAAGATTAACTAAGGTTGCAACATGTAACTTGTCTATATCACTGCCTCTTGCAGTAATTCCTTTTTCCAAGTAGATGTTCCCAGACAGCCAGGATGAATGATGTCCCTAAGCATGGGCTTCACCACTGCTCTACTCACTCACATACAGTGATACATCATTAGTGCTGGTGTCATCATGTGCACTTTTTGGCATCTATTATCAGTGGCGGCTGGTGCTCAATTCTCTGGGGGGGCGCGGCCCCCCCAGCCAGCCAACCACCCCCCGATGCCCGATCGCTGCTCCCTCCCCACCCCCCATCACTCGATCTATCGCCGCTTCGCTCACCCGCCAGCCCCGCACTTACCCCATCCAGGTCATGGCTTTGGCGACTCCGCCCGCCCTGCGTCTCCTCACGAGTCACGGTGGTCGCTTCTCCTCCTGGCCAATCGGGACCTAGGACTCGTGGCCAATGGGGTCTTAGGACTCCCAGCCAATTGGGTCTCAGGATCCGCTTCCTGATTGGCCAGGAGAAGAAACAGGTAGACATTAGCGAATATTAATTTGCTAATGTCACACAACTGGGTGGGCTCAGGGCGCAGTGCTCTGTGCCCTGAGTCCACCCTATTTTAAGCCAATTAGAGCCTCAGGCTCTAATCATGGGCTTCAAAAAAAACAAAACATTAAAATCCATGCATCCGGCACCCTGCATGTAGATTAGGGACCGTGCACATGGATTAAGGGGGAGGCGCCTCTGTGCCCTGTATGAGGGGCCGCCACTGTCTATTATACAGATCTTACAAAACGCTTTCAATGGTATATTTAGCAGACCAAAAGGGAGCAAAAAAGAAATGTATTGTTATGGTTTACATACACACATATTTGCATCATTCTGGGGGTAGAGGGGTGGTTGGAGGTCAGTAGATGAGGCGATCCTACTTGATGCATACGGTTTGCACTTACATTATCTGTGATTGCTTTACCTGTTGGCTTGTAGTTTTCAGTGAACTACCACGGCGGTGTTGAGCGCTATGGTAGTTCATTGAGTCTGTCAGTGTGAAACTACTGGGCCCTACGATGTACGGCCAGATAGCTCACACTGACAGCATAGGTGTGGGCAACCTATTGCATTAGGGTGTGCTCCCAAAAGCCCAAACACTCCATGTCTTTTTCTTCAGCCTCAGTTGAAGCATAGTCAACACAGTTGACTATGCTTTGGTTATGAGTGAACACAGTGAGCTTGTGTGTTTACTAAGTTCATTTAGAAAAGAAAGGGGCCGGTAAATGAAATATTTTCTAGTAACCCCCCCCCCCCGTCCATCCTGAAACATCCCCTGCAGCAGCCAGGTGAGAGGAGAGATGGGAAGCCAGTAGCACTGCAATACGGGGGGGCACGGGCAGTAGGGGGAATTGGCACTGCACATAGTGATTAGGGTGTGCCCAGGCACACCTGGCACACCCCCTGTGCATGCCTATGACTGACAGTCTGCAGGAGACATGCATGGCATCAGCGATCTGCTGATCGCTGGTGCAATGCTTTTCAGGTTCCTGAAAAAAAAATTGTAAATGCACATTTTTTTCCTGCAAAAAAATGTGCATTTATCATTATTTTTTTTTAATGAACTTACATAATATCCTAAAAAGCATTAAAGCGGAGGTCCGCTGAAAAAAAATATTAAAAGCCAGCAGCTACAAATACTGCAGCTGCTGACTTTTAATATATGAACACTTACCTGTCCAGGGAGCCCGCGATGTCGGCAACCGAAGCCGATCTGTCCTTCGGCTCTCGGCTGCTGCTGCCGCCATCCTCGGTAAGGGAATAAGGAAGTGAAGCCGTGCGGCTTCACTTCCTGGTTCCCTACTGCGCATACGCGAGTCGCGCTGCGCGTCCTCTCAGGTCCCTGCTGTGTTCTGGGACCTGTGTGTCTCCCAGAATACAGCGGGGGAGGACGGGGTAGGTGTCGGAAGTGTCATAGGTTACTGCAAGCGCCGCGGTGATCTATGCCAGGAAGTGGGAGCAAATACCTGTATTAGACGGGTATATGCTCCCTCCTCCCCCCTGAAAGGTGCCAAATGTGACACCGGAGGGGGGGAGGAATCCAAAAAGTGGAAGTTCCATTTTTGGGTGGAACTCCACTTTAAGGTAGCATTGGCTGATTTTATTGGACATTACTGTATGCCTATTTTAAAAAATGTTACACAAAGAGTTTAAAATACAATATAAAATATATATCTATAAATTAATGCATACACAAATTCATATGCAGTGCTGTGAATTCATGTACAATAACTCAATGCATATAAAAGTGCAAAAAGTGAAAAAAAACATGCAAATAAAAACCACAATGGGGGGGATTTACTAATACTGGAGCGTTTAAAATCTGGTGCAGCTCTGCAAAGAAACCAATCAGCTTCCAGGTTTTATTGTCAAAACGTAATTGTACAACCTGAAGTTAGAAGCCGATTGGCTAGCATGCACAGCTGCACCAGATTCTGAATGCTCCAGTTTTAGTGAATCTACCTCCAAGTGTAAAATACAGTTACTTCGGGTTACTGCATTTAACACACCATCTTTGCCATTTGGTAATATGGGAATATTATGCCATCTGCTGGACAGTGCTTGAGGGAACTAGATGTAGAAGACTGTAAAGTACTAAATGCAGGTATGTTTCATAGCTTGCCAAGACAGTCTCAACAAAATGCAGTACAAAAGAGAATTGTTGAGTCTAAGTGTATTAAACTGTATGTTCTTGGCCTCTTGTGATAGGATAAAGAATGCTTTAAACTGTGTTAAATACATTATGCCAGTTTTAAATGCCCAAGCTTTGGGCTTCACAAAAATAGAAATCTAAGCCTTACCATAAACATCTTTTTGTACATAACAGTGCCAACTCTATCTCTACTCATAAAACCTCTACTGATTTTTTCAGAGAATATTGTGTAGAAACCCACAGTGGCAAACCAGATTCAGACGCAAAGCCGCTACTGCACCTTTAATACTTACCACAATCAGTGACCAGTGACAAATAAAGATATGTGCTTGTTTGGGCCTTCCTGCCTTTTGATGTTACTTTGGATGTTGCCCATAAAGAGACTCTGGCACTTTGCACATTCAGGACATTGCCTAATGAGGTGAGCTGGCAAGGTCCACCATACCCGGAAATACCCAGTATTTTGAGGTGGCTCTAACAGAGCGGTGGGGGATAACAGTAAAGGTGATCATAAGGATGGTAAAGGACTAAACTTTAAAGAAACTCTGTCACTTTGTCCTGAATGGTCAAAATGACTATGGCAAACTGGCCTCAGACCAGGGGCGGACTGACCATTCGGGCACTCGGGCACTGCACGAGGGCCCCATGCCACTAAGGGGCCCCATCAGGGTTGCCAGTCTCAATAAAACCAGGGACAGCATGTAAAAATCTGTGTTTTTTAAAAATCCCAAGATTATAACTGCCCCGCCTCTCCAGTACCATTTCCGTGTGTGTATGTGTATTCTGTGTGTGTATATTGTGTGTCTGTGTGTGTATACTGTGTGGCCCCATAATCTATGGCCTGGGGGCCCCATAATCTCCTATTGCCCAGGGGCCCCATAATCTTCTCCTATTGCCCGGGGGCCCCATAATCTCCTATTGCCCGGGGGACCCATGAGTTGTCAGTTCGCCCCTGCCTCAGACCTACAGGTGCTTGTAGGTGGGGCCTGAACAAGGTACCCGCTTGGGAGGTATTACTCACACGCTTAGGCCTTGGCGCGGTAAAACTTTATAGTAATTGTTTGGAGTTGAATAGTCTCAATGAATAAACATTAGCACACCGTAACATAAGGCAGCTCAGCACTGCTCTCAGTATTGTATCACACCGGAATGTTACCTAAGAATGGCTTCTGCTGGAGGGGTGGCAGTATGCTGTATAACCAGTCTGCATGAGTCCACTGACAGAAATCCTTGGATCCTTGGTTCTATGGCACTAGACAGTGTCCCTTACCCTGTCCATACTCACCACCAGGAGCCTTTCCTCATGCTAATCACAGTCCCTAACCAGGGGGTTCCTTTCCCTAACCTGTCACTCGCTCAGAGCATGTATAATATAGAATTCCATATTTAAAAGCTACCCTGTTAAGATGGCCACCCAAACTCCCATGGAAATTGCATATCCAATCAGATACCTTCCTTCCCAGAGACTAACCAAGTCCACAAGGGGACAATTCTTTGTATAGACTCTTCCCTTGTAGGATCGGCACAGTACCTACAGAATCTACAGGCAGGAAGGATACCTGCATACATGCTGCTGCATCTTTAATACTTACTACAATCAATGACCGGTGACAAAAAGATACAGTATGTGCTTGTTTGGGCTTTCCTGACTTTTGGCAGTTGCACTTTGGCCATTCAGGAACACTGACTAATGGGGAAAGCTCATATGATCCACTATACCCGGAAGCATCCACTATTTCGGGGCAGCTGTAACAATGTGTTTGGTAGAACGGTAAAGGGGACTATAATGCCGTGTACACACGGTCGGATTTTCCGTCAGAAAATGTTCGATGGGAGCTTGTTGTCGGAAAGTAGGCTCCATCAGACATTTTCCATCGGAATTTCCGTCACACAAAATTTGAGAGCTGGTTCTCAAATTTTCCGACAACAAAATCCGTTGTCGTAAATTCCGATCGTGTGTACACAATTCTGACGCACAACGTTCCACGCATGCTCGGAATCAAGCAGAAGAGCCGCACTGGCTATTGAACTTCATTTTTCTCGGCTCGTCGTACGTGTTGTACGTCACCGCGTTCTTGACTATTGGAATTTCCAACAAGATTTTTGTGATCGTGTGTATGCAAGACAAGTTTGAGCCAACATCCGTTGGAAAAAATCCATGGATTTTGTTGTCGGAATGTCCGATCTACGCGGCATAAGAGTGTTAGAGGATTGACCTTTAAAAAGACTCCATCACTTTGTCCTGGCAGCTTTTTTTGTAAACTGATTCTTCATATCCTTGACCTTGAAGGTAGCAGATTTGAGGCTTTACACTAAGCATTTAATAAAAAAAACATTTTACATTTTTCAAGTACACTTGAAAAATAATCCAAATACAATGAATGCTGACTGTAAATGAATAATGAGGCCATAGCAAAAAATAAATGGTAAACGTCATTATAGCTATTTTCACTGGAGAACTTCACAGCTGTCACTTTTTCCTTATTAGTCGACTTGTTCTTTATTTCCAGAAAAATTATGTTTTTCATTATGACAATTTTTAACAGAGTGTGGTCCCCAAATATAGAACGTTAAACTGTGATTTCTGTACAGAAAGCATACAGGTTGCTGATATTTAATACATATTTTTCCTTTTTTATTTTAATTTATAAGCTGTTGATTTAATGAAGTCCAGCTCCTTATTTTAAAGCAGAAAAAATGTCCAACTTAGGATAATAGGAGGTTGGGCATGACAGATGAGTGGAAAAATAGCATTCATTATTTTTGTCCACTTTGCTTATCCATAGGTCAGAAGAAATGGCTTTGGGAGAAATACAGTAAATTGCCTTAATGGTAGACTCAAGAGAAAGATTAACCACTTAAGGACGGAATGATTTGCCCCCTTAATGACCAGGCCATTTTTTTCGATACGGCACTGCGGCGCTTCAACGGACAATTGCGTGGTCATGCGACGTTGTACACAAACAAAATTGATGTCATTTTTTTTCCACACAAATAGAGCTTTCTTTTGGTGGTATTTGATCACCTCAGCGATTTTTATTTTTTGCACTATAAACAAAAAAAGAGCGACAATTTTGAAAAAAAAAAAAACAATATTTTTTACTTTTTGCTATAATACATATCCCCCCCCCCAAAAAAAAATTCTTTATCAGTTTATGCCAATATGTATTCTTCTACATATTTTTGGTAAAAAAATGTTTAAAAAAAATCGCAAAAAGCGTATATTGATTGGTTTGCACAAAAGTTATAGCACCTAAAAAATAGGGGATATATTTATGGTTTTTTTATTATATATTTTTTACTAGTAATTGCGGTGATCAGCGATTTTTAGCGGGACTGCGAGATTGCAGCGAACAGATCAGACACTTTTGACACTTTTTTGGGACCATTGACATCTATACAGCGATCAGCCATTGATTACTGTATAGATGTCAATGGCAGGGAAGGGGTTAACACTAGGGGGCGATCAAGGGGTTAAGTGTTCCCTAGGGAAGTACTTCTAATGCCCCGTACACACGGTCGGATTTTCCAACGGAAAATGTGTGATAGGACCTTGTTGTCGGAAATTCCAACCAGGTGTAGGCTCCATCACACATTTTCCATCGGATTTTCCGACACACAAAGTTTGAGAGCAGGATATAAAATTTTCCGACAACAAAATCCGTTGTCGGAAATTCCGATCGTGTGTACACAAATCCGACGGAAAAAGTGCCACGCATGCTCAGAATAAATAAAGAGATGAAAGCTATTGGCCACTGCCCCGTTTATAGTCCCGACGTACGTGTTTTACGTCACCGCGTTTAGAACGATCGGATTTTCCGACAACTTTGTGTGACCGTGTGTATGCAAGACAAGTTTGAGCCAACATCCGTCGGAAAAAATCCTAGGATTTTGTTGTCGGAATGTCCGAACAAAGTCCGACCGTGTGTACGGGGCATAACTGTGGGGGAGTGTGTAGTGCAACAAACAGTCCATTTTGTGATTTGTGATATCAATATAATTGAAAGTAATATCTTCTCATCAATCCACCTCTGTGCATATACAGATATCCTCGTGTCACCGTCACCAGTTGTGTCCTCATCTTATAGGCTTAATATCAGCGCCTTAGATCACAAACAATCCTCTGATTAGCTTCTTTGAACTTTTTTCCTTCCTATAGCTCAGGTGTCTCACATCACAGGTTGTGCTCCTTCCTTATTGTTTACCATTGATCTCCACTCACATTGCCCACATGCAAAGTAAAAAAACTTGCAATAGTGCTTACCATTTTAAAAGGATTTATTTGTATAAAACATAAAACAAGTATCACTCACATTTTCCAAATTAAAACCATATGCCTTAATGTGCATATCCACAAGTGCTGGGACAAAGGTATCGCCTCAAACCCGGCACCGGTGCAGCTCCCCATCCTTTACACTGACTCTCTCTTCCTAGGTTGCTTCCTAGTTCCTCACACGTCAGCCCCTCAAGCCCCTCCTACTAGTTTTGTCACTCTTTGTGACTTCCTCAGGGAACTTCCGAGGGTCAGCTTCCTTCAGGCCAGCTCTCTGCAGCTTTAGCAGGTAACAGGAACACGTGGTCACTGTGAGCAACTGGAATGCACTGAAATGGAAACACAGTGTCTCCTCTCTTATCCTTATCGCAGACAGTAGTGTCCAGCATAGCAGCAGCTCAAAGTCTGGTCCAAAGTCTGTTTGCAAACTCTTGGAGGGGATGATAAGGGACTATGTACAAGATTTTAGTAATGACAACGATATCATTAGCAGTAATCAGCATGGATTCATGAAGAATCGTTCTTGCCAAGCCAATCTATTAACCTTCTATGAGGAGGTGAGTTGCCATCTAGATAAAGGAAGGCCTGTAGACGTGGTGCATCTGGATTTTGGAAAAAGGCATTTGATACAGTTTCCCATAAACGTTTACTGTACAAAATAAGGCATAGTCCATAGGGTGAGTACATGGATTGAAAACTGGCTACAAGGGCGAGTTCAAAGGGTAGTGATAGATGGGGAGTACTCGGAATGGTTCGGGGTGGAAAGTGGGGTCCCCCGGGGTTCTTTCCTGGGACCAATCCTATTTAAATTATTCATAAACTACCTGGAGGATGGGATAAACAGCTTGATCTCTGTATTTGCGGACAATACTAAGCTAAGCAGGGCAATAACATCTCCGCAGGATGTGGAAACCTTGCACGAAGATTTGAACAAATTAATGGGGTGGGCGACTACATGGCAAATGAGGTTTAATGTAGAAAAATGTAAAATAATGCATTCACTGGGGGGAGAACCTCTGGGGGAATTAAGGATGAAAAAGGACCTGGTGGTCCTAGTAGATGACAGGCTCAGAATGGCATCCAATGCCAAGCTGCTACAAACAAAGCAAACAGAATATTGGCATGCATTAAAAAGGGGATTAATTCCAGAGATAAAATGATAATTCTCCTGGTCTACAAGACTCTGGTCCGGCCGCACCTGTATGCTGTCCAGTTCTGGGCACCAGTCCTCAGGAAGGATGTACTGGAACTGGAGAGAGTCCAGAGAAGGGCAACAAAACCAATAAAGGGACTGGAGGACCTTAGTTATGAGGAAAGGTTACGAGCACTGAACTTGTTCTCTCTGGAGAAAAGACGCTTGAGAGGGGATATGATTTCAATGTACAAATACCGTACTGGTGACCCCACAATAGGGATAAAACTTTTCCGCGAAAGGTAATTTAATAAGACATGTGGCCATTCACTAAAATTAGAAGAAAAAAAGAGGTTTAACCTTAAACTACGTAGAGGGTTCTTTACTGTAAGAGCGGCAAGGATGTGAAATTTTCTTCCACAGGCAGTGTTTTCGGCGGGGAGCATCAATAATTTGAAAAAACTATTAGATAAGCACCTGAACGACCACAACATACAGGGATATGTAATGTAATACTGACATATAACCACACACATAGGTTGGACTTGATGGACGTGTGTCTTTGTTCAACCTCGCCTACTATGTAATACACACCAAACTGAGCATGTGCAGAGTGCTCTGTTCTATCAGGAGATGGATTGGGGACAGTGGCAGGAGGAGAGGATCAGAGAAGACAGGATCAAACAGCCTTTTTACACACTGCAGAGGATTAACCCCTTAGGTTCCATAGTGAGTATAACAAGCATGCTTTATTGCATATACAGACTGATTTTACTGTTGTGGGTTTAGTAACACTTTAAACCTGCTCCCACCCCCATTTGAACTCCTATTCTAACTACCCTGTGAAAGAAAAATCTGTATACTTACCTGTTCCAAGGGTGCTCCAGTCCAGTCACATGATTGGCTTCCAGCGGTGGCTTTAGGGAAGAGGGGGACAGCAAGCAATGGATGCTCCATAGCACCCACACCTATGGGTGACGTCACCACGCAGGCATTTCAGCCATAGTTTGCAAACTCTTCTCTCCCCTGAAGCCAGACTGATGCTATCCAATGTGCAGACAGGCTGTGAGTCTCTTCCAGGTTCCATAGACTAACAGAAAACATTAAAAACATAAACACGGCATTTAGGAGCGTTTGACGCTTTCAATCATTCATTGATTATAGTAAAAAATGAGCAGAGGGGAATGTGTTGGAAAAAACGCTTATAAAAGCAAATGCCCATAAACTCTCATAAACTCTATTGCAATATGAGCCACTATGAGCATTTTTATGCTGCTTTTTTTTCTGCCAGAGGTTCTGGCATCTTTTCAGCTGCCTAGTGTGCATGGACCCTAATTGTTAGTTTTAGTGCTTTAGGATGGGCAAAAATACATTTTTCTTAGTTTCTGTCAGTAAATTTTGTAAATAAGTAATTTTTCTCCTTCACTGATGGCCGCTGATGAGATGGCACTGATGGACACTGATAGGCTGCACTGATGGACACTGATGACACTTATGGGCGCTGATGAGGTGGCACTTATGGGCACTGATTAGGTAGCACTGATGAGGAGGCACAAATATGCGGCACTGACGAGCACTGATAGGCGGCACTGATGGGCGGCACTGGTGAGCACTGATGGGCACTGATAGGCGGCCCTGATGGGCGGCACTGGTGAGCACTGATAGGCGACACTAGTGGGCACTGATAGGTGGCACAGATAGACGGCACTGATTGGCACTGATGGGAGGCACTGATGGGCATTGATGTGCAGCAATGATGAGCAGGCACTGATGGGCACTGAAAGGCAGCAGTGACTGGCATCACTAATGATCACTGATTGGTGTCACTGATAGGCACTGATTGGTGTCACTGATGGGCACTGATTGGTGTAATTGATGGGCACCGATGGGCACTAATTGGTGGCACTGGGGGGCTTTACTGTAATCAGGGCCCTGATTACATGTCTGGGTGTTCCCTGCGAGGAGATGCCGCCGATTGGCTCTGCTTGTCACACACTCTGTCAGTGTGAGGCGAGGAGAGACGATTTACGACACTTCCGCATTTACATGTGACCGGCTGTGATTGGACACAGCTGGTCACATGGTTAAAGAGCCGTGTGATCGGCTATTTACAGAGATCGGGGTTGCGCCATGTCCTAGCAACACTGTGCACCCATGATCGCCACGCTGTGCGCCCCCGCAGGCGTGCAACAGTGACCGCTCTGGGCACCTCATATGACGCCCACCCAGAACGAGAGCCGGACCGTCCCTCCGTCATTTGACAGTGGGTGGGCAGCCAGCGGTTAAAATATCCATTCAGGTAAATGAAGAGGGGATGCCAAAGAATAGAAAACAACCGTGTATAAGATCGGGCTTGATTTTCACACATACCCTGTTTCCCCGAAATTAAGACCTAGCGTGATTGTCGGTGATGGCTGCAATATAAGCCCTACCCCCCAAATAAGCCCTACCCTGAAAATAAGACCTACAAGGACTTTAACTAGGGCTTATTTGGGGAGTAGGGCTTATATTGCAGCCATCACCGACAATCACGCTAGGTCTTATTTTCGTGGGAAACAGGGTAGCTGATTGTCTACCTACTCCTATGTGACCGTGTTTGACCAAGCACCAGTGCTGTCACATAGACATAGGACGAGCTATGCAGTTTTTCAATGTGCTGCCAGCCAGTGCTAATTTTGATGTCAAATTTCGATTTAGTTTTAGTTATTGTCTTTTGACTAAAATGTAATTTTAGTTTTAGTGGTATTTTAGTCATCTGAATTGTTTTCATTTAATCATATTTTAGTTGACTTAAATCTAACGGGTTTAGTTAAATTTGTAATGCATTGTCTAAGCATTTCTCTACAATTTCCAAACTCATTATATACTCCTGGAGTAAAAATCTAATAACATGTTATTATTTATGGTATTAAGGTTTGAACATGCACTACAGACACAGATTAAGCTGTTGTGATATACACTATATTACCAAAGTATTGGGACGCCTGCCTTTTAACCCACATGAACTTTAATGGCATCCCAGTCTTAGTCCATAGGGTCCAATATTGAGTTGGCCCACCCTTTGCAGCTATAACAGCTTCAACTCTTCTGGGAAGGCTGTCCACAAGGTTTAGGAGTGTGTCTATGGGAATATTTGACCATTTTTCCAGAAGCACATTTGTAAGGTTAGGCACTGATGTTGGAGAGAAGGCCTGGCTCTCCGTCTGCGCTCTGATTTATCCCAAATCTGTTCTATAGGGTTGAGGCAGGACTCTGTGCAGGCCAGTCAAGTTCCTTCACCCTAAACTCGCTCATCCAAGTCTTTATGGATCTTGCTTTGTGCACTGGTGTGCAGTCATGTTTGAACAGGAATGGCCAACCCCAAACTTTTCCCTCAAAGTTGGGAGCATGAAATTGTCCAAAATGTCTTGGTATGTTGATGCTTTAAGAGTTCTCGTCACTGGAACTAAGGGGCCAACCCCACACCATAATCCCCCCTCCGCCAAATGATTAGACCAGTACACAAAGCAAGGTCCATGAAGGCATGGTTGAGTGATTTTGGGGTGAAGCACCTTGACTGGCCTGCACAGAGTCCTGACCTCAACCCGACAGAACACCTTTGGGATAAATTAGAGGGCAGACTGTGCCTTCACATACACATCATTGCCTGACCTCACAAATGTGCTTCTGGAAGAATGGTTAGACATTCCCATAGACACACTCCTAAACCTTGTGGACAGCCTTCCCAGAAGAGTTGAAGCTGTTATATCTGCAAAGGGTGGGCCAACTCAATATTAAACCCTAAAGACTTAGACTAGGATGCCATTAAAGTTCATGTGGGTGTAAAGGTAGGTGTCCCAATTCTTTTGGTAATATAGTGTATAACCAGTGTTTTGACGTCAATTTTTGACTTAGTTTTAGTTATAGTCTTTTGACTAAAATGCCATTTTAGTTTTAGTCTTATTTTCGTCTGAATTGTTTTAGATGTATTTTAGTTGACTAAAATAGTGTTAATTTCCTTGAAAAATATTTTCGTTGCCGAAATTAACACTGCTGCCAGTACAGGGTATTTTAAAGCCCCATTTTGGGCTAATATTGACTGCCCTCTCTTTCTTCTCTCTCACCCCCCTCTAACCCATTCTTCTAGTGTTGTAGTTTACCTGGTGAAGCCAGATACATTCACCTAAGAACCCTGTCCAGGCCCCTTTGTTTCCATTGGGGCCATTGCTCCGGTGCTGCGCTAGCGCTGTAAATAGCCACATTCCCTCCACTGACATCAGTAGTCTTCAGGATCGTTAGAGAAACCCCACTGCTGGGTATCCTATAGCAAGTGTCTGATGTGGAAACCCAAAAAATACCCTCAAGAAAGTAAATAGAAAAGGGGAAGACTCAGTCCAGTAGTGGTCGTTAGAGAGGGGTAGAAGGGAGATGTAGAAGAGGGGCAGCTTTATCCCAGAAGGGGGCTTTATTAGGCTGCAGCACACTAGTACATAAAAAATAAAGAAGACTCCCACATCCTACATCCTTTGGTGTGCCTGCATTTGGAATGTAGTACAGTAATAAAAAACGAAAGCTCCAACTGGGTTTTATATCAAGAACATAATGAAGAAAATATTATAAAAACATACTAGTACCTTAACTAACAAGATGCTCAAGGGGAACTTCATGAATCTCAATGAATGTAGAAACCCCCTTTAGGCTAGAGGCCAATTGGAAGAACAGTGACTGAAGCAATATAAAAATTAAATCTGATAGTAAACTAAACTAAGCATGCTTTGTGTATTCACTTGCATGCAGGGCTTTTTTTCAGCTGGAACTTGGTGGAACTCAGTTCCACCACCTCTGGCTCAGTCCCACTGCTCACCACTATCACTTGCAATCACAGAAGTCCGGTTTCTGTGTTTACAAGTGACAGCTTGTCTCCCAACGACTCCCATAGATCTGGTCTCCTACGTGGCTCCCACTGAGTGCAGGATGGGGACAAGGGAGATGCAGATGCTCGGGGTGCAGTGCAGATCCTGACCCTCCGACTGGATGATCTCCCTACAAGTGAGAGAGGCAGAGCCACCTACAATGTGCAGGGAGGTACTAGCTCCATCTGGGTGTTTCAGCCTAAAACAGCAACACAAGTAAGATATGTGGAAGATGGTGGCGATTTTAAGCAGGAAGGGTGAAGATGAGGGCAGTGGAGGGGGGTGGTTGCATGCAGAGGTCGGAGCTGAAGAGGGGTGAGATGTGGATGGGGGATGCAGAGGTAAGCAGCTGTGGAAGAAGGCTGAACTCTGCACTTTGTGTGCAGCGCACCCCAGAACTCTGCACATAGCACACCCCTGAACTCTGCACATAGCACACCCCTGAACTCTGCACATAGCACACCCATGAACTGTACATGTAGCGCACCTCTGAACTCTGCACATAGCACACCCCTGAACTCTACATGTAGCGCACCTCTGAACTCTGCACATAGCACACCCCTGAACTCTACATGTAGCGCACCTCTGAACTCTGCACTCTGTGTGTAACACTTCCCCCCTGAATGCTGCAATCTGTACGTAATGCACCTCTGGTATTAATTGCCCCTTTAAGACCCTTCCACTGTTTGTTGTAAAATTTAACCACACCCAGTATTTGATGCAGTTTGGAGGATGTGTGTGTGTGTGTGTGTGGGGGGGGGGGTCATGGTTGAGTTTCTGCACCTATTTTCTGACCTGCTTGCATGTCCTATAATTTATGTGGTCTTCCTGCAGATAGACACACAACTTTAATTAAAGTTGAGTCCATCTAAAAGATGTTATTGACGTCACATTATTACTCTCATCATCTGCCAAGGTATAGACTTGCTTTTTCTGTAAACTTTAATTTAACTTGAAGAGTTTAGACCAGTCGTGTTCCATCAACCATAGTCACCATTCATAGCCGTCAGCCAGCAGCCCCTAATGATTCCTTTTTATGTGACTCTGTAAGTGCTTTTCCTCTTTATGTTGAAATGTCAGTTATTGTACGGGTGACATTTTGTGGCCACCTTTTAAGTTTAGATATGGCATTTAACTCAATTATTCTAAAAGGCATGTATTTAAAGCATGAAGCCATCTCTCTTACTGACACTGCCTGTGCGCCGTTGTTCAAATATCACAATGATGGGTGATCAAAGTGGTTTGGAGAATGTTTATTAAGTCATTATTATCACTGGCACCTTGTGATACAATTTGCTTGTGTAGGTCAGATGAATGTTTTAAGATGCTTTTTTTTCTAGTCAATAAGTGGAAGCTTAGATCTGCATATAAGTGAGTTTACCATTTGGTTCCAGAGATCTACAATACAATTAGGTTTTACATATGTAATACCCAACATTTACTAAGAAACCTTCCATAGTCCTCCTCTGAACACCACCATGTGGGAGTGCCTCTAAGTGGGACTGCAGCCTTTTCCAGTCATTCTAATAAAGTATATGCCCAGACATTTTTTTTTTTGCTTTTGGTAGACTAAGGGAGGATTAGAACCCCTGTTGGGTTTCACTGTTATCTGGGGCTCCATTAGTGATATTTTATCTTGCCTACTGTCACAGTGACAGAAGGTTTCACCAGTAAGGGAAAACCTGCAGTTGAAGCACAGACAGTAATAAAATGCTAGAAGAATGTGTAAATCTCCTGTTTCTTTATACACTAAACTGGAAAACCAGTTTAGTGTATAAAGTCTAGTAGCTGTGGTGAGGCTGCTCTAACTAAACAGGATGCCTCTTACTGGGGGGACCCAAAGTAAAAGTCCAGAGGTAGAAGATCTAATAAGAGCATCATACTTATGGTCACTTATGGTCATTGGTCAACAAGGTCTGAAAATTTTTCATTTGTTCATATTAAAGGAAGGGTGAACAGCCAATGCGTTTTAGGGGATCTAACTGGTGGACCCAAAGTAAAAGCCCAAAGGTGGAAGATCTAATAAGAGCATCATACTGATGGTCAACAAGATCAGAAAAGTTTTAATTTGTTCATACTAAAGGAGAAGTAAAGCCAAAGCTCGTTTGGCTGTACTTCTCCTGGGGATCACAGTTCGTTCTCCTGGGGAGTGCAGTTTGTTCTGCACTTCTGTGACCAGTTTTCAGCAGACAGTGGGCTGAAGCCCACTGTCGGTTGACATCACAGAGCCGGTCCAAGTTTGGGAAAGATCCGCCCACACGCCTGGACTGGCACACCGCTCAGGCTCTCAGCAAGCTGCTGAGAGCCTGAGCCAGATGATCCTGCCCCCTCCACAGTCCAATGCTCCAGTGAGCTTTGGGGGGGGGGGGTCAGAGCAGAGAGCTCCTCAGGGAGCTGTGAGAACCGAGCCGGTGGTTTGATCGCTGGGTTCTCAGTGTTAGAGCCGGCGGGGACAGATGCAGCATCGGAGTGATGCTGCATCCACATAGGTAAATATGATTCCCCAAAAAGGGGAAGAGTAAACAGCCAAGGTGTTTTGGGGGCTCTGACACTCCCTCTTCATCAGTTTGGATACTGCCCAAACTTGAGCTGAAAAGACTCAGGAAATTAGTAGAAGAGATACTGTAGTTTAATTGACAATCATCAGGTGTAGTAGCTCTGTAGATTATTTGCACAGGATAGGCATATTGATGGGTACATGGCCCAGACCTTTTAGTAGATCCCACCATCTGACAGCCCAACCCCACCTGTTGGCTAGTGCATGTGTGTAAAGGGCTGGTTCATTGCTGTCCATGGTATATGAGACAGGAAAGAAGTAGTGGAGGGGGGATGCATCTAATGCTAGAGCCCAGGAGCTCCTGTGGTAGTGTTAGATCTCTCATGGATATTGAGCACCAATGAAGGAAGGTAAGACAAATCCATCTGCAGTGATCCATGTTTCTGTAACATGTGTGTGCACTGTCATACTTAATTGCACTGAAATCAATGATTGTGATGTTAGGCAAATATCAGTGGCGTCACTAGGGCTGGTGTCACCTGGTGCTGTAAAACATGGTGCCCCCCCCTAGTTTTGGGCCAGCAGACCAGCTTTGGAGCGCGTTGGCGTGCGTTGCGGGCAGTCATTAAGGCCTGCAGGCAGTATTAGGGCTAGAGGTTAACAGATTAGGCAATTTCTAATGGCTCAGTCCCTAGGATCAGTAATGGCCAACAGGCCCTCTTACCAGAACCAGCAAAACAGCATTCCGACGGATTTATTTCCGACGGATGTTGGCTAAAACTTGTCTTGCATACACACGGTCGCACAAATGTTGACGGAAATTTCGAACGTCAAGAACGCGGTGACGTACAACACGTACGACGAGCCAAGAAAAATGAAGTTCAATAGCCAGTACGGCTCTTCTGCTTGATTCCGAGCATGCGTGGAATTGTGTGCGTTGGAATTGTGTACACACGACTGGAATTTCCGACAACGGATTTTGTTGTCGGAAAATTTGAGAACCAGCTCTCAAATTTTTGTTTGTTGAAATTCCGACAACAAATGTCCAATGGAGCCTACACACGGTCAGAATTTCCGACAACTAGCTCACATCAAACATTTGTTGTTGGAAATTCCAACCGTGTGTACGCGGCATAAAGGTTTAATGCTAGGGTTGCACCGATACCACTTTTCTAAGACCGAGTACAAGTACCGATACTTTTTTTCAAGTACTCGACGATACCGATTACAGATACTGTTTTCTTTTAATGTCATGTGACAGTGGCACTAATATGCCGCACTGATAGGTGGCACTGATGGGCACTGATGAGGCGTGGACTGTGTCAGTAGTTTTTTTTATTTGTATTTTTTACAATTTTTTTTTACAATTTTTTTATATTATTTTTTACAATTTATATATATATATTTTTTACAATGCTTTCTTTTTTGGGGGGTGGTGGTGGTGGTGGGGGTTCAGTGTTTTTTACATTTTGTATTATTTTTAAAATTTTACTGTTAAATATTTATTTATTAAAATTTTTCCTTTTTATTTTTTTGGTGACATATCAGATATCTAAACAGA
Source organism: Lithobates clamitans (assembly GCA_037952925.1). Classification (NCBI taxonomy): domain Eukaryota; kingdom Metazoa; phylum Chordata; class Amphibia; order Anura; family Ranidae; genus Lithobates; species Lithobates clamitans. The sequence continues at coordinate 6,245,943 of JBBGZY010000053.1, read as the reverse complement.
CCCCTGACATCACCCCGGGAAAGGGACTGAGGACTCAGATTCCCCAGTCCCTTTCTCAGCAGCCTCAGCTACACTGAAGATGAATGGACAGGAGACAGAGTCTCCTGTTCGTTCATAAACTGAAGCATCACAGTTTACAATGCTCAGTTATGAATAGACAGTCAGTGATCACTGACTCTGTGCATTCGGAAAAGGAAGGAGCTGATAAATGACAGATTTACCGATTCCTTCCTCCGCTCTCCATCCTGACAGATGCAGGACGAGGGGGGACCAGAGTAGGACCTGGGAGATGGTGGGGAACACAGGGGACAATCGGGGGTGATCTCTGTGGAGGAGGGGGCAGTTACAAGCACCAATCTCCCTGACAGCTGCGGAAGGGAGAGGAGGAGAAGCGGCTGTCAGAAAAGCTATATAGGGAGATTGGTGCTTGTAACTGCCCCCACCTCAGCAGCGATCACCTGTGAGGCTGCCGGCCCCCCGCTACACTGAGGACACCGGGTGTACTGGCCTCTTGCCAGGTATCGGGGCAAGCATACACTCACTTTATTGGTAAAATGACTGTAAAATTCAAGACGTAGCTGGGTGTAGTAAGATGTCTGCTGTCGCTTCTTCTGATGGCGTCACCCCACTGGCGGGTGTCACCCGGGTCCCCCCGCCCCACACCCCCATAACGACGCCACTGGTAAATATGAAATAAAGAGGAGGAAGGGAAGAAACCAAACCTGTTGCTTTACTCTGTATGGAAAGGCACAAGTTTGCCTTATTAAAAAAAAAAACGTAAAAAAAACAAAACAAGACAAAAACAAAAAAAACATCACTAGTATTTTAAGTAAACTCTCATAGATAAATGACTGTAAAATTCAAGACGTAGCTGGGTGTAGTAAGATGTCTGCTGTCGCTTCTTCTGATGGCGTCACCCCACTGGCGGGTGTCACCCGGGTCCCCCCGCCCCACACCCTCATAACGACGCCACTGGTAAATATGAAATAAAGAGGAGGAAGGGAAGAAACCAAACCTGTTGCTTTACTCTGTATGGAAAGGCACAAGTTTGCCTTATTAAAAAAAAAAAACGTAAAAAAAACAAAACAAGACAAAAACAAAAAAAACATCACTAGTATTTTAAGTAAACTCTCATAGATAAATATGGGCTGTCATGCAGACCTCCTTCTGAAAATGCTACTTGCCTGGCTGCTATTCGCCAAAGCGTTTTCAAAATGAAAAATCAGCAATGGTAGCCTGCCTACATGCTTTTTCCATGACATGTTTATTTCATTACTTTCTGTTCCAATACCTCTTTATTTTCCTAAAACAGAGATTCTGAGAAACTGGAGACACAGTGACATCTGGTGTCAAGTAAGTGTAGTGCAGGAGAAAAAAAATGCTTAAAGTGAATATAAACACTTACAACACAATGTAGGATATTGCTGCTTACCAATCCTTAGATGTGATGGCTGCATTGGTTTTCTTTTTTTTCTGTCTTTTTTCCTTTATTTTCACCTGATGATTCTGCAACACTTCCTGTCCTGGGGTGACAGTGTTCAATCATTGTACTGTATTTATGGAGGAGCAGTGTTATCACCCTAGGATAAGTGTGTTAGGGGTACAGAACACCTCTCCTTCTTCTCTACTCCATAACATCTGGGGGACCTGTTTAGTAGTCCCAACACACTTCCTGATAACATTATTTAGACAAGATTGCAGTATATGCAGGACAAAGAGCAGCACTGGATTTTTGTCAGGAACAACATATTTCTATAGCAGTGGTCATCAACCCTGTCCTCAGGGCCCACTAACAAGCCAGGTTTGCAAGGTAACTGAAATACCTCACAGGTGATATAATTTGCTGCTCAGTGATTGCAGTATTCTAGTCTGCATCTCCCCGATGTAATACATAAAATCTGGCCTGTTAGTGGGCCCTGAGGACAGGGTTGATGACCACTGTTCTATAGGACCAACTGCTGCAACTGAAATGCTATCGTAGATTTATAGATGATAACCTATTGATATAGGAGGGAGACAAAGAAAGCCTGGAATCTTTCAAAACAAAAATGAAGAATAATGAAAAAAAAATCTCAATCTGTTCTGGGAACAACATGATAAGACCATTGGATTTTTAGATTATGTTATAGAATGTCAAAATAGTCAATTTGGTACTTAGGTTGGGTTCACACTGATGCGATTTGGATGCAGGTTTATCTGCATCCAATTCGAATTACAGAGTATGAAAATTCACATATCTCCAGAGCGGCCACGGTCCGTATTGGAAAAGGGTCCTGTGCATCTTTGGCTCAGTTTCAGGTGCAAATTCAGCCAGAAACTCGGACCTAATTTGGACCTGAATCAGTGAACAGGGACGCACCAGACCCCCTGCTGTGAGCCGCAGCAAGTGTGAACCCAGCCTGCAACCTACTTTAAGTCATCAGTTAGGAATGGCTACATTCCCCGAGACAGTTGTCGAAACTCGTGGTTACTAAATATACCAAGAGGACAACTTATTGGGCTGAGAAGGAATTGTAAAAAGCAGAAACCTATTTAGAACAAGCCGACCTTATAGGGGACAGATTTGTCAATAAAGGTTATGAAAGTAAATGTATTCATGACAAAATAAAGAAAGTGAGAAATATAGAAAGGCAAATGGTAATTAAAGACAGAAAAGGAGGACCTCTCTTTTGGAACAGCTATTATTATGGATTGTAATATCAAATAAAAGAAAATTGTGGAGATTATCAAAAAACACTGGAAGATACTGGACAGGGTATAATCCCCAATCCTCATGAAATTGGTAGGTACAATGCCTGGCAGGTGTGGAGATGCGACTCGGTGTACATCTTGTGGCATGTATGCGTTCCTTGATTATCTGATCGAGAGCGAATACTGGTGTACAAAATGTAAGCACATTGTTTCCCTGGAAGCCCAGGTTCTAAATCTAGGGAAGCAACTGTCAGCACTGAGAAAACCCTCCATACTAAAGGAGAGCCAGGAATGTACCTGGCAGGTTCCGGCATGTGCCAGCATAGAGGCGGGTGGAGACAAAGAGGTGCAGGCACCAGAAAAGAGTAGATGGGTGACAGTCAGGAAGGGTAGAGGGGGAAGTGCCAGGGAGGCTGATCCAGGGCTGGAGCATCCCAATAAATACGCTCCATTGAGTGACATTGGTGAAACCAGTCAGGGACCAGCACTGCTGGAGCTGAGGGATTCTTCTAGCTGCCAGGGGAAGAACTCCTCCAGTGAGAGTGGGGGGAAGGGAAAGGATAGACAGATTCTGGTCGTAGGGGACTCAATCATTAGAAGGACAGGGAGGGCAATCTGTGACAAAGACCTGAAGTGCCGAACTGTATTCTGTCTACCGGGCGCTCGGGTTCGGCACATCACAGATCTGGTGGACGAAATACTGGGAGGGGCTGGGGAAGACCCGGCTGCCATGGTGCACGTTGGCACCAATGACAAAGTCAGAGGCAGATGGAGTGTCCTAAAGAACGATTTTAGGGACTTGGGAGCTAAATTGAGGAAAAGGACCTCGGAGGTAGTATTCTCAGGAATACTGCCGGTACCTTGAGCCACACCAGAAAGGCAGAGGGAGATTAGGGAAGTAAACAAGTGGCTGAGGAGCTGGTGTAGTAAGGAGGGGTTTGGGTTCCTGGAGGACTGGGCCGACTTCTCAGTCAGTCACCAGTACTATAGAAGTGACAGACTGCACCTAAATGGGGAGCGTGCAGATCTGCTGGGAGTAAAGATGGACAAAAAGTTAGAGGGGTTTTTAAACTAGGTAACGGGTGGGGGGGGGGTCCAGAGGTAGAGATAGTCAGTGCGGAACATAGTCCAGAGGGTAGTAATGGGGGCATTAGTGGTAGGTTGACTAAAGCACATAAACCCAAGGTAAGTATAGTAACCGAGTCCGAGTTGCAATCTCGGAACACCCAATAAGAGGATAGTATGCGACCGGTCTAAGCTACGTGGCATGTTCACCAATGCCAGGAGCCTGGCGGACAAGATGGGTGAACTAGAGATACTGTTGTACAAGGAGGATTTGGATTTTGTGCGAATTTCAGAGACCTGGTTCAACACCTCTCAGGATTGGCTAGCAACCATTCAAGGGTATACCCTTTATCGCAGGGATAGAGAGGGTAAAAAAGGGGCTGAACAACTACAAGGAGAAGTTGTAGTACAGCTGAGAGAACTGTTACTTTGAGTTAGGAACTGTTTAAGTACTGTTGCCATAGGAGACAGCAATCCTGCACATGCAGAAGTGGCACCTTGCTGGAGCCTTTTCCTGTACGGCTGTTTTCCTATTGAAGTCTCAGAGTCTGCCATTTGAAATTGCAACTACTTAAGGGTGTCCTGGCCCTAACCCTCTTTCCCCTACAAAATATAAAAAGGACTGTCAAAGAAATAAAACCTCTTTTACATCCAAGAAGTGCCTGGTGGCCAATGACTTTTACCACATTTGCACCCACTATGCCTCATCACAACCCAGCACTTATTGAAGGATGTCTGTTATCTTTGGCCTTGAAGGTTCCCATTCGACTGGAAGAGGTCAGAGATTCTGCTACATTATTGTTTCACTTTAAGCAACATTAAAATCACTGCTCCTGTAAAAGGATCTTTTTAAAACTCCCATGGCAGTTCCCGGGCCCAAATACCCTTTTTATGACCAATAACTCGCATATAAGCCTTTAAAATGGAGATTTTTGGTTTTCCAAGTTCGGGTCCCATAGACTTTAATAGAGTTTGTGGCTCAGGTCCGAATTTTTTTACATGTTCGAGAGTTCTGGTGCGAACCGAACCAGCTGGTGTTTCACCCAACTCTACCTATGTGGACTCCAATAGCTTTGACATCAAGGATGTTAATCACACATTTGAGAGAACACGTATACTACATAAGGAGTGGCTTTACAAAACACAGAGTGTCTAAACATTTTTTTTTATTATTGTGAAAATGCAATTAACAAGTACAATAGCCGCAACATTTGGCCAACAAGTCAATACAAGAAAGACAATATACAGTGTATTAGTATAAGTTGAGAGAGACCTAACAGTGCTGGGTCTAGTGGTGTACATTAACCACTTCAGCTCCGAAAGGTTTAACCCCCCTTCATGACCAGGCCTTTTTTTGCGATACGGCACTGCCTTACTTTAACTGACAATTGCGCGGTCATGCAACACTGTACACAAATAATATTGATGCCCTTTTTTTCCCCAAAAATAGAGGTTTCTTTTGGTGGTATTTAATCACCTCTTTGTATTTTTTGTACTATAAACAAAAAAAGACCAACAATTAAAAAAAAAAAAAAACTATTGTTGGCTGCTACATATTTTACTAGTAAGGGCGGTGATCAGCGATTTATAAAGGGGACTGCGACAAATCGGACACTAAGTGACACTTTTGACACTTTTTTGGGGACCAGTGACGTGATTTAAACAATATGCACTGTCACTGTACCAATGACACTGGTAGGGAAGGGGTTAACATCAGGGGTGATCAAAGGGTTAAATGTGTCCCTAGGGAGTGCTTTCTAACTGTGTGTGTGTGTGTGTGGGGGGGGGGGTGCCTTCACTGTGGAAAGACAGAGATCCATGTTCCTATTTAGCAGAAACACAGGATCTTCCCTTGTCACAGAATGGCAATCTGCTTTATTTACATAGGCAGACCACCGTTCTGCCTCTGTCGGGAACGATCTGTGGGTCCCAGCGAACATTGGGTCCGCTGGACCCACTGACTGGCTCCCACTGTGATTTAACAGCGGGAGCACGTGCGCACCGCAGACCCGGAAGCAGCAGATCACATACCTGTACGTGATTTTGCTCAGAGGAGCAGCCGTCCCGCATTATTTGTACGTAGGGCAGTCGGCAAGAGGTTAACCACTTTAGTACCGTGCTATAGCCAAAAGAAGGCTACAGCCTGGTACTATAGTTCTGGGAGGACGTCCGTAGACGTCTTCCCAGAACCCTGCCTCTCCGTGTCCTTCAGACACAGCTGATCATAGATCAGGCTAAGGGGCCAATCACATCAGCCCTTTACCATGTGATCAGCTGTGTCCAATCACAGCTGATCACAGACTTGCCGGTTATCGGCAGTCCTTTACTCACGTGCTGTGTCTGTGTGAGGAAAGGAGTGCCGATAACCGGCAAGCCTGTTAGCACACTGTTTACACTGATAATTTGGGCACTGATCAACAGTGTCCTGATTATCAGTGCAGTCCCATCAGTGCCACCTATCAGTACCCCCTATCAGTGCCACCTCATCACTGCCCATCAGCGCCTATCAGTGCTGCCTCATCAGTGCCCATCAGTGCTGCCTCATCAGTGCCCATCAGTGCCCATCAGTGCTGCCTCATCAGTGCCCATCAGTGCTGCCTCATCAGTGCCCATCAGTGCTGCCTCATCAGTGCCCATCAGTGCAATGCAGCCTCATCAGTGCAAATCACTGTAGCCTCATTGGTGCTAAGAAAAACGTTTTGGGGTTTTTTTCCGAAATTTTCTGGCTTTTTTCAAATGTCAAAAGCAAAATCAAATGTTAAAAGCAAACAAGATTTTTCATATGAACGTTCATGCAAATATTTGTTTGAACATTTGTTTGAAAATCTGCTAGTAACTGGCCACCTTAGAGCTGCCCATACAGATAGATTTAACAGATCCCTTCATCCCTCCTATACAATGAGGATGGACGAATCCCCCTGCTGGGCTATTGTATTCTGACAGCTGCCGGCGATGGTTGTCAGACTATCTAATAAGCGACAGGGCCACCCAAGAAGCAATGTTTTCTGGTTCATCAGGTACCAAACAAAATTTGCACAGCGTATTGGCCAGCTTAAGTTTTTTTTACCCCAGCTAAGTGGTAAACCACTTAGGGGGGCCGGACTGTGGCTAGCGAGACTGGAAATTTTCTCCACTTCTAGTATTAGGGGGAGGAATAGTGCATTATGGTTGGTGTAAGTGGGAGAAATGGTGCCCCATTGTTGGTGTCAGTTGGCAGAATCAGATCAGATCAGCGCAGATCAGAAAAACAATAGAAATTAAAAATGTTCTGTTCCACAGGCTGAAGAAAAACAGATTGTGTGGCAGTTATAAATGTTGCATTACTTTTTTTTCACAAAACTACATTTTATGTGTAAAGATACATTTAGATTGCTAGGAAATTGTTCTTTTCTGGTGTGAAATTCAGTCCACCCAAATGTGATAGTTATAGATTAGCCTGGTGTTCTGTTCTTGTCTGGTGTGAAATTGAGCTAATATTAAATCGGAACTTTTACCCATAACAACTTGATAAAAATAATGTTCTTTAGCAAGGAACATACTTTCCACATTATTAATTGTGCTACCAACATTACTGTGTGCTGTAAATTGCCTTGAGCATCGGTCTTGTCACTTCTTTCCGGAGGCTGCCATTTTGCTGAAGCCTAGAGCACCTGAACAGCAGTAAATCAGAACTTAACCCATCGAATCAACGGTTTAAAAAAAAAAAAAATTACATTCCTGGAATGCCAGCATTGCCAACTGTCACGTTTGCTTGTGTCCTCAACCAAACTGGCAAACCATTAAATGGCTGGTGTTAAAAATGATCATATGTGCAGCACCATGGCAGTTGCAGATCAAACAGAAGCAGCTTCCTTGGCTGTAATGGATAGGAGGGTTTAATTCCGCTTTAAGGCTGTCAGCAGATCGGCCTCTACAAACTCGGCAGTGCCTAAAATTGCCTAAAAATGGAGAGCAATTGAGCATGTGCAGAGCAGGGTGAGACTATGGGGTTGATTTACTAAAGGCAAATAGTCTGTGCAGTTGCAAGTGCAGTTGCTATAGAACTAAGCTTGCACATGATTGGATGAAAGAAATCAGCAGAGCTTCCCCTCAGATATAGCGCAACTGCACTTAAATGCGCTTGTAGGTGGACTTTCAGGTGCACTTGCAGTGCACAGTTTATTTGCCTTTAGTAAATCAACCTTAGTGTATTACCAGATTTAAAACAGTGTAGGCACTTAGTTTTAATGTTTTGCCTAGCTATAACTGCAAAAGGGGCTAGCCTGAAGTGATCATTTTCTAACTAAAGTTCCACTTTAAGGGTGAGTCCACCCAAATGTTATATTATCTCAATAGCCTGGTGAACAGAGTCAGTCCGAATGCTCTTATATGTCTAGTCCTGTCCATCTTTGCATGCCTTGTGCACTTTTGTGTTCCACCTATTACATTCTCCATGATATAAATAAAAATGTCAGGCACAGCAGGTGTGCAGATCCAAAAACTCAAAAAACCCACCAATAGATTCATAGGGACATAGAAGAGATTGTCAGGGGGGTTAAAGTGGCACTGAGGCCCCATGGACACTGGCAGGAGAAAATCAGCATCAAAGGCAAATGCGTTTAGGCAAGTAATTTCATTGGCTAGAATATTAATTTATTCTGGCCATTGAAATTAATAAACGCTCATTCATTTCATATATCCAGTGTTAAGTGGTCTGTGGTTATTATGTTCTGCTTTCCCTGCAATGTATTGCTTCTTCTTTAGGGGGTAAATTCTGAAACTACTACATTGACCACAGACACCATTTTGATTATTCTCCTCATTCTCCTCTTCCTCGTCATCATCATTGTTCTTATCCAGTACAGGTTTAAACCATCACTAACTTCTACAAGGACAACAATGGACCCTCCGGAAGCAGGTACAGAACAAGACCATTCTATAGAGTGCCCCAATCAAGGACGGGTCAAAGGATAGTGTGACAGTGATAGGCCTTGCCATGCTGTGTGAGGAAAGGCAGAAGACACGCACACTATTTCAGAATATGAAGCTCCTGAGTATTGTTTCTGAGTGGAGAAGACTGGTCTGCCAGTGTTCTCTGGGTTTTGTAATCCCGGATCAGATTCTGGAGCTTGAAGGCTTCAAAGTGTCTTGGTTGGGATGAAGCTTTCAATCCTGTTTCTGGGTTTTCCTGGAGACCTGCAGGTTGTTTGTGTGTGTCCAGGTGTGCACACTCATTATAAGTGAGTCCTGGCCATAGCTGACAGAAAAGGTGCTGCTATGATCGAGGTATGATCGAGGTATCATTTTGTTGGGCCAGCGATTCTGCACAAAGTTACAAGCCACTGGAATACTTTTACAGGTTTTAGAAGGGGGTCCTCCCTGCCAGCACCACTGCCTTTGCAAGGATGCCAGATCAGATGTTGTTCTTCCCACTGTGTTGGAAGCGATGAGGATTTAGTCATTTCCTGTTTCAGTTCTTTCAGTTTATCTGGCCGTTGCTGGCCAGGGAAGCAGCCAATTAGACCGATCTGATCGGTCTGCATGGGAAGCCAGGGGAGAGATATCTCCATAAAGAGGACCTGTCACGTCCCATAATATTGCAATGGATGTTGTTCATCCCTTGCAATAGCAATAAAGTTGATAAAAAAATAAAGTTACAGTGTTAAAAAAAATTTAATAATTTAAAAAATATATATATTTTTTTTCTAAAGCACACCCCGTTCCCCCACGCAATTGCTAACGTGCACGTAGGTCCCACACGCATATATAAATGATTGCACTACACATGATAGGTATCACCACGAATGTCAGAGCAAGAGCAATAATTTTAGTGCCAGACCTTCTGTGTAACTCTAAACTTGTAACTTGTAAAGGTTTTTTAAAGTGTTGCCTATGGAGATTTTTAGGTACCGTAATTTGGTGCCGTTCCACGGGCGGATGTCATTTTAAAGCATGACGTGTTTGGTATTTATTTACTTAGTGTAACATCATCTTTTATATTATACCCAACAATTGAGTATTTTATTGTATGTTTGTGTAGTTAAATCCATTAAAGTGTATTATTTCCCAAAAATTTGCGTTTGAAAAACCTCTGCGCAAATATCATGTGACATAAAAATATGCAATGCCCGCCATTTTATTCTCTAGTCTAGGGCCTCTGCTAAAAAAAATATTAAAAAAAAAAAATCTTTGGGTGTTCTAAGTCGTTTTCTAGCAAACCAATTGTGTTTTTTACATATAGGATAGGAATGCGTTAATTGGCCTGTTCTAGAAGAGGTTCAGGGAGGTGATATTTTCGAGACACTGCACTCCATGTTGGAGAGATTCTGGGAAGAGCTGGGAAGGTCGGGACGGGTAAGTGAGTCTGGGAGACTGGGAACACTGAGTCGATGGAGACAGAGGACCAGGAGATCTCCTATCTAGAGGCCAGGAGTGAGCCTATGCAGTGAGTTGCTGTAACTAAAGGTTGGAGGGAGCCAGGTGTGCCCGAGAGCTGGGTCTGAAGAATCCTGACAAGGGCAGCGGTGCTGCTGCGGAGAGCCAGGTGGCATAGCATTTCTTTGTTGACTGTTTTTGCTGATGAAAACTTTCCTGCATGGACATTGTATTTCTTTTCATTTGTTGAAAAAAAGTGGGCCAGTATACCTTTAACCACAGTTCGGACTGGAATGACTCATTGAAAACGCTCACCACCACTGAGATAAACAATAGGCAGTAGAGACATCTGGCTTAGGCACTTCAACCAGGGCTCAAAAAGGGCAGGACTTATGCTGCTGAAGTAGGTCACAGCCAGGGCCGAACTTACCATAGGGTTTGAGTGGGCTCAAACCCATGGGCCCCGCCCAATAGGGGGCCCCGCGGGCCCCAGCCGAGTGTACTTTGGCAATACTTGGCTAGTTCCGCTCACAGTCACGCCTAGTCCCACTCTATGATGGACATAACACAGGGACTGGCCGTGACTGTGAGCGGAGCTAGCCGAGTAGCTCCGGCGGCGGCGCTTGGCTACGCTCACAGTCATGCCCAGTCCCGCCATTAAACCTGTGTTATGTCTGTAGCACTAACTCTCGGTGGAGCTGCTGGTTTAAAGCGGGCTTGTTACCTTCACTCTCGATTCTCTGTTTCACCGGCACCGGGTCTAGGGTTCCATTGAGTTTACCTCTGGACGATATAAGCACCAAACACTTGAGTAGGTTTTCCAATGCTTTAGAGAAAAGTGAAAAAATAACCGCGCAACGAAAATTATTGGTTAATGATATTGACCTTCTATGCTGCAGAGTCCTATATGTGACACAAACACACAAATTTGAATAGGGAAAAAGTTGACTCGCGCTTAAAAACAAAAACAAAAAACGAACACGTGTATGGCTGAAAAGAGTACAAAAGTAAACATTATGTAGACATGTAATATAATGTGACAACACCAAATCAGGTTGATAAATGAAACCAACCTCCCCTTAGGTAAATATAAAAAATATACAATAATAGATCAAATTGTAGAAAATTATATATAAAAAAAGTCCATATACAAGAAACCCCAAAAAGTGCTGTAATTGTGCAAAAAAATCCAATTATATGAAATCCCAGATGTGTGGGTCCACCACCATAGATGAAGTGCCTGGCCACTTACCGGAACCCCATGACCCCCCGTTACAAAGGGTATAAATGGGCATTGTAGTCTTGTTGCTTCGGGCAACCCAGGAATCAGGACGGAACCGAAATGGAACCTCAGAAGCTGTGGTGCGGATGGATCCACAGGGAAAGATAAAGCTCCGCCCTCAATGGAGTGTTAACATCATGTGGGGGAAACAGAAGAAGTCTCCCATAGTGTAAAATCCAATGGTATTTATTTAAAAAATATAATAAACACTCACATATAGAAAAAGCAATTCGTCCTCTGATGAAAAGACAGTCTGTGACACCGGCCGGATGTTCACAGGCCGCCCGTCCTGCTGGAGTGACAACGACAGAGGGAGGTGACGCAATGACACCGCTCAGCCAAGTTTTCCAATGTTTAATGATCAAATAAAGGAAGTAGCAGGGAAGAGGCAGAAGAAAAGCTGCAGGGAAGCTCAAATACCTTTCCTTAGTATTCTTCAGAACATTCTTTGTAATTGAACACTTGTAGTTGAATGCGCTCCCCTTGTGGGATTCAATCTTTGCCCGCCTGGATAGACCCCTCTCACTTGTCTAGCAGCCAGTACGTAGCATGAACAAAAGTTTCTGCCACAGACTTGTTTGAAATAAAACCCGTACGATCCTCTGCCACAGGATGTAATGTTTTGCGATGAATGTCAGACACAGTACTTGAACCTTTAAGCCAACCCGGCAGTACTATGCAGTAAGACTACTTCAGGATACGTCCTCCAACCGAGTCACCAGGGCCCCTCTCCAGACCAGCACTCTGCATGATACTTCCATGACGGGTCTTCCCCTGGGATCTTCTCGGTTGTCCAGCTTCTTCACTCAGGATAGACAGCTCAGAACCATTCCTCTGCTGCTGTGGTAGGCCCCAGACAGGCTTCTGGGCCCACCCACACGCAGCAGCGACGTGGGCCTCCGGAACGGAGGACCATGAGGTGGTACTCTTAACACATACCTGTCGGCCAGGAGGGCCAGCAGGTGGCTAAAAACGAACCCCAGAACATGGTGTCTGTCCCATAAATACCCTTTCCCAGAATGCAACTCGGAGGACCACCTCCACCGAGTTAGCTCCGGGACAGAGGAGCACTCATACGCTTCAACACGTTGCTTTTCCAACACTGGCCCATGGCGACAATGACACCCACCGGCACAGTGTAGAACTACACGCAACATCAGCCAAGCTGGAACAGAGGCAAATATAACTTCCCATAATAAGTAACCCACTAGATTTACCTATCAGCGGTAGATTAAAATCTACCAGCGCTACATATTCCCCCCAGTACAATAGACGTTGTCCTCGACGTCTGTCACAAAAATAATAAATCCCAAGCCTGAGAGCAGGAATTATAACTTGGATTTAGGTAAAGAAGAAGGAAAGACAGTAGAAAGACATTATAAGATTAACATTTGTAAAACAATATGTTCACATCCGCAAACAAAACCATCCTATGACTGTACATTTCCTCACTATCTATCTTAGCTGAAAAGCCTAACAGCTTGATAGGAGATCAAATGGTTTCTGAAAAGGAAAACATGTTAAACACACATGCGACCTATACAATTTCAGGAGCAAAGTCTCATTTGAAAAAAATGAGACTCTTCCCATTATCTACACCAGAATAATCTTTAGGAGTCCATCCCTATATATACACATTTTTTCTTTAAATGAAAGAAATCCGGCTAGCAAAAACAAGTCTTTGGATTTGAAACACTGAGATGAGCATTCAGATCTCGACCACGAAGATCTCTATATACTGACACTAACTAACTACCCCAAAGTTCCTTTGTCCATAATTACCAATAAAGCCGGGGATCTGGCAATGTCAGTGCTTTTCCCAGTTTATCCACTGTAGTGATGAAATACACAACGTCATCTTTCCCGGGCCTGCAGATGACCACTCTGTCAGCATAGATGTGCCGACCGAAATTCCAGTGCATAAAACATTCATCCATTTTAACAGAACATCCAGTCTTTCGGAAAGGCTTAGGCACAGACAAATAGTCCCAAACTGCTTCACTGTACCAAAGCTCCCGGGTTAGCTTCAATCACTTTCATTATGTCCTGAGGGACATAAGGGAACTCCAAACCATATTCTGTAGCTACACACTTGTTCAACATTCTCTGCAAACGTGCAAGTTTCGGTAAGGATCTATTTTTTCCCCCCATACCAGGAGGCACACATGAATTCAATGATTTGATCACTATAGACCCAGCCGGTGTCTGAAGTGAACTAGCAACTTTTGACAATGTCTCATTTACAGTGCTGTGTGGCTCCACACAAGGTGACGTCTTCCCAGAACTCAGGGCTGTCCATTCAGGGAAAGTCATAGCAGAGGCGACATCTTCGCCTTGGGCCCATAACAGCTCTTGTGACATAGTCTCAAACAGGTCATCATCACCGGAGAGATCCGACGTGGATTCTATCTCCGAATCTCCCAGCTCCTCTGCTGGCAGATATTTATTTACAGTCCCAGATACATTTCCCATCAATTGCTCACCCGTTCCTGTCGTGGACTTTGTTGGATCCGGTTCGGGTAGTCTCTGGGGTAGGCCTCAACCACGGCCACGGGAAGCCTTCACATATCCCACCTTCTTCTGTATAGGTACAACAGGGATAGGTGTGGTGGACGTAGAAATTAAGGTAATGTCCGCTGATGGCAACAGCAGTTTCTCTCTCCGGAACATTCTCGGCAACAACAGGCAAAGTCACAGCCTGCAGTTCTCTTTCCGCAGCAGTAGCAGCTTCTACTGTGGCGATACCTGTAGCCCAATCCATTCGATAAGCACGGGGTGACATGGTAGGTTGCTCCACCACAAACAGACATTCTCCACATTGCAGGCAGCGAACAAATGGATGGAGATGTACGGCCAGTCCTTCACATTTGTGGCAAATCATGCCCAGCCCTTCGATATCTCCGGCAGTATAGAGAACAAACCTCCCCTGCGGCTTCAGACGAATACCGGTATCTGTAAGCAGGGTTCCGGTCAGCACAGTACTCGACACGGTGCTCGCAGGGAACATTCTTGGTCCCATAATTGGCTGCATCGCTGAAAAAGACATGGCCACACCCTGATCTTCTCAGCACGATCACGAGGCCTCTCTTCTTCCCTGGCGCCAAACACATACACGCATCCCATGCGGTATCAAGTAGGGTAGGCTCCTCCCACTTATTCTTCTGATCACGTAGCTCCCAGGCTTTTACTGGCGCCCACCACCTACGCAGTCAGAAATAAAGTCCTGCAACTTTTAACCTCTTCTTTTCCTGAGAAATTGACAAAGTGCAGCTCTCACCGTAAACTCCCGGTGAAACACCTCTCTAGGTTGCGAGAATTGACGGCCAAGAAATCCCGGACGACGCCCCCACATGTAGCACTAACTCTCGGTGGACTGCTGGTTTAAAGCGGGATTGTTACCTTCACTCTCGATACCTCTGTTTCACCAGCACTGGGTCTAGGGTTCCGTTGAGTTTACCTCTGGACGATATAAGCACCAAACACTTGAGTAGGTTTTCCAATGCTTTAATGAACAAATAAAGGAAGTATCAGGAAAGAGGCAGAAGGAAAGCTGCAGGGAAGCTCAAATACCTTTCCTTAGTATTCTTCAGAACATTCTTTGTAGTTGAACACTTGTAGTTGAATGCGCTCCCCTTGTGGGATTCAATCTTTGCCCGCCTGGATAGACCCCTCTCACTTGTCTAGCAGCCAGTACGTAGCACGAACAAAAGTCTCTGCCACAGACTTGTTTGAAATAAAACCCGTACGATCCTCTACCACAGGATGTAATGGTTTGCGATAAATGTCAGACACAGTACTTTAACCTTTAAGCCAACCCGGCAGTACTATGCAGTAAGACTACTTCAGGATACGTCCTCCAACCAAGTCACCAGGCCCCTCTCCAGACCAGCACTCTGCATGATCCTTCCATGACGGGTCCTCCCCTGGGATCTTCTCGGTTGTCCAGCTTCTTTACTCAGGATAGACAGCTCAGGACCATTCCTCTGCTGCTGTGGTAGGCCCCAGACAGGCTTCTGGGCCCACCCACACGCCACAGCGACGTGGGCCTCTGGAACGGAGGACCACAAGGTGGTACTCTTAACACATACCTGTCGGCCAGGAGGGCCAGCAGGTGGCTGAAAACGAACCCCAGAACATGGCGTCTGTCCCATAAATACCCTCTCCCAGAATGCAACTCGGAGGACCACCTCCACCGAGTTATCTTCAGGACAGAGGAGCACTCATACGCTTCAACACGTTGCTTTTCCAACACTGGCCCATGGCGACAACGACACCCAACGGCACGGTGTGGAACTACACGCAACGTCAGCCAAGCTGGAACAGAGGCAAATATAACTTCCTATAATAAAGTAACCCACTAGATTTACCTATCAGCGGTAGAATAAAATCTACCAGCGCTACATGTTCATCATAGGGCGGGACTGCGAGAGGAGCTGAGAAAAGCAGACAGGAGCCGAGATACACAGGACCGGCTCTGTGTATCTCGGTGGCGCCATATTTAAACAAAATATTACAGCGCACACATGCAAAAAAGACATTTACCTCCAGCAAGGCTAGTTTAAAACACCTAAAATGGTTTTCTGCTCTAAAATGGTTTACATCCTTCCTAGAGAATCGCTCCCAGACAGTGAAACTAGGTACATTCACCTCGGAAACCCGGGCAGTCTCCTGCGGAGTCCCTCAAGGATCACCCTTGTCACCAGTACTATTCAACATATACATCCGCCCACTTCTCAATATCATCAGGAAAACTGATCTTTGTTTCCATTCATACGCTGACGACACCCAACTCTACCTTCGTATCAACGGACAAAAAGACCTTCATCAGCAATCACAGAAATGCCTCTCCTTAATAGACGACTGGATGACCACTAGCTCCCTCAAACTCAACGGATCAAAAACAGAACTTCTTCTCCTACAAGCTAACAAAAATTCCAAAATAAAGACTACATGGACACCTCCCACCATCCTTGGACAGACCATCTCCCCAAGCACCAAAGCCAAGAGTCTCGGAGTCATTTTTGACTCAGGAATGACAATGGATGCACAAATAGGATCAGTGGTGAGCGGATCTCACCATCTCCTCCGCCAACTACATAGACTCATCCCCTTCATCCCAGAAGAGGACAAAGCGGCAGTTGTGGGAACAATCATCAATTCCCGACTCGACTACGCAAATTCGCTCTACGTAGGACTACCCCAATATCAGCTTGCACGCTTACAACTCATCCAAAACACGGCGGCAAGACTGTTAACAGGAAAAAAACCCTGGGAATCCATCTCCCCCTCCCTAAAGAGCCTACACTGGCTAACCGTGAAGAAACAGATCACATTCAAGACCCTCTGCCTCACCCACAAATGCGTACAAGGAAACGCCCCACCATATCTCCGCGAGAAAATAAAACACTATACACCGAATCGCAGTCTTCAATCAGCTAACCAAAACCTCCTTACCATTCCCAAATACCGCTACAAAGCAAAGGGAGAACGAAGATTCGCAGTCCAAGGACCTCGACTATGGAACGCTCTTCCTACCAACATCCGCATGGAAGAAAACCACCAGGCCTTCAGAAAAAAACTAAAGACCTTCCTTTTCTGAGAAGCTGACATCAGAGAATGCATCCAGCGCCTTGAGGCGATTCAGTTCGCATTTGCAGCGCTTTATAAATCATTCATTCATTCATTCATTCTAAACATTTTCAAAAAAACATTATCAAAAATATGGGGATTTGGTCACATTATATTGCTATATGGTGCTAAGCCCACTTACTGCATATATTTTGTTCTATTGTATGGTCTTATGGCTGCACCATCTTTACTGCATCTTATAGGGTGTGCCCCCCAAATATCTTGTTTGTATATTGTATGGATTCTGACCAAATCCCTTTGGGTGAGGAGCACCCCACTCCCTCATCAAGTACCTCTCATTAGTGTCATTAGTGTCTCGTAAGAGTGTTTGCTCTCATGGTTCAGTGATGCAGGATCTCCCAGTCTATGGATAGTGTAGGACCCACTGATCATGGGGTACTTTGACGCAGTAAGTGGGCTTAGCACCATATAGAAATATGGTGTGACCAAATACCCATATTTTTGATAATGTTTTTTTGAAAATGTTTAGGTGTTTTTAAACTAGCCTTGCTGGAGGTAAATGTCTTTTTTGCATGTGTGCGCTGTAATATTTTGTTCTATTGTATGGTCTTATGGCTGCACCATCTTTAATGCATCTTTTAGGGTGTGCCCCCCAAATATCTTGTTTGTATATTTAAACTGCAGTGACACTGACAAGTCACTGCAGTTTAACTGCAGCCTGGGTAAGGCTTCAAATGACACAGACAAGGCTGCAGATGGACACTGATAAGGCTGCAGATGGAGGCTGCAAATGACACTGACAAGGCTGCAAGGCTGCAAATGACACTGACAAGGCTTCAAGGCTGCAAATGACACTGATAAGGCTGCAATGTCACTGGGCAAGGCTGCAAATGACACTGGACAAGCATGCAGATGGACGCTGTGCAAGGCTGCATTGATGAGCATTTAAATGTAAGTTTTTTTCCTAAAGTGCTAGTTCACACCAGACGCATTTCCGTTCAGTTCCGTGCGCTTTTTTTTTGCACAAAATGCATGCACAGTGTTTTCCATGTATTCCAATGACTCTAGTTCACACCATGCAGTCAGTTTCCAGTCAGTTTCTGCACTGGAAACTGACCAGAAACTGACTGCATGGTGTGAACTAGAACCATCGGAATACATGGAAAACACTGTGCATGCATTTTGAGTGCAGAAAAAAGCGCACGGAACTGCGTCTGGTGTGAGCTAGCACTAAATTGTTTTTTTCCTTAAAATTCCTTAAACTCCTATCTTGGGGTTTGCTGATTGGTTATTGGCAGTTACGTAGTGCCTCGTTTACTGCCGTTGAGAAAACCTGTCTGCATTAGACAGTGATGTAATGGCGGACAAACGGTATCAGAGTGGCACGCCTTAAAGAAAACTAAAGGTTTAAAGTAATGTATAGAAGGTAGGGCCCGAAAGTGACTCAAGCCCAGGGACCCCCACCACCCTAAGTCCTGCCCTGGTCAAAGCACATTGGATGGTAGCACTTTGACCTATTTGCCCTATGGGTTAACTGGCCCTAGGATCACCAGCTACTAGTGTGTTGTTATATGTAACCAAAAGCTCCCTCGCTGTTCACTCCCTTCTGTCTTCAGGACAGACTGCGACGGTGCCCCTGCACTTTACATTGGGCTACTCCCTGTCAACAGCCAACAGTCTGAAGGAAGGCTATGCTGAAAATGGACTAGTTTGCTTTTAATTCCCAGGTGGCCTACAGTCGGTATAGTACACATTAGAGACCAGAGGATGGAAACAGCATGTAGCGCAAGACCAGTCATCCGACACCCCAAAAGTGTGTTGAATGCTGAAGATGTTTAGCCAACATAGCTCCTAAAAACAGCGTGTAGCACCCTGAAGTTTAGGCTGGGTTGCTCCTCAAAAATGTACTTGCCAGGAATAGCTATCCTGGTTGATTGTTAGAGATCTATTGATTTCTCCCTAAGTTTGGCCTTGTTGCACTTTTCTCTTCTACTGGTAGGTGGCCGGTACTTGGTGGTACTAGGTATGAGAAGGGCTACACAAGGTCAGGTTATGGGTACGTGGGGTGTCCCAGCCAATGTGCAGGCGTTTTCCTGGATCCCTTGGCCTGCTGGGAGAGCCTATATATTCAGGTGAGGTCAGATGATTTGTGTTCTATGCCACCTGGACGGCTGTCTGGGTGGATGTGTGTTGTACTGCCGGGGCTGCTACGCCGGAGATTGGGCCTATCCCAGACACATCTGGCTGCTAGGCTGTCTGAGGGCCTATCCAGAAGCAAGAGAGCAGCGCAGGGTTGGGACTGTGGCTTGCAGTCCAACCAAAAGTGCCGGTTCTGCCAGCCGAAGAACTTGTCATGGTCGGAGGTAGAATGGAAGCTGTCGCCACTAAGGGATCGAACAACCTTATTACCAGGGACCACAGTGAGTAACTGAAGCAGCATTCTCACCAACCGGGGAAGGTAAAGAATAATGCAAATTCAGTGGGTATCAAGCCAGAGACCCAGCCAGCAGGGGTGACACTTGCTGAGCAGCCTTGTGTGTAAAGCCAGTGACCGATCAGGCCAGTGGGGATGAAGCTTGAGAGGTATCCTGAGTGCCAAGATAGGGACCCAGCAGAGAAGCGGTGAAGATACCACCGTGAAGATTGGAGGAGCTCAAGGGATTCAGTGGCAGTGAATAAGTGGGTCTAGTGAGAGACCGGGAGCTCAGTGGGCTGAAGAACTACAAGGAGTGATTGTAGTGGAAGTGAAAGGAACTGTTAAGCTTTGTGTTAGGAACTGTTAAAGACTGGTGCCATAGGAGACAGCATTCCTGCACATGCAGACGTTGCGTCTTGCTGGGTGCCTCCTATTGAAGTCTCAGAGTCTGCCAAGTAAACTTGCAACTACTTAAGGGTGTCCTGGGCCTAACCCTCTTTCCCCCAAAAGTGTCCCACAAAAGCTATCTCTGGCCTTGGAAGTTCTCATTAGAACGAAGGAGGCCTGGGACCTTGCTACAAGCACATTTTAACAGCACGCCTGGCAGAATTAGTAGGCATTAACACTTTTATTTGCAGGCATAGATTTACACTGTCCCATTCTGTATGCTGTACTGCACATTCCCAATTTTACACTATCCCCTACATAGAGACAGGAATATCTATGGAAGAACCAGCTGGTTGTATTTCCCCTTAGGCCCCTTTCACACGAGGTGGACTCAGTTTCCACGGAGCCCGCCTCGGTCCGCCGGCTCAGCGGGAGATCAGTCCGTTGATCTCCACTGAGCCGGCAGATGACAGGTCCCTCGCTGCTCACTGAGCGGGGAGGGGCTTGTCAGGCGCCGCTGCTGCCTATGGAGGGATGGTGCTCTGTTAACTCATGCACATTATACAGTTGTGCTCATAAGTTTACATACCCTGGCAGAATTTATGATTTCTTGGCAATTTTTCAGAGATAATGAATAACACAAAAACGTTTCTTTCACTCATGGTTAGTGTTTGGCTGAAGCCATTTAGTCTCAATAAACTGTGTTTACTCTTTAAATCATAATGGCAACAGAAACTACCCAAATGACCCTAATAAAAAGTTTACATACCCCAGTTCTTAATACCGTGTATTGCCCCCTTTAACATCAACGACACTTTGAAGTCTTTTGTGGTATTTGTGGATGAGGCTCTTTATCTTCTCAGATGGTAAAGCTGCCCATTCCTCTTGGCAAAAGTTCCTGTAAATTCTTGGGCTGTCTTGCATGAACTGCAGGTTTGAGATCTCCCCAGAGTGGCTCAATGATATTGAGGACAGAAGACTGAGATGGCCACTCCAGAACCTTCACTTTATTCTGCTGTAGCCAATGACAGGTCGACTTGGCCTTGTGTTTTGGATCATTGTCATTTTGGAATGTCCAAGTACGTCCCATGCGCAGCTTCCTGGCTGATGAATGCAAATGTTCCTCCAGTATTTTTTGATAACATATTGCATTCATCTTGCCATCAATTTTGACCAAATTTTCTGTGCCTTTGTAGCTCACACGTCCCCAAAACATTAGCGATCCACCTCCGTGTTTCACAGTAGGAATGGTGTACCTTTCATCATAGGCCTTGTTGACTTCTCTCCAAATCAAGCGTTTATGGTTGTGGCCAAAAAGTAAAATTTTGGTCTCATCACTCCAAATAACTTTGTGCCAGAAGGTTTGAGGCTGGTCCCTGTGCTGTTTGGAGTATTGTAAGCGGGATACTTTGTGGCATTTGCGTAGTAATGGCTTTCTTCTGGTGCGTCGACCATGCAGCCCATCTTTCTTCAAGTACCTCCTTATTGTGCATCTTGAAACAGCCACACCACATGTTTTCAGAGAGTCCTGTATTTCACCTGAAGCTATTTGTGGGTTTTTCTTTGCATCCCGAACAATTTTCCTGGCAGTTGTGGCTGAAGTTTTAGTTGGTCTACCTGATCATGCTTTGGTTTCAACAGAACCCCTCATTTTCTACTACTTGATAAGAGTTTGAACACTGATGATTGGCATTCTCAATTCTTTGGATATCATTTTTATATATCCCTTTCCTGTTTTATACAGTTCAACTACCTTTTCCCGCAGATCCTTTTTCAAAACCTTTGCTTACCCCATGACTCAGAATCCAGAAACTTCAGTGCAGCACTGGATGAAAGATGCAAGGGTCTGTCAGGAGTTCAGAAACTCATTGACGTTTTATACACACACACTAATTACAAGCAAACAGATCACAGGTGAGGATGGTTTCCTTTAATAGCCATTTAAACCCCTTTGTGTCAACTTGTGTGCATGCTATCAGGCCAAAACCACCAGGGTATGTAAACTTTTGATCAGGGTAATTTGGCTAGTTTATGTTGTGATTATGATTTAAAAAGAGTAAACATAGTTGATTGATAATAAATGGCTTCAGCCAAACACTAACCATGAGTGAAAGTAAAGTTTTTGTGTTATTATTCATATTCTCTGAAATATGTCCAAGAAATCATAAATTCTGCCAGGGTATGTTAACTTATGAGCACAACTGTATCTATGCAAGGCTTTTTTTCTCAGAGAATAGATGCAGGTATTTTTTCCCCCACCTTGCCCCGTTCCCTCGCACAGTACAGAGCCTCACCCCCACAGTACAGAGTCCCTGATACAGTACAAAGTTCCCTCACGCAGTACAGAGCCCCCTTTATAGTAGAGCCCCCCCCCCCCCGTGCTGCTATAAAGACCAATATACAAATACTGTAGAACCACAGAGAATAGCGCACACACAAAAGAATTTACTGTCACTGTAAACATAGAAGCTGGTAGTTTAGAATGCTTCCTCCACTGGCTTCTGTGTTTACTGTGACAGGTTGAAGAGGACAGGGCTGCTGAAAGTTGCAAATTGAGTTTATAGCTGAAATAAAATCCTGCTTTTAGTAGTAAAATAGTACATTTTATATAGAGATGTACATATCAGACCAAAAGAGGACAACTGAGACTGCACGACGGACAGAGGGATTTGCTCTTAAAATAAGGGACACTCATTGAGTGTTAATACTTTACACTCAAGCCTGCAAGTTTCAAAATAATCTCACACAAGCAGGAAGATTGCAATGCTTATGAATATTCTATCTGATGACAGTGGAAGGAGAATGTAAGTTATTCAAATGCTAATGCTCTACTTAGAACATATACAGCAAATGGTACATTTGGTCACTTCTCTGGACAGCCACTAGAGGTCGCTGTAAGTATGAATATAAATTGTTATAGAAGTTAACATTTGGAATGAAAAATGTTTATTTAGAGACGAGCAATTAAATGATTACTTAGATTCAATTCCAACTGCAGTGGTGGAGGGGAGGCTAAGGAGAACTACTACCCAGAAATAAAATCCTTTAATGCAAGATCTTTTTTTTTTTTGCTGTTTTAGATTTAAATAATAATAATAATAATTATTATTATTATAAATGGCATTCCCTATTTGCTTCCAAATTGGTTATCAATCATTTTCAGCACAGTGAATGATATCTACAGTATCTCACAAAAGTGAGTACACCCCTCACATTTTTGTAAAAAATTTATTATATCTTTTCATGTGACAACACTGAAGAAATGACACTTTGCTACAATGTAAAGTAGTGAGTGTACAGCTTGTATAACAGTGTAAATTTGCTGTGCACTTAAAATAACTCATCACACAGCCATTAATGTCTAAACTGCTGGTGACAAAAGTGAGTACACCTCTAAGTGAAAATGTCCAAATAGGGCCCAAAAGTGTCAATATTTTGTGTGGCCACCATTATTTTCCAGCACTGCCTTAACCCTCTTGGGCATGGAGTTTACCAGAGCTTCACAGGTTGCCACCGAAGTCCTCTTCCACTCCTCCATGATGACATCACGGAGCTGGTGGATGTTAGAAACCTTGCGCTCCTCCACCTTCCATTTGAGGATGCCCCACAGATGCTCAATAGGGTTTAGGTCTGGAGACATGCTTGCCCAGACCATCACCTTTACCCTCAGCTTCTTTAGCAAGGCAGTAGTCGTCTTGGAGGTGTGTTTGGGGTCGTTATCATGTTGGAATACTGCCCTGCGGCCCAGTCTCCGAAAGGAGAGGATCATGCTCTGCTTCAGTATGTCACAGTAAATGTTGGCATTCATGGTTCCCTCAATGAACTGTAGTTCCCCAGTGCCGGCAGCA
Organism: Lithobates clamitans; assembly: GCA_037952925.1. Classification (NCBI taxonomy): domain Eukaryota; kingdom Metazoa; phylum Chordata; class Amphibia; order Anura; family Ranidae; genus Lithobates; species Lithobates clamitans. The sequence goes on along the minus strand of JBBGZY010000053.1, from coordinate 6,222,311 downwards.
CTCATGCAGCCCCAGACCATAAAACTCCCACCACCATGCTTGACTGTGGGCAAGACACACTTGTCTTTGTACTCCTCACCTTGTTGCCCCACACAGCCATGCAGACCAATTTGATGCAGTATGCGGCGTATGGTCTGAGCAACGACAGGCTGACCCCCCACCCCTTCAACCTCTGCAGCAATGCTGGCAGCACTCATACGTCTATTTCCCAAAGACAACCTCTGGATATGACACTGAGCATGTGCACTCAACTTCTTTGGTCGACCATGGGGAGGCCTGTTCTGAGTCAAACCTGTCCTGTTAAACCACTCTATGGTCTTGGCCACCGTGCTGCAGCTCAGTTTCAGGGTCTTGGTAATCTTCTCATAGCCTAGGCCATCTTTATTTAGAGCAACAATTCTTTTTTTCAGATCCTCAGAGAGTTCTTTGCCATGAGGTGCCACTTCCAGTGACCAGTAGGAGTGAGTGAGGGTGATAACACCAAATTTAATACACCTGCTCCCCATTCACACCTGAGACCTTGAGGGAAAATGGCTAATTGGGCCCAATTTGGACATTTTCACTTAGGGGTGTACTCACTTTTGTTGCCAGTGGTTTAGACATTAATGGCTGTGTTGAGTTATTTTGAGGGGACAGAAAATTTACACTGTTATACAAGCTGTACACTCACTACTTTACATTGTAGCAAAGTGTCATTTCTTAAGTGATGTCACATGAAAATATATAATAAAATATTTACAAAAATGCTGCCACTGTGCCCATCAAATGCTGCCACTGTGCCATCAAATGCTGCCACTGTGCCCATCAAATGCTGCCACTGTGCCCATCAAATTCTCCCACTGTGCCCATCAAATGCACCCACTGTACCCATCAAATGCTCCCACTGCACCCATCAAATACCCCCACTGTGACCATCAAATGCTCCCACTGCACCCATCAAATGCTCCCACTGCACCCATCAAATGCTCCCACTGCACCCATCAAATACCCCCACTGTGACCATCAAATGCTCCCACTGCACCCATCAAATGCTCCCACTGCACCCATCAAATGCTCCCACTGTGCCCATCAAATGCACCCACTGTACCCATCAAATGCTCCCACTGCACCCATCAAATGCTCCCACTGCACCCATCAAATGCTCCCACTGCACCCATCAAATACCCCCACTGTGACCATCAAATGCTCCCGCTGCACCCATCAAATGCTCCCACTGCACCCATCAAATGCTCCCACTGTGCCCATCAAATGCACCCACTGTACCCATCAAATGCACCCACTGTACCCATCAAATGCTCCCACTGCACCCATCAAATACTCCCACTGTGACCATCAAATGCTCCCACGGTGTCATTGAATGCTGCCACTGTGCCCATTGAATGCTGCCACTGTGAACCTCGCCCGGTCGCCGTCTGCCCGGCACTTACCCTGTCTCGTGGGGCAGCGGGTGATTGCGGCGAGCGGTGTCCTCCATGTCTTCCCACGTCCTCTCCTCCCGTCCTCTCCTATAGGCAATTGGACGCCTGTCGTTTCAGCCAATCAGGTGACGAGTAACAGACCCGAGCACCTGATTGGCGGAGAGGTGGTTCAGTTTTAGGAAAGCGATTATTCATTCGCTTTTCTAACACACATGGGTGAACTGCGAACGCCAAGCATAGGGATCGCAGGTCACCTTTTTTGATGCCGATTAGAGCCTATGGCTCTAATCAGGTGCTTCAAACCCCCCCTCCGCTGCGATTCGGGAGCCCGATGCCCGAAAAGGGACAGGGCGCCTGATAAAGGGGTTGGCAGAGGTGGCCACTGATAGATTAATGCAAGGCATGAATCTATCCATTGGTCATAGAGGGGTGGCTGGAGAGAGGGGGTGGCACCCGTGCGCACTTATGGATGCACCGCCACTGGTTATTTGGTGCCCACCACCATTGACATGCACATTTCCCATGTTTGTACAAAGGTTCCTGTGTCCCTTTAAAAGAATAGCTTTGCGGTGTGCTCTGGTGCACGCACTTGCCGAGCGCAATATGTCTATATACGTTGTGTTTTCCAAGTTGTTTACTGGGATTATGGCTAAAGATATCAGCCATAATACCGATACCGTTTTTTTCTGCAGGCGGCTGGCTTTCACATGAAACCGGTCAGAGTGGCCCATGAGACGTCCCCTCGCCAGTGTTTCTCTGGCTTACCGTTTCCGCCGGTTCGGCCGGCTGCTTCCATAGGTGATCAAAAGTTAACACTCTTTGATTGACTCTATGGCCTTGGAGGACCACAGTGACGTCACTTCCGGTCCAGGCTGGACAAAAATATATTTTTTTAAAACAAAAGATAAAAAATGTTTTTTAATCTGTTGCCTTTAAAAGGTAAAGAAGAGATTTGGGGCCTTTTTGACCGCAGGTCTCTCAATAAAGAGGACCTGTCATCCTTATTTCTATTACAAGGGATGTTTACACTCCTTGTAAAAGGAATAAAGTGATGTAAAAAATAAAAATAAAGGGACAGTGTAAAAATAAAAAGTTAAATAAATAATAATCTTTTTTTTTTTTTAGGGCCCCCATCCCTCAATGCTTGTGCCCAGAAGTAAATGCATTATGATAATAATTCTAGTGCTGGAACTCCTTTGTAACTCTAAACAGGTAGCCTGTAAAGATGTTTAAAGCGTTGCCCTTTGGAGATTTTTAAGTACCGTCATTTGTCGCCATTCCACGAGTGTGTGCAATTATAAGTGTGACATGTTTGGTATCTATTTACTCGGTGTAACGTCATCTTTGACATTATACAAAAAAATTGGGGTAACTATTTTGTTTTTTTTTTATTTTTTTATTCAGTGTATTTTTTTTTTAAATTGCGTTTGCAAAACCGTTGCACAAATACCGTGTGACATAAAAAATTGCAATGATCGCCATTTTATTGCCTAGGGTCTCTGCTAAAAAAAAATGATAATGTTTGAGGGGTTATAAGTAATTTTCTAGAAAAACTAATTAAAAATTGTACACAAAAGGTGCCAGAAAAAGCCTGGTGGGCAAGTGGTTAACACATTAAGGCAGCCCATTAATTTGAATTAGAGGAAACCAGACCTGACCCTTTTTAGTGCGTTACAGTACATGCAAACCTTGCATGCTGTGGGGTACCTTGTGGTGCTGTAACATGCACTTCCTGCAACGCAACAGTGTCGATCCAGGAAAGAAAGACCGAAAAAGGAAACAAATACAGCCATCACATCTAAGAATTGGTAAGCTGCAATAGAATAAATGTTTGCTTTTTGGGTTTAATACTGCTTTAAAGGTGATTGTAATATGATTGTACAATATCAAATATGTAACAAGTAGTGTTAGTTCTTGAGGCGTGATTTTAGCAGTATACTTATTGAGTTTTTAAGCTAGCAGGGATGACGTCAGAAATGGCTGATCACACAGGACATTGGAAGCACACTGGATTTCTGGTAGATCAGCAGATATTTTCCCTGTACTTGCCACATTATTAAAGGGACAACGCAAGGCAATATATATGTATTTCAGAGATATACTGATTATGTTTTCGATTATTATTAATATTATTATTCTGATTATTTTTTTTTTACATTTTTTTTTTTATTTGGCACAGACATTAGCTTTAACAACACTCATGTATTGGTTAACAACGGCAATCAGTGCAACAGATGGGGAGTCTGTAGAATCTGACTAATAATGTCCAGAGGGTCTATTATCTCTTCTGGAACAAGTGATGCTGTATATGGTCCAAGGTGTGGTACTATTATATACCATACAATTAAGTACCTCTAATTACAGCTAGAGATGTAATTGCTATGTTTGTATTATATGGCTAATTACTCCTCCTTTATATCATTTACAATTGTAGGGGAAGCTCCTTTAAATATTATCAGCCTAACTTTGCTTTACATTAGTCATCTGTATGGAAAAAGTTGATTTAGCACAGCTTGCACATTACATGTTTTCACTGAATAAACCAATTATAATGGCATTTGGTACTGAATTGTTTTTAAATAATTTAGTTCAGTGGTGGCCAATGTTCTTGATATGGGGGCTTTAAATTCAGCCCTCAACATCACCAAAGCCCTTGCACATACTGTAAATTCAATGATTATTTAGTGTCAGAGACAGACACACAACAGGATATAGTCGAAGCCTATGGGGATGCTACAGGATATAGGGGTTGATTTACTAAAACTGAAGAGTGAAAAATCTGGTGCAGCTCTGCATAGAAACCAATCAGCTTCCAGGTTTTATTGTCAAAGCTTAATTTAAAAAGCTAAAGTTAGGAGCCGATTGGCTACCATGCACAGCGCCACCAGAACCCCATAGTCAGAGGCTGTGGACATGGTAGAGGAGATGGTCAGAGACTTCAAACATGATACAAGAGATGGTTAGAGACTGCAGACTTCATTCAAGAGATGGTTAGAGACTGCAGACATGGTACAGCAGATACAGTGCCTTGAAAAAGTATTCATACCCCTTGAAATTTTCCACATTTTATCATGTTACAACCAAACACGTAAATGTATTTCATTGGGATTTTATGCGATAGACCAACACAAAGTGGCACATAATTGTGAAGTGGAAGTAAAATGATAAATGGTTGTCAAATTTTTTTACAAATAAATATGTGAAAGTGTGGCGTGCATTTATATTCAGCCCCCCTGAGTCAATACTTTGTAGAACCACCTTTTGTTGCAATTACAGCTGCAAGTCTTTTTGGGGATGTCTCTACCAGCTTTGCACATCTTGAGATTGACATTTTTGCCCATTCTTCTTTGCAAAATAGCTCAAGCTCTGTCAGATTGGATGGAGAGCGTCTGTGAACAGCAATTTTCAAGTTTTACCACAGATTCTCAGTTGGATTTAGGTCTGAAATTTAACTGGGCCATTCTAATACATGAATATGCTTTGATCTAAACCATTCCATTTTAGCTCTGACTGTATGTTTAGGGTCATTGCCCTGCTGGAAGGTGAATCTCCGCCTCAGTCTCAAGTCTTTTGCAGACTCTAACAGGTTTTCTTCTTATGCCGCGTACACACGAGCAGACTTTACGGCAGACTTTGTCTGGCGGACTTTTTGACGGACTTTACGACAGACTTTCCTTGCCTACACACGATCAACCAAAGTCCGATGGATTCGTACGTGATGAGGTACGACCGGACTAAAACAAGGAAGTTCATAGCCAGTAGCCAGTAGCTGCCCTAGCATCGGTTTTTGTCCTTCAGACTAGCATACAGACGAGCAGACTTTTCGACCGGACCAGAGTCCGTCGGACAGATTTGAAACATGTTTCAAATCTAAGTCCGTCAAACTTTTGAGAAAACAAAGTCCGCTGGAGCCCACACACGATCGAATTGTCCAACGAAATCCGGTACGCCGGACCAAGTATGCCGTAAAGTCCGATCGTGTGTACGCGGCATAAGATTGCCCTGTATTTGGCTCCATCCATCTTCCCATCAACTCTGACCAGCTTCCCTGTCCCTGCTGGGGAAAAGTATCCCCACATCATGATGCTGCCACCACCATGTTTCACGGTAGGGATGGTGTGTTCAGGGTGATGTGCAGTGTTAGTTTTTTGCCACACATAGTGCTTTGTTTTCAGACCAAAAATTTAAAATTTTGTCTCATCTGACCAGAGCACCTTCTTCCACATGTTTGCTGTGTCCCCCACATGGCTTCTCGCAAACTGCAAACGGGACTTCTTATGGCTTTCTTTCAACAATGGCTTTCTTCTTGCCACTCTTCCATAAAGTCCAGATTTGTGGAGGGCATGACTAATAGTTGTCCTGTGGACAGGTTCTCCCACCTGAGCTGTGGATCTCTGCAGCTCCTCCAGAGTTACCATGGGCCTCTTGGCTGCTTCTCTGATTAATGCTCTCCTTGCCCGGCCTGTCAGGTTAGGTGGATGGCCATGTCTTGGTAGGTTTGCAGTCGTGCCATACTCTTTCCATTTTCGGATGATGGATAGAACAGTGCTCTGTTAGATATTCAAAACTTTGGATATTTTTTATAACCTAACTCTGCTTTAAAGTTCTCCACAACCTTATCCCTGGCCTGTTTGTTGTGCTCCTTGTCCTTCATGATAGTGTTGGTTCACTAAGGTTCTCTAACAAACCTCTGAGGGCTTCACAGAACAGCTGTATTTATACTGAGATTAAATTACACACAGGTGGACTCTGTTTACTCTAATTAGGGACTTCTGAAGGCAATTAGTTCCACTAGATTTTAGTTAGGTGTATCAGAGTAAATGGGGCTGAAAACAAACGCCCGCCACACTTTTCACATATTAATTTGTAATACAGTTTGAAAACCATTTATCAATTTTCTTCCACTTCACAATTCTGTGCCACTTTGTGTTGATCTATGACATAAAATCCCAATAAAATACAATTACGTTTTTGGTTGTAACATGGCAAAATTTGGAAAATTTCAAGAGATATGAATACTTTTTCAAGGCACTGTATTTAGAGACTGTAGACATGGCACAAAAGAGACTGCAGACACAAATACAAGAGATGTTCGGAGACCGCAGACATGATACAAGAGATGGTCAGAGACTGTGGACATGATACAAGAGATGGGCAAAGACTGCAGACATGATACAAGAAATGACCAGAGACTGCAGACATGATACAAGAGATGGACAGAGACTGTGTACGTGATACAAGAGATGGTCGGAGACTGTGGACATTATACAAGAGATGGCCAGAGACTGTGAACATGATACAAGAGATGGTCAGAGACTGCAGACACAATAGAAGAGATGTTCGAAGACCGCAGACATGATACAAGATTTTGGTCAGAGACCACAGACATGATACAAGAGATGGTCAGAGACCACAGACATGATACAAGATATGGTTACAGATTGCAGGCATAATACAAGAGTTGCTCAGGGACTGCAGACACTATACAAGAGAAGGTCAGAGACTGCAGATATGATAACAGAGATGGTCAGAGACTGCAGACATGATACATGAGATGGTCAGAGACTGCAGACATGATACATGAGATGGTCAGAGACTGCAGACATGATACATGAGATGGTCAGAGACTGCAGACATGATACATGAGATGGTCAGAGACTGCAGACATGATACATGAGATGGACAGAGACTGCAGACATGATACAATAGATGGACAGAGACTGCAGACATGATACAAGAGATGGTCAGAGACTGTGGACATTATACAAGAGATGGCCAGAGACTGTGGACATGATACAAGAGATGGTCAGAGACTGCAGACACAATAGAAGAGATGTTCGAAGACCACAGACATGATACAAGATTTTGGTCAGAGACCACAGACATGATAAAAGATATGGTTACAGATTGCAGGCATAATACAAGAGATGCTCAGGGACTGCGGACACGATACAAGAGATGGTCAGAGACTGCAGATATGATAACAGAGATGGTCAGAGACTGCAGACATGGTACAAGAGATGGTCAGAGACTGCAGACATGATACAAGAGATGGTCAGAGACTGCAGACATGATACAAGAGATGGTGAGAAACTGCAGACATGATACAAGAGATGGTGAGAAACTGCAGACATGATACAAGAGATGGTGAGAAACTGCAGACATGATACAAGAGATGGTCAGAGACTGCAGACATGATACATAACTCCATGGGGGTAACTGTCAGTGCCCACACAGCAGGTGTAGTGGTCTAGAGATTTGAAATCCTCACTCTTCTTCCACTTCTTTTTGTAGGGCTTCCGGGATGAATCAGAGAAATTCTAAATGGTCAGTGCCAGCTTGTAACTGCTTTGACCAACAGGAAATGCTCTGATGCGTCCCAGAAATCCTACAGAAGAAGAGGAAGCAGAGTGAAGATTTCAAATTTCTGAACCACTACATCTGCTACATGGGCGCGGACAGTTACCACCCATGGAAGGAAGTACAGCAGAGACTGGGGGTGTGGGAGGGGGTAGGGCTTACTTTACCTTTTCATTTTTCCAAAAGGGTCAACTAAATATAACATTCAGTGTTTAGTTATAATCTGTTTGATATGTGCAAATAACTACCTGATGATCCTGCCAGAAATCTTAGGAGCTGATAACTTCCCCTGTGCTCTCTTTCTCTGCTGACTATTATCAGTGTTGTTACCAATTCTCTATTAAGACTAAAGAACACCTCTTCTCTATGCTATGGAGATGAGGATGAAGGCAGGGGGGGGGGGGGTGGTTTGCAGTCTTGTCCTAGGGTGACAATGCTGCTTCTCCATAAACACAGTACAATTGCTGTGGTCATTAAAATATTTCTCTCCTGGAGTGGAAAACCATGGTTTCTAAAATGACCCCACTGCTTAGTAATAATTGAATGCAAGAACATATACACCAATAGCATGAAATCTCTATATACCCCAGGACCTGGTTCACACTGGTGCGACATACGCTTCGACTTCGGGAGCAAATGTCGCATGACGTGTATAAATCAATGGTTCCCTATGAGAGCTGTCTTAACTCACCTACAAACAGTACAAAATATTTTCCAGCGCACACATACAAGAATGACATTTCCTGCAGGGCTAGTTAAAAACACCTGAACATATTCAAAAAATACAGGGGTTTGGTCACACTATATGGTCATATAGTGCTAAGCCCACTTACTGCGACAAAGTACCCCGAATTAGTGGGTCCTACACTAGTAATAGAATGGAAGATCCTCTCAACCATGGGAGCTGAACTCCTCTATGTGGGAGAACTGAAAGGGATACATCCTAAACACTGGTGGCCACTAAATAGGAGGTAATGAGGAGGGGGAGGGGTGCTCCAGCCCAAAAGACCATGGTTGAGACAAAGGATCTTCCATTCTATTACTAGTGTAGGACCCACTAATTCGGGGTACTTTGTCGCAGTAAGGTCTTATAGCAGCACCATCTTGAATTTAAACGCATTGCAGGGTGTGCCCCCTAAATATGTTCTTGTATATTGTATTAGGCCCTGACCATGTCTTTTGGGCTGGAGCACCCCTCCCCCTCCTCATTAGCTCCTATTTAGTGGCCACCAGTGTTTAGGATGTATCCCTTTCAGTTCTCCCACATAGAGGAGTTCAGCTCCCATGGTTGAGACAAAGGATCTTCCATTCTATTACTAGTGTAGGACCCACTAATTCGGGGTACTTTGTTGCAGTAAGTGGGCTTAGCACTATATGACCATATAGTGTGACCAAACCCCCGTATTTTTTGAATATGTTCAGGTGTTTTTAACTAGCCCTGCAGGAAATGTCATTCTTGTATGTGTGCGCTGTAAAATATTTTGTCTTAACTTACCTGACACAAGTCGGTCTGATTTTGAAAACGCTTCCTGCACTACTTTGGTCTGACTTGGGCACGATTTCAGCCTATTAATTTGAATGTAACTCACATACAAGTCGGATCATTGTCTTAACTAATCTGACCTGTGGCATGCAACTTGTGCTCTGAGGATCTTGAAGGGGAACCCCCACGGCAAAATAAACCCCCCCCCAAAAATTCATACCAGAATCTTATCCAAGTATGCAGCTCGTCAGGTCAGGAAAGGGAGGGACAAAAGAGCGCCCCCCCCCTGGACCATATCAGGCCACATGCCTTCAACATGGGGGGCAGGTGCTTTGGGGCAGGGGGGGCTCTGTGCCCCCCACCCCAAAGCACCTTGTCCCCATGTTGATGGGGACAAGGGCCTCATCTCGACAACCCTGGGGGGTGGTTGTGGGGGTCTGCACAGTGGTGTAGTGGTTAGCACTTTCACATAGCAGCAAAAGGGTCGCTGGTTAAAATCCTCAACCACGACAGTACCTGCCTGGAGTTTGAATGCTCTCCCTGTGCCTGTGTGAGTTTCCTCTGGATGGTGGGAGGAAACAAAAGACTTGCTGGAAGGTTAAATTGATCCTGTCAAAATTGGCCCTAGTATATGTATTAATGTGAGTTAGGGATCCTAGATTGTAAGCTCCTTAAGGGCAGGGACTGATGTGAATGTATATGTAAAAGCACTGTGTAAATTGATGGCACTATCTTAGTAACTTAGTATCTAAAATAAATAAGGGGTTAAACTTTAGCTTTAACCATTCCCTACTCTATTCAAAATAAAAAAAAGTGGCTTTACCTTGTAGAATAAATGAAAATGGTGATCTGTATTTGAATAAGCTTAGTTGTGTGCTTCTGCCTAGCAGTACCCAACCCCTTGGCTCTGCCATTGTTAAATCTCAAAGGTGGGAGGGTCAGAAAATTTAAAGTTATTCGTACATTAGGACCAGTTTGTTGCAACACATAAAAACACAGAATGAGGCGAGAAATTAGGAAATTAGAAATTAATTAGGAAATTAGTTCACATGTTTCTCTTGAAGCAGCTTTTGGACAATTTGATGCTTCCAACTTTGTGGGAACAGTTTGGAGATGGCCCCTTCCTGTTCCAACATGACTGTGCACCAGTGCACAACAAGGTCCATAAAGACATGGATGAGCGAGTTTGGGGTGGAGGAACTTGACTGGCCTGCACAGAGTCCTGACCTCAACCCGATAGAACACTTTTAGGATGAATTAGAGCAGAGACTGCAAGCCAGGCCTTCCTGTCCACATCAGTGCCTGACCTCACAAATGCGCTTCTGGAAGAATGGTCAAACATTCCCATAGACACTCTCCTAAACCTTGTGGATAGTCTTCATAGAAGAGTTGAAGCTGTTATAGCTGCAAATTTTGAACCCTACGGACGAAGACTGGGATACCAATAAAGTTCATGTGTGTGTAAAGGTCGTCCTAAATTATTATTATTATTATACAGGATTTATAACAATTTGCGCAGCACTTTACAACATGAGTCAGATCCAAACTTAGGCCTCGTGCACGATGGATGTGTTTTTTGGCTTAAGGCATTTTTTTCCGCAGCCAATAAACTCCCCAGCATGTTATCCTATGGGTCCATGCACACATATGCCCTGTACATACGGTCGGATTTTCCGACGGAAAATGTTCGATGGGAGCTTATTGTCGGAAATTCCAACCGTGTGTAGGCTCCATCAGACATTTTCCATCGGAATTTCCGTCACACAAAATTTGAGATCTTGAGATCCACCATCATGCACGGAGGAGTCCCCAGAATTATTCAACCACAGTGTTGGGTACATGCTGCTGGAGCATGCGCAGCGATTTGAAGGCTCCGATGTTGGTTCCCAGGTTGAGGAAGGGAGTAACGTGAGCCTAGAGAAGGGGTGCCACAGAAGGACAAGAAACTGGCAGTCATGTTCCCCCAGCTGCAGCAAACTGACAAGATTGCGCCAATGACGAGGAGGGAGAGGATGATGAGGTCACTGACTGTACTTGGGTGCCTGAGAGGAGGAGGAGGAGGCACAACTCCAACGAGGCAGGATGTCTTCTAGGGGGCAGCTTAAGGGCAGCCACCCTATTGCATCACACCACAGGGCTTTGCAGCTGCAGGGCGCTGCTGACTCCCCGCTAACTGTGACAGACCTTGCCGGAGTGTTCCACAAGGAGGGAGCCATGTGACGGGGGTCGCTGGTGGGGCACAGGGTGAGTGAGAGCCCCGCTGTGATCTGTGCTAGTCAGAGACTCAATGCTGTATATATGTGTATATAGAATGTGTACTGTTTGCTGTGCTACTTTGGGGTGGGGCTGTATTCCAATGTTCTATTGTGTTTGTCTGCCTTGGATCACAGGAAGTGTATTTCTGTGAGGAAAGAGGGAGGAGGGATTCCTCCAGCAGCCCCCCTGTTAAGACTGTTTACTGATGAGAAGTTAAGCACACCTGACCTGTGTGTCCATTGTTATTGGACAGTTTAACCCGCCCTGTTTCCCAAGGGTGGGGGGGAAATGTTTTGAAGTGGGATCTGTATAACATGTGTTTTTTGAATAAAGATTCATTCCTGCTTGGAACCTGAAGACAGAGCTGTGTCTCGTTTTTGGGGTGGATTATTTGTATGGGTTCCTTGTTTGGCTGATTGGAGTGTTCGGTAGCTGCCTTTGTGTTTGGGTTTGAAATGTCCTAAACGACTTTAACCCCTTTCATACTCGGGGTGTCGTTACACTGGTGGCAAGCAGCGGGATCATTCCCACAGCCCAGAAGGACAGCTACAACCGGAGACCGGCCAACAACCGTAAGAAGAGGGACATTATCGAAGAACTAGTCGAAATGGATAGAGCCGAAAGACCCAACATAACCGAAAGACCCAGCATAACAGACAGGACACCCGAAGAGGAAAGTTTTGATCGGGCTGTTAAAATAAGACTGGCACATTATGACCCTAACCCTACAGCGGAGATCATAGACCGAGTTATAGCGGCTGTGGATGCAAATTGGCTACAGCAAAGACGTGCTGCAGCAGCGGGAGTCGCAACAGCACCAACTGAAAAGAGAAAGGTACATTTTGCTGCTTTTAAAAATTTCATTGAAGCAGAAGGGGAGATTGATGGGTACCTTGCCGATTTTGAACGGCAATGTGCCCTACACCGGGTGCCCACAGAGGAATGGGTTACCATTTTGTCTGGGAAATTGTCCGGCCGGGCCAGTGAAGCATTCAGGGCCATCCCAGACAAGGATATTATGAACTATGGGCTGGTAAAAGAAGCACTGTTGGGCAGGTATGCCGTCACACCGGAGGCATACCGGAGGCGGTTCCGAGAGACGAGCAAGCAAACTGGAGACTCATATACCGAGTGGGCATGCCGCCTACACCGCACGGCAACCCACTGGGTCGCTGGATGCCAAGCAGTATCTGGGGAAGAGGTGCTGCAGCTGTTCCTGCTGGAGCACTTCTTTGAAAAGCTGTCCCCAGAAGTCAGAGAGTGGGTCCGGGACCGAAAACCTTGCACCTTGTCTGAAGCAGCTCGCCTGGCGGACGAATACACAGACGCCCGCAAACTGGATAACCATGTGGTCAAGACAACAGCTCGGGTGGATTATCGATCAGCGGCACCCCCTCCAGCTGGTGCCTACAAACCACAGTTGTACCGCCCTACAGCACCACCTCCAGTGGCCACTTATTCTCGGCAGCCCAGGTTCAACTCCCAAGACTACTCACAACCCCTCAGGTGTTTCGGGTGTAAACAGCTAGGGCACAAAAAGCCAGACTGTCCGTTGAATCCAGCCAGGCAGTCCCACTCGTGGAGAAAGCCAGCAGGGGGGAATCCCCGCACATCCATGCCTGCGGCTCACTGCATTGAGGAGGAAGAACGTTGGGGCGTCCTGCATGAGGCTGACCTAGTACAAGCAGCTAACCAGGACAACCGGCAGCAACACAGGCAGACCGTCCGGGTTAATGGAAAGGTAGCCAATGGCCTACGTGATACTGGTGCCACCATGACCCTACTACGGAAGAACCTCATCCCAGAGAGCCAACACACCGGGGACACTGTAGTCGTAAGGGTAGCAGGAGGCACCATTTTCCGGCTACCCGTTGCCCGTGTTCACCTGGATTGGGGGGTTGGTTCGGGACACGTGAATGTAGGGGTGATGAAGGATTTGCCAGCGGATGTACTACTGGGGAATGATTTGGCCCCCCTCATTTCTGCTTATGCCCCGATAGGCCCCGCTGAAGCCAACCGAGTGACTACCCGTGCCCAGATCCCCAACAGCATGATGGCGTGAGCCCAGTCACCCTGCCTTCTCTCCAGCAGCTGAAAAGACTACAGGGAGAAGGGCCAGTCCAGGCCTCTCCCCAGCGGCGGGCGTGTTCTCCGAGAGAGGCAAAGGTTGGCTGGGTAAGTAATGATCTGTTTGGAACAATTTGTTTGGGGTACTGTGTGGATACCAGCATTAGAGGACTGGAACTACTGACTAACTTCGGAGTCAACCCGTCTGGGGTCTCCTCCTGTGTTAGTCTCCTGCCGAAAGGGGAGAATTGTGACAGACCTTGCCGGAGTGTTCCACAAGGAGGGAGCCATGTGACGGGGGTCGCTGGTGGGGCACAGGGTGAGTGAGAGCCCCGCTGTGATCTGTGCTAGTCAGAGACTCAATGCTGTATATATGTGTATATAGAATGTGTACTGTTTGCTGTGCTACTTTGGGGTGGGGCTGTATTCCAATGTTCCATTGTGTTTGTCTGCCTTGGATCACAGGAAGTGTATTTCTGTGAGGAAAGAGGGAGGGGGGATTCCTCCAGCAGCCCCCCTGTTAAGACTGTTTACTGATGAGAAGTTAAGCACACCTGACCTGTGTGTCCATTGTTATTGGACAGTTTAACCCGCCCTGTTTCCCAAGGGTGGGGGGGAAATGTTTTGAAGTGGGATCTGTATAACATGTGTTTTTTGAATAAAGATTCATTCCTGCTTGGAACCTGAAGACAGAGCTGTGTCTCGTTTTTGGGGTGGATTATTTGTATGGGGTCCTTGTTTGGCTGATTGGAGTGTTCGGTAGCTGCCTTTGTGTTTGGGTTTGAAATGTCCTAAACAACTTTAACCCCTTTCATACTCGGGGTGTCGTTACACTCCCCGCTAACTTTTAAAAGTTCCTTGGTGTGAGCCTCTTTCGACACGTGTGCAGCAGATCGCAACGGTGCTGTTTGCAACCTATGTCTGAAGCGGATCAAGCGTGGCCAGAACAGCAGCTGCTTGGGCATCACATGCTTGACCAGACATATGACGACCTGTCATGCACTGCAACTGCTGCCTTTTCAGCTGGTAGACTCTGCCCCCTTTTGTGAATTTGTGAAATGTGCTGTACCTCAGTGGCAGGTTCCAAAATGCCATTTCTTTTCATGGAAGGCCATTCCAGCTCTCTACTGGCATATGGAAGGCAATGTTTTGGCCTCGTTGCACATTGTGGTCAGCAGTAAGGTTCATATTACCGCTGACTCATGGTCCAGCAGGTATGGGCAGGAACGTTACCTTTCCTTTACGGCGCACTGGGTAACTCTGCTGACAGCTGAGAAGGATGCAAGATAGGGTTCAGTGTTGTTGGAGCTTCTTCTGCTACCACGCCTCCAAAATGCTAGTGGTGATTCTGCCACACTTCTCTCCTCCACCCCCTCCTCTTCTTCTTCCTCTATGGCCTCTTCTGCAGATTTGTCCTCTGAACCAGCGGTGCTCTGTAAGCATTCAAGGGACTACGCAAGCAGTCAGGCTAAAAGATGTCATACGGTGCTTGAGTTGGTCTGCCTATGGGACAGGAGCCACACTGGGCAGAGATTCTGTCAGCTCTGCAGGGGCAGGCTCAGAGGTGGTTAATGCCACGCCAGCTTCAGCCAGGAATGGTTGTATGCGACAATGGCACCAACCTTCTCTCCGCCCTCCGACAAGGACACTTGACCCATGTTCCATGTTTGGCACACGTCCTGAATTTGGTGGTGTAGCGGTTCTTGAGCAGGTATCCAGGCTTACAGGATGTCCTGAGGCAGGCCAGAAAAGTCTGTGGTCATTTCCACCGGTCATACAATGCCAGTGCTCGGCTGGCTGACATTCAAAGGGAATGCAACCTGCCCACCAACTGCCTCATTTGTGACATGGCCACCAGGTGAAACTCAACATTGGCAATGCTGCAGCAGCTGCACACACAGCAGAGGGCCATCAATGAGTACCTGTGCGAATATGGCATCAGAGTCAGGGGCTTGGCTTCCTTTCGCTACGCCAGTGGCTAGTGATCAAGGATGCATGCACTGTCCTGCCATCATTTGAGGAGGCCACAAGCCCTCTAGTCTTCCTGTTGTAGCACATGCTTCGTGGAATCATGGACAGGGCACTTGAGGCAGAACAACGGGAGGAAGAGGAGGACTTCCTTACCTCTCAAGGCCCCCTTTATCCAGATAGCAATCCTGCGGGCCCGCCAAACACACATAAAGAAGAGGAGGAGGATTATGTCAGCATGGATGTAGAGGATAACACTCAGCAGCAGTCTTCAAGGGATGGTTTTCATTCCCCAGAAACCCAAGGAGTTGTACGTGGCTGGGAGGAGGTAGTTACGGATCATGTGATCCTTAGTGACCCAGAGGACTCAGAATTTTAATGCCTCTGCCAACATTGCAAAAGGACCCTAGGATTCGTGATATCAAGGAGAGGGATCAATACTGGCTGGCAACCCTTCTTGACCCACTTTACAAGGGTAAGGTTGCAGAACTCATCCTGCCTTCGCAGAGGGAGCAGAGGATGAAACATCTTCAGGAGGCCTTGACGAAAGGTCTGTGCAACACATTTCCAGACCCTGGAAGGTTACAACTTCCTGGTGCTGGACAACGTGTTGCTGAGGCTTCGTTCAGTCAGAGGAAGAGCGGTGGAGAAGGTGGCTGGCTGACTGATCCCTTTAAACAATTTTTCAGTCCTCAGTGCCAAGGTCTGATCGGTTCAAGCAACCATCACCAGTGTCTGCATTACATGGTGCAGGAATATCTAGGAGCAAAAGCAGACTTGGAGACCTTTCCAACAGAGCATCCACTGGGTTACTGGGTCTTGAGGAGGGACCACTGGCCAGAACTTGCTCAATATGCAATTGAGCTACTAGCCTGTCCTCCATCCAGTGCGTTTTCTGAACGCACATTCAGTGCTGCTGGAGGGTTTGTAACGAATCAAAGAGTGCGCCTGTCCACAGACTCCATTGATAGGCTCACATTCAAAAAATGAATCAGTCTTGGATCAGCAGCTATCAAGCACCTGATGTTGATGTAACTTATTGAATTTGCTATGGATGTGGGATCCCTTGGAGAGTGCCTATGCTGACTATCCTATTCCTCCTCAATCTTGATGATGCTAGCTTCCAACAATATTTTTGGTTTAGGGCACCAACACCACCACCCAAGGCCTAATTTTTCTGCCCCTGTTTAACAGGATCATGTAATTACAATTTTTGATATATAATTTCAATGCAGGGCCCGTTCCTATGCCCAACTTGAGTAACTGTGACGGCTTACAGTGTTGTGGCACCACTACCACCCAAGGCCCAATTTTTCTGCCCCAGTTTAACAGGGGCATGTAATTACCATTTTTGATATAATATTTCACAGCAGGGCCCGTTCCTGCGCCCAACAAGAGTATCTGTGAGGGGTTACAGTGTTGTGGCACCACCATCACCTCGCCAAAGGCCCAGTTTTTCTGCCCCTGTTTAACAGGGACATGTAATTACGATTTTTTTATATAATATTTCAGAGCAGGGCCCGTTCCTGCGCCCATCAAGAGTATCTGTGAGGGCTTACAGTGTTGTGGCACCACCACCGCCCAAGGCCCAATTTTTCTGCCCCTGTTTAACAGGCGCATGTAATTACAATTTTTGGTCTAATATTTCACAGCAGGGCCCTTTCCTGCGCCCAAGAGTTTCTGTGAGGGGTTACAGTGTTGTGGCACCACCACCACCACCCAAGGCCCAATTTTTCTGCCCCTGTTTAACAGGGGCATATAATTACAATTTTTGATATAATATTTCAAGGCAGGGCCCATTCCTGCGCCCAACAAGAGTAACTGTGAGGGCTAACAGTGTTGTGGCACCACCACCACCAAGACCTATTTTTCTGCCCCTGTTTAACAGGGGCATGTATTTACAATTTTTGATATAGTATTTCACAGCAGGGCCCGTTCCTGTGCCCAACAAGAATATCTGTGAGGGGTTACAGTGTTGTGGCACCACCACCATCGTGCCCAAGGCCCAATTTTTCTGCCCCTGTTTAACAGGGGCATGTAATTACAATTCTTGATATAATATTTCACAGCAGGGCCCGTTTCTGCACCCAACAAGAGTAACTGTGAGGGCTTACAGTGTTCTGGTACCACCAACACCTAAGGCCCAATTTTCTGCAGAGTATATAGGGCAGGCTGTATAGTATATATAACAAAATTGTTTCCAAAATAAATATTTAAACACTAATAGCGCTTATATATTCTGAAAGTCTTTCAAACTTGATACACAGTCCACTTTTAACAAAATAGGCAGCCAAAATGTGAGAAAGATGAAGGAAAATCTACTCCAAAAGAGAAATGTTCAGGGTAAATTATAATTTATTACTCCAGACGATTAACCATCATTGCGATGCTTGAATGACAATCCCCCAAAAGAAATTTACTTACCAGATATTACTAGATTTATTGCATATCTCTGGGTTTGTTGTTATCAGCAAGCCTCTGTGAGTTTTCATCCAATATTAATGGGAAGGTGTGTGGATGTCAGGTGGCTGAAATCAGCAATCACTGCATCTTTCCATCTATATGTTGCTCGTGACAAGCAAGAAAATAAGGGTGCACATAGCGTAATCCAATTTTCCAAAAGGTATGTTTATTTAATAAACCCTCATAGGTGTACACTTACAAAAAAAACATAGTTACATAGCAGGTGAGGTTGAAAAAAGACACAAGTCCATCAAGTCCAACCTATGTGTGTGATTATGTGTCAGTATTACATTGTATATCCCTGTATGTTGCGGTCATTCAGGTGATTATCTAATAGTTTCTTGAAGCTATCAATGCTCCCCGCTGAGACCACCGCCTGTGGAAGGGAATTCCACATCCTTGCCGCTCTTACAGTAAAGAACCCTCTACGTAGTTTAAGGTTAAACCTCTTTTCTTCTAATTGTAATGAGTGGCCACGAGTCTTATTAAACTCTCTTCTGCGAAAAAGTTTTATCCCTATTGTGGGGTCACCAGTACAGTATTTGTAAATTGAAATCATATCCCCTCTCAAGCGTCTCTTCTCCAGAGAGAATAAGTTCAGTGCTTGCAACCTTTCCTCATAACTAAGATCCTCCAGGCCCTTTATTAGCTTTGTTGCCCTTCTTTGTACTCGCTCCATTTCCAGTACACCCTTCCTGAGGACTGGTGCCCAGAACTGGACAGCATACTCCAGGTGCGGCCGGACCAGAGCCTTGTAGAGTGGGAGAATTATCATTTTATCTCTTGCGTTGATCCCCCTTTTAATGCATGCCAATATTCTGTTTGCTTTATTAGCAGCAGCTTGGCGTTGCATGCCATTGCTGAGCCTATCATCTACTAGGACCCCCAGGTCCTTTTCCATCCTAGATTCCCCCAGAGGTTCTCCCCCCAGTGTATAGATTGCATTCATATTTTTGCCACCCAAATGCATTATTTTACATTTTTCTACATTGAACCTCATTTGTCATGTAGTCACCCACCCCATTGATTTGTTCAGGTCTTTTTGCAAGGTTTCCACATCCTGCGGAGAAGTTATTGCCCTGCTTAGCTTAGTATCGTCTGCAAATACAGAGATTGAACTGTTTATCAACGACCTGGAGGATGGGATAAACAAATTAAATAGGATTGGTCCCATAAGTTAAAAGCATAAGTAAAATTATACTTGTGAAGTTGCTCCCTCCTGATGTACCTCTTCACCGCTACAGGTAAGGTAAACTGGAGAGCCAACAGCTTGATTCAATGGCATGGGTTGCTGCAGGATCAGGCCCTGAATAGTTTCCTTATTGCTTTCGTCAGAGGGCATGGCCCCTGATGAAAGTATACTGCTGTTCAGAGTATATAGTGTAGTGGTTCAAAGATTTTTTTACAGGCACAATGGGATTAAAAACACTTACAACATAGTAAGAGGTCATAGGCATATAAAGATTTGTCCTCATGCGGATCGCTGTAATCCTTGTCTGTCTGGGGGAGAGAGAAAGCCGTCCTGCAGCTGTCAGAGTCCCTGGTGACGTGGATTGACGAGGAGGTGAAGATGCGATGAGGTGGCCCGGGTTCTGGAACCAAGCTGGAACGCACGTGGCCGATGTGACATCAGGTGAAGGTGGTGGGCGGTAACGTGTTTCATCAGAGCTGGGGTCTGACGAAGGAGCTGTGCATACTCCGAAATGCGTTACTGCCCACCACCTTCACCTGATGACACATCGGACACGTGCGTTCCAACTTGGTTCCAGAACCTGGGCCGCCTCATTGCGTCACCAGGGACTCTGAAAGCTGCTGGACGGCTCTCTCTCTCCCCACAGACAGACAAGGATTACAGCGATCCTCATGAGGACAAATCATTATATGCCTATGACCTCTTACTATCTTGTAAGTGTTTTTAATCTCATTGTGCCTGTAAAAAAATCTTTTAAACACTGCACTTAGAGGCGCCTTTCTCTTTCCTTTATGACCCTTCAAAGCAGCTTCTTTAATACAAAGTGCTGCCTTCAGTGCCATCTCTCCACTGCTACTAAGAAAAGGATATCCAGCCTCACCAGTGCACCCTCATCCCTCCCTCCTTTCTACATTTTTTGTAGCTGCTGACTTTTAACAAACACATAAACGTCTGGAACTCCGCTTTAACATCTAGGGTGATCAAAGGGTTAATTGTGTGCCTAACAAGTGTAAAGTGTTAACTGTGTGCTGATTTTACTAAGGGATACAGCGGTTTTTATCCCCTGCTTTACAGGGAAAGAAAAACTAGCACATCACCGCTGTCAGGAGAGAGCTCTGTGTTGTTTACAATCACATAGCGCTCTCCTGTCACCCACTTCCCTGATCGGCGGATCCATAAATCATTCACCAAGACCCGCTGATCGGTTTGTGCTGTTACGAATCACAGAACATGGGGGGTGCGCACGCTCCCCCTACCCGGAAGAACTGGCAGCCTGCAGCATTATATCTTCGTTGGGTGGTTAATCATCATCCTTCAGTGCAACTAAGAATCAAAGCGAAATAAAATAATTGATATTCTCTATATCCTCTCAAGAAAAAAGCAATTCATTTCCACAATAGGTAAAAAAAGTCAAAATGAAGCTGTGGTTTTCAGTGTAATTTAGCAAACTAGATCTTTACAGTAGTAGGTGCTTTGTTCATGTTTTTTTTCTTTTTTTTTAGGCTTTCCTTTGACCTAATAAATGTATTTTTCTTTCCACTATATGAATATAACGCTGTTTGTACTGACTTGTCTGAATGAATACTTTATAATCCACCTGTCGAGTATGTGACTATGGCTTTGTAATTAATGCTCAGAAGATATCGCAAAAGTACACCACAAAGCCTAGAGCATTTGAGTTGCTTGGTGTCAGTTTCCAACAACACAACAGGCACAGAGCGCGCAGTGTCTTCTGACTCTACTCTAGTCGGGGTTTTTTGTGTACACTTATTAGGTTTTTGAATAAAACCAGAGTTCAAAAGCAAATGCACACACACCAACCATGTTGGTCTCTGTTTATTTTCGAGAGAACTAAGATGCCCTTTGAC
Organism: Lithobates clamitans; assembly: GCA_037952925.1. Taxonomy (NCBI): domain Eukaryota; kingdom Metazoa; phylum Chordata; class Amphibia; order Anura; family Ranidae; genus Lithobates; species Lithobates clamitans. The sequence continues at coordinate 6,201,236 of JBBGZY010000053.1, read as the reverse complement.
ACCTAACAATACCTTGACTGCAAAATGTTTACTTGTGCCTGCACTGCATATGCTTTTAGCAATGATAACAATGTGATGACAATTATAGAATTTAGGCTTTTATCTTCAGGTATTGGGCAGCTGTTTCCTAATTCTTTGTGGGTGGGAGATTAGAGACATAAAAAGGAACAGGTGGGATACAGAGGTAGACACCTGGAATATCCACCTTCTCAGGTCAGATCTATATATTATCAATGATTAAAGTGTGTGTCAAGCCAAAACATTTTACTTGGTTTTGGATAGAATGTGGAAGGGTTAAGACACATGGCGGATAGGACTAAGCGCATCTGGCCAGATTTAACTCGTGGTGGGTTTGTCAAAATGCTGAGGGCATAAGGAGCTAGACACCATCATGGTGGCATAACAAAGTAAAATAAAATTTAAAAAAATTACTGTACAGCAGGGAGAGGGTCCTTTTTAATGTCATTTTGAGAGGAGAAACTCCAGTCCTTTAAAGTGGTAGTAAACTTGCATGCATGAATTTATAATAAGGCTTACCTATTGGTACTGTAAATATCTCCTAAACGTGCACCGTTTAGGAGATATTTACTGTACATGCAGCCGGTGACGTCACCGGCGCATGTGCTCTGAAGCAACGGCATACCTGCGCTGTTCCTCCAAAGTCCTGTGCTGTAAACGGCCCACACGGGAGTGATGTTATTGCGGCTCCGGCCACTCACACAGCCGGAAACCGCAAACTCAGAAGGAAGATCAGGTGAAGATGGAAGTGTCTTCAGTTGTGACAGCGCACCACTGGAGGGCTTCGTTTTCAGATAAGTTTCACATAATGTGCTAGTATGTAAAAATACCAGCACATTATGACATTGCCTTTCAGGTTTAAAAAAATACACCCAGAATTTTACTACCGCTTTAAGAGAGACATGGGAAATCACACTAATACTTTAAATTACATGTCTTGGCGAAGCCTTTAGGCTGTGTGTTGTGTTACGGAAAAATGCATCACCTAAATTTAGTTTTTCCTATCCCCTTGTACATTCACATAACGCCTTGTATACTATTTACAGAATACATGTTATGTGAATGGACATTCTGGACAGCCCTTCCTATAAATTCCAGATTTTGAAACTAAAAAACATCAATCCAGACCTAAGGTTACTATCATTAGAGGTAACTTGTTTGCACAAGTCAAAAACACATTTTTCCTGGAGTTGAGCTTTAACTAATTTATAGTTCTTTCACACTTGCATTAAAGCCCCATACACACTATCAGATTTTCTGCTAATTTTTTTCCTTCAGATTTACCAAAACCATATGTATCAATACTCACGGTGGAGCTGCTGGTTTAAGCGGGCCTGTCCTCTTTGCTCTACACCCTTCTTAAATTGTTCACTCCCCTTGACACAACTGTAGTGCAGTGTTGAAATAATATGAGCATTAACTTTAACCCACAATATACACTTACGATTAGGATTACCTCTCCCTGGGTACTGGTAGCTCCACCTGTAGGAGAAATGACAACACTGCACACAAACTTCAATAATGACCAAAAATAACTTCTTTCTTTGAATAAGTAATATATTTATATAAAGAGTTATTTCAATAAATATACTATCACACCAACGTAGTGCGATAGTATAAGGAATGATATGACAATCAATGACAATCACAGGAATATATATATTGATATGAATCTACACCTGGGAGCTCCCCTTAATCTAAACCTTAAAGTCACTATACTAGAGTGCAGGGCCCTGCAATGAAAAAGGCAGTCCAGACATCTTCATATGAAGAAACAAAACATCTAACATCCGCTCTTGAACGCTGAAGTCTATTTGTATGTAATAATCTCAGACTTAACGTGTTCCGTGGGACTATCAGTCTCAGCAACTCTCTGTACAGTTCTAAAGGTGTGTGTGTAATACTCAATTAAACTTCTGGGTATCAACCCTCTCACCACACGGAATCCAGGCAGGTGGATGTCTCCGATTCAGCAGTTCTCAGTTCCGTAAAGAGGCACCACCATGCTGTCACACTGTTCCGTCCACAAACGACCAGGAGTCCTCGGTTAACTCCCCACGGGTCCTCCGGAACAATCACGTCTCTTGTCCAGCTCGCTGCGATGCGATGGCAGGATGCTGCAGCTGCTCCGTGCCTTCGCCAAGTAGGCCGCAACCCTGTGGGACACACACACACCCACAGAGTCCTGCTGGCAGGCCACGCGTCCCAGGAACAAGAGACCTAAAATGGCCGCTGCTTACCCTTTTATATCCCCCCACAATGCAGTTCAGTTCTGACTGTGTCCAGGAGCATTGTGGGTGGGTCAGAGCTACAGTCCCAAAGTAAACAATGAATCACTTCCGTGTCACTTAATCCTGGGACATAAACTTATTGTGCTTTATCAATTGTCCACAAGATGACACTAACACAACTATTGTACTGAATAATACACATAGAGCTAGAAACAACAGTTGTCAGCGCTACATACTCCCCCTGCTCTAAATCTTTGGTCCGCAAAGATATGTAGGACCTTGTTTCTGCTACACATCTTAGCCTCTAAACGAGAACACAGGACCGACAGGGGAGCCTCCCACCAATTCTCAGGTGTTGGGAAGCTACTCTGTGTTCCCACAACTGTCACTTTAGTATCGGGTACAGGTGTGCCAAGGGGTGAAGCAGGATTCTCATTGTCCAGACTGACTGAGGAGGAACTAGGCTCATCAATGTTCCTTTTGCTGGTAATCTTGGTTGTTTCAGAACACTCACCCAATGTATCGTATGTTAGTCTCTTGGGTGGGCGAATGTTCCTCTTTTCCCTTTGTTTTTTTGGTGTGTCCCCTATTTCTGGCTGAACACCACTTTCTTCTACTTCAGTGGGAGATAAATACTCTTCATCTCTTTCAGACAATGGCACAGACTCTGGAGCTTCTGGCCTGAGGGCCTCACTACTCTCCTCAGCAGTGGGTGATGAAACACTCTCTTCAGTTTCGGGTATATTAGATGACCGCAACCAGCTAATGTCCATATCTCTCTCTCCTCATTGTCTTCAGTTGCTGAAGTTCCAGACTGGGATCTAGTTATAGGCCGTTGTGCAACTTCTGATGTGGATGATAATTCCTCTTCGGGGATTATCCTGACTGCATCAGTAAGGGGCAAAAGGTGATTCCGATGCCAAACTTTAGTTGGTCCATCACTTCCTTCTGGCCTGGAAGCCCTGGGAGCTGTTTACACACAACATATGGCTGTGATCTCCATCAATTTGCCAACTTGTGTTTGCCAGGAATACCCAAATTCCTTAGTAAGACTCGGTCACCTGGTTGAAGATCTTGGACCCTTACTTTAAGGTCAAAGTTTCTCTCATTCCTGTTTTCCCAGTTTTCTGACATAGTCCGGGCCTTCTCATATGCAACCTTCAGACTCTTTCTCAGCCTATTTGCATATCCTCGATGGGAAGCTTCTGATGTGTGATCCAGAGAAGTTCCAAAAGCCAGGTCCACTGGTAACCTAGCCTCACGCCCAAACATCAGCCGATAAGGTGAATATCCTGTGACGTCACTCTTGGTGCTGTTGTATGCATGTACTAAAGCAGCAATATGCTTACTCCAGTTGGGCTTTTGCTCGGAGGTTAATGTCCCGAACATATTAAGAAGAGTTCTATTAAACCTCTCCGGCTGAGGGTCTCCTTGCGGATGATAGGGTGTAGTTCTGGATTTTTTTAACCCCAGTAGATCCAGCAACCTCCTGATGAGTGTACTCTCAAAGTCCCTTCCCTGGTCTGAGTGGATCCTCTATGGTAAGCCGAAATGGACGAAGAATTTCTCCACTAATGTCTTTGCCACTGTGACTGCCTTCTGATCTTTCGTAGAGAAAACTTGAGCATATCTGGTAAAATGATCTGTGACAGAATATTTCCTTGCCCACTTAAGTCAGATTCTAAACACAGGAAGTCTATGCAAACTAGATCCATGGGGCCTTGGCTTGATAAATGTCCCATTGGGGCTGCCCGTTGTGGCAGAGTCTTTCTCTGAATACACCTATGGCAGGAGTGACAGTAAATCTCTACTTCTTTCCTCATGTAAGGCCAGTAGAATCTATCTCTTATTAATTGAAGAGTTCTTTCTGACCCCAAATGTGCATGACAATCATGTAGAGCGATTAACACTGTCTCTCTGTGCTTCTCTGGCAGCAACAGTTGCCACTTCTCCTCCGAATCTTCAGAGGGGCACCTTCTGTAGACCACCCCTTGCAACAACTGCAACCGATCCCACTCTTTGTGTAACAACAGAGCTTCTTTTTGGGCGCTTTTCAAAAGTAGGTCAGAGTGTTTTCCCTCCAGAGCTTCTAATACCAGGCTGCAGAGTGGATCCTCTTGTTGATCTTTCCTAAGATCTTTTCTTGATAATTTAGGTAAACCCTCTGCAGCAATCTGGGAGACATTGCAGTAATACCTGGGTACTCCTGTCGTAGTCACTCCAATCTCTTCAGCTCTGGCTCCACTTTTCTCCTGCTTAACGACTCCTTCACAAAGGGCTCTTACCCCATCTGGGGCAAGTTGAGTCCAATCCTCTTGGGAGCTCAGGGGATTGTGGGGTCTTCTTGACAGCGCATCTGCATCTCATTTGCCCACTCCCGGTCTGTATTTCAGGCTGAAGGAGAATGTTGAGAGAGCAGCCAACCACCTATGTCCTGTGGCATCCAATTTTGCGGTGGTGAAAAAGTATGTTAGAGGGTTGTTATCTGTTTTCACTACAAATTCAGCACCATAAAGATAATCCCCCAGCTTGTCTACCACAACCTACTTCAAGGCCAGGAACTCAAGTTTATGGGTTGGGTAGTTCTTCTCAGCAGGAGACAAGCTTCGGCTCACATAAGCAACAGGCCTTAATTGTCCATTGTGATCCTGATAGAGCACTCCGCCCAGCCCATCTCGGCTGGCATCCACGTGCAGTTCATAGGGCTTGGTAGGATCCGCAAAAGCTAACACTGGAGCAGTTGTAAGACTCTTCTTCAATAGACTGAATGTCTCCTCACATTCCTGAGTCCACTGATCCAGAATAGATTCCTTTTTCTTCCGGGGCCCTTCTTTTTATCTCCCAGGTTTCTCCGAATCCACATCAGCCTCTTCTTGATTCTTTAGTAGTTCTGTGAGTGGGCGAGCTATTTTTGCGAACCCCCCCACAAACCTCCTGTAGTAGGAGCAGAATCCCAGGAAGGACCTGAGCTCAGTTACATTCGTGGGCCTTGGCCAAGAGGTAACAGCTTCCAATTTCTCAGGATCAGTTGCTATCCCTTCTTCAGACACAATGTGCCCTAGATAGTTCACTGAAGATTGGTAGAATTGACACTTCTCCATTGAAAGTTTCAAGCCCTCTTCATGTAGCCTCTTTAGAACTTTTTCCAGTAGCTCTTCATGTTCTTCAATAGTTCGGCCAAACACAATGATATCATCTAAGTATACTAAGACCTCAATCAAATTCATGTCGCCTACTGTCTTCTCCATGTGCCGCTGGAAAGTTGCTGGGGCCCCAGACAGACCTTGTGGCATCCGGTTGAATTCATAGAACCCCACGGGAGTAATGAAAGCAGTCTTCTTCTTATCTTCAGGACTCATGGGGATCTGATAATAGCCACTCTTCAGATCTAATACACTGAACCACTTCGCCCCTGACAAGCTCTGTAGGGCATCTTCTATACGGGGGGTAGTGTATTGATCTGGGATGGTCCGTCGATTCAGAGTCCTGTAGTCGATACACAGCCGGAATGACCCATTTTTCTTCCTCACCACCACTATCGGAGAGGCGTTTAGGACCTGGACTCTTTGATAATCCCAGTCCTTTTTAGCTCAGCCAGCTGTTCTCGGAGGTCTTCAAGGTCCCCCAATCTCCTTACCCTTTCCCGGAAGGGTTTGTCTTCTTCTAGCCGGATCTTGTGCTCCGCACTTTTGGCATACCCCACGTCAAACTCACTTTTTGAGAAAATCTCCTTCCATCTCATGAGCTGGGCTTTAGCCCTCTCCATCCAAGCAGGCGTAAGAGAGGTGTTTTTTGGGTAGAAATTCTCTATGGGAATCTCCTTCTTTGGAGCTCCTTGTTACATCTCTTGGCGAAACTGGAGTTGCTTGGTTCGCAGGCCCCTTGAGACTTTCAGTGATCCGCTGCTTCTTCTGTGTTTCAGGGATGTCCCACTCATCCATCATTTGCGTGGTCTGTTCCAACCACTCTTCAAAAGTATCTTCTCCTTTGGGTACAGGCCGTTGGCCCGAGAAGAATAGGTTGGGCTCCCTTTCTGACATTGGGACACCAAGTTTCCAAGGGCTGTGATGAGTTCGGGCTCAATTGCAGTCGGTGCTGACTGCGATGGACCCCTGACTCTTGTTAAACTCATCTGAGAGAAGGTGGCAGGCTCCTCCCCCTGCTCTTTTGGGTGGGTCAGTAAAATTTTGTCTTGTCAGCGAGTTCAACACTTTCACCCTTGAAGTTTTCCAGAACTCCCTTCCTCCATTCTAATAAGGCATAGGTGCGGCATGTCTCACGATCATGGTCTAACTGCGACCACCTTGGCTCTTTGTCCTGGGGATAGTGTTTTCACCACTTGGTTAATGTGTTCCTTCTCCCAGATATCTCCCCAGAGTTCCATGGCTACGCTCGCTTCTGAGCGGACGCCTTCTGCCTCACACCACTGTGCCGCAGTGAGGGGATCCATTCTAGGGTTATTAAGAGGGTGCTTGGCTTTAGAGTGACAGTTATCCCGGACGAGCCCCCACATGTAGCAATACTCACGGTGGAGCTGCTGGTTTAAGCGGGCCTGTCCTCTTTGCTCTACACCATTCTTAAATTGTTCACTCCCCTTGACACAACTGTAGTGCAGTGTTTAAATAATATGAGCATTAACTTTAACCCACAATATACACTTACAATTAGGATTACTTCTCCCTGGGTACTGGTAGCTCCACCTGTAGGAGAAATGACAACACTGCACACAAACTTCAATAATGACCAAAAATAACTTCTTTCTTTGAATAAGTAATATATTTATATAAAGAGTTATTTAACCACTTCAGCCCCGGAAGGATTTACCCCCTTCCTGACCAGAGCACTTTTTACAATTCGGCACTGCGTCGCTTTAACTGCTAATTGCGCGGTCATGCAATGCTGTACCCAAACGAAATTTGCGTCCTTTTCTTCCCACAAATAGAGCTTTCTTTTGATGGTATTTGATCACCTCTGCCGTTTTTATTTTTTGCGCTATACACAGAAAAAGACCGAAAATTTTGAAAAAAAATGATATTTTCTACTTTTTGTTCTAAAAAAAATCCAATAAACTCAATTTTAGTCATACATTTAGGCCAAAATGTATTCGGCCACATGTCTTTGGTAAAAAAAATGTCAATAAGTGTATATTTATTGGTTTGCGCAAAAGTTATAGCGTCTACAAACTAGGGTACATTTTCTGGAATTTACACAGCCTTTAATTTATGACTGCCTATGTAGATTCTTGAGGTGCTAAAATGGCAGGGCAGTACAAAACCCCCACAAATGACCCCATTTTGGAAAGTAGACACCCCAAGGAATTTGCTGAGAGGCATGTTGAGCCCATTGAATATTCATTTTTTTTGTCCCAAGTGATTGAATAATGACAAAAAAAAAAAAAAAAATTACAAAAAGTTGTCACTAAATGATATATTGCTCACACAGGCCATGGGCATATGTGGAATTGCACCCCAAAATACATTTAGCTGCTTCTCCTGAGTACGGGGATACCACATGTGTGGGACTTTTTAGGAGCCTAGCCGCGTACGGGACCCCGAAAACCAAGCACCGCCTTCAGGATTTCTAAGGGCGTACATTTTTGATTTTACTCCTCACTGCCTATCACAGTTTCGGAGGCCATGGAATGCCCAGGTGGCACAAACCCCCCCCAAATGACCCCATTTTGGAAAGTAGACACCCCAAGCTATTTGCTGAGAGGCATGGTGAGTATTTTGCAGCTCTCATTTGTTTTTGAAAATAAAGAAAGACGAGAAAAAAAAATTTTTTTTTTCTTTTTTCAATTTTCAAAACTTTGTGACAAAAAGTGAGGTCTGCAAAATACTCACTATACCTCTCATCAAATAGCTTGGGGTGTCTACTTTCCAAAATGGGGTCATTTGGGGGTTTTTTTTGCCACCTGGGCATTCCATGGCCCCCGAAACTGTGATAGGCGGTGAAGAGTGAAATCAAAAATTTACGGCCTTAGAAAGCCTGAAGGCGGTGCTTGGTTTTCGGGGTCCCGTACGCGGCTAGGCTCCCAAAAAGTCTCACACATGTGGTATCCCCGTACTCAGGAGAAGCAGCAGAATGTATTTTGGGGTGTAATTTCACATATTCCCATGGCATGTTTGAGCAATATATCATTTAGTGACAACTTTGCGCAAAAAAAAATAAAAAAAATAAAAAATTGTCTCTTTCCCGCAACTTGTGTCACAATATAAATTATTCCATGGACTCAACATGACTCTCAGCAAATAGCTTGGGGTGTCTACTTTCCAAAATGGGGTCATTTGGGGGGGGTTTGAACTGTCCTGGCATTTTATGCACAACATCTAGAAGCTTATGTCACACATCACCCACTCTTCTAACCACTTGAAGACAAAGCCCTTTCTGACACTTATTGTTTACATAAAAAAATAATTTTTTTTTGCAAGAAAATTACTTTGAACCCCCAAACATTATATATTTTTTTTAAAGCAAATGCCCTACAGATTAAAATGGTGGGTGTTTCATTTTTTTTTTTCACACAGTATTTGCGCAGCGATTTTTCAAACGCATTTTTTGGGGAAAAAACACACTTTTTTACATTTTAATGCACTAAAACACACTATATTGCCCAAATGTTTGATGAGATAAAAAAGATGATCTTAGGCCGAGTACATAGATACCAAACATGACATGCTTTAAAATTGCGCACAAACGTGCAGTGGCGACAAACTAAATACATTTTTAAAAGCCTTTAAAAGCCTTTACAGGTTACCACTTTAGATTTACAGAGGAGGTCTACTGCTAAAATTACTGCCCTCGATCTGACCTTCGCGGCGATACCTCACATGCATGGTGCAATTGCTGTTTACATTTGACGCCAGACCAACGCTTGCGTTCACCTTAGCGCGAGAGCAGGGGGGACAGGGGTGCTTTTTTTTTTTTTTTTTTTTTTTTCTTTATTATTATTATTTTTTTATCTTATTTTTAAACTGTTCCTTTCATTTTTTTTTTTTAAATCATTTTTATTGTTATCTCAGGGAATGTAAATATCCCCTATGATAGCAATAGGTAGTGACAGGTACTCTTTTTTGCAAAAATTGGGGTCTATTAGACCCTAGATTTCTCCTCTGCCCTCAAAGCATCTGATCACACCAAGATCGGTGTGATAAAATGCTTTCCCAATTTCCCAATGGCGCTGTTTACATCCGGCGAAATCTACGTCATAAAATGCTCGTAGCTTCCGGTTTCTTAGGTCATAGAGATGTTTGGAGCCACTCTGGTCTCTGATCAGCTCTATGGTCAGCTGGCTGAATCACCGGCTGCATTTTCAGGTTCCCTGTTGAGACAGGAGAGCCAGAGAAAAACACGGAAGATGTTGGGGGGGGGGGCATTCCCTCCCACTGCTTGTAAAAGCAGTCTAGAGGCTAATTAGCCACTAGAATTGCTTTTACATGAAAGCCGACCGCTGGCTGAAAAGAATGATACCAAGATGATACCTAAACCTGCAGGCATCATTCTGGTATAACCACTCAAAGTCGTGAATGGCATACCTGAAGACAAAAAAATGGTTAACAATAAAGCACAGTAAACGGTAAGGTATAAAAAATTGCATACCTGAAAAGCAAACATGATAAAACATAATAACAATAAAACATTGCAGAATAGAATACAGTAAAAAAGAGCAGAACAATAGAGAGAGAATAGAGAGAGAGAGAACAATAAAACGACAACTATTTTTATTTTATATTTTTGTTTGTGTTTTTTTTTTTTTACACTTTTTTTTGTAACTAACTATAATAACTGTAACCGGTTCCAGGTTCGGGTCTCTCAAAATGCGATGGCATCTCGGGAGACCCTGTGAAAGTGTGTCCTAGTCTGTGCAATGCTGTACCCTACGCTAATACTCAACTAGTGCATGGTAGCGTTCAAAACATTCACCAATGCAAAGACCAGGATTGTCAGGACAGGAGGGACAATAATAGCGGGTGTCACGGCTATATCCGCGCTTGCTGCAGACACAACATATTTTTTGGGGGGTTCGCTGGGTAGGGGTACTCGGGAGGACATAAAGAAAATGCCTCTCATGCAGCCGACTGCATTTGGTTGGGGATGTGAATGGGGGAAGTACGGGCGCTGCAGAAGCGGTGGGTTCCCAATTAGGATTGGCGAATGCAGCAGGAAGGGCACTATGGGCATGACGGGCCTGTGTTTGTCTTTTTGGTGGCAGCGGGACACTACTTGTGCTTGCCACCTCACCAGCTTGAACTGCACTTATGGGACTCGCCACGTCACCAAGTGTTACTGCAGTGCTGGTTTGACTACGACCGGGGTGTACTAGGCCGCTGGCGCTTGCCAGTTCACCAAAACGCTACAAAAAAAACTGTTAGCGATCGCAGGGATCAGGCCTGACTCTGCGAACGCTGCAGTTATGCGTTTAGAGTTTTGTAAGTGACAGTGATCGATCGATACTGCACTTGGGTGGGCTGGGCCGGGCCGGGCGGAGGGGCAAAACGCAGGTGCTAGCAGGTATCTGGGCTGATCCCGCTAACACTGCGTTTTTGGGAACCCTAAACTGCTGGGGACGCTAGTATAGATCTGATCGGATCAGATATTGATCCGTTCAGATACTATACCACTAAGGGAGGCGTATGCTGCGTGCGTGGGTGTTAGCGGTACTGGCGCTAATCTGACGCTGCCTGGGGCTGGTGCTTGCCAGTTCACCAAAATGCTACCAAAAAAACTGTTAGCGATCGCAGGGATCAGGCCTGACTCTGCGAACGCTGCAGTTATGCGTTTAGTGTTTTGTAAGTGACAGTGATCGATCGATACTGCACTTGGGTGGGCTGGGCTCGCCTGGGCGGAGGGGCAAAACGCAGGTGCTAGCAGGTATCTGGGCTGATTCCGCTAACACTGCGTTTTTGGGAACCCTAAACTGCTGGGGACGCTAGTATAGATCTGATCGGATCAGATATTGATCCGATCAGATACTATACCACTAAGGGAGGTGTATGGTGCGTGTACGGTGCGTGCGTGGGTGTTCGCGGTACTGGCGCTAATCTGACGCTGCCTGGGGCAACGCATATCACCGCCGGGCGATCAGGGGGCTAAACCTTTATTCGGTAATAAACGGCGGGTGCCCTGACACTATAAAAAATAAACTAACTAACCAGCGTCACCCGTAACAGTTATACGGTGATCAGTGGTGAAAGGGTTAACTAGGGGGCAATCAAGGGGTTAAAACATTTATTAGATAGTATATGGGGGTCCCTGTCGCTATAAAACACTGACGGCGAACCTAAATATTTACGTCCCTAACTAGCGTCACCAGTGACACTAATACAGCGATCAGAAAAATGATCGCTTAGCGACACTGGCGACAGGGGGTGATCAAGGGGTTAAAACTTTATTAGGGGGGGTACTGGCGCTAATCTGACGCTGCCTGGGGCGACGCATATCACCGCCGGGCGATTAGGGGGCTAAACCTTTATTCGGTAATAAACGGCGGGTGCCCTGACACTATAAAAAATAAACGAACTAACCAGCGTCACCTAAAGAAAAGAAAAATGTGTCTGCGCTAGATGAAAGAATCAAAACAGTATACAGATAAAAAAATTAATGTAGAAATGTGTATAAAAATATATAATAATAATGTTACAAGTGCTAAGTGCATAAATAAACATATACGTAAATAAACGTGCTATAATTAATAACTATTAGATCAAGGATAATTTCTAGTGCATCCAATCAAAAGTGCAAAGTGCTGTATGAAACACACAGTAAGAATCCGATCAAAAGTGAAATAAAATAAAAAAATATAAAAAAATCCTCATAAGAGTTCTTAAAGTCTGAACAGTGTGAGTTCAGAGATACAAAAATACATAAAGTGCCCAAAATCAGTGTCCATAATCAGTGAAGTATATCCATTAAGTTCTTCCAAAAGTGCAACACCATAAAGCATGCTTCAGTGTCCTCCAGTGATCCCCATAAGCATATGCGCTCACCTTCCAGCGTGTGACACAGTATTTAAACTCTGTCAAAACACGCTTTGGAGACACTCCTGCACTCAAATGGAATCAGCTGTATAGGCATCCAATGCTCCCCATTAAGATTATATATGCAAGAAAAAAAGAGACTCCATAGCGCAATACTGCTTAACAATAAAGAGACCTTTAATAAAACACTGAAATCTCCCCTTGTAGGGGTACTCACATGCTGCGGGTGCGTTAGTGCACCCTTCTAAATGAGCATAAATCGGCTAATGGTAGCGGTATGGCGTGCGGTGCGGTGTATGCATCAACCTCTCCTTCTCTCTCTCACTGCTGACAGCTCCGTCCAGGCCCCTCCCCTACGCGTGTTCGGCACCGGGATCACGTGCCTTCATCAGGGGGATATGATTGGACGGACGCTCTAGGAACAATATATAGTCACGGCGGCCATATTGCCATAGACCGCGGACACATCTAGTAACAGATCTACAGTTATAGCTATAGCGGCCATTTTCCCTAAGACAGCAGCGCGATCTAACAGCAGGCTGCTATTACAAATACCGCTGATTGTCAATCGAAAAACACAGATGACAGTACAGCCATACATGGTGCATCAGAGATTATAGATCACTAATATGGCAATCAGCAAGGATATGTAAAATTAAGTATACAAAGAACACCTCTAGATTAAATTGCATGAATTCCAGGACGGGGCCGCCAGTCTTAGAGAGCACCGCCGCGCACCTCACACTTACAGATAGCCATAATAAAACCGGTATAATAAAAACAATGTCATCAAATACATAGTTAAGTGTATAAGTACATATAAAAGCCTAAATATATTTAATATGATATACATACAATATAATATATAATTATGTTAAAATACGTTAAAATATAACCCTAAAACCAGCGTCACCCGTAACGGTTATACGGTGATCAGTGGTAAAAGGGTTAACTAGGGGGCAATCAAGGGGTTAAAACATTTATTAGATAGTATATGGGGGTCCCTGTCGCTATAAAACACTGACGGCAAACCTAAATATTTACGTCCCTAACTACCGTCACCAGCGACACTAATACAGCGATCAGAAAAATGATCGCTTAGCGACACTGGTGAGGGGGGGTGATCAAGGGGTTAAAACTTTATTAGGGGGGGTAAGGGGGGTACCCTAGACCTACAGGGGGGTTACAGTAACTGTCCTAACACTGCTAACTGTCACAAACTGACACTATGCAGTAATCAGGAAAAAAAAAAAAAAAAAAAAAAACCTGCTTGGTGTCAGTTTGTGACAGGGGGGGGGGGGGGTGATTGGGGGGGGATCGGGGGGCGATCGGGGGTGTAATGTATGCCTGGCATGTTCTACTGTGTGTGTTTGTGTTGTGTACTTACTTACATGTCATCTCCCCTCGGCGCTGGAACGGAAACTGACAGCCGAGGAGAGATGACATCACATCCTCTGCCTCTGTGTACTATACAGAGGCAGGGGATGTTTGTCAGTGGCTGGGAGCGATCGCGAGGGGGGGGCCACGATCGGATGGTCTCCCCCTCGTCTCTCATCGCTCCCAACCAAATGCCGACCGCAGCTGGCACCGGGGGGGGGTCCGATCGGACCCCCCACCCGCGGGAAGGCAATCACGTTTCAGGTACGTGATTTTGCCTGCCCGTGCCGCTCTGCTCACGTATATAGGCGTGAGGCGGTCGGCAAGTGGTTAATAAATATACTATCACACCAACGTAGTGCGATAGTATAAGGAATGATATGACAATCAATGACAATCACAGGAATATATATGTTGATATGAATCTACACCTGGGAGCTCCACTTAATCTAAACCTTAAAGTCACTATACTAGAGTGCAGGGCCCTGCAATGAAAAAGGCAGTCCAGACGTCTTCAGTCTTCGCTAGCTTTTTGGGTATCAACCCTCTCACCACACAGAATCCAGGCAGGTGGATGTCTCCGATTCAGCAGTTCTCAGTTCCATAAAGAGGCACCACCACGCCGTCACACTGTTCCGTCCACAAACGACCAGGAGACCTCGGTTAACTCCCCACGGGTCCTCCGGAACAATCACGTCTCTTGCCCAGCTCGCTGTGATGCGATGGCAGGATGCTGCAGCTGCTCCGAGCCTTCACCAAGTAGGCCGCAACCCTGTGGGACACACACACACCCACAGAGTCCTGCTGGCAGGCCACGCGTCCCAGGAACAAGAGACCTAAAATTGCCGCTGCTTAACCTTTTATATCCCCCCACAATGCAGGTCAGTTCTGACTGTGTCCAGGAGCATTGTGGGCGGGTCAGAGCTACAGTCCCAAAGTAAACAATGAATCACTTCCGTGTCACTTAATCCTGAGACATAAACTTATTGTGCTTTATCAATTGTCCACAAGATGGCACTAACACAACTATTCTACTGAATAATACACAGCTAGAAACAACAGTTGTCAGCGCTACACATATAATATGAGGTCAAACCTTAGGAGTTTCAATTTGTATGCAATCAGGCAGGCCCTTGCACTACATGGTTTTGGTAAATCTGAAGACAAAAATCAGCAGAAAATCTGATAGTGTGTATGGGGCTTTAATCTTAAAGCAGTATAGAAGTGCATTAACACACCTATAGCATTAATGAGCATTTAGAATGTGTTATACAGGCATTCGTGTTACATAAGGCAACACTTCTCAAATGCCCTGCTTTGTTTTTTTTACCAAGCTAAAATGGAAAATAATCACTTTTAACACTTTGCAACTGCACTGTAAATGTCATAGGCACAGTTGTGGTGTGTTTCAATAGAAGTGAATAGAGGCAGTGGCAATGCGTCAACACCTGCCAAACTCTGTAAATATCTATTTACTAATGCTAGCAGCATAAGGATTAAAAATAGTTCATGTTGATTGAGGCTGGGTTCACACTTGAACGCGTGTGGACGCGGTTCACAGCAGGGGTTCAGTGCGTCCCTGTTCCCTGTTTCAGGGATGAATCAGGCCCGAATTTTTGCCTGAATTCGGACCTGAAACGGAACCAAAAACACACAGGACTCCTGTGCAATCCGCTCCGCGGCCCCCACCGAGGTGTGTGAACTGGCTCCATTGAGAGCCGGGCACACTTTCCTGTCATGCGAATTGGATGCGGGGAAACCTGCATCCAATTCCTACTAGTGTGAATCCAGCTTCAGAAAGTGAAGTTCCTTTAAACTATTATTTTAAGTGATATAACTAAAGGTTTGGTGGGAAAGGTATGTCTTTTTGTTGATGACAAAAAGAAGTGCAATAGTGTTGATATCCCTAGAGGTGTCTGTAACATGAACATGATTTGGCATTGCTGGAAGATTGGTTAAAGCAGTGGAAACTGCAGTTCAATGTTTCTAAATGTAAAATATTTTCACTTAGGGAAAAAGAATTCCTTGACAGAGTATAACATTAGGGAGTACAGTGTTGGTCAGTACTACAGAGGAAAAAGATTGGGGGGTACTTATTTCAGATGATTGCAAAATGAGCAAACAGTGTGGTCACGCAGTGGGAAAAACAAACAGAATTCTAGGTGGCATCATTAGAGGGTCGCCAGCAGGAGGAAGAAGGTCCTGATTCCTCCAGATCAAGGATTCTCAACCAGAGTTCCATGGAACCCTAAGGTTCCTCCAGAGGTTGCTAGGGGTTCCTTGAGCAATGAGCAATTTATGCCACAATTGGTTATTTTAGCTTTCTGTAAGGAGGTAATTCTTTCCAATGTCCCCAAGTGTAAGGAACATTATTCCCACTGACCAACACACTAATGTACAATTAGTTGTAGATATAGCATAGCTCCCAACTGTCCCTGATTTGGAGGGACTGTCCCTGATTTGGAGCAATGTCCCTCTGACCCTCTTCCCTCCTCATTTGTCCCTCATTTTGGTATAATCTATAAAGATGTATATAAAATGTACGTTTTATCTTTCAAAAAGTGTTTTCCAATGCTAAATCTTTCATCCAAATTCTAAATTGCTGCATTTGTAATTTTTAAAAGCCAATATAAAGGAATAGTAGTGGTTAAAAAAAAGCCCTTGTGGATTTAATTAACCTTTTTTTTCAGTTAAGTCTCCTTTAAAGGGGTGTGGCAAGGGGCGTGCCCTATGCCTCATACGTTTGCTAGTAGGGATTCCCTGGGACCAGAAGGTTATTTAAAGGGTTCTTCTGTGTTGACAGGGTTGAGAAAGGTTGCTCTAGATCTTTAGTTAGACCTAATTTAGAATACTGTGTCCAGTTCTGGAGACTTCACTTACAAAATTATAAGAAAGAGCAAATCCAGAGGTGGGCAACAAAAATGGTAAAAGGTCTGAGGGATAAAACATAGGTGAGTTAGGAGAAAAGAAGGAAAAAGGGAGACATGATTGATCTTTAAATGCATCAAGAGGATGAAGAAGGTTCAGGAAGGCAATCGTTTCAATATGAAGCCAAGATTGGGGGCACAGGGACAGGACCTCAAACTAGCAGGAGGAAAGTTCAAAACGAATCTTAGAAAGTATTATTTTACTGAAAGAGATGTTGATGCTTATAAAAGATTTCTAGCAAAGGTAGTGAGTGAGTGAGTCAGTCAGCAGGAGATGTATTCAAATGCTTTGGGTGGGACAACCATAGAGCTACACAAAAAAACAAAACACAAACAAAACAACAACCCCCCACCCAAAAAAAAAATAAGGCAAACAAAAAAAAAATACATAATGGGGCAGATTTGATTGATCACTTGTTTTTTTATGTCATGTTCCTAAGTTGGTTTGAGGGCACTTGCGATAAATGGTATGGATGTTGCTCAGCACTAGATAGGAGGGCAATAAAGGCATTTCCACTAAGTGAAAAGTATATTATATGCCATTTTAACTGCTTGCCGTCTGCCGTCCGTCATATGATGGCCAGGCAGCACGGCTCTCGTTCTGGGAGGGAGTCATATGACAGCCCTCCATTTAAACAGGGAATGCGTGCGATCGTGCGCGCATCCCTGTTCCTTCGGTGGCGGCGTGTCACAGAGACACCGCTCGCCACTGAGGAGGGTGAACAGCCATTGGTCATGGCTGTTTACCACATGATCGGCTGTGATGAAGACACGGCCGGTAACAGATGGTTCCGCCCCACTGTACACGGCGCATGTGCGCTGCGCGTGCACGCCGGTGGCGGTGTGTTCCCAGGAACACTGCTAGTCACTGACGCTGGTAAACAGCCATTGGCCGACGGCTGTTTACCACGTGATCAGCTGTGATCCTTTCACAGCCGATCACTTAATGTAAACACAGAACAGTAACTAGCTGTTACCAGCTCTTCTCTCCTCACACACCGTTTCCAGTGTGAGGAGAGAAGAGCCAGGAGCAGTGAGTTACTGATCTGTGTCTGTATTGTATGCACCAAGCACAACACTTGTCTCATCGCCCCCCCATTGTCATCTGTCTCCCAACAGCCACCCCACAAACTGTCACATAAGAGACTGCCATCAGTGACCGTCACCTGTCACCGTCACCCATCAGTGACCGTCAACTGTCACCGTCACCCATCAGTGACCGTCAACTGTCACCGTCACCCATCAGTGACCATTACCTGTCACAGTTACCCATCAGTGACCGTCAACTGTCACCCATCACCCATCAGTGACCGTCACCCATTACCCATCAGTGACCGTCAGCGATGCACCCGTCACCCATCAGTGGCCATCACCCGTCACCCATCAGTGACCGTTAGCGGTGCAGCCATCACCCATCAGTGACCGTGGCCTGTCACCCGTCAGTGACCGTCACCGCCCGTGGCCTGTCACCCATCAGTGACCATCGCCTGTCACACCGTCATCACCTATCAGTGAACGTCACCTGCCACCCTTCGCACAGCCCATCAGTGACCGTCACCTGCCACTTGTCACACAGCCATCAGCGTCATGCCCAAAGGATTTTATGCTAGTGAGGAGGCGTTCCAGATCCTCTCCATGACTGATGAGAGCAGCGGGGAGTTCTCATCAGATTCCAATTCTGATTCCAAATCAAATTCGGCATTTGAACTGATTAAGAATAGTCAATCGGCAAATGATTCAGAGGAAGACTGGGTCCCTCCTAAAAGGGCGTAGAACTCTGGAAACCAGGCAGTTGCCAGCAACCAGGATTATATTCTCAGGTCCAGTACCAGCGCTGCCGCCAGCAATAGGCCCCAAGAACAAGTTCCCAGGCCCAGTACCAGCGCTGCTGCCAGCGATAGGCCCCAGGAACAAATGCCCAGTACCAGCGCTGCCACCGGCGATAGGCCCCAGGAACAAATGCCCAGGCCCAGTACCAGTGCTGCCACATCACGCCTGAGTACCAGCACAGGAGATTCAAATCCCCCAACTACTGGAGTGTCACGTCCCCCAAGAGCCAGGGCCTCTACATACATGCCAGATGGTCTTGCCAACCCAACATGGCTGCCTTCTGACTCGGAATCACCAATTACTCCCCCTTTCACAGCACAGCCAGGTGTGCAGGCTAACACCCAAAATTTCACAGCGATTGATTTTTTTAATCTGTTTTTGCCCGACACTTTGCTACAATTCATTGTGGACCAGACAAATTTATATTCCCAGCAGTATATTGCCAACAACCCCCAATCATCATATGTCCGTCCGTTTGAGTGGAGAGATCTGAATTTGGAGGAGTTCAAATTGTTTATGGGCCTCACCATAAACATGGGGCTTACAAAAAAAATGAAGGACATGCCTATTGGTCCACCAACCCCATCCACCACATGCCCATTTATTCTGCCGTAATGTCCAGGTCCCGATATGTGATGCTAATGCGCTTTCTTCATTTTAGTGACAATACCCAGTGCCCTCCCCGCAATCATCCAAATTACGACAAGTTATATAAAATTCTCCCACTGATAAATTTCTTTTCCCAACAATTTGCAGAACTGTATGTCCCCGATCAGAATATATGTGTCGATGAGTCCCTGGTACCCTTTTCAGGCCGGCTAGGAATAAAGCAATATATTACTAGCAAAAGGGACAGATACAGAGTAAAATTTTACAAGCTCTGTGAGAGAGCCACGGGATATCTGTATGCGTTCCGCATATATGAAGGAAGAGATTCCCAGCTCCAGCCCCCTGAACGCCTGGCCTACATGGGCACAACTGGAAAGATTGTATGGGACCTGGCATACCCACTTCTGAACAAAGGATATCACATATACCTTGACAACTTCTACACCAGCCTGCCCCTTTTCAAACACTTATACATTGCAAAAACCCTGGCCCGTGGAACCTCCAGGAAGAATAGAATGGGCTTCCCAAAAATCTCTAGCGAACAAAAAGCTGCGAAGCTGCCAAAATCTATAAATAAAAATTACTAATTTGCAAATTTTTTTTGACAGAAACAAAGAAAAGGGCATTTTTTTTAACAAAATTTACGGTCTTTTTTATTTATAGCACAAAAAATAGAAAAAACACTAATGATTTAATACCACCAAAAGAAAGCTCTATTTGTGTGAAAAAAAGGAGGCAAATTTTTTATGGGTACAGTGTTGCTTGACTGAGTAATTGTCATTCAAAATGCGAGAGCGCTGAAAGCTGAAAATTGGTCTGGGCAGGAAGGGCTGGGTGTAAGTGCCCTGTATTGAGGTGGTTAAAGTGAAAATCAGTAAAAATCATCAACATATGGCAATACAGGCCTATAAAACGGAAAAAAGTGTGAAACTTCAGTTGGGCATTAATAAACAGACTTTCCAATAAACTATTTTAGTTTACAGTTCTGCTTTGAGTTCTTCTTCTTAAACTCTAACAGGCTGACACATGTTCACTATACCTATACACTATAACTATACACGTTTTGTACTCCCTTTTCTCAGTAAAGTGAAATAAAAAGGAAAAAAATTGTGCTTTAGAGGTGTTTCTCCACATGGCTGAGCAGAAAAATAACATAGAAAGACCCCAGTTCCCCTCCCAGTGCTTTAGTTAAAAATTATTCAATGAAAAATTCCTGGCCTGAAAAGCAAAGAGAACTGTACTGTACCAGGCAAAGATTTTCACCAACAATCCATAACCCAGCCAAGGCAAGAGATAACAGACTCTGACAAACTCTATTGAAAAACAGCCTATTACGGGGAAAGCAGCCTCTACGAGAAAACTTACTACTGAAACAATCCTAATTCCAGTTTGTGGGGAGAAGTCTGATGGACAGAAAGAGCTTTTGGGAAAATTTCTGACACAGATGCTCTGGAATATCACTACATGATAAGGTAATCTTTATGGGAAGTGAAATTTACTAAACTTCACATTGTAACCTTACATATGTGTAGACTGATAAAATCAGGAGGCTGACACTACAGACTGGTGATCAGACAAAATATCAAGCAGACTTAGTATCGGAATATGAAGGCCTCATGTAGCAGAACGAATATAATTCTATACTGATTTTAAAAGCACAATTGTCTCCAGGGACATAGATGGTCATCAGCTAAACTAAGATGAAGGAAAATAACCAATATTTAGTGTTTAAGGTGATTTTCCAAGTGGAGCTGTTAATATTGGGCCAGATGGTCTTTAGGAATAATTATTGTTGCATATGACAACCAAGTTGATTCTCACTGTCACTTGTAGTACAGGATGAAGGTGGCAGTTGCTGCCATGGACAACGAATGCTCATAAAATACTTGCCGTCATGAGGCTCATTATGATATTCATCTGTTAATAAAGGCGTTGGCTGTGATAACCGATCAGTGAGACTTATGATTGAAAATACCTAAATATTTAAAGTAAGAGTCATTCTTAGTACTCAGATCCAGCAGATCCCTTGCAGTCATGTTTCTAGTGAAACACGGAAGAGTGAAAGCATCTATAAAACTACAATTTTTTTCTTCACACTGTTTTTATCATGAAATTTAAAGTTAAAATGGATTTATTGCTTTTGGCCTTGCTTTTTTATTAATATTTTTTTCTTTTTTTTTGTATTAATATTATTATGGCATTATTTTATTATGGCCCTAATATGGCCTTATTTTCACTATTCTATAATAGTATATTTTATCTGTGTGGACAGCTGTTACTTTGTTATGGGCTATATCCCGAATGAATTAATAAGACAACCTTTTTTTCATATCACTTGTTCATCCATAGTACAGGTTGTGAATCATTTATTAATAGATGTTCACCTTAAAGGTTTATTGTATTTAGGTAATAATTAACATATCTCCTTTGTTTCTATTTTTGTCTTAGCCATTCATTTTTATTTTGGGTCATTATAGAAGAAAAATGTAAAGGCATTCCTAACTGCAAAAAGATTGCAAAAGTTTTGAGTGCATTTACAGTATAGTGTGCAAGCGTATGTAGTGTGTCCTGGAATTTATAGTTCAATAAGGCTCGACAAGGTAACACAGGCCTTGATCTTGGGTAGGAAAAATTTAGAGGTCACACCTTACCTTTTCATTATATTGTTAGTGTACTTTTATAATTCTTCACTGGCAAACTATTAAGTATCAAGTTTCAATGGATGTAGATAAGGCTGGCTTAAGGGTAAGATGACTGGGGAATTTTCCCCAGGCCCTGCAATGAGAAGGCCCATTTCCTGTCTGGCAGTACCAACATTATCTGAACACAAATGCTTTCTTGCAAGTGTCACCAATACTGGCAGCCTGGGCCAGAATTCCTATGGACACCAATCCCAAGCCATTCTTCCCACTCACATGAAATATGCAGTATTTTTCCTCCAATTGACCACTGATGTGGGACCACTCTTCCTTCCAGTGAACCCTGACACTGGGGAATATTTCCTCCAACATACAACAGCATTTGAGCATTGATTTTCTCCCACTGACAGTAGTGATTTTTTTCTCACACTGACTACCAATGTTGCTGTGGCAACCCCCCCACAGACTGAAAACATTGAGGCGTTTTTACTTGCACTTATTACTAATGTAAGGGGCAATACTTTACAACGCCTGATCTCTGGGTTGTATGCACTACAATGTATGTACTCCTGACCCCTGCACTATATACTGTATGCTAGTCTGAACTTCACTGAGTTTTGACCGTCAGATTTTATGCCCTAGGTTATAGGTTGCATAAGCTGACCCCTGCAATCTACACTATGTTGTAAGTAATAGAGCCCTTACCACTGTACTCTATACACCAGTGGTCCCCAACCTTTTTGGCACCAGAGACTATTTTTGTGGAAGACATTTTTCCACGGATCTGAGGTGGGGGTGTTTGGTTTTGGCATGATTCAAATGCATTGTATTTATTGTGCACTTTATTTCTATTTTTATTACATTTTACATATTACAAGAAATATTATACAGCTCACTATAATGCATAATCAGTGGGAGCCCTGAACTTTTTCTTCTGGAACTAGATGGTCCCATGTGGGGGTGATGGGAGACAGTTACACGAAAAGTGTGTTGCTTATGTCCAATCTACTCCATAATCTCATTTTGGTTGCTGCCACTGCTTCACAAAGATAGGATATTGGAAATGGAAGCAGGCTTTTCAGTGCTTTTGTGGCAATCTTAGGATCTTCCACCTTGGCTCAATCCAGAACATATGGAGATATGAAGTTGTGTCAAACTTTTAAGGCCGCCATCATTTGCAATCTCAAGCATTTGATCCTCTTCTAGCACGGACAAAGTCGATTCACCTGGCTTATTCACAAATGAAAATCTGTATTTGGAGCCACTCCCCAGCACTCAGCTCCACCTCAGATCATCAGGCATTTGATTCTCATAAGGAGAGTGCAACCTAGATCCCTCTCATGTGCAGTTTACAGTAGGGTTTGTGCTCCTATGGGAATCGAATGCTGCCACTGATCTGACAGGAAGCTTGCTTAGGCAGTAATGTGAGCGATGGGGAGCAGCTGTAAATACAGACGAAGCTTCACTTATTCGCCCACTGCTTACCTCCTGCTGTGCGACCCAGTACCGATTCGGTATTGGGGACCTCTGCTATACACTATGTTGTATCTTATATACTACTGACCTCCCAGCATTCAATATATTACAGGCTACATAGTCCTGGCTGTTTCACTAAAATGCCCTGTACACACGATAGGATTTTCCGATGGAAAATGTGTGATAGGACTTTGTTGTCGAAAATTCCAACCGTGTTTAGGCTCCATCACACATTTTCCATAGGAATTTCCGACACACAAAGTTTGGGAGCTTGCTATAAAATTTTCCGACAACAAAATCCGTTGTCGGAAATTCCGATCGTGTGTACACAAATCCGATGCACAAAGTGCCAAGCATGCTCAGAAAAAATTAAGAAACGAAAGCTATTGGCTACTGCCCCCTTTATAGTCCCGATGTATGTGTTTTACGTCACCGCGTTCAGAACGATCAGATTTTCCGACAACTTTGTGTGACCGTGTGTATGCAAGACAAGTTTGAGCCAACATACGTTGGAAAAAATCCATGGATTTAGTTGTCGGAATGTCCGATCAATGTCCGACCGTGTGTACAGGGCATAACAGTAAGCTATGGTGTTCATTACATCCTCCTAATCAAAGTGTTAGCAGTAGTTAACAGTTACCAGCTCCTAAGTAAACCCTAACTATTTTATTGAAGTTCTTTAAAATTTGGGAAAACAAGTATAAGTTCTATATTTTGAATGCAGAAATGCAGAGGTAATGAAAGTTTATTGTTTTTAAAAGTGGTCCTTTGTCCTGAGGTTTATGTATGTGATAATTTACTGTTGTCTGAGGAAGAGCCCCCAAGTGGCCTTTAAACATCACTTCTTTCTGTTGGTGACATTAAAATGTCCTTTCTGTTTATCTATAGATGGTGTGTTTTTCTGGTGCTTGGATGTCTTCAGTTGACTGTGTGTTTTCAGATGTAGCTAATTGCTGTGGGTCTTCCTTGTCCTTCCTTTTTTGTGTAGTCTTGTTTCTGACCCCTGTTGCTCCCCCTCCGTGCCTCGCCTCCCAGACCTCCCAAGTAGCTGTCGGCAACTTTCGGATGAATATCTGTCAATGATATCTACCTTAACCCCTGGGGGTCGGGCACCTAGATCTTTTCTCCTACCTCCTCTACCTGCAGCATATAGTTGTGGCTGGTTCAACAGTGGGTGCCACTCCCTCTGCTGTATTGTTTGGTTCAGACTTTTCAGCTGGGAGGACATCTCCAAAGTTTTCTTATTTAGAGGATTTTGAAGGAAAATGGTTGGAAACATCTGACTTGCTTCCCTTATTCTCTGCACCTGTTTTCTGTGCACAACTTAACCGACATCCTCACCATTTTGCCCTCTGTCTGTTTTTGCATTTAGGGCTCTCTTGTTTCGAGTTGCCTTTTCTTGGGCATTCTTTGGCACCTTTAGGGTTAGTGAACCTACTCCCGAGGACAAACGCCCAGTTTATGGTAACTAAGAGGATGTGCTGATCACAGAATCCTTTGTTTATCTCTCCCTTATTCTTCCAACCTCAACGAATTAGAATTTTTTCGGGTCTTGTGCCTTTTCCTTTTCCCAGCTGGTCTTGTCTCCTCCTCATGATTTTTCCCACATATTCTTCTCCCATTGGCGCAGCCATTGCTGCCCATGGGGTGGGTTTTTTCAGATGACAGAGATGGCTTTTAGGTAGATGGGAATCATTAGAATTTTTGCTTAATGTTCGTACTCACCTTTTGTTTGGATTTCATGTCTCTCCCCAGAATTAATTTGGATCATTGTTGACTCCTTCATTTATTGGGCCTCTTGCCATGCCGAATTTTTCCACTCCATACTGTGGAGAGAATTTTCCTTTGCAGTTGGCAGAATTCGTTGTTGCTGTTTTCATGGCCTACACTGGCTGCTGGTATTACCTGAGACAATTTGTTTTAGGCCCCTTCATTCTTATCATTCATGTATGGGGTAACAATGTAGGGCATTACTGGCCTGTAGATTCCACCTCCTGTATTAGGCATGGTATTGCTCTGTGTGGTGCCAGTTTTACCTATCTATGGTTTGGTACAACATTGTTCCCCCTTTTCTGGTTTTGGCCCGTCACATACTTTGTTCTTGTTTCTAGTTCTTGTTTGGAACTGTTTCGCCGCAAGGTGAATGCCTATGTTTTTAAATTTGTCCACAGGATTGGTGGCATTCTTGTCTGCCGCTGGGGTCTTGAGGGAGATAACAGTATTTAGTAAGACCTGATGGGGTTAATTTAAATAATTGGCCTAAATATGTTCACCTCGGCCTACAATTTGGTGTCGAGCAGGTGCTTGCTGCGGTGGGGAACTCATCAGTGTACCACTGACTTGCGTGTGGCGGTTTTGACCTTGCCAGCAATTGATGTTTCTTTATGAGCTATGTCCTCCAGTTAAATTCTGGGGTCAGTCTAATGCCTGTCTGGCACTGATGGTACGGACAGGCCTCTTAGACTATGTGAGTTTATATTTATGGGTGCTCATGGTATACTGTGACTGGCATTGTTTGGTACATTTGGAAAGTTGTACTTTTGAAAAGTTCAATAAAGCTATAAAGCTGTGGTCTTGCCCTATTTCCAACTAAATCAGCTTCTGTGTCTTTTGGGGGAGGGGGGGGGGCAAGGTATTGGTTTATTTTATTAGTTGGTCATAAATGAGCCTATACTCTTCAGCAGTCATGTGAGCGATGGGGAGCAACTGTAAATACAGATGAAGCTTCACTTGTTCGCCCGCTGCTTACCTCCTGCTGTGTGACCCGGTACCGATCCAGGGCATGGGTATTGGGGACCTCTGCTTTACATTATGTTGTATCGTAAAGAAGGAGTCCGGCGAAAATTTTTTTTTTAGATGTCAGCAGCTGCAAATACTCACCTCACCTGTCCTGGGGTCCAGCGATGTCGGCACCCGAGACCGAACCGTCCCTCGATCCTCGGGTGCTGCCGCCACCATTCTGGGTGAGGGAATCAGGAAGTGAAGCGTTGCGGCTTCACTTCCCGGTTCCCTACTGCGCATGCGCAAGTCGCGCTGCGAGTTCTCAATGGTCCCCACCATCTCCTGGGACCTGGGTCTTTCCCAGGAGACAGCAGGGTAGTGCGGGAGGGGGCATGACTACCGCGGGAGTCTATTCCCGGAAGTGGGGGCAGATACCTGTATTATACAGGTATCTGCACCCCCCTCCCCCCTGAAAGGTGCCAATTGTGACACCGGAGGGGAGGAGGAATCCGATGAGTGGAAGTTCCACTTTTGGGTGGAACTCCGCTTTAAATCCTACTGACTTCCCTGCATTCAATATATTACAGGCTACATAGTCCTGGATGTTTCACTAACAGTAAGCTATGCTGTTCATTAAATCCTCCTAATCAAAGTGTTCATAGTTAACAGTTACCGGATCCTAAGTAAACCCTAACTATTTTAATGAAGTTCTTTAAAATTTGGGAAAACAAGTATAAGCTCTATATTTCATATTCAGAAATGCAGAGGTAATGAAAGTTTAATGATTTTAAAAGTGGTGCTTTGTCGTGAGGTTTATGTATGTGATAACTTACTGTTGTCTGAGGAAGAGGCCCCAAGTGGCCTTTAAACGTCGCTTCTTTCTGTTGGTGACATTAAAATGTCCTTTCTGTTTATCTATAGATGGTGTGCTGGTGGATTGGATTTATTTATGTAAGAATCTCACATACAATACAGTAATTAAGGCATATTTTGTGTATAGAAGGGATGCGCTAATGTATGCAGCAAATAGGCTGATTTTCGATTTACCCATGTGCCTTTACACCACTGTTTATCACAGTGTGGCACCATTCCTATTTAGCTTTACTGTTATGTTCTTGCTGACCTGCAAAGGAGCATTGGTAAACTAATTTGAATTTAGAAACTCACCTTGGCCCTTTATTCTCTCAATCAACCCTATTTCTTGCCATTATCTTTGTTCAGTCAACAACTCTGGAACAGGAGGAACATATCAGTTAGTAGGGATGGGCTCAGGGGTGTTTCGGACCTAGTCCCAACCCACCTGAGCAATCCCGCCAGGAAGCCATCACTGCAAACCGCCAATAATGAGCAGCGTATATATGTGCAGCTGTAGGCTGGTAAATGTCTCACTGCCTATGATTGGCGGTGTGCAGTGATGGCTTCCTGGCAGGAATGCTCTGGTGGGTTTGGACTACGATCCAAACACGCCTGAGCCAATCCCTATCAGTTAGCTGTGTTTTAGGAAAGAGTAAGGACCCTTTCACATGGGAAGACAGATCAGGTCTGCCTGTCAGTTTTTCAGGCGGACCCGATCGGACCCTCAATTATCCTCCATGGAGGGGTGGATGTAAATGAACATGTGTCTGTTTAAACCCGCCGCCATCCAATCTGGATGGGGATGGAAGCTCCTCAAGTGGTAGAAGGTTTTTTTATCTTAATGCATTCTATGCATTAAGATAAAAAACCTTTGGTGTGCAGCAGCTCCCCTCAGCCCCCCTAATACTTAGCTGAGCCTATCTCGATCCAGCGATGTTGCAGTAGTGTCTTGGCTGCCCGGGACTCTCCCTCCTCATTGGCTGAGACGGCAGCGTGAAGCCATTGGCTTGCGCTGCTGTCAATCAAAATAAGTTAGTCAATCAGGGGAGAGAAGGGCTCCGTGTCTGAATGGTCACGGGGATCTGCGGCTCGGGTGCCCCCATAGCAAGCTGCTTGCTGTGGGGGCAGTCAACAGAAAGGAGGGGCCAGGAGAGCCGAAGAGGGATCCAAGAAGAGGAGGATCTGGGCTGATCTGTGCAAAACCAACTGCACAGAGCAGGTAAGTATAACATGTTTGTTATTTTTAACAAAAAAACCCTGAGACTTTAGTATCACCAAATGTGAATGTATAATATAATGCGACTGATGTGAATGTATAATATATACTGTATGTAAAGCACTGCATAAATTGACAGCACAATATACAGTAAGTACCTGTAATAAATCTGCTGACTTTATTTTGGAAGTGCATCCTACAGAACCGAAGGGCTGAATTCGGACCTGAAATGGACCAAAAGACATACAGGGCTCCTGTGCAAATCCGCACCAGAGCCGCAGCGGAGATATGTGAACCGGCTCCATAGAGAGCCAGTTCTGAAGTCTCCTGCTATTGCAATTTGGAATGCGGGTTCGCAATAGTGTGAACCCAGCCTTATACTGACTTAACAAGTATGTAGCCAGGGAATTGTCAGGATCCCAGACAAACATGCATGTTTTAAAACAGTGATTCATTAATCTGTTGCTGCCTACTTAAAATACATATGTGCAACAGCAAAAGGGCTTTAATGCCCACATTCCGCACATATGCTGCTCACTGCGCACTCCCAGCACAGAGACTGAGCTGTCAAGGACAGCTCTTGATCCCAACAAGAGAAATCCCATTTATCATCTATGGGGTGCGCTCACAGATATGTAATGTAGGCCAGCTCTCAATCATATGACCACTGTGACAGCCAGTCACACTGGTCATATGATCGTTGATCCAGGCCCTATTAAAGGGAGTTGGTCAAAAAGGGGTTATGGTGAATTTGGCCTTCATGACAAGGCAGTAAAGGGTAAAGGTTGGTTACTTTGAATTTTTTTATCTTTCTTTTTTAAATTAGGTACTCTTTAAATAAAATCTGTACGTTAAACCGCATGAACCTCTGATAGTAATCCTTTATTTCAGTAGGGTACTCTTTGCCTCTGTCTGCTTTCTGCTTGAATCTATTGTTTACAAGGACCACATCAAAAACGTAGAGAGTTGGATAAGGTATATCCCACCCTTTTTTAATGTCTTTTGAGAAGGGGTTAGGCTGGGCTCACACTTGTGCATCTGCAATATCATGTGTTTTTTATGCATTTCCATTCGCTCCAGTTGAAGCCTATGGGGTCAAAAACACACTATGTTGCACCAAAAGAAGTGCTTGCACCTTTTTTCAAAGTTGCAAGGACCTACATTACATAGCTGTGAGCGCACCCCATAGATGATAAATGGGATTTCTCTTGTTTTGCTATAACATATACTCTTTAAACACTTTCCATTCCTTAGGGCTGTTTATAAAGGGCCTCATGTTGAAGTGGTTATACAGTCATGATCCTGGTATTGTTATTTTCAGCCAGCGATTTTCTTTTAAGTAAAAGTGATCCAAACGGCTATACAGCCACTAGATCACTTTTAAAGGTGGCGGAAGGGGGTCCTTTTACTGGGCTCTGCTGTCCCAGGGAGAGCAACTGATGTTGTTCCTCACACTGTGTGAGGTCAGAAACTGGAAGCGAAGAGGATTTCACCAATTCCGGTTTTGGTCTGATGTAAACAAGGCGTTACCAGCTTGTGAAAGCATCTGATCAAGCTGATCTCAGTTTGATCAGATGCTTTGGAGTCCACAGGCGCTATGGGGGATAATAGACCCCAGATCTCTCCACAGAGGGGACCAGTCACAGCCCATGCCATCACAAGGGGTGTTGTTAACAGTTTTTTTTAAAACGATCCATTTCTCCCCCTGGTGATCGCACTCACATAGGTCCTACTCGCATATGTATAAACAGTGATTACATCACACAACATGTAAGGTATCGCTAAGAACATCAGAGCAAGAGCAATAATTCTAGCATCAAACCTTCTCTGTAACTCTAAACTGATATCCTGTAAAGGCTTTTAAAGCGTCGCCTTTGGAGATTTTTAGGTGCCGTACTGCTGATCCATGGATGCGCGCAATTTTACAGCATAACATGTTAGGTATCTTTTTACTCAGCTTAACATTATCTTTTTTGTTTTACCAAAAATTGGGTATTATGTTGTGTTTGTGTTTACTAAAACGTATTAAAAGGTATTTTTTCCTGAAAATTTGCATTTAATAAAATGCTGTGGAAATATCGTGCAACATAAAAAATTGCAACAAGAACCATTTTATTCTCCAGAGTCTCTGCTTTACAAAAATATGTAATGTTTGGGGGTTCTAAGTAATTTTTTTATAGCACAAAAAAATGCTGATAGAAATGTCAAAATTGGCCCACACTGGAACTGGTTAAATATACAATTCATTAAAATTAACATCAATCTATCATCACAGGTTCTCTTTATGTGGGGAGCAGAATTCTAAGCAGGAAGATCCTGTGTCCTGGCAGTCAATGAGCTCATACCTTATCAGGTGATAATAAAGTAGGGTGGGAGGTATACACACCTTAATTGCTGCTTCATGCGACACACACCTGGGGAGGTAGCGCTACACTCTAATAAGGAAGTGCTGATGTTTATTTAGTGAAAATCAATAGGATTATTCTTTAACTGGACAAGCTTTGCACTGCCAGTCTATGACTTCACTGGCCTAGATAATGTTTGTTGGCTCTAGTGAAGAGTTCCCAGGTCCTGACTGCTGGTGTTCTATTAAGAATGGAGACTTCATGCAAAACAAATCAGTGGCATGAGGTGTCTAAATGAGACGACATTGTGGATTTTCTGTTACGGTATTCAAGTTATGAATGTATACCTCCCAACTGTCTAATATCTCCCAAATGTCTAAGATGAGAAAGAGGGACACCACCTTTTATCACAAACTGTTAAGGCAAAGGACACGTTTCCACTACATACACAAAGAATGCATTTGTGGTTAATTCCCTCTCAAGGTTTGTTTAACAACTTTGTTTCCTTTATACTGGCTTTTCAAAATACAAATGCAATAACGTAGAGTAGACATTCTGAACTAGGGTTCCATGGAGCCATTTGGTTCCTCCAGTGGTTCTTGAGCTGTGGCCGGTTGACTTCCCAGTTGTCGACACCTGCATAGTTCCAGGGCCAATACCATATGGCAGAGTCAGCAACATGACACCAATAATCTTTTTTAGCCAATATGGCTTTCTGACCACATTTGTAACCTCCCCCCG
The DNA here is from genome assembly GCA_037952925.1 of Lithobates clamitans. Taxonomy (NCBI): domain Eukaryota; kingdom Metazoa; phylum Chordata; class Amphibia; order Anura; family Ranidae; genus Lithobates; species Lithobates clamitans. The sequence goes on along the minus strand of JBBGZY010000053.1, from coordinate 6,170,274 downwards.
TCGCTCGGTCAAACCTTCCACCCCTCGTTGCTCGGTCGATTGTGCTTCTGTCCATCAGCCCTGCACTTACCTCATCCAGGTCGTGGCAGCTTCGGCGGCTTCGCCCTGCGTCTTCGCCTCAGCGCCTCCCCTCCTGCTCCCAGTCAATACGGTCGCTTCTCCTCTCGGCCAATCGGAGAAGCAGAAAGACAATAGCAAATATTAATTTGCTATCATCACACAAGTGGGTGGGCACTGCGTGTGCGTAAAAAAACCCCAAAAACCAATAGAAATCCATGCGTCCAGCACCCTGCATGTAGATTGGGGGCCGGGCGCATGGATGAGGGGGGCAGGGGGCATTTATTAAAAACAAATATTGTATTTTTTTTCAAAATTGTCAGTCTTTTTTGTTTTTTTATACCACAAAAAATAAGAACTGCAGAGGTGATCAAATACCACCAAAAGAAAGCTATATTTGTGGGGGAAAAAAGGACATCAATTTTGTTCGAGTACAGTGTTGCAAGACTGTGTAATTGTCAGTAAAAGCAACGCAGTGCCCTATCGCAAAAAATGGCCTGGTCATTAAAGTGGTTGTATACCCTTTTTTTTATATTTTTACATACTGGTAAGCCTATTATAAGGCTTACCTGTAGGTAAAATGAATATCTCCTAAACCTGTACGCTTTTGGACATATTCACTTTGCATGCAGCTGCTGAGGTCAGCGGCGCATGCGCTGTGAAGTTCCAGGTGAAGGTCTGGCAGACACTGCCGGACCTTGTCGGAAAGAAGTCTCCTGTGCGCATGCGCTCTCAGCGCCGGAGCCGCGAGACCGGAAGACACGCCGAGGGGAAATGTCAGATCCCTCAGCGGTGACTGAGATCAGCTGCCAATGCCTCATTTTAAGGTAAGTATTTCATAATGAGCTAGTACGTGGTGCATACTAGCTCATTATGCCTTTTGCCTTACAGGTTTTTTTTTTTCCGTGCGGGCATACAACCGCTTTAAGGGGGAAAATCTTCCAGTCTTTAAGTGGTTAAGATACAGTGGCTTAGAAAAGTATTTACACCCCTTGAAATTTTCCACATTTTGTCATGTTACAATTAAAAAACGTAAATGTATTTTGTTGGCATTTTATGTGATAGACCAACGCAAAGTGGCACAGAATTGTGAAGTGAAAGGAAAAATGATAAATAGTTTCAAACTTTTTAACAAATAAATATCTGAAACTTCTATAAGTGTCCCCACGTTGTGGTGTGCTCAAATGAATTTCAATTAGATTAAGTTTTGACTGCTGCAAGAAAAAGGTGTGTACTCCTTTAAGGATCAGTGTGGGAGGTTCCTGTGCTGTCTGTGCTCAATAAAATATATAGAATCATTAAAAACGAGTCTACAATATAATCAACAATATCTGCTATAAAAAAATGACAAAGCATAACAATAAGAAAAACAGAAATGGAAGGCGCGCACACCTAGTGCATTACCAAAGATAATTTAATAATAAAAATGTTTTAAAAGTAAGTACTCACAAAATGCAACTGGCAAAAGGCCATAAAAACAATGCATGAACATACACAGAACACTGGGTACATCTAACGCATGTCGGAGGCGCACCCCCTTCCTCAGAGCTAGGCCTTATTCAATATTACAATGATTCCTTTGAAGTGATATCCGTGCAGAAAAAGTTCTTTAAAAAGTGCAATCCGAGCAGAAATATATGGCAAAAGGTGATAAAAGTGCTGTGCTCCCCTTCTTCCTGCGCCCTCACTCACCAGATATCCATGTAAAGATCGCCTGTACTGGTGAAATATATCTTTCACAGATGTGTCTTTATCCTCTTCCACACGTTCAGAATAGTTAAATGTACTCATAAGATAAGAAATAGAGCATACATGGCTAATATCGTTTAAAAAGGTTTTATTATCAAATAATATCCTCTCACATGGTAGTCTTTCATGACAAGCATACAAAACGCCTTGGAATCCACGGTTTACATTCCAAAATCCAAGAAATGGCGTCACCAGAAGTCTCCACCTTGTTGTGGAACAAGTTTCCACTAGTTTTTATGGGGGGATCCACTTTGATATACAAGTGATTTGGAATACAAGCATGCTTTCAGAACGAATTATGCTTGCAATCCAAAGTTTTACTGTATTTTATTGAGCACAGACAGGGCAGGAAGTTCCCATGCTAAATATGTGTAAAGTATGGCCTGCATTTGTATTCAGCCCCCCTGAGTCAATACTTTGTAGAACCACCTTTCCCTGCAATTACAGTCTTTTCGGGGATGTCTCTACCAGCTTTGCACATCTAGAGAGTGGAATTTCTGCCCTTTCTTCTTTTGCAAAATAGCTCAAGCTCTGTCAGATTGGACAGAGAATGTCTGTAAACAGCAATTTTCAAGTCTCGCCACAGATTTTCAATTATATTTAGGTCTGGACTTTGACCAGGCCATTCTAACACATGAATATGCTTTGATCAAAACCATTCCATTGTAGCTCTGGCTGTATGTTTAGGGTCGGTCGTTGTCCTGCTGGGAGGTGAGCCTCCGCCCTGCTCTCTTTTGCACACTCCAGCTGGTTTTCTTCCAGGATTGCCCTGTATTTGGCTCCATCCATCTTCTTATCAACTCTGACCAGCTTCCCTGTCCCTGCTGAATAAACGCATCCCCACAACATGAAGCTGCCATGATGCTGCCACCACCATGTTTCAAGGTGGGGATGGTGTGTTCAGGGTGATGTGCAGTGTTAGTTTTTCGCCACACAGCGTTTTGCTTTTAGGCCAAAAAGTTCAATTTTGGTCTCATCTGACCAGAGCACCTTCTTCCACATGTTTGCTGTTTCCCCCACATGGCTTTTTCGCAAACTGCAAACGGGACTTCTTATGGCTTTCTTTCAACAATGGCTTTCTTCTTGCCACTTTTCCATAAAGGCCAGATTTTTCTATATATTTTCTATATTCCTATAGACAGATTATCCCACTTGAGCTGTGCTATGCTCTCCTTACCCAGCCTGTCAGTTTAGGTGGATGGCCATGTCTTGGTAGGTTTGCAGTATTACCACACTCTTCATTTTCGGATAATGGATTGAACAATGCTCTGTGAGATATTCAATGCTTGGGATGTTTCTTTATAACCTAACCCTGCTTTAAACTTCTCCACAACTTTATCCCTGACCTGTCTGGTATGTTTCTTTGCTATCACGATGCTGTTTGTTCTCTAAGGTTCTCTAAGAAACCTATCAGGGCTTCACAGAACAGCTGTATTTATACTGAGATATAGTCTATATATATATATATATATATATATATATATATATATATATATATTCTCTATAAAGACTACAGGAAGTTGTATCAGTGAGATTAAAAATTACACACAGTTAGACTCTATTTACTAATTAGGTGACTTCTGAAGGCAATTGGTTCCACTAGATTTTAGTTAGGGGTATCAGAGTAAAGGAGGCTGAATATATGCATGGCACACTTTTCACATATTTATTTGTAAAAAAAATTGAAAACCATTTATCATTTCCTTTCCACTTGACAATTATGTGTCACTTATGTTACTTTGTAACATAAAATATGGAAAATTTCAAGAGGTATGAATACTTTTTCAAGGCACTGTATATCATAGCAAAAACGCCAGTTAGTGAGCATAATCGGAGCCAAATATGACCCCAGCAGTGGCACAGATACTACGGGTTGTGGTTGTAATCAGGCCCTTGTCCCTTGCAGCACAACAGGGCACTACAAATGGTTTGCATCCGGGGTGCACATCTGTCCCTAACCATAGGTTATTGCTCCATGTTCAATTACATGTGAATATATGTGGTCAGCTGCAGATAGTGTCAACCTGTCATTGATTTGTACAGAATTCCTGTCTGCAGCTGATGGGAAATATCTGGCCATAGCAGCTGCAGAAATAAACTGATCTGGGTGGTGTACAGCCCAAGTCAGCCATATGCCTAAGCCCTTAGAAAGTTTGTACAACTATGAACACAATATATAGTCATGGACTTTGTGTGGACATATAGAAGAGAAATTGAGTACCATAAAATCAACTTTATTATGTAGCATTAAAAAATTTATTACACAATACTAAAAATTACTCTCCACATAGGGGTTCACAACATGCAAAGATTCTGATTACAGTTCACATGTGGACTCAACGCATTTCTGGAATTCTTCTTCAGGCGAACATGTGACAGAATCAGTACATAGGAACCCACTCCTAATCATTAATAGAGAAATATCAGCCAGTAGGATAGACTGGAATTCATAGCATGTGTATGTTGCCCAATGCCCATAGAGGTGCAAATGAGTAACCCAAGGTGAAGCCACTACTTCTCAGGTGGAGAATTTAGGTACATTCAGTAAACAGCCTTGTATACATAATCTTAAAACCAAAGGACCAACTTCGTAATGGGGAACCATCCAGACCCAATGTGAGTAAGTCACCATAAAAACAGCATGGTAGTCAAAAAAGTCAAGGCAAATATATTCCAAAGAGGGGGCTCTTGATAAGTATCTTAGAAACAAACTCAGTGCACATGAATCCAGCCTGAATGTGGACATATAGCACACACAGTCTGGGCTTCTCTCCCCCTTAGAAAGCTCAAAAGTCCCAACCTTGCAGCTTTACTTTAAAAGAGGGAAGCGCTCGGTATCATGGAAAACACAATTATATTGTGCTCACAATTCAATACATGTCTAGCTGGCATAAAGCATGTGATGCTGTTCCCAGGGATGTAAATGGAGTTGGGTGTTAACTTTTATCCGGACTTTAGAAGCACCTCTCTCTTCGGGGTGTATCTCAGCACCCTCTAGCTATTGTCCATCCCCATTGTTAGGGACATGTTTCAGGGACTTTTCCCTCTAACAGACTCTTGGTTTTATTTGGCTTTTAAAGGAAGCGCTCTACATCATGCAAGTGTGCTTCATATTTCCCTTTGTTGTTTCCCTAAGAATATCACTTCTTTACAGAAAGGTAGGCTTCCTGGAAGAAGAGCTGTTTTTCCTTTCTGAAGATTGCAACACGAGACATCACCATGGGGAGGCGGGAAGAATGCACAGGAATTGTGTGGTTTTACTCCAATAATATTTGGATCATGATGACAACTTCACCTGACATGACCCTTCGTAGAGGAATAAGGCAAAGAGATGCATGCTTGGCGGATCCTTAGAAATGTATTAGCTAATGCTTGCATTGTGCTTATATTTTGCAATGCTGTGTGCTATATAACCTTGTAATAACTAGGTGACTTAATGCTGGCCGCACACTAACAAGACTCTATCGTATAATAAAATGCTTTTAGAAAAGCCCATACCTGCAATGAAGAGGCTGAATACTTATCTCTCTTCTGCGCCGTGCTTCTCAGCGCTGCTCCGTTGTAGAGAACTGGTCCCCTGTAGTATGCTGTGATTACATCTACAGTAATTCTCTTTCTCTCGTAGAGATTGTGGGATCTCAACGGAGAATTAAAAGAACAGGAGAGTTATACCTGGTACACACTTATAGGGCGTACACACTGTCGGACTTTGTTCGGACATTCCGACAACAAATTTCTAGGATTTTTTCCGACGGATGTTGGCTCAAACTTGTCTTGCATGCACACGGTCACACAAAGTTGTCGGAAAATCCGATCACTCTGTAAAACACGTACGTCGGGACTATAAACGGGGCAGTAACCAATAGCTTTCATCTCTTTATTTATTCTGAGCATGCGTGGCACTTTGTCCGTCGGATTTGTGTACACACGATCAGAAATTCCGACAACGGATTTTGTTGTCGGAAAATTTTATCTCCTGCTCTCCAACTTTGTGTGTCGGAAAATCCGATGGAAAATGTCCGATGGAGCCCACACACGGTCGGAATTTCCGACAACACGCTCCGATCGGACATTTTCCATCGGAAAATCTGACCGTGTGTACGGGGCATAATAGTTTTTTTTTCCTTCAAACCAAGGGTGTTAAACAAAAAAAACCTGACATCTCTGGTTGGAGCCGCTGTACTAACGATCTGACGTTAGTACAAAAATCTCCCCTTGCTGATCTATTATGTTTTGACATGGGGACAGCCCCCGCCAGAACCCTCTGGTCAGCGCTCTCTGCCATTGGCTGAGAGCGCTGATCGGAAGCTGGTTGGCTGCTGGTTTTCCAGCATGCTCATCCGACAGAAGCCGGCTTCTGTTAGACCGGTTGACATACACACGGGCCGAATATGTTCAATAAAAACACTTACCTGCTGTCCTTGTCACCTCCTCTGGATTGGGGATCAATCAGTGCCAAGACACCGAGAGCTATTGGCTCCTGCTGCCATCAGTCAAATTTCTGGAAAGGCAGGAGGAGGAGGAAGATTTCTGTAATAGGGGTCTGACATATCTGGTAAGCAGCCTCCTTTACTTTTGCTTGGCATATGTGATGAAGACAATATCCCCCTTTTGATTGAAGGACTTGTTCCCAGTAAAGTCTCACACCGCTGGGTGTCAGCTTATAAGGACGCTATCAAACCCCTTGATGGATTTTACACTTAATTGATTTCACTTATATTTATATACATTTTTTTATACTTTCATTTATTTATTTTTATTCACTTCCAATTCAGCCTATAGACAAGGTTTAATGTTGTTTTTTTTCACTGACTTTTGTGTTTGCATTCTTTCAGGTAGCGCACCTAATTCTGTTTTTATATCTTGTCAAAACCTTATGTTTAGGCTTTTTTAGGTTGCAGCACCTTCATTCACGTTATTATTGATTTCCAAGTTATTTAGCAACATTTTTTTGGCACTTTATTTGTTTGGGGGTAGCATGGATTGTCCACGTTACACACTGTTCTGAGTGGAACCTCTTCTGTTAAATCACTGTATGGTCTTGGCCACCATGCTGCAGCTCAGTTTCAGGGTCTTGGCAATCTTCTCATAGCTTAGGCCAGGGATATGCAATTAGCGGACCTCTAGCTGTTGCAGAACTACAAGTCCCATGAGGCATAGCAAGACTCTGACAGCCACAAGCATGACACCCAGAGGCAGAGGCATGATGGGACTTGTAGTTTTGCAAAAGCTGGAGGTCCGCTAATTGCATATCCCTGGCCTAGGCCATCTTTATGTAGAGCAATAATTCTTTTCTTCAGATTCTCAGAGAGTCCTAGGCCATGAGGTGCCATGTTGAACTTCCAGTGACCAGTATGAGAGAGTGAGAGAGATAACACCAAATTTAACAAACCTGCTCCTCATTCACACCTGAGACCTTGTAACACTAACGAGTCACATGACACTGGGGAGGGAAAATGGCTAATGGGGCCCAAATTGGACATTTTCATTTAGAGGTGTACTCACTTTTGTTGCCAGCAGTTTACACATTAATGGCTGTGTGTTGAGTTATTTTGAGGGGACAGCAAATTTACACTGATATACAAGCTGTACACTCACTACTTTACATTGTAGCAAAGTGTCATTTCTTCAGTGTTATCACATGAAAAGATATAATAGAATATTTACAAAAATGTGAGGAGTGTACTCACTTTTGTGAGATACTGTATTTTTGATAGTTTGTATGGGGTCAGATACCATCTGTTTTGTATTTTTTGAGCATTATCCCAGTGCTCAATACACGAGGAGGCTTTACTGGGTATCATTACAGCTTTCTTGCCATTGTTCCCAGGAAAACTCTTGATTTAAATTTTCTCCCATTTAATCATATGAGAACTCTTAATATATGATAAATTCCGTGCCTAGGATAAATGTGGGATGCATGCCCCCCCCCCTATTAGGCTATTAGGTTCCCAAAGGAACTTACAAGAATAGATATAAAAAATGGGGTGATTGGCGCTATCCTGTGAGCCACTAACTGAATAACTATAGTGTTATAGATAATGTAGGTACTATACTAAAACTTTCTTGTAAACCAAACAAATATAGTCCACATTTATAACATAGAAATAATGTGTGATCAATATAAGAGTCCAAGTCCCTCTTAAAAGGTAAATAATAAAAAATAAAAAGCTTCCCATCGTTGGTAGGCAAGAACAAAAAATTGCAATTAAGCAGGAAGAGCAGGTCCGCGGCGTGCGTACCATCTGCGTTCCAGGCTCTGTGCTTCTGGGTGTAAGAGCGTGGCTCCGCCTTACGTGTTTCGTCACTGGACGTTCTCAAAGGTGGACCGCACCACTTGTTACTGAGTTTACCAAGGAGGAGGTTCACCCACAGTCACCCACTCTTTTGCCCTGTACACACGGTCGTATTTTTCGACGAAAAATGTGTGATAGGACCTTGTTGTCGGAAATTCCGACCGTGTGTAGGCTTCATCACACATTTTCCATCGGATTTTCCGACACACAAAGTTTGAGAGCAGGCTATAAAATTTTCCGTTGTCGGAATTTCCGATCGTGTGTACACAAATCCGACACACAAAGTGCCACGCATGCTCAGAATAAATAAAGAGATGAAAGCTATTGGCTACTGCCCCGTTTATAGTCCCGACGTACGTGTTTTACGTCACCGCGTTCAGAATGATCGGATTTTCCGACAACTTTGTGTGACTGTGTGTATGCAAGACAAGTTTGAGCCAACATCCGTCGGAAAAAATCCATGGATTTTGTTGTCAGAATGTCCAATCAATGTCCGACCTTGTGTACGGGGCATAAGCCTACTACTCCTGCAGGGGTAACTACGTCTGATGAGTGGGGACCCAGTGGGGGAGCACCAAAAGTCACACTACGTGCTGTGCATTGAAGTCACCTGATATATGCAATATTGGACACTCTGGGATCATATTTTTTGCCTTTTTCTTTTTTATTCTTTACCTTTTAAGAGGGACTTGGGCTCTTATATTGATCACACATTATTTCTTTGTTATAAGTGTGGACTTTATTTGTACTTTTTTTTTTTTTTTTTTACAGTGGTGTGCTTATTATCTACTTATCACATTGGTTTGTGTTACAACGAATTGGGATACTATATGGTTAATGGCTGGGTTACATGGTTGGATAATTTAGGGAGTATATGTGCCTCAGTAGCTACAATCTGAGCTGTTATCCTCAACTTTACCTGGATACAGTTAAAGACATACTCACCTTTTTATTTTTATTCTTACTTACTTTTTGCATATTTTAGTTATGATTTGATACACTTGTTACACGCCCACTTCTGCTTATCACATTCACCAGTGGGGGTACGCACACTTATTCTTTGGTTTACAAGAAAGTTTTAGTATAGTACCTACATTATCTATAACTCTATTGTTATTCATTTAGTGGCTCACAGGGTAGCGCCAATCACCCCATTTTTTATATCTATATGAGAACTCTTATTTTCACCTGGATGGGAAGATAATTCGTAAAAAAAGGGGGATTCCTTTTTTTTAAATTCATTGTTTTTAGTAAGATACTGCCAGATTTCTGGGGGGATTTCTATGGTATTATAGGGATCAAACTCTTTTAATCGTGGGTGCTTGGCAATTTTACTCAAAACTATGTCCCTATATTGTATAGGTAAATCTTTATAAAGAAAATCACCTTGCTGGATCAAAATTAGCTATTTTTTTTATAATGTTGTAATACATTTTTAACAAAGTAATAACAAAATAATAAAAGTATAGTAAATTAATGATAAAACAATGTCAGTTATGTTCTGAAAACGTTGTGGTAAAATTGTCAAAAAACAAAACATAATGCCTAAAATAATATTAACTTTGTACACAATCAGAGTTTATAAAGACATGCAAAGTCCAACAAGGCAGAACAAACAAAGAATATTCTGGTGTGGCGAAAGCCAGACTGAACCATTATATTTTATTAGTGAGTTACAATCAGACAGAAAAAAATAAATAAAGAATGTTTTTTGTTGTTGTTTTTTTATGTTTTTATTATTTTAGCTATATATTAAACTGCCTAAGGTGGCAGAAGGCTGCAGATCATTACCCCGGATTTCACACAGAGAGCAGCGGTGAGGATCTCCAGCAGTCCAACCACCTCATGGGAGCGCAGGCCGCACAATCCACCCCCATTAATGTTCCCCAAAGACAACCACTATTTTTTGTAAAGAATGAATACATGTACATTGGTTTGACAAAATATTGGCCTGCGCCACTTTATTTTGGTTTAAAACAATTATAACAACCATATTTTAAACTTGAATATTTAACATCAGGAAACAACAGTAATTTCTTAGTAATAAGAATTCAAGCAACTCACATTTTATACAATAACGAAGTCCCCAAATCTGAGGGTGACATACCACAAATAAGTGCTCGCGATGGGAGGAGTAGAGGGTAGCTCTCTTGCCGAACTGTCCAACAGCAATGATAATGGAGACACAGCACCTTTATATAATGAGCCCCAGACCTTCCAGAATCTTCCACCACACCTGATTGGACACCTTTACCTGTGCAGAAAGATGTGGGGAAAACATAAAGGGCCAGTACAAGAAACTTACCAATCTGCCTAACTAATTCATTTTGGCAAATTTGGTGGGTGGAAGGGAAAGGCAGCCGCATGTCCATGCAAATGTGTCCAAGTATTGGTCCCACTTTAGGCTAGGTTCACACTTATGCTAATTCCCGGCATCCAATTCACATAACAGGAGATTGTGACTGGCTCTCTATGGAGCAGGTTCACACATCTCAGCAACGACTCCGGTGCGAATTGCACGGGGGTCCTGTGCGTCTTTTGGTTCGTTTCAGGTCTGAATTCAGCCCAAAATTCGGGCTGGAATCGTACCTGAAACAGTGAATGGAGAAGCACCGGACTCCTGCTGTGAGCCGCTGCGTGTTCTAGTGTGAACCCAGCCTAAGGCCCGTTTCACACTTGTGTGACTTGTCCTGCGACTTGGGACTGGAAGGTCGCATGACGAGTCATACTCCATGATTTTCAATGAGTACCATTCATATCTCTGCGACTTCAAGTCGCAATGACTTCAAAGTAATCCCTGCGCTACTTTGGTCCAACTTTGAGGCGATTTATGGTCCCTAGACCTCAACGTTACACAGGCATTGCTTCAAGTTGCGGGAAAATCACACGACTTTCAGGTCGCACAAGTGTGAAAGGGGCCTTAAGCATTTCTCCAATCAACAACTTTTTTCTATAGTTATTTTTGTCTATTATTTAGGTTCACACCTTTCTTTTTTTATGTGGTTTTTAATGCATTTTTGGATGTGCATTTTGCACATGCTTTGATCTAGGATTTAATGCAGTTTCATGCATAATGTTGGCCAATAAAAAAATATTTTAGGTTTCATATTAGATGAAAACACATGCAAAACGCATAATGCATGCATTTTTGTATGCATTTTCATTTGTTACCAATAACATCCATGGTCCCCAAGATGCATGGAAGTGACAAAAAAACAAACAAAAAACAAACCTGACCTTTTTTCAAAAATTTGCTGCATCTATCTATGATAGTGGCTTTGATGGCACAAGTGTTTTGGCATGTTAAACAATGTGCTCATTAAAGCATGAACGTGTGAACGAGTCCAATTTCAGGTAAAGTGTAACTAAAGTTCAAATTTTTTTTTTTATTAAAATAACACACATTTCATACCCACCTGCTCTGTGCAGTGGTATTGCATAGAGTGGCTCCGATCCTCCTCTTCTAGGGTCCCCGGCAGCGATCTTTGCTCCCCCTCTTCTTTTTCCGTCCCCATAGTAAGCCGTTTGATATGGGGAGACTCTGTGTGTGCGTGTGCGTGTCTCCTGACCAGTGTGTCTATGGAGCCACGCTCCATAGCCTTACACAGTGGGACTTAGGCCCGCCTCCCACTTCCTCTTCACTGATTTTGATTGACAGCAGCAAGAGCCAATGATTTTTTAATGCTTTATTGGGACATTGGACAGATTGTATATCATAAGGGTATTCATATAGCGCTGCTCCATCGTATACATTTATTTACCTTTGGTGTTGGTGACAGCAGCTATATATCCACTATTGCACTTTATTTTTGATACTTTTGTAATATACACACAGAGTAGTGGCATAAGTATTCTTTTACACATTATTTATCCTGCTGCTGCTTGAATACTGTGTGAAGAGAAAAAGGGGAGAGAATAGATGCAGCCATGCACAGCATTGATCTCTTCTCCCCTCTCTTCCTCCTCATACTGAGGAAGGGGGGCACAGGGAAACTGAAAATGTTTTTGACCTTAATGCAAACAATGCTATAGGGTAAAAAAAGTTTTTAGGTTTAGTAACACTTTAACCACCTTAATACAGGGCACTTTCACCCACTTCCTGCCCAAGCCATTTTTCAGCTTTCAGCGCTCTCATATTTTGAATGACAATTGCGCGGTCATGCAACACTGTACCCAGATGAAATTGTTATCATTTTGTTCCCACAAATAGAGATTTCTTTTGGTGGTATTTGATCACCTCTGCGGTTTTTATTTTTTGCGCTATAAACAAAAGAAGAGTGACAAGTTTGAAAAAAAAACAATATTTTTTACTTTTTGCTATAATAAATATCCAAGTTTTTTTTTTTTTTTTTTTAAACAAATTTTTTCCTCAGTTTAGGCCGATATGTATTCTTCTACATATTTTTGGTAAAAAAAAAAACGCAATAAGCGTATATTGATTGGTTTGCGCAAAACTTATAGTGTCTACAAAATAGGGAATACATTTATAGCATTTTTATTATTATTTTTTTTTTTTTACTAGTAATGGCAGCGATCTGCGATTTTTATCATGACTGCGATATTGCAGTGGACATATCGGACACTTTTGACACATTTTTGGGACCATTCACATTTATACAGCGATCTGTGCTATAAAATTGCACTGATTACTGTATAAATGTGACTGGCAGGGAAGGGGGTTAACACTAGGGGGTGATCGAGGAGTTAATTATGTTTCCTAGGGAGTGATTCTAACTGTGGGGGGAGGGGACTCACAAGGGGAGGAGACCGATCAGTGTTCCGCTGTACTGAGAACACACATCGGTCTCCTCTCCTCTCCCTTGACAGGACGTGGATCTGTGTGTTTACACACACAGATCCACGGTCATGCTGTGTTACTGGGCAATCGCGGTTGCCCGGCGGACATCGTGGCCGCCAGGCACGTGCACAGAGTCCTCAGTGACACGGCGGGTGCGCGCAAGTGCCTCCAGCGGTGCACGCACGCCCCACCTCCGGTGTGCCGGGAAGGCAAGGGCGTCATTTGACGCCCTCCCAGAACGAGAGCCACGCCGCCTGGCCGTCATATGACAGCCTGCGGGCGGCAAGCGGTTAAATCTTTTTTTATAATTTTGCATAGAGTATTAACAGATTTAAAGTGAGAACCTTTGTCATATTTTGATCTGCTCTCACTGTCATCATCCACAGAAACCAAATGTGGTCACAGCCACAGTTTTAGGTGACAGAGGTGTTAACCCTTTAAACTCTGTAGAAATGTTGTTTTCATTGCTGTCTGTGTCACCATTGGTCAGATTTCTCCTCATTAAGGTAATATCTCCCCAGCAGGCCAGGGACACAGACAGCAAAAAAAAACCTAAGAAAGATTTTAACCTTTCCATATTTGAACCAAAAATAGAAAAAAAAAATGTCTGGTTTCATTTACACGAGCATGTGCATATTTTCTGCACAGAAATGCAGGTTCTTCCTGGTAGAGCTAGCAGAAGATACTGTGTTAAATATGTGAATAAAGTACTCACATTTAGGCTTCATTCACAGTAGATGTGGTAGGACTGCATACCTCCCAACTTTTGAACTTCAGAATGAGGGACACTTGAGGAAGGAAGTAACCTTGCATAGCGCGCTGTGACAAATGTGGGCGTGGTCAAACTTTTGACAGTGGGAGGAGCTTAATGGGCATCATTAAACAAAACTTGGGCTTCCTTGTATCTATGAAATATGCTTTTATTATTGTTCCACAAGCAAGAGTCTCATGGATACATACATACCCCAGCACATTCATTTAAAAAAAGGATAAAAGAATGCAGTGTTTGGAGTGCATTACGTACAAAGTGCAGGGTTGTAGGATGAGCTATATACAGAGTGCAGGGTTCTGGCATGAGCTATATACAGAGTGCAGGGTTGTAGGATGAGCTATGTACAGAGTGCAGGGTTGTGGCATGAGCTATGTACAGAGTGCAGGGTTCTGGCATGAGCTGTGTACAGAGTGCAGGGTTCTTGCATGAGCTGTGTACAGAGTGCAGGGTTCTAGCATGAGCTGTGTGTGTACAGAGTGCAGGCTTCTGGCATGAGCTGTGTACAGAGTGCAGGCTTCTGGCATGAGCTGTGTACAGAGTGCAGGGTTCTGGGGTGAGCTGCATTCAGAGTGCAGGGTTCTGGAGTGAGCTGCATGCAGAGTGCAGGGTTCTGGGTTGAGCTATGTACAGAGTGCAGGGTTCTGGGATGAGCTATGTACAGAGAGCAGGGTTCTGGGGTGAGCTATGTACAGAGTGCAGGGTTCTGAGATGAGCTATGTACAGAGTGCAGGGTTCTGGGATGAGCTATGTACAGAGTGCAGGGTTCTGGGATGAGCTATGTAAAGAGTGCAGGGATCTGGAATGAGGTATGTAAACAGTGCAGGGTTCGGGAATGAGGTATGTAAACAGTGCAGGGTTCTGGGTTGAGCTATGTACAGAGTGCAGGGTTCTGGGATGAGCTATGTACAGAGAGCAGGGTTCTGGGGTGAGCTATGTACAGAGTGCAGGGTTCTGAGATGAGCTATGTACAGAGTGCAGGGTTCTGGGATGAGCTATGTACAGAGTGCAGGGTTCTGGGATGAGCTATGTAAAGAGTGCAGGGATCTGGAATGAGGTATGTAAACAGTGCAGGGTTCGGGAATGAGGTATGTAAACAGTGCAGGGTTCTGGGATGCGCTATGTGCAGAGTGCAGGGTTCTGGAATGAGCAATGTACAGAGTGCAGGGTTCTGGAATGAGCTATGTGCAGGGTGCAGGGTTCTGGTATGAGCTACGTGCAGAGTGCAGGGTTCTGAGATGAGCATATATACAGAGTGCATGGTTCTGGGATGAGCTATATACAGGGTCCAGGGATCTGAGATGAGCTATATACAGGGTTCTGGGATGGGCTATATACAGGGTGTAGGGTTCTGGGATGAGATATATACAGGGTGCAGGGTTCTTGGATGAGCTATATACAGGGTGCAGGATGCTGGGATGAGCTATATACAGGGTGCAGGATTCTGGGATGAGCTATAAACAGGGTGCGGGGTTCTGAGACGAGCTATATACAGGGCACAGGGTACTGGATGAGCTATATACAAGGTGCAGCAAAGGTGTAATTAGAACCTTCAGGGGCCCTGGTGCAAGAAACCATGAAGGGCCCCCCGACCTCCAGCCTGGGTAATTCCCTTCGAGCCCAGAGCCCTTCCCACTGATCCCATCACCCTTCATGGTCCCACAGCAGATTGGGCCCGGCCATGGTGGCAGAAGGCCAGGGCCTAGTTGCAAATGCAACCTTTGCTGGTAGTTCCGCCAGTGGTGTCAGTGTGGACTGTGAATGGTGTCAGTCAGTAGGGCAGTGGACATGGTCAGTAGAGCAGTGGAAGTGGTCAGTATGGCAGAGAAAGTGGTCAGTAAGGTAGTGGACATGGTCAGTAAGGTAGTGGACATGGTCAGTAGGGCAGTGGACATGGTCAGTAGGGCAGTGGACATGGTCAGTAGGGCAGTGGACATGGTCAGTAGGGCAGTGGACATGGTCAGTAGGGCAGTGGACATGGTCAGTAGGGCAGTGGACATGGTCAGTAGAGCAGTGGACATGGTCAGTAGGGCAGTAGACATAATCAGTAGGGCAGTGGACAGGATCAGTAGTTTTTTTATTGTTGTTATTTTATTTTTGTTATTATTTTTTACCATTATATTTTATCCATTTTATTTTTTAGAGTTTTTTTTTACAGTTTTTGATGGGAGTTGGTGGCAGTGGAGGGCAGTATGATGGGAGGGGGTGTCAGTGGAGGGCAGTATGATGGGAGGGGTGGCAGTAGAAGGCAGTATGTTGGGGGCGGAGGCAGTGGAAGGCATTATGATTGGAGGGGAGGCAGCGGAGGGCAGTATGATGGGGTGGAGGGCAGTATGATGGGAGAGGAAGTAGTGGAGGGCAGTATGATGGGAGGAGGCGGTAGTGGAGGGCAGTATCATGGGAGGGGGGGTTAGTGCAGGGCAGTATGATGGGAGGGATGGTAGTGGAGGGCAATATAATGGGAGGGGGTTTAGTAGAGGGCAGTATTATGGGAGGGGTGGTAGTGGAGGGCAGTATAATGGGAGGGGGTTTAGTAGAGGGCAGTATTATGGGAGGGGTGGTAGTGGAGGGCAGTATGATGGGAGGGAGAGCAGTATGATGGGAGGGGTGGTAGTGGAGGGCAGTATGATGGGAGGAGGCGGTAGTGGAGGGCAGTATCATGGGAGGGGGGGTTAGTGCAGGGCAGTATGATGGGAGGGATGGTAGTGGAGGGCAATATAATGGGAGGGGGTTTAGTGGAGGGCAGTATTATGGGAGGGGTGGTAGTGGAGGGCAGTATGATGGGAGGGAGGGCAGTATGATGGGAGGGGTGGTAGTGGAGGGCAGTATGATGGGAGGGGTGGTAGTGGAGGGCAGTATAATGGGAGGGGGGTTAGTGGAGAGCAGTATAATAGGAGGGGTGGCAGTGGAGGGCAGTATAATAGGAGGGGTGGCAGTGGAGGGCAGTATAATTGGAGGGGGGCAGTATGATGGGTGGGGGTGGCAGTGAAAGGCAGTATAATGGGGGGGGGTTAGTGGAGGGCAGTATAATAGGAGGGGTGGCAGTGGAGGGCAGTATAATAGGAGGGGGGCAGTATGATGGGATTGGGGCAGTTTGATGGGAGGGGTGGTAGTAGAGGGCAGTATATTGGGGGGGTAGTGGAGGGCAGTAAAATGGGAGGGGGGCAGTATAATGGGGGGGGTAGTGGAGGGCAGTATGGGGGGACTGTACAGCATGACTGGAGAGGGGCAGTGTATGGGAGGGAGCAGAGTTACCATGAGTGTACTCAGAGTCAGGGCAGTGCAGGGAGCATTTCTCCTACCTTTATTCCAGCGCAGGAACAGCCTTCGGGGAAGACCCGGAGTCGGGGGCGGAGTCGGGGGCGGAGCCGGGGGCGGAGCTTAGGCGCGAAGAGGAATCCTCCTTTGGCTAAATGCTGGGGCTCCACTCAGGGAAGACCCAGGGTCGGGGGCGGAGTCAGGGGCAGAGCCGGGGGCGGAGCTTAGGCGCGAAGAGGACTCCTCCTTTGGCTAAATGCTGGGGCTCCACTGTCCTCCTTGTCGTGACGTCACTGGTTGTTAGACGCCAGGCGGGCCATGACTAGCAACCAGTTGTTTTGGCAGTGAGCCAGGCAGCGTCTGGGGGTGAAATGAAGCGGTCTCGGCCAAAACTAGTACAGCGGGCAGTGAGGGACAGCGGCAATGCGGCGACAATTTTTAGGGGGGCATCAGATCGGCCAGTGGGGCAATTCCGGGACATTGTATTGTCCCGGAATGAATGTGCCCGGGACGCGGGACAGACCTCCCACAGCGGGACTTTCACGGGCAATCCGGGACGGTTGGGAGGTATGGGACTGCTCTGAGCGGTTATTACAGTGCAGTCCCACCGCATGACAAGGCAAAATGCCGTGCCCTACCTCTGCCTCTGTAGGTGTGCGGGCAAGGTGCGCTGAAAAAGAGTAGTGCATGCACTACTTTTTCTTCAGCTCACCGCAGCGCAACACGAGGCACCGCTTTCCATCCTGCAGCAGCCAATTGAATTTTATGAAATGTCTGTGCCTCATTTTAATAAAATTTCTTTTAAACAAAAAAAATTTAAACCGTGCTGTACAAAGCGGTGATTCCCACTGGACCACACTGCACTCCAGCCTCTGTGTTATAAAGCAGTGGTTGGCGTGCTTAGGGTGCTTTCACACTGCTCCATTGGAAAAATGCATTAAAAACACATATACATTTTAATATGTTTCCGGTGCGTTTTCTGGGTGCCTAACTTCCAGCATGCACCAGTAAAGCATGGATATGTGACTCAAAAAACACCAAAAACACAACTGAGGTGCGTTTTTGATGTGTTTTCATTTCAATGGAGAGCTGCATTTTTTATGTGGTTTTGAAAAGTGCACCAAAGATGCAGCATGCAGGACTTTTCAAAACACACTGCGCCCCGCAGTGCAGTGGTGTTAGGAGTGGATTTAAAGGGAAATATTTTTATTGTGTTTTTAGCAAGGTAAATATACAGCAAAAAAGTGGAACTTCCGATTTAAGCACTCCTCGCCCCCTTACATGCCACATTTGGCATGTCATTTTTTTCAGGGGGGGGGGGGGGGGTACCTGGTTTTGACAAGTACTTCCTGTCCCACTTCCTCCTTCTGTCTTTTCGCCACCTAGGCGACTCTTCCTCTCCTCCTAGGTGGCCCCTCCCTCTCTGCAATTCTGCAATCTTCTAGGACACGTTACAGGTCCCATAAGATTGCCTGGCCACTAGGAGAGCACAGTGCGACTTGCGCATGCGCAGTGCGTGCCCGGCCGTGAAGCCGCAAGTTGTCACAGCCGGGCGCCCACAGTTGCAATGACAGCGCCGCAGAGAGGAGGGGGAGAGGAGCAAGGCTTCGGGCGGTCGCATCGATGGACCGTGGGACAGGTGAGTGTGTGTTTATTAAAAGTCAGCAGCTACACTTTTTGTAGCTGCTGACTGTTAAGACTTGCATACACGCTTAGATTTTCGGACGACCGAACGTCCGTTTTTTGTCTCATGTCGAAAGTGAAGAGGTTACTCACCATACAAAAATTCTCGTACAACAGAATACAACTTCAGAAGTGACGTAATGTGCTGACTAGTTTTGTATGTATTCTTTTGTTTGAGCATGCGTAGTCTTCCACTTACGATTTTTTTCGTACGAAAACCGTACTAATTAAACGAAAATCGGACTTTGAGTTTATGTATGACAAAATTTTTATAGGCTGCACATCCAGCTTTTGTCTGGCCAAAAACTGGAATTGGCTGTCGAAAGCACCGTACTGACGATCTAAAAATCGGCAGATCTTTCTTCAGAAGAAGTTTTACTTCCGATTTTCATATCGTGTGTACGGGCCTTTAATAAACTGAAAACCGACTGGAACTCTGCTTTAACCACTTACAGATCCTGTGTTTGGCATGGAGGGGAAGATGGTCCCCGCTCGGCTCCATTGCATTGACTGGCGGAAGCGACATCAAACATCACTTCCGCCCAATGCTCTTAAATTTTTTTTTTCATGTAGCACCCTGTAGTTTAGGCAGGGAGCTTTCTTATAAATTTACCTGTCAGGAGTAGTTATCCCAGTTGATTGATAGAGATCTATTGATTTCTCCTTAAGTTTGGCCTTGTTGCACTTTTCTTTTTTACCACTAGGTGGCCGGATACTTGGTAGTACTAGATATGAGAAGGGCAACCGAAGGTCAAGTTATGGGTATGTGGGGTGTCTCAGCCAATGGGCAGGGGTTTTCTTGAATCCCTTGGCCTGCTGCGAGAACCTATATATTTTTGGGTGGAGTCAGGTGATCTATGTTCGGTGCCACCTGGGCGGCTGTCTGGGTGGACGTGTGTCGTGTGCCCCGGGCTGCTGGGCCAGAGATTGGGCCTATCCTGGGGCATCTGGCTGCTAGGCTGTGTGAGGGCCTATCAAGAAGTAAGAGAGCAGCACAGGGTTGGGATTGCGGCTTGCGGTCCAACCAGAAGTGACGGTTCTGCCAGCCGGAGAACCTGTCAGTGGTCGGAGGTAGAAGGGAAGCTGTCGCCACAAAGGTACCAATCACCTTATTACCAGGGACCACAGTGAGTAACTGAAGAAAGTACCAGAGCAGTATTCTCACCGAACGGGCACGGTGGAGAATCGGGAAACTTCAGGCGGTGATCAAGACAGGGACCCAACCAGCTGAGGTGACGTTTGCAGAGCAGCCTTGTGAGTCAAGTCAGGGACCAAGCCGGTCAGCAGTGGAGAAGCTTGAGAAGTATCTGGAGTGCCAAGCTAGGGACCCAGCAGGGAAGCATGTGTGACGCTTGAGGGAGATACACCCTGATTGGAGCTCAAAGGATTCAGAGTCAATGAGTCAAAGGGTCTAGTGAGAGACCGGGAGCTCAGTGTAGAAGAACTACAAGAGGCAGTTGTAGTGAAGCTGAAGAAACTGTTACGTTTCAGTTAGGAACTGTTAAAGACTGTTGCCATAGGAGACAGCATTCCTGCATGTGCAGATGTGGCACCTTGCTGGGGCCTTTTCCTGCACGGTTGTCCTCCTATTGAAGTCTTGGAGTCTGCCAATTGAATATCCAGCTACTTAAGGGTGTCCTGGTCCTAACCCTCTTTCCCACAAAAATACAAAAAGGACTGTTTCATAAAACCTTTTTTGCACCCAATAACTTTGTCCACCCTGCACCCACTATGCCTCACAACCCACCACATACGGAAGGATGTCAACTATCTTTGGCCTGGAAAGTTCTCATTAGAGACCTTGCTACATTGTAAATATGAGATCTGAGGTCTTTTTAACCTCAGATCCCATATTTAGGAGGTCCTGTCATGCTTTTTTCTATTACAAGGGATGTTTACATTCCTTGTAATAGAAATAAAAGTGACCCAAATTTTTTTGGGGTCGCAGAAGCGAACGCATACGTGAGTAGCGCCCACATATGAAAACGGTGTTCAAACCACACATGTGAGGTATCCCTGCGATCTGTAGAGCGAGAGCAATAATTCTAGCACTACAATGCAAAACATGTAACCTATAGCAATTTTTAAATATCGCCTATGGAGGATTTTAAGGGTAAAAGTTTGACGCCATTCCACGAGCGGGCGCAATTTTGAAACGTGACATGTTGGGTATCAATTTACTTGGCGTAACATTATCTTTCAAAATATCTACAAAATATTTACTGTTGTCTTATTTTTTAATTAAAAAAAGTGTATTTTTTCCAAAAAAGTGCACTTGTAAGACTGCTGCCAAATACAGTGTGACAAAAAGTATTGCAACAACCGCCATTTTATTCTCTAGGGTGTTAGAAAAATATATATATAATGTTTGGGGGTTCTAACTAATTTTCTAGCAAAAAAAAAAAAAAAAGAAGATTTTAACTTGTAAACACTGAGTCTGAAAAATAGGCCCGGTTCTTAAGTGGTTAACACAGGTTCAAATCTTGGCTGGTTCAGCAGGAACCAGTTGAGATTTGAACTATATATGGGCAGGCTGAATGTACCAAAGTTGATCGAACAATCAGTACTTGGGTACAACCAGCCTGCTGGATTTTACATGTGATTATTGATAGTTGCTGTTAAAGCGGCTAACTATAATCACTGTGTTCTGGTGGGGATGGCTTCCCCCTGCCCTCCGCCAACCCGCTGCCGGGAGAACGCAACAGCTCGGCGAGAGGGATCCCCCTGTCAGCACTGTCTGTGTTGAAAGGGGAATCAAGCAAATACACTCTCATACCTCCCAACTTTTTGAGATGGGAATGAGGGACACCTATCAGCAAAAGTATGCAGGCATAGGACACACCCCTTGCCACGCCCCCTTAAAGGAGAATTGTGCAAAAAAACAAGATTTTTTTTTTTACCACTACTATCACTACTATTCCTTTATATTGGCTTTTGGAATTTACAAATGCAGCAATTTAGAAATCGGATGAAAGGTTTCGCACTGGGAAACACTTTTTGATAGCTAAAAAGTGCATTTTATATATAACTATATAGATCAGACCAAAATGAGGGACAAATGAGGAGGAATGAGGGACAGAGGGACATTGCTCCAAATCAGGGACAGTCCCTCCAAATCAGGGACAGTTGGGAGGTATGCACTCTGTCTATGGCCGGTCTTAGACGTGTATGCATGCTAATTCTAATGCTTGTATAACTGCACACCTTTATATGTCCTCGTGTATTTATATGCGTTTATAAAATATAATATAAAACATGAAAAATCTGCAGATATGTAGCTCTGGACATAGCTGTGTCCTTCTTATATGTACATTGATAAACTTGGCACGCAATTTTGTTTGAAGATGCAGCTGTGTTTAGATGCTTTTAAACCTGTACGCTATATGTATCTTAGTGCAGCATTGCAGCCACCCGTGTGAATGAGCCCTTATTATTATTGCTACAGAATTTGCTGTAGGTTGTAGAAATTTGCCTTAGGTGTATGATATGTGATTTTTCCTATTTAGCATGAAGACGTGTTTATGCGTGACCTTGTAAGGTTTGTAGCGCGGAATTATCAGCAGTCCAGCCTCTCAGGAGTTAATGGCATTTTCTTTACAGCTACTGTTTTCTGCCTATCCCAGACGAAAGCTGCCAGGAATTTCCAGATATTTCGTTGTGTCTCCCAGGTGAGCAGCCAATAGGAAGCCTGTACGTGGCCAGCATGACACAGAGAAATCTGAACCTACACACTGTACTATAGAGGAAGTAACTTTACCCTTCGGCATTTATCTAACAATATGTGCAGTAATGGCTTATTACAGCATGTACAATGTTCCTGATCACTGCCTCTTTCACACTGCTGTCTCCATGTAATACCGGGGTCAGTACTGACCTGTGATCAGCCCGGTGAATTCTCTACAATGACTTCACATTCAGGCAACGCTCCCAGGGAAGTGTATGCAAATAAGTCCTTCTTTTAGGACTGTGGACTTCGGAGTTAACGCACTGCGAGCATGGTTAGTTTCTGGTGCTTGGATCTTTCAGCACTGTTAACTTTCGGTGCTGGACTCTCACAGCCAAAAACTATTGATAATTAAACAGTGTCAGGCAGTGCCCCTCACTTCTAAGACTAACCTTAAAGGGTTACTCCACTTTCAGCACTTAAAAAAAAATAGCAAATAAAAAAAATTATATATAATATACAATTGTGACACAAATCATATTGTCATTGAATGTTATTAAAAATCACCTTTCCATGTCTCCCAAAAACTCCCCACATATCTTCTGTGCTAATTCTCAGAACAAAACAAAAGGAGTATTGATAGCAATCAGAGACACGGTAGCGTTTAATTTGATGTCTACAATTGCGGATCCCCAGGGGAGATACCTTTTCCTAATATGCAAAATAAATAATGCCACCTTCACTATCGTAAATGTATACGCTCCAAAAACGGGCCAATTAAGCTTCCTGCGGAAACTACTGAAAAAAGTACATAAAAACCAGCAAGGCCGTACACTCTTTTGTGGGGACTTCAATTTAGTCCCTGACCCTTCCATTGATGTTAAGGGACCCTCTCCTATACAACTCCGGAAATCTACTCTGACTCCGCTACTCCAAGCCAACGGCTTATTTGACATATGGAGATACCAACACTCCATGGAAAAGGACTTTACCTTCTTTTCAAAACCACATTGCACTTATTCAAGAATTCTACCTGTTTGTCGGAGACAAACAACTCCTACAAGACTCCATTGAGACAAAAATTCACACCATAACATGGTCAGACCATGCACCCATCCCCATATGTATAGGAGACAAGTCATCTCACTCATTTGCAAACCACAATAAGTGTAGCGCTATTGAAATATTAAAACGTCCAATGTAAAAGACGTTAAACCGACAGTTCCAAAAGTAAAATGGTAGAAAAAAGTCATCCGTATGTATATTAATAGGGAATCTTCAGGAACTAAACACTTCAAGCAGAGATATAAGACATCTGAAGTGAAGACAGACACACCACCACCGAAAACGAAGAGGATTACCAGATTGGATGGACCCAAAGGGGCATACGCCGAGTTGGGTCAGATAAGGCTTAGGTGATGAGTGGCTGTAGGTGGCCCGGAGGGGCGATGTTTATGGAATGACCCACAAGTTGCTGTGTCCCTCAAAGCGATGCCAGAAACCCGGAGGGGCGAAGCATATGGAGCGAACCACACGATTTTATATCTCTCGGAGCGATGTTAAAAACCAAATGATGGTAGTGACAAGTGGAAAAAAAGAAGGAATGGCCACATAGTGTGAATCCGTATACCAAAGTAAAATTTATTAAAAGAGAAGATATACACTCACATGTAGATCCATTAAAAACAGCGCTGTAGAAGATTGGCGACAGTGGGGTCCTACCACTCATTTGCCACCAACTGTAGAATGATCCATACCTCTATACCTGCCAATACGACATTCATTCAAAAACATCTGACAGAATACTTTGACATTAATATGCCACAACTAGCAATCCTGCTACATTATGGACAGCCCACAAAGCGTTTATTTGCGGTGTTCTAATTCAACTGAATGCACTAACGAGGCGCCAAAGGACACAGCAGCAGACAGAACTACTCAATAAAACTGAACACTTATAAAAGATAAATAAAGTTTCCCCCACGCACTTCAATGGCGATGCATTTTTTATGGCCAGAAATGATCTTAAAACCTTCTTAAATGCCAAACACGCCAAGTCACTATTAAAAATACAATCTTCTTTCTACACAGCTGGTAATAAAGCTGGTAAACTGTTAGCAAACCAAATCAAACAAAGGCGTAACAAAAATAAAATTCTGCATATCCTACATCCCTCCATCCATACCGGAGACAAAGTGTATCACCCCAAAGATATAGCTAATGCGTTTGATGCGTATTATCGCACGCTATATAACTTAAAAGATGACCCCAACATAATACAACCCATGAATTCTGACATATCAGCCTTTCTAGAATCAATGAATCTTCCCAAACTTTCCTCTGAAGAACTGATATCCCTCAACGCTCCATTCTCCATACAAGAAATCTCCCAAGCTATTTCCACACTTCCCAACGGTAAAGCCCCGGGCCCGGACGGCTTCTCTGCCAAATATTACAAATTATTCAACAAAACCTTAACCCCCCATATCTGTGATATGTTCAGCGCTGCTGTGTCCTCTGGTCACTTCCCAAATGAAATGCTCTCTGCCAATATTGTAACCTTGCCCAAATCAGGGAAGGAGCTGGATACCCCCCCAAATTTCCACCCTATCTCTCTATTAAACACTGACCTCAAATTGTATGCCAGATTAATAGCTCAGAGATTAACCCCCATTATGCCCCACATCATACACCCCAGACAAACCCCAGATGCCACACAAAAAATAATAAATCTCCTACATTTTACTGAAAAACATAATATATCAACACTAGTCATTACCTTAGACGCCGAAAAAGCATTTGATAGGATTCACTGGGGTTATTTGAAACACACTCTCACCAAATTTGGATTTCAAGGCAACATATTATCGGCCATTCTAGTCTTACCCCAACGCTCGAGTTCTCTCAGATGGGGTCTTTTCTTTTATCATCAACAATGGAACAAGACAGGGATGCCCCCTATCTCCATTGATTTTCACACTAATGATGGAACCCCTGGCTCAAAAAATCCGATCCTCAAACTCCATTTCAGGAATCAAAATTAAAGGTCAAGAATTTAAAATCACACTATTTGCGAATGACATAATTCTCACTTTGACTGATCCGGCCCCTTCCCTGGTAAAGGTATGGTAAATCTTAAATACCTTTAATTCATGTTCTTTTTACAAGGTAAATGATTCCAACTCCAATGTCCTTGGCGTTCATATTGCTAAATCTACCAAATTGTGTCTACAATCTACAGTTCCTTTTCAATAGGTATCCTCCTCAATGCCTTATTTAGGCATATCCTTGGCATCTCCATCCTCAAACTTATATAGCTGCAACTACCTGCCATTTCTCTTCACTTGCAGGAAAGATCTTCAAGAACTAAGCAAACATTATCTCTCCTGGGCTGGTAGAGCAGCAACTTTTAAAAGGATAGCCCTTCCGAAACTCTTGTACCCATATAGAGCTCTACCAATACAGGTCCCCAAATCTTTTTTCCAAGCTATTAAAAGATTACTGAGCGCGTCTATATGGCAAGGTAAGAAACTTCGTTGTTCTTATGCCACTATTGTAAAACACAAAATTGCAGGAGGTATGAGCTTCCCAGACACAAGAGATTACTACATGGCTGTAATACTGGATCAAATCAGACATTGGTTTACGCCTCTGTTTCACAAACAATGGCAATTTATCGAGCAGTCATTTGTACCTGAAGGCACTTTAAGCTCTCTTCTGCTAGCTCAGAAACCTCACATAAAACCCAAAAAAACAGATCACCCAACGATAGCGGCCGCAGTTGAGGAATGGCACTTCCTATTCCAAAACACATCCCTAACAGAACACACCCAATCAGTATATCCCCCTGTGGAGGTATTCAACTTCTTACTCCCTGATCTGTCTCTGAAACACTGGTCAAACATAAAAAGCCTCCCACTTAAAGAACTAATACATAATGACCAACTCCTTTCATTCCTTTAAAACTAGATACCCAATACCATCGCAAGGTGCATACACATATAAACATATAGCCTCCTACCTGAGAAAAATCCTGCCCCATCAATCATAATTCCTACCAAGGCATTGTCCTTCTGGACTTCCAACTCCCCCAAAGCAAAAGGAATAACCCTAATGTACAATCTCTTACAAAACAAAGACAAGTTCACTAAGACATCAACTTACTAAAGATGGGAAAGGGATCAACAGGCCTCTTTCTCAGATTCCCAATGGCGCTCAGCCGTACATTACAACCTCAAAGCATCCACCTGTATTAATTATTGGGAACTATCGCAAAAAATCCACCATAGATGGTATCTTACTCCTGTACAAATGTAAAAATTTGCAAATCTTGACGACGACAGTTGTTGGAGAGGATGCTCCTCCAAGGGTTCGCTAATACACATTCTCTGGGTATGTCCACACATTCACACATTTTGGAGAAAAGCATTCTCTTTAATCTGATATCACTGGGATTATCACTAAATCTACTCCATCCCTAGCTATTCTCAGTATAGGACAAGAATCCTTCCCGTACTAATTCAGAACCATAACGATGCATATTCTATTTGCTGCTAGGTAACTCATAATGCGCAAATGGAGAACCTCTTTAATTCCAAATGTTTCTGATGTTAAACACCAAATAAACTTGATCAAAGATTATGAATACACTTCTGCCTTAAAACACAACACTCTTGCTAAATTTACCAATGCCTGGAAGTTTTGGTTGAAAGTGTGAGTAAGTAATGTACTTCCTTCCTTGGTTTCTCCTCTGAGTTCTACCTTACTTGGACTAACAGACTGTACCCCACTGTTTACTTCTAGATGTATACATGTACACATGTTATGTGTTCTACAACAATATGTCTCCTTCCTTGTATATGAAAAAATGTAATAAAAATGATTTTGGGAAAAAAAAAATCACCTTTCCTTTTCAATCTGCAGCTCTGTAATTTTCTGTAAAATGTAATGCAATATGGCAACTAGGAGGCATTATGTAAACAGATGATATATGGAACGTCCCCCAGTGATTGTGTGATTGGCTCACTGATATTCCCAAAAGTCTACACTACGATACAAATCCAATTTTGGGCATCCCTTGCAACAAAAATTAAATTTTTAGTGAGATATTCCCAAAGGGAAATCATGCCTAAAGGGATTCAGACCCTGACACTTTCCTCATTAGAGCCCTACAAATGCAGCAGCTGTTTGATAATGATAATATCACACCCATTCACATTCACTTTAAACATGGACACAGACAGACAAATAGATATTTCTGCAGAATAACAAAAGGTAGCAATCTGAAACAAAGTTTGTTAAAATCCCTGCAATGTACATAGATCACCCAGATGGGAATGTTTTCTCCCCAACAAAAGTGGAGTTATTGTAAGAGCAATTCAAGTGTATGTAAACTGTAACCATGGGGAGGGGGGGGGTGTGCTTTGCATGTTGATGGGGACAAGGGCCTCCTCTCCTCCACCAGCCAGGGTTGTGGGGGGCTGCGGGTCGGGGGCTTATCGGAATTTGGAAGCCCCCTCTAATAAAGGGGCCCCCAGATCCCATCCCCCCATGTAAATGAGTAGGGGTATATAGTACCCCTACTCATTCACCAAAAAAATGGTGTAGTGTAAAAAATTACAGTAGGCAGTTTTTGACAATTCTTTTATTTAAAAAAAAATAAAAGAAAAAAATAAAAGATATAAAAAAAAAAAAAAAATATCACCCCCCCATGTTTAGGGCACGTAGCCTGCTTTAATTCAGGAGGGGTGGGGGGGGGGGTGCTCGCTCGTCCCCTCCCTTTCCTGATCTGTCGGGCTGCATGCTTGGATTTTGGGAAAGACCTCACACCTTTTTTTTTTTTAAATTTTGGCATGGGGTTGACCTCAAAATCCATACCAGACCCGAAGGGCCTGGTATGGATTAAGGGGGGACCCCACGTAGTTTTTGTCCTGATTTTTTTTTTCATTGCCGGCAATTCTTTTTTTTACATATGGGGAACCATGCTGACAGCTGATGACTCATTGGTTGGTAAGGACGCGGTGGCAAAAAAGCAAACGCATGTAAAAACGCATTAAAAACGCAACACTTGCGTTTTTGGTGAGGGTCCATTGAAGCCTATTACATGCAAAATGCAATCTGCCGTCCCTGATCCTTTCCAACAACGCGCCTGGCTGAAAAACGCATAGATGTGAACTTGTACCATAGGAAACCATGTTAAATGGACTGTAGTGTGTTTCTGCAAACTGCAAAACGCACTAAAAAACACTATTGTGTGAACCTATAGTTAAACAGACCTTCACCCTTAAATAAATGTGATGTTGCCCAGCCTTCTCCCCCACTCCTTCTCTCACAACTGGATATCAACAGTATTTTTTTTTTCAGATTTTACATTTATTTGTGCTGCAAAGCAACACTTCCTTGATTATGCCTATGCAGGAAAAACATGTGTTTGCCCCACCCCCTGCATGTGCGCAGACCTAATGCAGGATTTTGGGTTCTTGCACACGTACAGGTTGACCCGATTACCTGCGCATACGTGGGCTTTTCCCCAATAACTTTGAAAGTTCTAAACGTTTCCGTCTTTGCGCAAGCATAATAAATGAAATGTTGTGCATGAGCGCAGATGAGTGGAAGGGCTCTGACAGGACCCAAAGGCTAGGCAGTGCCCTTTGGCACATCTGCATAAGCACTATAAAACGATGCTGGGGGGGGAGGGGGTGTGGAGTGAAAGGATAGAGGACTTCTTTAAGGGTTTCCAAAACTTAAGAGAACCATTAAACCCAAAATATAAGATGCATTACAAAAATGAACAGCTACTTTATGGGTGCTTGTTACTACAAATGGATATACCACAATGAATTTATTAAAAAAGATATATTTTTATTACAAAAAGAAATAGCATTAAAAAAATCACTTCCTTCATACAATTTTCTACATGTTTCGCCTTGGGGCTTCCTCAGGAAATGCGTGGACTTTGTTTCTAATAAATAGAGACAAAGATAATACGCAAAAAGCTCCGCAACAACACTTCATTATATAAACAGCACCGACAGATTGACAGATGATTCTATGAAGGGTTGTTGGGGAGGTTAAAAGTCAAAGCAAGCTATAATATATGAAAGATAGAAATGTTATTGTTTTGTGTTATCAACCATTTTGAGTAGAGAATAAACTGCTGAAATTGTCCTTCAAGGGGATTATCCAACAGGAAGCCAGCTAAGATCAATGCATAATATGCAAAAATCCCCCGTCACCCAGGATATATGGTGGTTGTAACAGTGGAAGGAGGCTTTCTGTCTAGGTTCATGGTTATATTTGTGTTTCTACCTGGAGAATTCAGAGTTTAGGATTGTTTTGATTTTAGGTGTCTTCTCAGGGAGCATAATATACAAGGCTATGGTAATTCTTATGTCGCGTACACACGAGCGGACTTTTCGACTGGACTGGTCCGACAGACTTTCCGATGGACTTTCGACGGACTTCCGACAGACTTTTGAACGAACGGACTTGCCTACACACGATCATACCAAATTCCAATGGATTCGTACGTGATGACGTACGACCGGTCTATAAAAAGGAAGTTGATAGCCAGTAGCCAATAGCTGCCCTAGTGTGGGTTTTCATCCGTCGGACTAGCATACAGACGAGCAGATTTTTCGTCCGGACTCAAGTCCGTCGGAAAGATTTGATGCATGTTTGAAATCTAAAGTCCGTTAGATTTTCGACTGGAAAAGTCCGCTGAGGGTCCGATGAAGCCCACACACGGTCGGATTGTCCGACGGATTCGGTCCGTCGGACCAGTCCGGTCGAAAAGTCAGCTCGTGTGTACGCGGCATTAGAGCCTCAGAATCATGATGTATCAACCTGTGTATTTCTTTTAACCTTGTAAGCCATGTACCTTAAAGCAGTATTAAACCCAAAAGCATACATTTATTATATTGCAGATTACCAATTCTTAGATGTCATGGCTGCATTCGTTTTCTTTTTAGTTTTTTTTTTCCAATTATTTTCACCTGGTGATCTGCTCCTGTGGTGGCTGCCATATTTAACCAACTCCTAAAGCTACCCAAAGACTCCCCAATGGAACTTGCTCCAGTGGCGGCTGCCATATTTAACCAACTCCTAAAGCTACCCAAAGACTCCCCAATGGAACTTGATCGCGTCCATAGGGCTCTGGAACTTCGTAACCCCAACCCAGCTTTTCTAAGGGACGTCATTTGCAGGATCCATTTCTTTAAAATCAAAGATGCCAATATGCAAGCTGCCTGCTCACAAGACTCTATCTTGTTTAGACACCGATCATGATCTTATCGGACCTATCTAAGCAAACCCTGGTGATGCGCAGAGCCCTCAGGCCTATTACAGAAGCTTTGTAAACCAAGCACATTAAATACCGCTGGGGTTTCCCGTTTCAATTATCAGCCTCCCACAATGGAAAATCTGCAACATTCCACACACTTGGTGACCTCGCCAATTTCCTTGAAACTTTTGAACTTCCTCAGATAGCCATCCCGGAGTGGCCCCTTAAAGCTGCAACACCAGGCCTTCCTTTGACAACTGGCTGAAAGCTTAACTTAAACAAAAAGCTGAATCACTCTACTGCATCTAAATCTCCTGTGGATTGATACTCCTATTTGACCTGGTCTTGCTTACTAGGACTTGTAGTCCACCACCTGTTGCCACTACCAGGCTACTTGGTGTTCTCGCCGCTTATTGTTGCCTTAGAACATTTTGCTGTTGTTTCTTATTAGATATATTCTGTTCTTTATAACTTCATGCCGGTTATTAGCATTCTCACATGACATCATTGGTGACCCCCGCAAGGTGCGTAGCCAAGAGGGGGAGCACTGGGCGTTGACTCGAAGGTCTCTGGAAGGGGATGATTGCTCCTGCGGGTGCCTCTAATGTAGACTGTTACAGTCTACCTTTTATATTGCTATAATGGAAATTTGTAAGTTCTGTATATAATTGTATTCTATTTTGTATGCATTGCACACTGCCCTCATTGTGCACAAAGCACTAATAATGTTTTCAGCACCAGTTTACATTCTTTCGAGTCCTGATTAGAATTAGCCTGCCTATGTAACGCCCCTTGTTATCATAAATGTACAATTGTAATATTAATGTGATACCTACGTAATCATGTGTATAAAAACCTTCAATTGCGTCATAATAAAGCAGAACAGTTATTTGGAAAGATGCTGAGCGTATCTTTTGTGTCTGTTCCCTACTGCAGTAGTTATTATTAATTTGGAACCACTAATCAATATGAGGATAGGAGTTGCCTATGATTAATTTAACAGAGTCAGCATGGCGAGCTTTGCCTTAGGAGGGGTTTCCAGGTGACCCTGAGTATCCGAAACGAGGAGCTTGAGACGATCTGGGAATTTCTGATAATCAGCCGGCTGAGGTAAGCCTTTTGCTTACATTTGAGTTATCAGACTTCCTTGATCGGTAAGGCATTTTCGGGACAAAGGGTACCTATTTTACTCCCCTTAATCGAACTGTATTGATTGGTGGTTATATGTTATGTAGTCACTGTCTATTGTCTTATAGATAAGAAAGGGAAGAGTAGTTCTGTTCACAGGTATATATAGTACATCTGCTAGATAAAGTAGTTTAGAGGCAAGAGGGTATAGGCACATGTAGAGAAGACTGGCCAGTCATTATGGGCATTGAATTAAGTAAAGGAATGAAGGGTAAGAGACCCTCAAAAATGCCCAGCGCAAGAGGAGCGCTATATATGAACCGAATGTGCGGTTCTGCCTATACTGAGCCCCTAGATTAATGGTTAAAGTGGACAGGGATCCACAATGGGTAACTGGGTTACCACCAAGGTCCACAGGGACTAAGAATCATGCAGAGTAAACAGCTAGAGAAACAGTTATCTATGTGAGCAGGATGGATCAAGGGTGACAATTAACACTTGACAGAAAGGGACATTTTTCATGTTAAGTTGTGGGATGAATTTGGGGTCAGGCACTACAACTATTAGAGTCAGAAACAGAGAAATGAGAGGTAAAACAGAATACTTTATATGTGGTCAGAGAGGGAAGATGGGATGAGCACTGTGGCTGCCCGTCTGATCATAGAAGCTACATATAAAGGATATCTGAACTGAATAAGGAAAGCAGAATTTAGGCAGGGAAATATTAAAGAGTTAAAAGAAAGTGAGAGAATGATATGCATGTGTTGTGTACAAATGGGAAAAATGTAAGCGATTTTAGAGAGATATTGGTGAATGTGTGTGCGAATGCTGGGACCTTTAGTTCTATCCCTTGTGTGTCATGTATGCAGATGTGACCCCCTCCTTTGTGCTCTCATGAAAGAAATGTGGCTGGGATGAGAGGTCAGTGATAAGCTGGAAGGACACCATGGCAATTCCAGTTTTTTAGACAAAACATTTATAACAAAATGTGCCGGGTTAACGAATCTAATGGTAAATAATGTGATCACAATTATTTTTTGAATCTGTTTTCCAGACATGGTAAAATGAAGGTTACATTTAACCGTGTATTACACAAATTGAATATCCTTTGCTGGTGGAAACAGTGCATTTAAAAAAGGGAAATTAAGTAAAATTAAGTAATTAAGTATTAAGTAATAATGAGTATTAATTTCTAATATGAGTTTAACAATTTTATTAATAATATAGATATATTGAAACTGGTTTAGACGACCTTTGGCTCGAAATGAAATCCAGGTTATTGGGGAAACTTGTAAAAATGGGATTAGTTTAGATTAAGATAACAATTTTGTAATTTTACATTTATACAATAAACCCTTATTGAGAGAAAAAAAAGATTAAAGAGGGAGTCCCGCGAAAAAAAAATAATTAAAAGTCAGCAGCTACAAATACTGCAGCTGCTGACTTTTAAAATAAGGACACTCACCTGCACCAGGGTCCAGCGATGTCGACACCCGAGACCGAATCGTCCCTCGGTCCTCGGGTGCTGCCGCCGCCATTCTCTGTAAGGGAATCAGTGCGGCTTCACTTCCCGTTCCCTACTGCGCATGTCGCGCTGCGCTTCCTAACTGGTCCCCGCTGTCTCTGGGACCCGTGTGTGTCCCAGCAGACAGCGCGGTGGGGATGGGAAGAGGCATAGACTCCCGTGGGAAAAAGTTGTCTTTTGAAACATGAAACTGGAGTTCTTACACAAACAGCATGATAGAAAACAAGCCATTGTAATATATTTATGCAAGCTGGACCCAGTATTGAAGGGTTCACCCTGATATATCAGAGCTGTAGCTTTTATGCAAAGGTGCTATTAGACAAAATTAGATATTGTTTTGGTCAAACATTTAATTTTGAATGGTCCGACATTCTGCGCAGCAAATATACAGCTAACTAAATGTTTGTCTAATGAAAGGTTTAAAATATGAGTTTGTTTATGTACAAATCTAACAATGAAAAACGCGTACATTTATTCAAAAGAAAGGAAAAACCACATGTGTTAAATTGATGGTGTAGGAATCAGCTGCTGTGAGCCCAGTGCGGGACACACTCCCTGAAGACCCAGATATTACATTTTTTGTAGATTTGAGGATGCAGTTTATCACCCAGAAGGATACTCTGTATTCAAAGTCATTGGATCCTCTTTTCCCCAGCTCAAGAAGCAGAGCTCCATGTTTTAGCAAAGCCTGTGAGCTATAAAAAGCCTAAGCCTAAGTTGCGGCGCTTCGGTTTTCAGCACTTACGATAGGTCCTCGTGGCCCACCGCTTATTCTTTTGTACACCCCAGACATGGCCTTTTCAGAGACCAGACAGACAACCCCTTGGTACCGATAAATTGGACAACAAATTTCTGTCTGAGGAAATATTGCAAGACTCTACATGCCTCGGGACAGGTCCATAGGCCCTTGACGACTTTTGAGGGTCTGTGCGCTCTCTCTCAGATACCTCGCCATACACTATCACTGATATATAAAGACATTCTCTCTCATACATACTGTGCACTCCCTACTTACACTAGATTATGGTCCAGGGATATGGGAGTTGAGATCACCTCGGAAAAATGGCAAACTTAATTTTTGTTCACACACAAAACCTCTATTTCCTGTTATGTGCAAGAGAAGAATTTCAAATTGCTCTCAAGGTTGTACAGAGATCCAGTCTTGATTAACCGTATTTTTCCGGAAGCTTCTGATGTTTGTTGGCGCTGTTGCAGGACAAAGGGAACTTATCTGCATCTATGGTGGGATTGTAGCAGAATCCAACCCTTGTGGAAGCAGATATTTAATATCTACAATGAAATCTATGATGAGTCTCTAATTCCTTCCCCTAAGATCGCCCTATTTATCCATTTTGTCAGGCCCTGCCAAAGCTCAAAAATCTGCTGCACATAAGCTTATTTCCAGCTTAGTTTTGGAAATCCAATACTTTACCACCTCTGAATTTATGGGTTGATTTAATCAATGATAACATGCTCATGGAGGAGAAGCAAGCTGGGGAATTAGACGCATAGGAAAAACATAACAAGTTGTGGTACCCCTGGTTTCACTACTCGACTTCAGATAAACCACAAGGCAGACTTTCCTTGTAACTGAATCAGGATACTTCCCTAATACCACCCCCTTCCCTCTCACCTATGCCTCTTATTGTTCACTAGGACCCCATCCCTTCAGAAGGAATATATTACCTTTTTGTCCGTGGTTAGCATCGTGCCCCCCCCCAATCATGTACTGTAACTCTTCTTTCCTTTCTCTCTTCTACTACTCCTTTATATATCTCCTTTCCTTTAATCTTCTATTCTTATTGATGAGAATATGTGCAATATATGTATGTTGTGGCTTATTGTAACCTCAGGCCTCTGAAGGGCCCTCCTTATTGTCTTTATTTTGTATGTTTTTGTGGAAGGTTACACTTCACTTTCATCCCTCCTTTCTTTTTCATTCTGTACCCACAACTATTTTCCTATATGCTGCAATTAATAATAAAAATATATTCAACCTAAAAATGCTGAATCTATAAGACTGGTCTTTATACACTATATCACCAAAAGTTTTGGGACCCTGCCTTTACATACACATGAACTTTAATGGCATCCCAATCTTAGTCCATAGGGTTCACCATAAAGACATGAATAAGCGAGTTTAGGGTGGCCAAATTCAAAGGCGGACGTGCCATTACTTATGAGAGAATATTGGACTTTCAGAAATAAAACCAGCATTCAGGATGGCATTCAGGGGCCAAGAGTCATCATTCTTAAACCTCTAAGATGGTAGATGTTGACACGCATTCATGCCAGTCACATTGGTGGAGAAGCATGAGATTTTGCTAGCCATTGGTCATCATGCAATGAATATGCACAGGCACAACAGAAAGAACCCAGGATGTTACGTGTGCTGCCCACCCGGCCTTTGGCAAATTGTAAGCATGTATTTACCGAATTATACTTGGCAAAATTTTCTACTGATTGTGGATCACTATTCTGACTTTTGGGAGATTGAGCACCTTCCTGACCTGTCTGCTGAAACTACAAACAAGAGTTTTAAAGTACAGTTTCTTAGCTACAGCGCTAAGCTGTGTATTTTACCTGGGGGGGGGGGGGTCCCCGCTGTCAGAATACGGTAGCACAGTGGGGGAGATTTCTGCATTCACATCGCTTGTGTGAATGCAGGAATCTATATCACCAAAATTATTGGGACCCTGCTTTTACACGCACATGAACTTTAATGGCATCCCAGTCTTAGTCCGTAGGGTTCACTATTGAGTTGGCCCACCCTTTGCAGCTATAGCAGCTTCAACTCCTCTGGGAAGGCTGTCCACAATGTTTAGGAGTGTGTCTATGGGAATGTTTGATCATTCTTCCAGAAGCGCATTTGTGAGTTCAGGCACTGATGTGGACGAAAAGGCCTGGCTTGCAGCTTGTCGAGATTTTGTCGACCATTTTCTGTTGGGTTCCATAAAAAAGAGAGCACAGCCACCATTTTGAGAGACATGTGTGTGGAATGAGTAAGGGAAAGGTATACTGCCTGTGAGGGAAATCTAGGCCTTACTCAGGGAGAGTGTTCCAGCCTACAGGGACAGAACAAGGTTCCTCAGGAGTCCTGCCTATTAACACTGCTGCATCTGTGGAACCTGCTTATGGACAGCAGCCTATGGCAAGTAATCAAAATGTGCCTTGTATACCACTGATGTGCCTGAAGAGGGGAGTAAAAACTACAGTGCCAGTTTACTGAGCTGCATTCTGTATCTTTGGTGAATGGACTGTAAATCTGTGCCTTATATGCTAACAAGAGAACTGTTTACTCCACTTTTGTAAATATCATTTTCCACTGTTGCTTATCTGGCAATTTAGACTACCACGCAGTGTGTTTCCATCTATAATACAGCCACGCTAATTCCCCCGCTTACATACTGAATATGCCACAGACATCTATCGTGAAATCCCTGCAGCGCTTCATAGGATTTGTTACCTATTTAGCAAAATTCCTACTGCGTCTCTCAGAGGTTTGTGAGCCGTTGAAAAGGTTTCTGGACAAGGTGGTGGTTTGGCATTGGCTTCCTAAGCATGATAATGCAGTGTAAGAAATCAAATGTTTGGTCACAGAGACTTCTTTCCTAAAGTACTATGATGTTACAAAACCTGTATCTATTCAAAGTGATGCAAGAAAAAGTTGACTCGGGTGTTGCTTAGTGCAAGCTGGCCAGCCTATCGCATTTGCTTCAAGGGCACTGACCCCTACTGAGCAAAACTATGCACAAATCGAAAAGGAATGTCTGAGTATTGTGTTTGCCTGCCAGCGCTTTCATCACTACCTTTATGGTCATGACGGAATCACGGCAAAAACTGACCATAAGCCTCTGATATCCATTTTCAAGAAAGCACTTTTGTGTGCACCCAAACGCCTACAGAGCATGTTGCTCATGTTACAAAACGATTGCCTAAATGTTGTCTATAAACCTGGACCTGAAATGTACATTAGTGACATTCTTAGCAGAGCTACAGCAGCAGGTGGCACACCTCAATGTGCACAACACAAAGTCTGCAATGTTCAACAGGACCTGGATGTCCTGTCACAGATCACTTATTCAGACGCCATCTAAACGTCACAGACCAGCGTGTTCTTCAGATAAAACAGCACACTTTCAGAGATGAAACTGGCATTCAGGATGGCATTCAGGGGCCAAGAGTCATCATTCTTAAATCTCTAAGATCGGAGATGTTGACACGCATTCATGCTAGTCACAATGGTGAGAAGCATGCTATAGGCAGGCACGAGACACCCTATATTGACCCAACATGCAAATTGAGATTAGAGACTTTGTTAACCATTGCTCAGCATGCAATGGATATGCACAGGCACAACAGAAAAAACCCAGGAAGTCACATGTACTGCCCACCCGGCCTTGGCAAATTTTAAGAATGGATTTACTGAATTATGCTGGGCAAAATTTTCTACTGATTATGGATCACTATTCTGACTTTTGGGAGATTAAGCACCTTCCTGACCTGTCTGCTGAAACTACAAACAGGTGTTGTAAAGTACAGTTTGCACGTTATGACCTGCCGGACAGAGTAATCTCAGATAATGTACTTCAATTTGCATGTGAGCAATTCAGATGTTTCTATACAGATTGGGGGTTTGAGCATCTTACCTCATGGCACCCACAAGCTAATGGCAAAGCTGAATCAGCTGTAAAGATAGTAAAGCATCTTTGCAAGAAGTCCCAATATGATAGTAATGACCCCTGGAAAGCCATTCTACATTGGAGGAACACCTCCACCGAAGGCATGGACAGTAGTCCCGCACAGCGCTTGATGTCAAGGAGACTGAAGACTTTATTACCTGTGACAAACAAATTACTTGAACCTTGTGTGGTTACAGGTGTACTGGAGAAACTGCGATGTAGGAAACAGATCTCCAAACTGACACATGATGTGTCTGCCAAAGACTTACCTGATCTAAGCATTGGAGAGTCAATCCGCATGAAGCCACTGTCTGGTGACAGGACTGGTCATTGGAGACTGGGCAACTGTGTTCAGAGGGTTGCTCCTCACTCATATCTTGTGGATGTGGAAGGCAGTCTATACCGCCGCAATCAAGTGGACCTGCGAGTGACAGAACAACTCACAGCACAAGCCTATGAGCATCATGCACATGATCCTCCCGAGGCGCTCGATGCCCCTAGTCTTACTGGACCACGTAAGCAACATGAAGGATACCATGAGGATGACATAACAAAGCCACATATACGAGTAGGTTCTTTTGTGCCAAACACACCAGCCAGGAAAGAGAGGCTCTTCCACACCTTCTGAAGCTGCACAGCATTCCCCAGACAAAATCACTGTGGCCTTGCACAGCGGGCAAGTTTCAAGACCACCAAATAGACTCAATCTGTGGTGCATCTACCAGTAACACAGTATGTTATTTCTAATGCTGCGTACACACGAGTGGACTTTTCGACCGGACTGGTCCGACAGTCTATCCGACGGACTGTGGGCAGACTTCCCGAACAAACGGACTTGCCTACACATGATCATACCAAAGTCCGACGGATTTGTACGTGATGACGTACGACTGGACTAAAATAAGGAAGTTCATAGCCAGTAGCCAATAGCTGCCCTAGCATCAGTTTATGTCCGTCGGACTAGCATACAGACGAGTGGACTTTTCGACCGGACTCGAGTCCGTCGGAAAGATTTGAAACATGTTCCAAATCTAAAGTCTGTCAGATTTTCGCCCGAAAAAGTCCGCTGTAGGTCCGATGAAGCCCACACACAGTGAATTGTCCGCCAGACTCGGTCCGTCGGACCAGTCCGGTCGAAAAATCCGCTCGTGTGTACGCGGCATAAGACTGTTCACAATCTGTCTTTAGGTTGTTTACACATTTTTGGACTGAATATAAAAAAGGGGAGATGTTATGGAGTTATACAAATACAGTGACTCTATTTGTTTATAGTAATATTGCATTGCTTGTACTTCCTGTTTCCTGTTTGTGTATTTTCTGTTCCTGTTATATAGCTCAACATGACTCTTCAGTCAAACAGCTTGCAGTGTCTTCATTTCTATGCTTGAAACACTCACCTACTTTCCAACGGTCCAACACCTGCAAGGTCCCACCCTGGCATCTTCTCCCCGGGTGCTGGTCTTTGGCCATCTTGATTGACCAGTAGGGGATGATGTCACTCCTGTGCAGTGCATACGTGGTGGTAATTTATCCCCCCACACTAGCACTGTGCTAGAAATGTAAACAGAGTTGCACATGCACAGCTCAGTGTACATTTTGAAGAGTATTGCAAACACGTACGTAAGCCTATTTTATTGCAGAGGGATATTTCATGCCTCTGCCTTAATAAAGATCCTGCATGATGGCATTTTTTTTTTTTTTTTATCAGCCATGTACAGCTGAGTGCATTTCCGGGGGATCAATAGCTATTTTCCTGTACTTACTTTTTGCACTTTTAAACTTTATTCCCATAGTCATAATAATGTTGTTGAGGCATTAAACACTCTGAACCTCAGCGATAGTGGACAGTGAGCCAATGGTATGATAGCTATTTCATCCACAACTTGATAAGTGCCACTATAAATAGGTTCATAGGAGAGGCAGAACAGTGAGTAGTGAGCACAGACGCAGTAGGTGAAGCCCTGTGTGACTCAGCATTTGCTAAGAATAGCACGTGATGTGTGTCAGGTATTTCACCCACACAGTGTGTAGACTATTCACATGACACGGCCTCCTGGGAGAGGCAAAACATGACAGGGAACAAGCAATAAATCTAGCTAAAGAAAAGGCTATCCGCCATAGAAGGTGTACTATATAAACAGTTCTTTATACTTTAGTTGTGACTATGAACAGCATAGGCCAGGTCTTGCCTGTCCTGGAGACAGAAGGGAGCACAAGGCTAGGCTAGAGTAGAAAATGCAATGAGGCAAAAAAAAAGTTTAAAAAGTTTATTTCAACGCCAAATATGTTATAGTCAAGCAACCAAATGATAAATCCCAATACGAAGGTCATCGATTCAGTTTTTAGGGATACGCGTCATGATTTTGACCTCCAATTTTGCCATGCAGGCTGCTTAGAATAAATTTGCTTGAAAAAGTAACAAAAAAAAATCACTTTGTCTTCAAAAAATGAATAATTCAAGGTCTGCTTTTTTTCATTTCGATATAGTTTTATGATCCCAGTGGTTGAGCAGCCAGTTAGCCAGTATACCAAAATATACAACTGGAAGTTAAAGTGAATGACAGGTGTAGCACCCCTCTGACACCCCAAAGGTAGGATAGCACCTCCAAAGGCAGGGGCAGGCTAGCATTTCACCCCAGGGCTGAGTCTACTGCTGAAATGGGGGGACCTGAGGAAGTATATTGGGTGCCAGTCA
Source organism: Lithobates clamitans (assembly GCA_037952925.1). Taxonomy (NCBI): domain Eukaryota; kingdom Metazoa; phylum Chordata; class Amphibia; order Anura; family Ranidae; genus Lithobates; species Lithobates clamitans. Next base: position 6,129,689 of record JBBGZY010000053.1, on the reverse strand, counting down.
CTTTCTTTTTAAAATGTTATGGCTTTATGGCTTACAGTTAAGGAGGTGAGGGTTAGGGGTCCCAGATACCATAACAGATTGATTGCAGACTCTCCAGATCAATGGAAATTCAAAGTGTCAGAACGTTTGAGCCAACCCAGAAACACTGAAGCACGTCCTGGCTCTACTTCTTGGCACAGCTTCCTGCAGACTAGGCAGGACAGCTTCAGGACCACTACAGCACACCTTAGGCCCCAAACAGGGTATTGGGCAAACAGTAGAGCTACATGCAGCAGCACCTCCTCAGGCCTTAGCCTGAGACAAGAGAGGGAGCACATTGCCTGTCTCAAATATTAATATCTTCCCCCAGCATGCACCATTGGCATAAACCTCCTACTGGATTGGCTGAAGAAAATATAAATATTCATAACTTAGTTTTGTTTGTTAAATCTCATACTATGACCAGTGATACCAGTGATAGCTACAGATGGCAGTGCTAAATTCCAAACTAACTTAAGCTTAGGGAAAAACCAGGTGAAAAACTATACAATCAGTCTGAACTACAGCTCAGCTAAAACTAAACTAAATTGACATAGTAGCCCCTGTTTAGGACAGGTCAAACATATTTTCCACTTTTGGATAGCGTGGGGAAAAACTAAACGCTTTTGGTTTTTGCTGCTATCTGGGGCTTGGTTGGAGATGTTTACCCTCACTTCCTGTACTGTTGACAACAGTTTTGCCAGAAATCTGCAACAGGGACACCACAAGTTTACCAAGGACTCAGTTCTGAACGCTGGGAGTGATTTTCGGGAAGGTGGTGACCAGTGTGATCCCTCACCTGTGGAGACAGCTGGTGGATCCCAATAGACCTACAGACGGAACTTCAGGAGAGCCTAGGAGGAAGCCTATCTACGACCACACACTTATGCCTATTACCCCTGTAGGGGTGACAACATTTGGTGAGTGGGGACACTACAGGGGGAGCACCTTAAGTCACCTTATCTACTGAGCACCGAAGTCACCCGAAAGGATCATAACCGGTCATTTTGGAATTACACTCCTGCGATATACATCTTATTCCCTGGGACTTTATATTTTTACTTATTTTTATCTTCATTTTTATATATTTTTTAAATTATTTTTATTGTTATATTTCATCATTTTTGTTTTTTCACGCACAATGTTTTATATATTTTTTATATACCCCTGCTCCGGGACTTCTTGACAAAGTATTGAATTCTTGCCCACTATATGTATATAAAATTTTTTGGTATGTTATCTTAGGGGTCTCACCTATATTAGTACCTTCTATTTATATGTATGATGTTAGTTCACATTTTTGGTTTACTAGATATGGATATATGCTACACATTTTTCTTTGTTTGATGTAATAGACATATGTGCTTTTATGGGCACATAGGTACCCCCCTTTTTTCCTCTCACTCAGCACAGTTTTTGTCACATTACACTTTCATATCCACTACTGATGGTTATATTTATACACATTTAGTCGTAACAAGCATAGGTTTTCTCCTCCTGGTGGGAGGGCACCCACCTTAATTTTGTCTACAAAAGGGGTAGCACCACGTACCCCATTTTTTCTTTTTCTTTTACTTTCTGTAGGTTCCCTTGGGAACCTAATAGGGGGGCTGCAACCCTTAATTATCCTGTGCGCAGGGTATACCGTATATACAATAGGTTTTAGGTCTGGAGACATGCTTAGCCAGTCCATCACCTTTACCCTCAGCTTCTTTAGCAAGGCAGTGGTCGTCTTGGAGGTGTGTTTGGGGTCGTTATCATGTTATAATACTGCCCTGTAGCCCAGTCTCTGAAGGGAGGGGATCATGCTCTGCTTCAGTATGTCACAGTACATGTTGGCATTCATGGTTCCCTCAATGAACTGTAGCTCCACAGTGCCGGCAGACACACTTGTCTTTGTGCTCCTCACCTGGTTGCCGGCAAACACGCTTCACACCATCTGAACCAAATAAGTTTATCTTGGTCTCATCAGACCACAGGACATTGTTCCAGTAAGCCATGTCCTTAGTCTGCTTGTCTTCAGCAAACTGCGGGCTTTCTTGTGCACCATCTTTAGAAGATGCTTCCTTCTGGGACAACAGCAATGCAGACCAATTTGATGCAGTGTGCGGCGTATGGTCTGAGCACTGACAGGCTGACCCCCCACCCCTTCAACCTTTGCATCAATGCCGGCAGCACTCAAACATCTATTTCCCAAAGACAACCTCTGGATATGACGCTGAGCACGTGCACTCAACTTCTTTGGTCGGCCTGTTCTAAGTGGAACCTGTCCTGTTAAACCGCTGTATGGTCTTGGCCACTGTGCTGCAGCTCAGTTTTAGGGTCTTGGCACCCTTCTTATAGCCTAGGTCATCTTTATGTAGAGCAACAATTCTTTTTTTTTAGATCCTCAGAGAGTTCCTCGCCATGAGGTGCCATGTTGAACTTCCAGTGACCAGTATGAGAGAGTGAGAGTGATAACACCAAATTTAACACACCTGCTCCCCATTCACACCTGAGACCTTGTAACACTAATAAGTCACATGACACCGGGGAGGGAAAACGGCTAATTGGGCCCAATTTGGACATTTTCACTTAGGGGTGTACTCACTTTTGTTGCCGGTGGTTTAGACATTAATGGCTGTGTGTTGAGTTATTTTGAGGGGACAGAAAATTGACACTGTTATACAAGCTGTACACTCACTACTTTACATTGTAGCAAAGTGTCATTTCTTCAGTGTTGTCACATGAAAAGATATAATAAAATATTTACAAAAATGTGAGGGGTGTACTCTCTCTTTTGAGATACTGTGTATAGATCAGACCAAAGTGAGGGACAAATGAGGAGGAAAGTGGGACTTTGTTCTAAATCAGGGACAGTTGGGAGCTATGGAAATCTTCTTCAGAAAAACTTCAACTTGTTTAGTGGAATATGGTTACAGTGTTACTGCTATGCTGCTAAAACCCATTAAAGGTCCATTTCATCTAGAGCTAAGAAATCTGTTTTGGGTGGAGCTGGCCTTTAAACAATGTAAAAAGGTGTATGAAAGGTAAATTTTGCTTGAAAGTTACTTTCATATATAAAGCTTAGAGCACCTGCCGTATGAGTCATTTCACCTTTTCAATACACATTGAAAGCGATCTCACTGTCAGGCTTACTTACAAATACAGAACCAGAAAGCAAATCTCGGCTGTACTAAGTATGTAAATAAAATATCCCAACATCCGTGGGATGATTTGCAACTAAAGTAAAAAGCCTGGCCTATCTTGGCAAACAGTGCTTTGTGCTGAGAACAGATAATAATTCACCATTATTGCCGGCTTTTGGAATACAAAGAAAATTCATCTTAAAAGGGTATTATAGCCTTCTTCTCCAAACATAAAATATGGAATTTAGATTCATGACTTATTGACTTTATAATAGAGCATACATTTTACAAGGCTTCCCTCATCCATATTTAATCTACTTTGTATAGGTGAAATACGAAACATGATTTTGTAGGTTATTTAAAGAGATACTGAAACACGACTTAATGGAAATATTTAACTATGAATGGACCTTCATAATAATATAAATTCATATAAATATTATATATTATAATATTCAAACGCATAATATACATTTAGATTATGTAAATATATATATATATATATATATATATATATATATATATATATATATATATAGATATATATAGATATATATATATAGATATATCTGTATATATAAATATATATATCTCTAGATATATATAGATAGATATCTATATCTATCCATATACATATATATATATATATATATATATATATATATATATATATATATCTATATCTATATCTATATATATATACACACACACACACGTACATTGTATATATTCTTTATATAATATATTTTACTGTACAATATAAAAATTCATTCATATGAATGCTTAGACTGTTAATGGACAAGGGGTGATCCTGACATTTTTCCCATCCTTCCTCTCCAAGGCATTTTGTGAATGAACACAGGGAGAGGAAAGGAAAGGTGAACGTCAGGATCACTATATGAGAGCCAGAACTCTCAATCTTAACCCCTTCAGCCCCGGAAAGATTTACCCCCTCCCTGACCAGAGCATTTTTTTTTGCGATTCAGCACTGCGTCGCTTTACTTGTCAATTGCGCGGTCGTGCGAGGTTGTATCCAAACAAAATTGATGCCCTTTTTTTCCCCACAAATAGAGCTTTCTTTTGGTGGTATTTGATCACCTCTGCGGTTTTTATTTTTTTATTTATAAACAAAAAAGTGCGACAATTTTGAAAAAAAAGCAATATCTTTTACTTTTTTCTATAATAAATATCCCCAAAAAGTATATAAAAAAACCTAATTTCTTTCTCAGTGTAGGTCGGTACGTATTCCTCTACATATATTTGGTAAAAAAAAATCGCAATAAGCGTTTATTGATTGGTTTGCGCAAAAGTTATAGCATCTACAAAATAGGGGATAGTTTTATGGCATTTTTATTGATAATTTTTTTTTTACTAGTAATGGCAGCGATCAGCGATTTTTATCGTGACTGCGACACTATGGCGGACACATCGAACAATTTTGACACATTTTTGGGACCGTTGCCATTAATACAGCGATCAATGCTAAAAAATTGGCATTAATACAGCGATCAATGCTAAAAATTGGACTGATTACTGTAAAAACGTCACTGGCAGTGAAGGGGTTAATCACTAGGTGGCACTGTAGGGGTTAAGTGTGTCCTAGGGAGTGATCCTAACTGTGGGGGGGAGGGGCTATGTGTGACACGTCACTGATCGCCGCTCCAGATTACAGGGAGCTGTGATCAGTGACAGTGTCATTATGCAGAACAGGGAGATGCTTGTTTACATGAGCATCTCCCCGTTCTTCCTCACTGTGAGACGATCGCGGGTATCCCCGCGTACATCGAGTCCACGGGACCCGCAATCACTGAGATCCTTGTGGGCGGGTGCGCGCACTCGCAAGCCGCCTCTTAAAGGGCCACGTACAGGTACGTTAATCTGCCTGTACGTGCCCTTCTGCCGCAGTATATCTGCATGAGGCAGTCGGGAAGCGGTTAATGGCACACCAAACACAGAAGCAAACACACATTTTGCCATGTGAAAAAACAAGGGTCAAATGCTACAAAACACACAACAAAAAACACACAACCCACATAATGCCAAAATCTCCCATTAACCACATGTAACCAACAGGCTGCCCTATGCGTGTCACGGGAAAAATGAGCCACAAAATGTGCGCTCCCACTATGCTAGATGTGAATGGGGCCTGAAAGTGAAATTGAACAATGAGGCTCCATTCACATCTGTGCGTTTCCTTGCATTTCAGAAATGCGCTGCATCGCAGTAAAAAAGCGCACCAAGCTCCACTCTAAAGAAATGTCCGGAAGCTTCTTTGGGGCGATTGCTGTGTGTAGGGAAGCCCATTCAGGTGGATGGGATGCCCTATGTGTTATGAGTGAAAAATGATTTAATGGAAAGCGTTGATATTTTTGCAAAAAAGGTACATGAATGCTATATTGGTGCATAGGGGGAGCTGGAATTTAGAAAAAAAAAGTGGACAAAGGTGAATTTACCCTTTAAAGTGTTTGTTACCCCAACACTTCACATTCCTGATATGTGCCTGCTGTACCATATATTTGTATGAGAAAATCTCCTGTTCTCTTTGTATTGTTTCCTTTATGTGAAATTCCTGGTGCTCCTGACAGTCCCCCTGCTTTCCAATAAAAAAAAAAAAAACTGACCACACTAAGCAGGAGAACACACTGTGTTCAGTTCTCTAGCTGTGCTGGGAACTCAGTGTGCTCTCCTCCAATGATCAGACTTGTCCTGACATGTCTCCGCTGCACAGCCATTCACTGGGAAGCTTAGTGCAATGCTGTTTCTCCTCCCACCAGCCCTTATGCAGCTGCGAACAGAGCGAAGGCGATCACTTATAAAAAGGGAAAAGGTATGTATAATGTATTTTTATATCTACACAACAATGTTTTGCCTTTCATTTCTATTTTAAACTAAATGGGTTGTTTTACAAGATGATCGTTTACATCACTTTAAAGAGGTTGTAAACTAAAAAAAAAAAACAAAAAAAAAACCCCGTAAGACAAAGGCATATTAATAAAATACTTACCTTAGAACGAAGCCTTTTAGCGGCGCCTGCATACCGTTGAGGCGGCTGACATCTTTCCCGGGGGTTTACTTGTGGGTTCGCAGGCTCCAGCGCTGTGAGTGGCTGGAGCAGTGATGATGTCACTCCCACGCATGCGTGCCGGAGCTGCCGTTCACTGCACAGGGCTCTGAAGGAACGGCACCCGTGGTTGTTCCTTCAGAGCGCATGCGCTAGTGATGTCACTGGCTGCATGTAATGCAAATATCTCCTAAATGGTGCACGTTTAGGAGATATTTACACCACCTAGAGGTAACTCTTATTATAGGCTTACCTCTAGGTAAATGTCAGCAGTTTAGTTCCTTTTTAAAGTGGATGTAAACTCGAACTTTTTTTTTTTATGTCATAATGTAGAGCAGGGATATGCAATTGGCTGACCTCCAGCTGTTGCAAAACTAAAAGTCCCATCATGCCTCTGCTACTGGGTGTCATGCCTGTGGCTGTCAGAGTTTTGCTATGCCTCATGGGACTTGTAGTTCTGCAACAGCTGGAGGTCCGCTAATTGCATAACCCTGATGTAGAGTATAAGATTTCCTATCATTTGAGCCCAGTCTTGCCACAAAGAGTTAATCCATCTCTTCCCTCCCCCACTCCTTTCTTCAGCAGCTCTGCAAGGATTGGCTGTTTCACACCTCACCATGATTTGGCATGCTGAAGTCATGTGGTTACTTTCCTGTCTTTTCACTGGATGTTAGAGATCATAGCAGAAGTTCAGTGTAAGAAATACACAGGAGAAAATGCATATTGACAAGGGGAGTGTAGAGGTGGGCGGGGAGTGTAGAGGTGGGCGGGGAGTGTAGAGGTGGGCGGGGAGTGTAAAGGTGGGCGGGGAGTGTAGAGGTGGGTGGGGAGTCTACTGACATCATGACTCCACCCACCGAGCTCCAGACAACAGACCCACCTACAGAATCTGCAGTTTTTCGGGTCTAATAACAGACAGAGGGGAGACATTTGACAGGTAAAGATACATGCAGGAGGCATGTATATCCTTATAGATAACCCCTATGGCAGTAGTTTAGAAAGGATGACATTGGGTTTACATCCACTTTAAGCCTGGTACACACAGGAAGTCTTTGTTCATTCAACCCAGCGGGCTGAACAAAAAAAACGAAAGAGGTTGCCATATTACCTATGCAATGTTAGTAAAGCGATCTCCCCCCCGCTGTACTATTGTGTTCTGACAGGGGGACACCCCCCTCCACCATTTACTGCCAGCGCCGATCGACTGCTGGTTTTCAAGCAGCTGTACACATAGAATGAAAGTCGGTGGGTTTCTACCATAACAGCTGATTTTCGGCCAATATTTGGCCCGGAGCATAATGGCCCGTACACACGATCCGAAAATCGGACAACACATCGTATGAATTTTTTTGCTTAATAGTCGCAAGTAGAAGTTGAATAGGTTACTAAAGTCACAAAAATTCTTGTATGACAAAAAAAAAAAAAATCGGAAGTGATGTCGTGTTATAGTGTATTTGTATTGTATTCTTCGGACAACAACTGTACTCACTAAACGAAAATTGTACGATCTGGTATCAAACAAGGAAAATTTTCATGCTTGTCCGATCGAATAATATCGGATGAATTGTCGTGATCGGCTCTTGAAAGCTACTAACGTGAAAAGCGGCATTTTTCGTCCGATTTTCAGATGGCATGTATGAAGCATAAGCTTGAGAAGAACAGCGCTGTACATACAGAACATTCAATATTAATGAAGTTTTGAATTGTACACTAAACAGCAGTGGATATTCATCCTAAGAGGTCACATATTTGACTTTGTAGTTTAAAAAAAAAAATCCTGGAATTCCACTTTATGTAAAAAAAATATAGTTTAGCATGAAGGGAGAGGAATAATAAGAGAGATTTATTATCTTTTGGGTATTGATAACTGCATGCGAAAAAAAAAAAACTCATCTACTTTATATATATATTGTCTAATTTTACTGTCTGTCTCTGAAAGCCGTACAGGAAAAGGGCTCAGATTAGTGCAGGCTAAGAAATGTGCAGTCCTAAGAAGAACCTGGTAGTATTGCAGCTAGCTGCCCGTAATTCTTCATATCTGCAGCTTCTAATAAAATAATACTCATGGATCCTGCCATGAAGGTCCTTGTTTTTCTACTTTCTGTTATAGCGTCACCAATGATCTGTCCCTTTCTCCCAGTTGTGCTCTTGTGCTGACAACCTGTTACACAAGCTATAAATCAGGCTAGAGGTTGCTGTTTCAACACACCTTACACAGATATGGAGCGCCATTATACAGCCACCACTGGAGCCCATGCATGTAGACAGGAAATGGCTGCAAAGAGGACAGATGAGATATGCAACTATGGGTGTAAAAAAGGTGAAAACAAGTACTTAACCGCTTCAGCCCCGGAAGATTTTACCCCCTTCCTGACCAGAGCACTTTTTTGCAATTCGGCACTGCGTCGCTTTAACTGACAATTGTGCGGTCGTGCAACGTTGCACCCAAACAAAATTGACGCCCTTTTTCCCCCACAAATAGAGCTTTCTTTTGGTGGTATTTGATCACTTCTGCATTTTTTATTTTTTGCGCTATAAACAAAAAAAAGAGCGATTTTGAAATTTTGGAAAAAAAAACGCATTTTTTACTTTTTACTATAATAAATATCCCCCAAAAATATATATAAAAAAACTATTTTTTCCTCAGTTTAGACCAATATGTATTCTTTTACATTTTTTTGGTAAAAAAAAATTCGCAATAAGCGTATATTGATTGGTTTGCGCAAAAGTTATAGCGTCTACAAAATAGGGGATAGTTTTATGGCATTTTTATTTATTTATTTATTTATTTTACTAGTAATGGCAGCGATTTGCGATTTTTATTGGACTGCGACATTATGGCGGACACATTTTTGGGACCTTTGGCATTTATACAGCGATCAGTGCTATAAAAATGCACTGAATACTGTAAAAATGTCACTGGCAGGGAAGGGGTTAACACTAGGGGGCGAGCAAGCGGTTAATTGTGTTCCCTAGTGTGTGTTCTAACTAAAGGGGGGAGGGGACTGTGTAGGGAAGATGACAGATCGCTGTTCATACTTTCTATGAACAGACAATCAGTCTCTTCTCCCCTCAGAGACCCGGAAACTGTGCGTTTACACACACAGATCCCGGTTCTCGGTTGTCGGTGTGTCAGCAGCGATCATGGGAGCCCGGCGGTGATCGTGACTGCCGGGCACTCGGATCAGCTCCAAAAGAGAGCAGCGGGCACGCACGTGCGCGCCCCTAGTGGCCACAGGGCGAAGCAACGTAACATAGCGTTTTTTTCCCACAGCCGTGCCATTCTGCCCTAATCCCAATAAGTGTATATTGATTGGTTTGCACAAAAGTTATCGAGTCTACAAACTATGGGATATATTTATGAAATTTTTATTTATCTGTTTTTACTAGTAATGACGGCGAGCAGCGACTGATATTGAAGCAGACGGGACACTGACACCTTTGACACTTTTTGGGGACCAGTGACACTAATACAGTGATCAGTGCTAAAAAATATGCACTCTCACTGTACTAATGACACTGGCTGGGAAGGGGTGAATATCAGGGGCAATCAAAGGGTTAAATGTGTTCCTAGCCTGTGCTTTACTAAACTATGGGAGGTGCTTGTACTGGGGGAAGACAGAGATCCATGTTCCTGATTTTCAGGATCAATGTCTTCCCCGCTGACAGAATGGCAATCCGCCGCTTTTCCATCGTATATATACAGTACACGGTTGGTAAGCAGTTAAAGCTTGTAGGAGGAGTTTTCATTCTTCCCTGATTGTCCTATGAGGCTGCAGAACCCTTACCCTCTGTTTGGACAGTGCTGATTGGCCCTGTGCTGATCACATGCACTCTCTCAAGAAAAGAACAACTCTTTAGCAATACACACCAGACTGAGCATGTTCAGAGTGCCCCCAAAGCTTTGTTCTATCAGGAGATGGTTCGGGGACAGTGGAAGAAGGGGAGGATCAGAGAAGAAAGGATCAAACAGCCTTTTTACACAATGCAGAGGATTAAGCCCTTAGGTTCCACAGTGATTATAACAAGCATTCTTTACTGCATCTACAGACTGGTTTTACTATTGTGGACTTAGTAACGCTTTAATAAAAAAGGCAACTGTTTATCATACACAGCTTCAAAACTGCAAAAAGCATTATTTTATATAGAAAAAAGGGATACAAGAAGAGACTGATGTTGTAGAAAACGGACTATGACAAAGACACTTTGGGAAAGGACTCCTACCCAACCCCAAGTTGTATTCCTTTTTAAGTAAAGGAACATTTTTGTAATTATGTTGTATTGGCTTCCTCTATAAAAAGGACTAGGGGCACCACTCAGGTGTTATGCCAATGGGCTGCCTGGTGCGCTAAAATACACCAAAAAAAGTATATATATTATATTGTGTAATGAAATGCACTACAGTACCATGAGTTGTGAAATGCTGAATGCATGTATGTTGACAAGGTGCATTGGGGTCCCATTCAGAACAAATGGCACTGCGTTACTCCAATGCACATAACGTACATTACCGTGTATTCCGTGTAATGCATGCAATGGTGTAAACAGACCCTTCGAATTTTCTTACAAGTACTGAGTTCTTAAAAAAACAAATTGTCTAGGCCAACTGGTGGTCTACTTCACAGAAACAAGGCAATGTTTTACACTTATTCTCTGTACACCGATCTTCTCTCTTCACAAAGGTCTCACACTCCCTATGGGAGCACATCCAGTTCCACTTTGCCTCTTACTCCTGGGTAGCACACCCAAAATTGTTAAACCAAAGCCATACATGGACCAAAATATGACCGGTTCAGCAGGGACCGGCCAAACTTTGACCAATGTATGGAGGCTGATCCATCGATCGACTTGGGTACAACTAGCCTGTTAGATTTTGCCAGTGGCCACAGCCACTAGCAGTACCATTGCATTCGGCCAGCCAGAATGGCCCTCCGTGCCCCCCTCCACTGGCAGAATACAATACAAAAGTTATCCCCGCACTAGTTTAGGTCTCACCAGGTGTAAAGCTGATCTTGCTCTCCAGAGATGAGAGGTTCCAGGTGCTGGCTCATGCTAGTAGAGACTATATGCAAACGAGAAGATCTGGACAGCCGCACTCCAGGAAGTAATAATCCAAGTTTCTTTATTTTAAAATCAGGAACACATCAGATACAGGACATCATAGGCAGAGTGTACAGATCATAGGCTAACGCGTTTCACACTTGTCCAAGTGCTTACTCATAGCTTTGATGTCCTGTATCTGATGTGTTCCTGATTTTAAAATAAAGAAACTTGGATTATTACTTCCTGGAGTGCGGCTGTCCAGATCTTCTCGTTTGCATATGGCAGAATACAATAGCGCTACGGAGGGATTCAGTGTTGATGGGGAAGTCAAGAGATTTTCTTCACACCCATGGAAGAAGGAAAGAAAATCAAGTAATCTAAGTCCTGCCTAATTATAACATGCCATAACTCTCCCCGTTTGCTGGCAGGCCTTAGAGAACTGCTAAATTGAACATTCACCAAATTATTTTGGAGTGAACATTGCATAGTGTCTCCATGGTCAAGTTTGTACTTTCTTTCCTTTCAACACACAACTTCCTTTCAATTCTGCATCTATGAAACATGCACATTAGGCCCCCTGTCAGGTTTTTATTGATGTCTGTGCCCCCCCATTGGGGAGATTACCCTCTCTATTTATCCTGTTTACTGTTATCATTGAATGCGAAGGAAAATCACAAATTTTGGGTTGTCTCCAGAAAAATAATAGAGGGAAAATCTTCCAATGGGGACAGTTGGGGGTCCCCTAGGGATTCTTTTACTTTGTAGGGATTTCCTCTCACTTCCTGTTTTGGTTATGGGACAGAAGTGAAGGGAAATCTCCCCAATAACCAAGTTGTCTTTTGTATTGGTTTAAGAAAGGTATTTAAATATGTGTGTGATATTTTATACTATTTTGATTCAATATTTGACATATATTAGGATATTTTGTTTTTATTTGATTTTAGCTTAGTTGTTTTTTATACACCATGTGTGTCCTGTGAAAGCAGCTTTGCTTTGACTGGTATTCTAATCACCTTTTTTCTTTTGTATTAATACATATGCCGCAGGGACTTAGTGCGTTGGCATATTTTTACAGTTTAAACCATTTTACTTCTTTATTAGCAATAAAAACCGACACGGGTTCTAATCCTTCTCCACTGTATCCATTCCACTGGATATTACGTCATGAGATGAAATATCACATGGTTTCATCAGTAAAATACCTCACCTTTTAACCTCTCTGGCTCGGGGTGGAATTTCAGAACCAAAAGCGGTAACCCCGAGCCAGACTCAGGATCGCATTGCTGGATCTAGGAAGAGGTTACTTACCTTGTCCCCTGGATCCTGTGATGTCTCCCCGCAGTGTAAGCGGCTCTCCTCCGCTCGATTCATCGTGGAGCCGAGCTCCGTTCCCTGCGAGCGTTGCGACGCACGGGGACAGAGAACGGCGCCGAATTCAAAAAGTGATACACACTATACATACAGTATACTGTAATCTTGCAATCTTAACAGACATTACTGTATGAAATTATTACACATCCCTTTGTCCCTAGTGGTTTCTCCAGTGCCCTGCATGCAGTTTTATATTATAAATATAATAATAATAATATTATAATATAATATAAATATTATATTATAAAAACCGTTCTTTCTGCCTGGAAACGGGCGATTGTCCATAGCAACCAAAACCGTCCCTTTACATCAAAAGTGGTTTTAGACCAGCTAGAAAACAGCGATAATAAATTAGAATCACTCGCAGAATTGAGCGATAGTGATTTGTGGGGAGATCCGTCATCATACACTGAAAAGTAATGACAGCGACAATTCTGCAACTGAGCAAATTTCAGCGTTTTTGATTTGATTACATTATTGAATAATTTTTATTATTATTATATTATTATTTGGTATAATTATTTATAGTTATTTATTATATTATAATTTATGATTTCGTGTTTCAAACTTTATCATACCTGGGATGTCTACTAGACTCTTGGTGGACAGATTTAAGTGAGTTATTCTCAAGAATTACAGGCCTACAATATAAAACGCCAAATTTCCATGCAAAATAATTGTACCGCTTTCAGCATCAAAAATATGAAACAATCATACCGCCAGGGAGGTTAATAAAATAACTCATGCTTTATATTAGTAGCTTCTTTTTGTGACTAGCAAAAAAATATTTGAAAAAAGCTATGAGTTATTTTATCTCCGATTTTAAGAGGAAAATAACTCTTTGTGAACTGAGCCCTGAGCCAGAAAGCCTGAAATGAACATATAAACCTTTATACTATAGTATCATATCTATGGCTTGACAAATGTGACTGTAATAGCACATAGGGTCAGAAGACTATGCTAAAGATTTTTTACTTAAAACAGTTTGCTAACCAGGTGAAGCAATTATTGATTAATTTCCTGTATTTATATAAACCTCACATGACCAAAGTAGATCAGAGGTCACCTTTCCTATAAACTCCCACGTGACCACCATCCAAACGCCACCTTCCCATAGCTCCTCAAAAGAAGACACACTACTCTAAAGTAGAGTTTAAATGGTCATAACAGCCTTTTATTATAAATAACACAATACATTTAAATAACATACCATGACAAATGAAATAAGGTTGCAGGCACCATAAACCGTAACAAAAATCTTGTGCCAGTGGCACACTGCCTCGCTTGCACTTTAATCAGCCAACACACCAGTTAGCTGGTTATGCCCCCAACCACAAAACAGATACCCACTGGTCTACAACTACCCAGTTATGAGTTGACCAGACCAACTAGAGAAAACCACTCCAAAAATTGATCCCCACCATTTTCATTAGTCCTTCCCGCGGCCTAACTTGCCAAGTCCCTCCCCTTCAGCCTGCTTCTTCTAATTAATCCAATAAGTGCTTTAGTAATTTGTTTTTTTCTGTTACCTGGTTCCTCATTCACGCAGTCATTTAGACCCTGCGCTTATTTCACTTGCCTCATAGTAAGGGGTCTATCTTTCTATGTGAAGAAAATGCCATCAGCCCACCAAGGATTCCTCAAAAGGGTCCAAAGCTTTATTTCGTGGTTACATGATAAACATACAGCCGTTGCTGTATATCTATCATGTGACCACGAAATAAAGCTTTGGACCCTTTTGAGAAATCCTTGGTGGGCTGATGACATTTTCTTCTCTTTGATTATCCATGGTTTCCAGCCTATGGTCATTACAGCACCCAACATCACCGAACAGCTGGTTTTCTTGAATGTGTGCGTGGGGAATATTGCGTTTTGTCTTTCTATGTAGTTCTTTCAAAGAACACACACATTCACATCAGTCCCTTTGTCCCAAATCAGCTCACAATCTAATGTCCCTACCATACTGACACACTAGTGCCAATTTTAGGAGGCAGCCAGTCAACCCAGTACATTAGATTAGTCTGTGGGAGGAAACATAGCACAGAGTTTGTGGTTAATTAGGTTCATGCACTGCCTCGCTTACACTTTAATCAGAGAACAAACCAAAGTCATTTATTCATTAGGTTTTCAGAGATGAGTTGGCAACTCTGATGACAACAAATTACTGAGGAATCTAAGGTACTGGCTAGGGGAAAATGTAAACAAGGAAAAAGGAAACCCCCTGTAAAAAAATTAAAAAAAAGCAATATACTGTACTTTGTAGTTTGTTGGTATCTGCTTTTTCTATCTTTGATGCAAAAACTATGGTATTAATTAGAAATATGTAAACCCATTTACCTAATGTAAAACCTGTAATATAAATGTAAGATGAAATCCTATTCCGACTTGTATCTTAAGTCTGGGCAAAGCAAATAAAATTGTACCTCTCTAGCTAATGAAGAATATAATAAATCCATTAAAATTGGACCCCACTAGTTGATAAAGAATATAATAAAATAACAAAAATTGTAGCCCTCTAGTTGATGAAGAGTATAATAAAACTTTTTAGATTAATATATGTAATTGCTACAGTTCCCATTGCCCCCTTTGTAGATGGGACACTTCAAGAGCTTACCTATGTTCTCTCCTCCTTCCTCTTCTGCCTGTGTGCGCTGTCTGCCTCCTCCACCCAAAGTGACATCATTATCTTCTAGGGGGATTGGGGTTCAGGAAACGGCTGTGAATACCTTTCATAGCATACTAGCTCATAATGAAATACTTACCTTAGGTGGATACCCCCGCAGCGGTCCCGGCACACTGCTCTGGCTGGCGACATGTCTCCCGGAGCCATTTCCAGGTATTGTGTGATTGGCCGGAGCCACGATGACATCACTCCTGCGCATGCACACAGGAGCCGCCGGTAAAGGCACATCAGCTGAAGAAACGTCACCCTCTGTCCGTTTCTTCAGTGCACATGTGCCGATGACGTCGGCACATGCTTATACAGTGGATATCTCCTAAATGGTGCAGGTTAAGGAGATATCCAAGGTACCTACGGGTAAGCCTTATTATAGGCTTACCTGTAGTCAAAAGTGGTCTGTAAGGGTTTACAACCACTTTAACAACTTGCCACCCGCCATATAGTAGAATGACGGAGGCAAAGTGGTTTCAATATCCTGACTAGGCGTCATATGACATCCTCAGGATATTAAGCCGCTGCGCGCCCTCGGGGGCGCGCATCACGGCGATCGTTGTTGCAATGTGTCAGTCTGACACACCGCAACTCCGATCTAGGTAAAGAGTCTCTGATGGAGACTCTTTACCACGTGATCAGCCGTGTCCAATCACGGCTGATCACGATGTGAATAGGAAAAACGTAAAGTGAACGGCTTTTCCCCACTCGCGTCTGACAGACACGAGGAGAGGAGAGCCGATCGGCTGCTCTCCTGACAGGGAGGTCTGTAATGATTGTTTATCAGCACAGCCCCCCCTCGGATCTCACCCAGGACCACCATCATGCCGCCCAGGACCACCAGGATGGCCATCCACACTGGACCACCAGGTATGCCCCCCTAGACCCCCAGGGAAATACTAATCTGTGCCCAGGCAGCTGCCAATCAAATGCACAGCCAGCTGCCAATCAGTGCCCACTCACAATGCCTACCACTGCCAGTGCCACCAGGGATGCCTATCAGTGCCTGATATCAGTGCCGTGTATCAGTGCCCATCAGTGCCGCGTATCAATGCCTATCAGTGCCACCTATCAGTGCCCATCAGTGCCCAGCAGTGCCGCCTATCAGTGCCACCCATAAGAACCCATCTTTGTTGCCTTTCAGTGCCCATAAGTGTTGCCTATCAGTGCTCATCAGTGTCCACCAGTGCCACCCATGAGTGCCCATCAGTGCCGCCTATCAATGCCCATCAGTCCTGCATATCAGTGCCACCCATCAGTGCTGCCTACCAGTGCCAATCAGTGCCGCATATCAGTGCCCATCGTCAGTGCCCGCTCATTGGTGCCACCTCATCGGTGCCGCCTTATCAGTGCCGCCTTATCAGTGCCCATCAGTGAAAGAGAAAACATACTTATTTACAAAATTTTATAACAGAAACAAAAGCAAAACTTATTTTTTTCAAAATTTTCGGTCTTTTTTTATTTGTTTAGCAAAAAATAAAAAACCGCAGAGGTGATCAAATACCACCAAAAGAAAACAAAATGATAAAAATTTAGTTTGGGTACAGTGATGGATGACCGCGCAATTGTCGTTCAAACTGCGACAGCGCTGAAAGCTGAAAATTGGTCTGGGCAGGAAGGTGTATAAGTGCCCTGTATTGAAGTGGTTAAAAGGCATCCCAGTCTTAATCTGTAGGGTTCAATATTAAGTTGGCCCACCCTTTGCAGCAGCTATAACAGCTTCAACTCTTCTGGGAAGGCTGTCCACAAGGTTTAGGAGTGTGTCTATGGGAATGTTTAACCAATCTTCCAGAAGCGCATTTGTGAGGTCAGGCACTAATGTTGGACGAGAAGGCCTGGCTCGCAATCTCCGCTCTAATTCATCCTAAAGGTGTTCTATTGGGTTGAGGTCAGGACTCTGTGCAGGCCAGTCAAGTTCCTCCACCCCAAACTCGCTCACCTATGTCTTTATGGGCCTTGCTTTGTGCACTGGTGCGCAGTCATGTGGGAACAGGAAGGGGCCATCCCCAAACTGTTCCCACAAAGTTGGGAGCCTGAAATTGTCCAAAATGTCTTTGTATGCTGATGCCTTAAGAGTTCCCTTCACTAGAACTAAGGGGCCAACCCCAATCCCTGAAAAACAACCCCACACCATAATCCCCCCTCCACCAAATGATTTGGACCATTGCACAAAGCAAGGTCCATAAAGACATGGATGAGCGAGTTTGGGGTGGAGGAACTTGACTGGCCTGTTATAGCTGCAAAATGTGGGCCAACTCAATATTGAACCCTACGGACTAAAGTTCATGTGCGTGTAAAGGCAGGCATCCCAATACTTTTGACAATATAGTGTATATTGCATTATAAAAAGCCTTTTAGGATGGGGGGGGGAATCCTCCAATTGTGACACCTGTCATGGTGACAACAGTCTAGGAAAGAATTTCCCACAATTTGGAGAGATTTTTCTCTCACTTCTTGTTGTATTTCTGACACAGAAAGGAAAGGCAAAATCCCCCCCAACGGGGCACAGACTACAGAAAAAAACATTAATCATACCCTACTTTATCCGGAATTAAAAAATAGGCAAATATTCTTTTTTAAATTTAATTTTTAAAAGATTTTTTTCAAGTGCAAAATGACATACAAACTTTTACACAGATCAACAAAACTAAAAATAGAGATAAAAATATATATATATATATAAAAAATAGGCAAAGATTCAGTTTAAACTACTGAAATTCCTAACTTTTTCCTGACATTGAATATTTACACCAAGTGTATTTAAGCCCAATTGTTAGAGTTCTTTCACTTAGATTGCCATGATCTCAGTGCATCTATGAAATGATTTATGATTTTTGTTTAAACACATTATTACTTTCTTTCTTATGTAAAATTTCACCATACCTTATTCATCCCTGATGAAGCCCTTTACCCGGGCGAAACATGTTGAGTTTTGGAGACTAAGCTTTTTGTTTTATTTAGTATTATATTTAATAGTCATTATGGAGTGTTGTGATTTGAGATTTTTAGTAGGGAGGTAGCACAGGGATCAATTCCATTCCCCCAATCAACACAGTCAGTGTTGATGGGGGAATCCCCCTAGCGGAGCTTTGGGGAGAACACAATGATTATTGCTAGTGGCTATAGTTCCGGGCAATAATCGCATGCTAGAAATCTGACATGCTGGCTGTACCCAAGTTGATTGATGGGCAGACTTGGTTACAATCAGCCTGCCCATAGATGGTTCGAATCTCATCCTGTCCCTGCTGAACTGGCCAAGGTTCGAACTATCTATGGCCAACTTAAAGCGGTAGAAACTGCTGGGTGATTTTGTTTTTTTCTGAACTGAAAGGTAATGTCATAATGTGCTAGTATGCATCTAATACGAGCACATTATGTGAAACTTTTTGCATGTTCTCCCTGTGCCTGCGTGGGTTTCCTCCGGGTACTCCGGTTTTCTCCCACACTCCAAAGACATGCTGGTAGGTTAATTGGATCCTGTCTAAATTGTCCCTAGTATGTATGAATGTGAGTTAGGGTCATTAGATTGTAAGCTCCTTGGGGACTGATGTGAATGTACAATGTATATGTAAAGTACTGCATAAATTGACGGTGCTATATAAGTACCTGAAATAAATAAATAAAATAAAACTTACCTGAAAACGAAGAATTTCGGCAATGTGCTGTCACCGCTGGAGGCCGCTTTCATCTTCACCCAGAAGGTCTTCCTTCTGTGTCCGCGGACTCTGGCTGTGTGACTTGCCGGAGCCACGATGACTTTACTCCCGCGCATGTGCAGGGGACCCGTCGTTTATGGCACAGGACTCTGAAGGAACGTTCCTGGCGGCTGTTCCTTCAGAACGCATGCGCCGGTGATGTCATCGGCTGCATATACAGTAAATATCTCCCAAAGGGTGCATGTTTAGGAGATATTTACAGTACCTATAGGTAAGCCTTTTTATAGGCTTACCTATACAGTAGGTTTAAGTCAGAGATGTGAGTTTACTCTAGCTTTAGGTGTTATGTGACCAAATTTTTTTTTAACTTAATTTTAGTTTGGAATAACAAAGGTTAGGTTTTAAGGCCCAGTGGGTTCTTTGCACGGTAAGGTATGCGCATTGCACTCGCGCTTACAAGTCTGAAAAAAATTGGTGCAGCAAGGCAATATTCAAAAGTTCTATGACCCACAAGCACATTGATGTTATAACTGTTAATGGAAGCATCCACACCTATACACAATTCTAATGTGACCAGTTTTCTGATGGCCCACAACTCTGTTCTGCACCAGTTACCATTATCATATACTACACATCACTGCTGAAACAGACAAGGAACCGCAAGACCCAACATACCTTCTCAGCCATAAGTTGGACTTATTGGGATTTGTAGTTCCCAAACAGCTGGCCCTAACTAGCAGACATCTGCTATACAGTAATGGGCTTTAGGTAAGATAAAGCCAAAAAGAAAATTCTCCCACAATACACATTAAAAACACCCCGCTCCTGTGGGATAAGGTATCGAGGGAAAAAAGAGCATCATCAAAACAAATTACAGAAGAAAACCTGTAAGATGATGAAATATAAGATGTAAGACGTTTTGTGCACCTGAGCATTGTCTCCAGATGGCGATAGGGGCAAAACGCTTAACCCTTTGCTGGTGATGTGGATGTTTACCTAAAATAGTACCAATTCCAGACTATAGCGAGAAATAGATGCAGTCTGGACACTCACAAAACAACAACAATGCTATGTTCTAAAAGCATAACAAAAGCCATAAAAAGCACTATTATCCAAATCAGCCAGTTATACAAAGCTGGATACAGAGAAAAAAATAAAAATTCTATACTGTATCTATATTTCAGTTGTAATACAAATATGTGCTTACTGGTAGCATATACATCTAAACACGGATTATTTCCCTCCTTCAAGGTCTGCTTTCCTTTCCATGGAACGTAGTTTTACTTCAGAGCTTACATAGAGCAGTCATAAATAAATAAGAATAAAATGACCCTACTGTTTACTTAACGCGGAGTTCTGCCAATTTTTTTTTTTTTTTAAAGTCAGCAGCTACAAATACTGCAGCTGCTGACATTTAAAATAAGGACACTTACCTGTCCGGGGCACCCGCGATGTTGGCACCCGAAGCCGATCTATCCCTCGGCTGTCAGGTGCTGCCGCTGCCATCCTTGGTAAGGGAATCAGGAAGTGAAGCCTCCTGGCTTCACTTCCTGGTTCCCTACTGCGCATGTGCGACTCGCGCTGCACGACCCCACTGGTGCTGTGTTCTGGGACCCGTGTGTATCACAGAAGACAGTGGGGGGGACAGGAAGTGGCGTAGATACCCGCGGGTGGCTTGAGTATCTATGCCCGGGAGTGGGAGCAAAATACCTGTATTAGACAGGTATCTGCTCCCCCCCCCCCCCCCCGAAAGGTGCCAAATGTGACACCAGAGGGGGGGAACCAGAAAAGCAGAAGTTCTATTTTTTGGTGGAACTCCGCTTTACAGTGACAGAAATTCTGGTTTAAAAAATATATTTTATTCAAGTATGTATTCTTAACTCAAAAAAAAAGATCTGATTTTGCTCTCCGCCTCCTACAAATGCAGCTTAGACATTGTTTTTACTGCCCCTCAACGTCTCAACCGCTCCCCTTTAGCTGGAAAGGCAGTGGCAAGGAGGTACACATGCCATAGCTGCAATTCTTTGCTTCACGGACGTGGCAGGAATTATACCCCCTGTCGGGTTTGCTAGGCACTATCACTTTCACAACATCACCCATTCAGGTGCATGGGGCCATGCTGCAACTGCACACAATACACTTGGTTGTGTTGCGGTAGTCCTAATACATTTCATTGCTGCTGTGATCCAGCTTCCACTTAGAGGGCAGATACATCTATTCTCCATGGCCCAAATATACAGTATGTACGAACAAAGCTCCCCCATCTTGCTTGCTCCGGAGATGGACTATGGACTATGGAATTTATAATATGCATAGAGCAATGCACATGATAGCAACTAATACGCACTGCTTGTTTCAAACCAATGGATATGAGGGGGACAAGAAAATGTTCGAAAGCTCATGGAGGATGTTACATGGAGGCAGAAAAACACAAGAACCAATTTCATGAAAAATAGATTAGTGTCTTTAATTACCCTGTAATCTACACTCACCGGCCACTTTATTAGGTAAACCTTGCTACTACTGGGTTGGACCCCCTTCAGAACAGTCTTAATTGTTCATGGCATAGATTCAACAAGGTGTTTGAAACATTCCTCAGAGATTTTGGTCCATCTTGACATGATGGCATCATGCAGTTGCTGCAGATTTGTCGGCTGCACATCCACGATGCAAATCTCCTCCTGTTCCACCACATTCCAAAGGTGCTCTATTGGATTGAGATCTGGTGACTGTGGAGGCCACTGGAGTACAGTGACCTCATTGTCATGTTCAAGAAACCAGTGGTGAGATGATTTGAGCTTTGTGACAATGTGCATTATACTGCCAGAAGGAGCCATCAGAAGATGGGTACACTGTAGTCATAAAGGGATAGAATTGGTCAGCAACAATACTCAGGTAGGCCGTGACATTTAAACAATGCTCAATTGGTACTTATGCCTCGTTTCTACTGAGCGGATCGGTTTGGTTCGGTTCGGTACGGTACGCTATTTTGGGTGTTTCCATTATGAAAGCGGCCCATACAACCGAACCGAACCGCTCCATTCAGGATCCTGCTTCAGATGTGGGGCCATAGAAAATGTAACGGTTCGGTTAGGGTGGAGCTACGATACATTCCACTGATTGGCTGACAGAAAACCCTATGCTGTGCTATGCTGGGGCATTTTTTCTAAACCCTGTATGGCCCCTTGTGGTCCCACTTGCAGTGGAAACGCTCACCAGAATAGACCAGACCATTCTAGGCCATTCAAACTGTACCGACCCGAACCGATCCGCTCAGTGGAAACGAGGCATAAGCGACCAAAATTGTGCCAAGAAAATATCCCCCACATTATTACACCACCACCAGCCTGAACCATTCATACAAGACAGGATGGATCCATGCTTTCATGATGTTTACGCCAGATTCTGACCCTACTATCTGAATGTTGCAGCTGAAATTGAGACTCATCAGACCAGCAACGTTTTTCCAATCTTCTATTGTCCAATTTTGGTGATCCTGTGCGAATTGTAGCCTCAGTTGCCTGTTCTTAGCCGACAGGAGTGGCACCCGGTGTGGTCTTCTGCTGCGGTAGCCCATCTGCTTCATGGTTTCGGTGTGTTGTGCGTTCAGAGATTGTATTCTGCATACCTTGGTTGTAACAAGTGCTTATTTGAGTTACTGTTACTTTTCTATCATCTCAAACCAGTCTGCCCATTCTCCTCTGACCTCAACAAGGCATTTTCGTCCACACAACTGCCACTCACTGGATATTTTCTCTTTTTTGGACCATTCTCTGTAAACCCTAGAGATAGTTGTGCATGAAAATCCCAGTAGATCAGCAGTTTTAGAAATACTCAGATCAGCCTGTCTGGCACCAACAGCCATGCCACTTTAAAGTCACCTAAATCCCCCTTGTTCCCCATTCTGATGCTCGGTTTGAACTTCAGCAAGTCTTCTTCACCATGTCTAGATCTCTAAATGCATTGAGTTTCTACCATGTGATTGGCTGATTAGCTATTTGTGTTACCAAGCAATTGAACAGGTGTACCTAATAAAGTGCCTGGTGTGTATATATCCGTACTTTTTCAAAATAATCCAAACACACCCACTACTTAATAGCCCTGTAATCTATTTTTCACGAAATCATTTCTTTTTGTTTTTCTGCCTCCTATAGTGCTCTGCGAGCACCCGAATCTTTCCTTTTCACCCCACTTCAATTTGTTTGGTACAAGTAGTGCACATTAGTTGTGGCCATGTGTACTGCTCTATGTATACTATACATTCCATAGTCCCTTGTCCATCTCGGGAGTGAGAAAGAGAGGGTGGCTACTCTATATTGCTATACTATATTATACTATATTACCAAAAGTACTGGGAGGCCTGCCTTTACACACACATGAAGTTTAATTGCATCCCAGCTCTCATGGATGAGCGAGTTTGGGGGGGGGGGGGGAACTTGCCTTGTCTGACCTCAACCTGATAGAAAAGCTTTGGGATGAATTAAAGCGTAGACTGGGAGCCAGACCTTCTCATCAACATCAGTGTCTGACCTTACAAATGCGCTTCTGGAAGAATGGTCAAACATTCCCATAGACACACTCCTAAACCTTGTGGACAGCTCCCAGAAGAGTTGAAGCTGTTATAGCTGCAAAGGGTGGGCCAACTCAATATTGAATCCTACTGACTATGACTGGGATGCCAATAAAGTTCATGTGCGTGTAAAAACAGGCGTCCCAACACTCCCCATATAAAGGAGTCTGGCTGCAGTGGGTAAGTACCCCAGACGAAGTCCTGTGTGACGAAACGCGTCGGAAGGACTCCACTGCCGCCATTTTAAATATAAAAGGGCTTTTTTACCTTGAGATGTAAGTGTTTCTCTTTAATAAAAAAACATTTTATGGTTTACGGAATTACACTATTGGCCCCCTCTTCATTTCATGTGGGTTATGTCCGAGGACGCCTAAGCTTCTATATGGAGAAGATGCCCCTGGGAAAGAACCGCTAGGATTCCACCTTCTGTCCGCCCTTGGTGTCCTACCTCCATTGCCAGTGAGCAACTTAAGCCTGTTTGACCCATACAGCATATGCTCTGTGGGTCCCAACTTTCTGGTAAGCCTCCAGTCATTCGGGTGGTGGTTTTGCACAAGTGTATATCAACACATATCGGATTATATTTGAAGGTTTCCACGATCATATATTTTGGTGCTCATCAATATTGCAACAATTTTGTTCATCGCATATACTAATCACTTACCGTGGGTTCAGTACTTTCAGTACGCCTTTATTTTATTTCGGGACAGTCTTGTCACTATTTGTGGATACACATGGTGACCTTAATGGTTTATATTATGATGGACTTTTTATGTATTTAACATGGACATTCATTGACATGCAACACTAATTTTTGACCTTTTTTCCTTTATTGCATGGGTCATTGTATCATCCATTCTCTATATTTTTTGCATCACTTATCAGCGCTACACTTGGTTGTATAATATTTCTCACACACAGCATATGCATAACACAAATTAAACCCCAAAATACATTCTTCTACTTTTCCCGAGTATGGCGATACCACATGTGTGAGACTTTTACACAGCCTGGCCACATACAAAGGACCAACATTGAAGTAGCACATTCAAGCATTCTACGACCATAAATAACACATCTCATTTCTCAACCACCTATTACATTTTTGAAGGCCCTGGAGCACCAGGACATTGGAATTGCCCACAAAATGACCCCATTTTGGAAAGCAAACACCCCAACGTATAATCTACGAGGCATAATGAGTCTTTTGAACGGTTCATTTTTTTCCCAGAAGTTTTTGTGGAAAAAAGATGAAAACGCATTTTTTTTACACAAAGCTGTCAATTTATAAGATATATATTTCTAACACATAGCATGTATATAGCAAAAATTACACCACAAAATACATTCTGCTACTCTTCCAGAGTAAGGCGATACCACATGTGTGAGACTTTTACACAGCCTGGCCACATACAGAGGCCCAACATTGAAGTAGTAACTTCAGGCGTTCTAGGAGCATAAATTACACATCTCATTTCATTCCTACCTATCACACTTTTGAAGGTCTTTGAGCACCAGGACAGTGGAATTACCCACACAGTGACCCCATTTTGGAAAGCAAAAACCCCAACGTATATTCTATAAGGCATGGGCTGCAGATAGGTACTTGGGTATGATGATGGGCTGCAGATAGGTACTTGGGTAACTTGATGAGCTGCAGACAGGTACTCGGGCACTCTGATGGGCTGGTGACAGGTACTCAGGTACTCTGATGGCCTGGTGACAGGTACTCAGGTACTCTGATGGCCTGGTGACAGGTACTCGGGTACTCTGATGGGCTACAAATAAATACTCGGAGACTCTGATGGGCTGGTGACAGGTACTCGGGTACTCTGAAAGGCGGTGACAGGTACTCAGGTACTCAGTACTCATATGAACTGTGACAGGTACTTAAGTACTCAGATGAACTGTGACAGGTACTCAGGTACTCAGATGAACTGTGACAGGTACTCAGATGGACTGTGACAGGTACTCAGGTACTCAGATGGACTGTGACAGGTACTCGGGTACTCAGATGAACTGTGACAGGTACTCAGATGGACTGTGACAGGTACTCAGGTACTCAGATGGACTGTGACAGGTACTCGGGTACTCAGATGAACTGTGGCAGGTACTCGGGTACTCAGATGAACTGTGACAGGTACTCAGGTACTCAGATGAACTGTGACAGGTACTTAGGTACTCAGATGGACTGTGACAGGTACTCAGGTACTCAGATGGACTGTAACAGGTACTCAGGTACTCGGGTACTCAGATGAACTGTGAAAGGTACTCGGGTACTCAGATGAACTGTGACAGGTACTCAGATGGACTGTGACAGGTACTCAGGTACTCGGGTACTCAGATGAACTGTGACAGTACGCGGGTACTCAGATGAACTGTGACAGGTACTCGGGTACTCAGATAGACTGTGACAGGTACTCCGGTACTCAGATGAACTGTGACAGGTACTCCGGTACTCAGATGAACTGTGACTTGTACTCCGGTACTCAGATGGACTGTGACAGGTACTCGGGTACTCAAAATGACTGTGACAGGTACTCGGGTACTCAGATGGACTGTGACAGGTAATCGGGTACTCAAAATGACTGTGACAGGTACTCAGGTACTCAGATGGACTGTGACAGGTACTCGGGTACTCGGATGGACTGTTACAGGTA
This sequence comes from Lithobates clamitans, assembly GCA_037952925.1. Classification (NCBI taxonomy): domain Eukaryota; kingdom Metazoa; phylum Chordata; class Amphibia; order Anura; family Ranidae; genus Lithobates; species Lithobates clamitans. The sequence continues at coordinate 6,103,511 of JBBGZY010000053.1, read as the reverse complement.
CTCGGATGAACTGTGACAGGCACTCAGATGGACTGTGTGTGACAGGTACTCAGATGAATTGTGACAGGTATTTTGATGGGTGGTGACAGGTGCTTTGATGGGTGGTGACAGGTCCTCTTTATTGGAGGGGGGGCAATCAGTGTGTGTTGGTGTACACTGTAAGCGGTAATGAGATGTTACCGCAATCTCCTTCTCACACCCGATCGGTGTGTGAGGAGGAGAACCCGGTAACATCTCGTTACCGCTCTATGTTTACATTTAGTGATCGGCTGTGAAAGGATCACAGCCGATCACATGGTAAACAGCCGCCAGCCAATGTCTGTTTACCAGCATCGGTGACGAGCAGTGTTCCTGGGAACACGCCGCCACCGACGTGCACGCATGCATCCCGTGCAAAGAGGGGCGGTACCATCTGTGATCGGCCTTGACTTCATCATGGCCGATGACGTGGTAAACAGTCATGCTCAATGGCTGTTCACCCCCCTCGGTGGCGAGCGGTGTCTCCGTGATACGCTGCCACCGAAGGTACAGGGCTGCGCGCACACGGCCGTGTGCGTGGCCTGTTTAAATGGACTTACGTCATATGATGCCCGCCCAGAACAAGAGCCACGCCGCCTGGCCGTCATATGACAGCCAGCGGGCGGCAAGCAGTTAATGTCACTTTAATGGATCATTAGATTAAGTATCTAAATTTGGCCTTAGCTCTAGCTTTCTGTAATTTAACTTTAAATGCAAAAGAGCAATGTTAAAGAGGAGTTCCACCCAGGGGGTCCAGTAAAAAAAAATTAAAAGTCAGCAGCTACAAATACTGCAGCTGCTGACTTTTAATTGGACACTTACCTGTCCCTGGGTCCAGCGATGCGGGGGATCGAAGCCCCGCTCATCTCCCCCTCCGTTCAGCAGCGCCGGCATTGCAACTGTGGGCGCCGTGCTATGGCTTCACAGCCTGGCACCCACTGCGCATGCGCGAGCGGTGCCGCGCGCCGTGATTGGCCTCTCAGTCACCTGGGACCTGTAATGGGTCCCAGATGATTGACAGGAGGGAGGGAGCAGAGCGGAGCCCTTCCTGTGCTGAGGGGGAAGTGATGTCACCAGCCCAGGCACTGGAAGGGGCAGACTACGAGGGACCCCCTAGCAACAGGCATTTAGAGGTAAGTTAAAAAAAAAATATCCAAATGTTTTTTTGTTTTTTTTTTAGGATTTTTCATGTATTTTTGTTTTTTTGGGTGGAACCCCACTTTAAGTCTCCTGTCCTGCCAGACAGGGCTGTGCTATGTGACAGAGGTGTGTAAATGTTATAACTGGATGAATTAAAATAAAATATTTTGTCAGCTAAAGCATCCCTCATATATAGAGTACCGGTATATTTTATCTGTGTACTTAGCCGTTTGTCTGAAGTTCAGCTTTGTCAGTTGCCATATATAATCATTCCTAATTGAGACACAGCGAGGAACAACGAAAGAGGGCAACCTCACAGATAAACAATAAAGCCAACCATTGTGGAATTTGCTATAAACCAGTTTACTATAAATCCAGTATCTCCTATGGGAAACTTTAAACATTGAAAACAATATGTAGACTACACAACAACAGCAATGGTAATAAAACACCATAATGAGATTGTAATAGGTAAACAAGCTGTAAATGACGCTATAAAGCGGTAAAAATGAACAAACCCAAGTTTATGTTCCTGGCGATCTAAAGTAAATTCCCAGATTCTCACAGAAATCATTTATATTTATGATGTGAATATTAAACAGCGAACAGGGGAATGCCAATGATGCAGTAAATAAAATCAGTTGTCTAACTTGTCTAACCAAGTGCCACCAATTACGGACTGCCAGCCAGCACATTTTACCACAAGTGACAAATTAATCATACCAGATAATTTAAAAATAATGAAATGGATCCTAGGATGAGAAAGAGTTAGGGCCATTCTAGTGCAATGAAGCATATCAGTGCTCCCCAGGGCTAACATTTTCTCATCTCAAGGCTGAGAGACTGAAAGGCATAAATTATACTCCAATTACCAGGGCTCCTATGGGACTTCAGTCTTGCGACAGGTGAAGAGGATTCAAAAACAAAGCAGGAGATACAGGAACAGGCGGCTGAGCCTCCTTACAAAGGACAAAGGTGCTTTCTTCATTTGGTAAGAAGCTCTCAGTTAGTAGTACCAAGTAATATGCTGTAGTGTCCCTTTAAAGCAGTGGTGGTCAACTTTCATGATATAGAAGGAGGTCTCAAGTTGGGCCCCTGGTGTCATCAAAAGGCCACACATAATTTTCAGTGAATGAAATGCTACAGAACATTGTCAGAGACTGTAGACATGCAAAATGAGATGGTTAGACACTACAGGGGTGCTAAAAGAGATGGTCAGAGACTGCAGACATGCTACCAGAGACGGTCAGAGACTGCAGACATGCTACCACAGAAGATGGTCAGAGACTGCAGACATGCTACCAGAGATGGTCAGATCAGAGACTGCAGACATGCTACCAGAGATGGTCAGAGACTGCAGACATGCTACCACAGAAGATGGTCAGAGACTGCGGACATGCTACCACAGAAGATGGTCAGAGACTGCGGACATGCTACCAGAAATGGTCAGACACTAAAGACATGCTATATAAAATTGTCAGATACTACAGACATGCCACCAGAGATGCTGCAGACATAGTACAGGAGATGGTCAGAGACTACAGACATGGTACAGGGGATGGTCAGAAACTGTAGACATGCTATCAGAAATGGTCAGAGACTGCAAGCATGCTACAGGGGATGGTCAGAGATTGCAGACATGATACAAGAGATGGTCAGAAACTGCTGATATGCTATCAGAGATGGTCAGAGATTGCAGACACAATCAAAAGAAAGAGAGGGCACACCAACGTAGTGCATTATCCTTAAACCCTTGTTTTTATTGATAAAAAGTGATAAGTATTATACTCACAAGATTACAATTAGGTGAAAGCTCATCATATGGTCCAACAGCAAATAACATCATGTGATGCCATATTAATCTGTCCATAGTATATTAACGTGGCAGGAGGTAGGGGTCCAAAAGACTAACGCGTTTTAAGGTAATGCCCCTTCCTCAGAGCCAAAGTCCTACCCTACCACTTGTCAATATGGTGCTCCTAGGACCTATTATTCTGCAGATATGGGGCTCCTTGCACAGCCTTTCAGAAGCTATATACAGAGCGACCAGTTTAAATGCAAGCTGACACACTCTGTTTGCAGCAGACTGAGAGGATGAGCTCACAGTCCCCCTCACTTGTCAGAGGAACTAAGCTCAATGGACAGCTTGGAGCCTTGGACCAATGGTAAAGCACTATCGGACCAAGCTGTCCAATAAAAATGCTGCAGGGGAGGCTGTCCTCTCACTGCAGTGTCATAGAAGGGGGCATGTGTCTAAAAGACAAATGTTCCCTTCCAGCCCAGCCCTCCTAAATAGAAGGAAAAAGCATGGGTTTTTGGGTATAAGGTTTATCCACAATCCCATGTTTTTCTCACACAGTTAAGAGGGAGAATGAGAATGTGCAGCTTCTGAAAAGGTACTGTTTTAATCAAGCTAAATCATATATTATTATGCTATATGTTATAACATAATCATTTATTATTTATCTGTGAAATTACTGGTTTGAAGTTATAACTTCAAATTTCAGTAATTTGTCTGTTAAACCACCTGCTTGAGTACAGTTTTTGGAAATATAGTAAATGACCTTAACCACTTGCCAACCAGCCGGCGTCATTATACTGCGGCAGGTTGGCTCTATTGCGCAAATCGCCGTAGCTGTACATCGGTTCGTGCAATAGATACAGTGGGCGCGCGCACGGCGCCCCTGGAGCCGATGAGTGTGACCGGCAGCCGTGATGACCGCCGGCCAACCGCGATTGTTCCACAGAGAGCCAGAACAGGGATCTGTCAATGTAAACAAACAGATCCCTGTTCTGACAGGGGAGTAGAGGGAGATCGTCTGTTCCTAGTGATCAGGAACAGCGATCTCTCTCACTGATCACTGTATAAATGTCACTGGTCCCAAAAAAGTCTCAGTCCCGCTAAAAATCGCTGATCACCACCATTACTAGTAAAAAAAAAATTAAACAAATAAAAATGCCATAAATCCCTATAACTTTTGCATAAACCAATCAATATACGCTTATTGAGATTTTTTTTTTTTACCAAAGAAGAAGAATACATATTGGCCTAAACTGAGGAAGAAATTTATTTTTTTATATATTTTTTGGGGATATTTGTTATAGCAAAAAGTAAAAAATATTGCTTTTTTTTCAAAATTGTCGCTCTTTTTTTGCTTATAGCGCAAAAAAATAAAAACCACAGAGGTGATCAAATACCCCCAAAAGAAAGCTCTATTTGTGGGAAAAAAAGGGCATAAATTTTGTTTTGGTACAACGTCGCATGACCGCGCAATTGTCAGTTAAAGTGACGCAGTGCTGTATCGCAAAAAATGGCCTGGTCATTAAGGGGGAAAATCATTCCGGTCCTTAAGTGGTTAAAAACAATATATAATAATTATTTGTATATTACTTACTTATGCTAATTAACCCCTTGCCACCCAGGCCAATTCTGACACTTCTCTCCTACATGTAAAAATCATAATTTTTTTGCTAAAAAATTACTAGAACCTCCTAAACATTATACAGTATATATTTTTTAGCAGACACCCTAGGGAATAAAATGGTGATAGTTGCAACTTTTAATGTCACACGGTATTTGCGCTGTAATTTTTTTAATGTGTACGTTAGCCCGATTTTTTTGTATAATGTGAAAGATGATGTTACACCAAGTAAATAGATATCTAACATGTCACGCTTTAAAATTGCGCACATTTGTGGAACGGCGCCAAACTTCAGTACTTAAAAATCTCCATAGGCGGCGATGTAAAAATTTTTACAGGTTATATGTTTAGAGTTACAGAGGTCTAGTGCTAGAATTATTGCTCTCGCTCTAATGTTTGCAGCATATGTAACCTGTGTACATCTGGCTCTAAAACTAGCCAGTGCCTCACCAGTCACTGACCTCACTGCACATCCCTGCTACCAGTGATGGTCAAAGACTGCAGACATGCTACAAGAAATGGTCAGGCACTTCAGACATGCTATCAGTGATGGTCAAGGACTGCAGGCATGCTACAAGAAATGGTCAGTTACTGCAGACATGCCACCAGACATGGTCAGGGACTGCAGACATGCTACAAGACATGGTCAGAGCCCACAGACATGCTCACAAATAAAAGATAAAAAGAAGAGGGCGCACCAGCCTTGTGCATTATCCCAAGATAATTTATTGATAAAAAAACAGTAAAGTACTACTCACAAACATGTGATGAACAAAAGCCTGTAGAAGCCACTAGATTGTGGAAATCAGTCCTGGAACCGACCGTCTCCAGAGAGCAGAAGGGAAGACCTCAGAACCACTGCTGACTGACGCGTTTCGAAGGAGTACCTTCTTTCTCTGAGTCGACTGCAGACATGCTACAAGAGATGGTCAGAGCCTGCAGACATGGTCAGATACTGAGATGGTCAGATACTGCAGATATGCTATCAGAGATGGTCCGAGACTGCAGGCATGCTACCAGAGATGGTCAGGTACTTTAGACATGGTACCAGTGATGATCAAAGACTGCAGACATGCCACAAGAAATCATCAGGTACTGCAGACATGCTACCAGACATGGTCAAAGACTGCAGACATGCGATTAGAGATGGTCATAGACTGCAGATATGCTACTGGAGATGGTCAGAGAATGCAGACATGCTGTTGGTGTTGTTGGAGACTAGGGAAATGTTTCATAAGACGTCATAGACTGGTTATATGTTTCAGGAGACAGTCGTAGACCAGAGACACATTATGTGAGACTGATAGAGGTCACTGCTATTAAAGCTCATTTACAAATTAATGTGCTCCCTACAGTCCCCCTAAAATTACGTAGGCCACATTTGATATCTCTCTAAATTAATTATATTTCTAAGTTAATGACTCACAATAAGTATGCAGATTAAGAGTTGTGACTTTGGTTGCTGCTAGCTTATTCACAGGTCTAGATAACTTAGTTACCTTATGTAGCTGTCTAAAAAAAAAAAAAAAAAAAAAAAAAAGGAATAAATCAATAATGTAAACACAAATTGGAAAAAAAGAGTGCCTAATGCTCCAGTGGCAATGTTACAGCCACACTACATGTGAACAAGATCTGCCCAAGCGTCACATACACTAAGCGAATTTCGCCTGGTTCCCAATGCACCGGCTGAGATTCAATCATTGGGTGGCCCTGTTGGCACCACATCCTTAAAGTAATAAATTGAAGGAGATGGGTGAAAAGTTGTCAGCTGAAATAAGCATACTTTCAATCAGATGCAGATACTGTTTGGGTACTCTATTATCCGGCGGTACCAGTTATCAGAATACCATAGCCACAACAGGTGATTTGCCCATGCACCCTGCTTAGTGATGAAGGAATATGTTAGATTTTTTTTTATTCAGCCCACAGACTAATTGAAAGAAATCCATGGGTGTATGGCTAGTTTTAGAGTTTAGAGTGGCAGCACAACATAACAGGTGGCACTACTCTTAATTTGTGTTATGCAGCTTGACAATTTTTGCTGGTTCTTGTGTCATGCACAAAATAATATGCTGTAAACATTGTGTAGACAGAACACATTTTTAAAAATATAATAATTTTATAACAAACAATCTAATGAACCAGGTTAAATCAGTTAATGCATATGTAATGATATACAAAACAATTCTGTATGTAAAGCTGTAAAAACATATGCGGCCTCTAGGGGGTGTTAGTTAAAAGCCTATGTTTGTATTCAATGGCAATCGGTTAATGCACAGATAAAGCATATTTATCAATAGTTACGAGTATTACACATTCATCGAGTGCTTAGACTAAATCAATATAATCAAATTCTGAATTTCTAATCTTTTACTAAAAGGATCATTTATATTGTGTACAGAATTGTCTTTATCAGTCTATAGACTCCAACTATACACAGATTCAGCTGTCTTTTTAATTGTAGGTTTGAATTTGATTAGTTGCCATGGGGCAACATTAATCAGAATCATTCTGTACACTCCATCCAACCTGAAACAACAGATGAGTCATATTAGTATAAATCTCAAAATTCTAGGTGTACACCATTTAAAAATGTTATAGATTACATAGTCAAGCCATAAATGTTAAACATCTGCTAGATTTCAGGTTTAAATGAGGTATATAGTATAGCAGATGTTTAAACACATTTGCTGAGAATCTGCTGTCCTAAGATATAGCAAAAGGTGCCAAGAGAGAAATGTGACTCACAAGCCACTGCTGGGGGAACCACATAGTTTTTTGAAAGGTCCTTCTTAAATGATATTTTACAGTTTGCGCATATTCAGTATCATTGTGAACCTTTATCAAATGTGCCACCCTGTGTACTCACTTCTATGGTTGACTGTACGCATCACTTGTGGTTCCTTGGGCAGAGAAAATGCTGCACTTTTACTCTAGAACAGTGGTCTCCAAACTGTAGCCTGTGGGCCGAATGTGGCCCTTTGCTTGCCTTTATCTGGCCCTTGGGGCACTATTCCTCCCACTGACACTAACAAGGGGGCACAATGCCTCCCACTGACACCAGCAATGGAGAACCACTCCTCTCGTTGACACCACAATGAGGCATTTTTGCTTCCACTGACACCAGTGATGGGGCATAATTCCTCTCACTGATATAAACAATTAGGCAATATTCCTCCTTCTACTGACTACAGGCACAATGTAATTTTTTCACTCCCACTGATGCTGGGGCATTTTCTACTTCCACTGGCCACTCTGGCCCTCTTAAAGTCTGAAGGACAGTAAACCAGCCCTTTGTTTAGAAAATTTGAGGACCCCTGCTCTAGAACATATTTTAGGCCTCAAATCATCCATGTGCATGTAGCCTAAAGAAATAAAACCATATACATAAAAGTTGACAATTGTAGGTTTTGGTAGTGTCATAGCTTATTCCAACTCATGTCACTGTTACGTATGCTGGTCAGCAGAGCCGTAACTACAACCTTCAGGGCCGCAGTGCAAGAAACCACAAAGGCCCCCCTGACCCCTGTAACTCTAAAAAGTCCCATGGGCGCATATATTTTTCCTTTGAATACGTGTTTACCGACTCCTTCCTGATACATCCTCCACAGCAGCCAGTGGGAGAGGGGAAACCTGGCAGAGCTGCAAGGGGACGAGGGGGGGCAGGAGAGGCTTTTTAGTGGATGCCGAAAGAAAATGGAGAGGATCGGTTGCTCTTAACGCAGCCTCCGCCACCCCTCCTGTCCAGGTGTACAAGGGAGCTGCACGGGCTGCACGGGCCCCCTAGAGCATGGGGTCGAGTCATAATTGTGATCCCTGTAGTTACACCCCTGCTGGTCAGAATATATATCTGGAGAAAAATAGTAAAGGAGAAGTAGGGCCAAAGCTCTTTTGGCCCTACTTCTCCTGTGGGTCACAGGAGTGCACTTAGTTCTGCACTCCTGTGACCCAGAACCAGCTGACAGTAGGTTAAAGTCCTCTGTCAGCTGATGTCACAGAGCCAGTATAGACTCTGCAGGGATCTTGACTATTGGAATCCACCCAGATGTCTGAGCAGCAGCTGACTCAATCTTTCAGCATGCCTCTGGGAGCCTGAGCCAGCCGCTACAGCCCCCTCCACAGCCCGGTGCTCCAGTGAGCGCTGGAGGGGCAGAGAGCCAGTGGCTGATAGTCACCACTCTCTGCTCAGTGAAGACTGAGAACTGATCGATCAGTGGTAATTTATTGCTCAATTCTTGGCTTTAGAGGCGGCGGGGGAAATCCCACACTTCTCTTTTAATAATGGCAAAAAAAGAATTGATGTGCTGAATAGTCTCCTTACATGTATGAACTTCACGAAGATATCAGCCTACAGCTTTTCACCCGGTTATAAACACACGAAATGTTTTTTTTTATTGACTATTTTATAGAAACAGTATTTGTGCAATAAGACATTGACAGAGACATGGGAAACTGAGTTATTATTTCATATTTTACAGCCTTTGGAGCCAAGATGCGTTATCGTTATGAAAGGGCTGCTGTGCAAAGGTCAGATTTCCTGTCTGTTGTCACCAATATATGAATAGGTAACACAGAATTACACTCTTGTGAGTCTCAGCAGCAAGTGACAGTCAGCAGCGGTGATCTGACTGGGTTGAAAAGGCTGCATGTCTAACAGGAAAACTATAGTAGATAATGCAACATAGGAATGTGTAGTATTTTTGAATATATTTTAATTCATTAATATTTTTTACGTCAGGACTAATAGATATAATTTTGGATTTTTACTTGGTGCAAGAAATTTTACTTAGTTAAGAAATATTGCATATGAATTTGAGATATGTATTTTTTGCAGCTGAGCTCTATGCTCCTTTTCATACATTTACCAGGGTTACCTTACTGCTTAGCTGAACAAGCCTGTTTACAGAGCTCAATAACTAAAACTTAGATTATACAAACTGGCAAGTTAATTGAGGTGTGAATTGTCTCAATCCTTCTTCGTCTTCTCCTAGCACTGTATCTCTTTGAACATATTTTAAATTAGAGAGACACAATAAGAAAGCAAACAGCTATTGTTGTACTCCCACTTTACAAACCTATAATGTTGTATGACGCCAGAGTCAAGGTTGCATATGCACAATGGCCATATGCCATATGTGACATACAAACACCTCTCCAACAACATAGCAAATCTCTTACTACTCCTAGAAGAGTCACTTGGCAGGTGCTGGCTCTGCTAGTTTACAGCTTAAATATATATATATATATATAGATATATATATATCTATATATATATATAGATATATATATATATATATATATATAGATAGATAGATAGATATCTATATCTATATATATATATAGATGTCTATATATATCTATATATATATATAGATATCTATATATATATCTATATATATATAGATATATATATAGATATCTATATATGATATAGATATCTATATATATATCTATATATATATATAGATATATATATATAAAAATACTGGTACTCTTTATTACATATCAAAATATACATAATAATAAAAATACATTTTCTCTTACAGCTTGAATATTTACATATATGTGGGAGATGACCAGGCCTAAATCTTCAGCATCGTGATGATTTATTTAGCATTTTCTTTAATAAACAGGAAACACAGGAACCCTAGAGCAGAACCCACCAAACCTTTCATGCAAAAGCAACTTGCATGGTTGCAGGAAATACATCAGACTTTCTTGAACTTCCTGTTAAGCTGGCCATAGACGGTTCAAATCTTGGCCAGTTCAGCAGGGACCAAGATTCGAGCCTTGTGCCGGGAGAACACAATGGCTCTATGTGAGGGATTCCCCCATCAGCATTGGCTGTGTTGATGGGGGAATCAAGTGAGTTTCTTTTCTGCAACCATGGAAAGAAAATCACTTCATCTATGGCCGTCTTTAACGTACCTGAAGTAATAAATGATAGATAATGGAGCTGAGGATTTGAAGCCAACCTTTAACTTCCTCTGAAAGGCCAAAATAAGATATTTGCAAAATATATGTTCATCCCATTTGCCCATCAAAGCCCTGCAAAAAAAGTTATGTGTAAGATCTGTCAGTCTAGATGGGATTTTATATAGACACAAGGACCACTCAGGGCAAAGAAGGGCTACATCAAAGATGGAATGGGAGAGAGTCTCATGTTCTTCCAGAAGTACTTCACACAGGTGAAATTTGCTGCTGGGGAGCACAGGAAAGATACAGTAAGTGTTAGTAGTGGAGGAGGCTGACTATCAAGTGGACTTAATGGGCAAAAAACAGGTGCACTTTAAGTGCAATCATACAATACTTTTAGCTACAAAGAAGGCCAAGAGCCACTCCAAGAGTGGCCATCATGGTATAATTCTTTAAGCTTCAATCATGTCAATATGTAAAGCAAACTCTGGTTTGGTTTATGCTTGAATGCAGACGAAGAAACAACACATACAGTGGGGACGGAAAGTATTCAGACCCCCTTAAATTTTTCACTCTTTGTTATATTGCAGCCATTTGCTAAAATCATTTAAGTTAATTTTTTTTCCTCATTAATTTACACACAGCACCCCATATTGACAGAAAAACACAGAATTGTTGACATTTTTGTAGATTTATTAAAAAAGAAACTGAAATATCACATGGTCTTAAGTATTCAGACCCTTTGCTCAGTATTTAGTAGAAGCACCCTTTTGTTCTAATACAGCCATGAGTCTTTTTGGGAAAGAAGCAACAAGTTTTTCACACCTGGATTTGGGGATCCTCTGCCAATCCTCCTTGCAGATCCTCTAGTTCTGTCAGGTTGGATGGTGAACGTTGGTGGACAGCCATTTTTAGGTCTCTCCAGAGATGCTCAATTGGGCTTAAGTCAGGGCTCTGGCTGGGCTATTCAAGAACAGTCACGGAGTTGTTGTGAAGCCACTCCTTCGTTATTTTAGCTGTGTGCTTAGGGTCATTGTCTTGTTGGAAGGTAAACCTTTGGCCCAGTCTGAGGTCCTGAGCACTCTGGAGAAGGTTTTTGTCCAGGATATCCCTGTACTTGGCCGCATTCATTTTTCACTCGATTGCAACCAGTCGTCCTGTCCTTGCAGCTGAAAAACACCCCCACTGCATGATGCTGCCACCACCATGCTTCACTGTTGGGACTGTATTGGACAGGTTATGAGCAGTACCTGGTTTTCTCCACACATACCGCTTAGAATTAAGGCCAAAAAGTTCTATCTTGGTCTCATTAGACCTTATTCATTAGATCTTATTTCTCACCATCTTGGAGTCCTTCAGGTGTTTTTTTAGCAAACTCCATGCGGGCTTTCATGTGTCTTGCACTGAGGAGAGGCTTCCGTTGGGCCACTCTACCATAAAGCCCCGACTGGTGGAGGGCTGCAGTGATGGTTGACTTTCTACAACCTTCTCTCATCTCCTGACTGCATCTCTGGAGCTCAGCCACAGTAATCTTTGGGTTCTTCTTTACCTCTCTCACCAAGGCTATTCTCCCCCAATAGCTCAGTTTGGCCGGACAGCCAGCTCTAGGAAGTCTTCTTGTCGTCCCAAACGTCTTCCATTTAAGGATTATGGAGGCCACTGTGCTCTTAGGAACCTTAAGTGCAGCAAAAATTTTTTTGTAACCTTGACCAGATCTGTGCCTTGCCAAAATTCTGTCTCTGAGCTCTTCAGGCAGTTCCTTTGACCGCATGATTCTCATTTGCTCTGACATGCACTGTGAGCTGTAAGGTCTTATATAGACAGGTATGTGGCTTTCCCAATGAAGTCCAACCAGTATAATCAAACACAGCTGGACTCAAATGAAGGTGTAGAACCATCTCAAGGATGATCAAAAGAAATGGACAGCACCTGAGTTAAATATATGAGTGTCACAGCAAAGGGTCTGAATACTTAGGACCATGTGATATTTCAGTTTTTCTTTTTTAATAAATCTGCAAAAATGTCAACAATTCTGTGTTTTTCTGTCAATATGGGGTGCTGTGTGTACATTAATGAGGAAAAAAATGAACTTAAATGATTTTAGCAAATGGCTGCAATATAACAAAGAGTAAAAAATTTAAGGGGGTCTGAATACTTTCCGTCCCCACTGTAAATATGTTTCACTGACATTTTTCTCTTCTTCAAGGAACTTTATGAACATCCTTAATTACCGTAGTTGCTTTTTTATGAGCTCTCTGTAGACATCTACTCTCTTTGACATCTGTGCTTGTGAAATCTTATTATTAAAGAGGGGTACCTACTTTAAGGACCCCCCTTCTATAATAATAACTACTTTTCCAGTGTTACCAGTGTTCTGCCACAGTGCATCCCCTGCCCATGCATTGGTGTTCAAACAGATATGAAGTGGCTGAAACACATTTAACATGACAGCACTCTTATTATATATTAGCACTACACCCTTTTACAGAGTAGAAATCCCAAAATAGAATCACTTGACTTTGATAACATGGAACCATTGCTTCTCTGGTAATATGACATTGGTACTGCCTTTGGTGGTATGCTTTCTGGCATTGGGGGTCTGACATTAGTTGTTACTACAAGCATGCTTAATATAAAAAGAACACATTTAAGATTTGGATGCTTTTTTATTTTGAGATTAAGATTAATAAAATGTTGCACCTTCCTAGCATAAGATGCTAGGCAAATTTAGTTTTAGGCTCCTTCTGTAGTCAAGTGATTGTTTGTTGTGGTCTTTTCAGGGTTTTACAGGCTGGGAGCTGATTGCTTCCCCCTGCCTCTAAAAAAAGCTTACAGAATTTGGGGAGGGAGATTCAAATAACCAATCTGAATATTTATCATGCTTTGGCCAATCCCTGAAGAGGAGTGTCCAGCAGGTGACCAGAGAAGTGATAAATAGTCTGAAGCTCTGGAGAAATTGTTCCATCTCCTCAGGAGAGCTCTAAAGCTTGAGGGGCTGCTGCCTTTAGGCAGCCCATGGACTGTATAGCTGTTCTTGGGGCCTCAACAGAGATAGGACTGAGGGCTTAGATGGATCTCCTGATAAACTAGCTGTAGGACCTCACCACAAGGGATCAGATCTGGAGAAGAACTGTCTCTCTCACTGGACCGCGTCTGGAAGAAGCTGGACGGTGGGCAGCTGTCCTGGGGACTTGTGAGTAATGACTCTGAACTGATTTCTGATGACTATGTGTGCTTTTGGGATATAAGTGCCAGAGGTAGCTTGACTGAGACAGCTTTCACAGGGTCTTAGAGTACTGGTCATTCCCCTGTCCTGGAGTGTGAGCCTGGAGGAAAAAGTGCCCCTGTTACTGTGCAGCGTTCGGAAAATTGCATTGGGTACTAATAGTCGTGCAAGGACACAAGGTAACCAGATGCCAAAAGAAAATTGCCTTATGGTCTACAGCCGTGAGGCCTTAGACTGTTCGATATTCCCAGTCACCTAGGGGTAAAGACCCCCACCCTCATTGTTTTTGCCAGTTGTTTTTGAAGTATCCCATGTCCTAACTCCTCTTCTACTAACCACTTCAGCCCCGGAAGATTTGGCTGCTCAATGACCAGAGAACTTTTTACAATTTGGCACTGCGATGCTTTAACTGGTAATTGCGCGGTCATGCAATGCTGTACCCAAACTAAATTTGCCTCCTTTTTTTCCCACAAATAAGAGTTTTTTTTATGGTATTTGATTGCCTCTGCGATTTTTTTTTTTGCGATGTAAACGTAATAAGACCAAAAATTTTGAAAAAAAATAATATTTTCTATTTTTGTTATAAAGAAAATCCAATAAATTCAATTTTAGTCATACATTTAGGCCAAAATGTATTCAGCTACATGTCTTTGGTAAAAAAAAATGTCAATAAGCGTATTTTGTTTGGTTTTCGCAAAAGTTATAGCATCTACAAACTAGGGTACATTTTCTGGAATTAACGCAGCTTTTAGTTTACATCTCATGTCTTGAGGTGCTAAAATGGCCGGGCAGTACAAACCCCCCCTCCCCTTGACCTCATTTTGGAAAGTAGACACCCCAAGGAAATTGCTGAGAGGCATGTTGAGCCCATTGAATATTTTATTTTTTTGTCACAAGTGATTAAAAAATGTGTTTTTGTGTGTTTTTTTTTTTTTTTGTTTGCACTTTTATATAAACTGTAAACTGTAAACGTTCCAGATTAGGGTCTCCCAAAATGTGATGACCATATCATCTTTCGAGACCCTGTGTAAGTGTGCCCTAGGACTGTGCAATGCTGTACCCTACGCTAATACTTAACTAGTGTGTGGTAGCGTCCGAAACATTCACCAATGCAAAGACCAGGTTGGTCAGGACAGGAGGGACAATAAAAGGGGGTGTCACGCCTAAATCCGCGCTTTCTACAGACACAACATCTTTGGGGATTTCTTTAGGTAGGGGTACCAGGGAGGACATACGAAAAATGCCTCTCATGCAGCCGACTCACTGCATTTGGATTGGGAAGTTGGGACACAGCACTGTCTGGAAACAGAAGGGCTGTGATGATCTCTTCCTGGAATTTAGGGAAGGATCCAGTTCGTCCTGAAGCTTTGTATAGCACATTAGCATTCAGCAGAGCCAATTGGAATAAGGTCCACCCCTCCCATATTAAGGCTATATTCTTGGACACAAAGAGGTTTCTCCACAACACCAGTCGCCGTTTGAATTTGGACCGTCGTGTCTGCGTGAAGAGAGGACAGAACAAAAACATTCTTATTATCCCTCCACTTCACAGCAAGCAAATTATTACACTTCAAGCAGGCTCTCTCCCCCAGCCTAAGACAGGAATCTACAAGCCGCGGAGGTAAGCCGATTAGATCACACAGTGCCACATGCGCCAATTCCTTAATCAAATAAGTGACTAAAGTGGCACGCTCGTGTAATAATTGTCCACATACAAGTGGTACCCCTTTCCGAATAAGGGTGACACCAAGTCCCACACAATCTTGCCAGCGCTCCCTATGTAGTCTGGGCAGTTTTCCGGCTCTATGTAACTATCTCTTCCCTAGTAAACCATAAAACTATATGTATAGCCTGTTGCCCTGTCACAGAGCTTATACATCTTGACCCCGTATCTGGCATGCTTGCTGGGAAGACACTGTTTGAATGACAAGCGGTCAGAAAACTTAATCAGGGACTCATTGAAGTGGTTTGAGGGGCCGAATTTTGTAGAGCCGATCGTATTCAGGGTCAACCCGAGGATGACAGAGTTCATTGTCATTAAAATGCATGAACCGCAAGATCTGCTCGTATCATGTCCTGGTCATGGAGGCAGAGAACACGGGCATATGGTAAATTGGGTCAGTGGACCAATATGACCTCAACTCACTTTTTTTAGTTATGCCCATGAGGAGGGATAGGCCCAGGAAGGTCTTAAATTCGGAGACCGTAATAGGTCTTCAATCCCTGGCAAGGGTCAACGGTGATGAATTGACCAGCATACAAATTGCTTTGGTCCACAATAGATCTATAGAGATCTTCCGTGAAAAACAGCAAATAAAAACCAAGTGACGTAAAATCAATTGTTTCCACCTGAATTCCGGGTTGGCCAGTGAATGGGGGAAGTACGGGTGCTGCAGAAGTGGTGGGCTCCCAATTCAGATCCGCAAATGCAGCAGGAAGGGCACTATGGGCTCAACGGGCCTATCTTTGTCTTCTTGGTGGCTGCGGGACACTAGTTGTGCTAGCCACCTCATCAGCTTGAACTGCACTTATGGGACTCGCCATTTCACCACATGTTACTGCAGTGCTGGATGAACGACCAGGGTGTACTAGGCCGCTGGTGTTTGCCAGTTCACTAGAGGGATGAGCGGCACTAGGACTTGCTCTCTGCACCATACGAGGGACCTGCAGTTCTTGCACCTCAACAACAGCAGAAGAACGGGGTCTGGTATGCCTGACCCTGGAAAGGACCACTACTCCATCGCCAGAGCTATCTGTTAGGTTGTCGCTGCTGTCTACAGGATTGTATTCTGAGCCTAACGCTCGGTTCACACTGCTGCACTGTGAATTTTTTCAGTTTTTTGTCCTGTGTGTGGTGTGAATTTACCGTGATTTTACTGCAAATTTCAGGAGTTGGACATAGCTGCGATTGATGTTCTAGCCAATGGAATCATAATGTAAAAAAAAAAAAAGGTGTTATCTTCCTGTGTACTTCCTGGTTTTTGTGGAGAGTAGTGTGGTGGAATTCGCACATATGTGAACCATCAATGCGATTCAAGAATGATTTACATTGATGTCTATGGAGACTAAATTCGCAACGCAATGCAGTGAACTCGCACAAGACCCTTTTTTTATCGCATTCGTAGAGGAATCGCAACACATGTATGTGAACGACTGTCATTGAAAATAATGACTTTAGGGATGACATGCGAATTTAAAGTGTTTTTGACGCATCGCATTTGTTATGAACTCGCATCAGTGTGAACCGGGCCTGAATCTGACAAATTGGTGAGTTCCTCTTCACTCAGAAAAGTGTAGGCCTCTTCACTAGTGTACCTTCGATTAGACATTTTGGCCTCTATATTTACTGGTACACTAGTAAGACTAACAGGAAAAAAAAGTGCAAAAAAAACTGTTAGCGTTCGCAGGGATCAGGCCTGACATAACTGCGAATGCTGCAGTTATGTGTTTAGCGTTTTGTAAGTGACAGTGATCAATTGATATTGCACTTGCGTGGGCTGGGCTGGGCTGGGCGAAGGGGCTAAACGCAGGTGCTAGCAGGTATCTGGACTGATCCCACTAACGCCCCCACACACATGTTCCTACATAGTAAAAACACCTGTCCCCCACAGATTTAACAGTAAAATCACATGTCCCAATGATCTGCACACGTATGTCCGTGATCACCCGCGCACATCTGTACATGATCATCTGCGTACATATGTCCGTGATCACACAAACCAATTATTATACACTTAACAGGATTTTTTTTTACCAAAGACATGTAGCGGAATACATTTTGGCTTAAATTTATGACAAAATTCGATTTTATTGTATTTCTTTTACAATAGAAAGAAGAAAATATTGTTTTTTTTTCCAAATTTCCGCTCTTTCTTCGCTTATATCACAAAAAATAAAAAAACGGAGTCGTGAATAAATACCACCAAAAGAAAGCTCTATTTGTGCAAACAAAATGATAAAAATGTAATTTGGGTACAGCGTAGCATGACCGCGCAATTGTCATGAAGAGTGTAACAGCGCTGAAATCTGAAAATTGGTCTGGGAAGAAAGGGGGTGAAAGTGCCCAGCATTGATGTGGTTAAACACTAATTAAACATCGATGGCCTTGTTTACATTCTTCAACTGTGGTCCAAAAAAGAACATAAGCTTTGGGTGACAAGCTTTGTGAGATACGATTTGCCGGGATTTATTGCCCAACAATTGTGGCAAAACCGCACAGCGTTTGAGGTGCTATTGTGAATGGCTCTCAAACATGCGTGGTATGTTTTGCCACTATTGCAGTGTGATTTGGAAACATCACATCTAGCAATTTGGGATCACGGTCAGAATCACCCACAATCCCAAACTGCCAGATGTGAACAAAGCCTTGTGCACTGTGTTGCACTGACATCTTTTGTTAGGATCTAAAAAGGTGTAGAAGACGGCTCACAGCCACCTGTTGTAAGACTAGACTAAATAAGGGAGGAGGTGTGTAAAGAATGGGCGAGGGATGGGTTTGGTCTCGTTATTTCAGCAAACACATTTCAAATAGGACACCTTAAGGTTAACATGGGGTGGCTACAACGTCAGTGCTGGAAGTTTCCAGTCATTGTGCTTTGGCTGATGTTGGGACAAAGAGGTGTAATTGGGAATTTTTCTTTACTCCACCATTCCATAGCAAAATGTGCTTTGTATAAAGAGCAGCCAGACAAAGAGTAGAAAACACATATTGCAGATTGGAGACTGGAGGATATAACATTACAAAATACAATTATTGCTGTGTTCTAACACAAGCATTTACCCATATAAGCCAAGAAGTTATTTTTTCTTATACCATGAAGCTGTGCTCCAGGCAAACAGCTAAATACACAGTTTATAGGGCACCTGTGCCCAGACTAGGGACATTACAGTATTTACATATTCATAGTGAAAGAGCCTTAAAACTGGATTCTGGGAAACCTGAATATTCTCCCTTCCGGCTAGGCTGTGTCCACAATGCAAGGGGTAACTGCTCGCCTATGTCTAGGGGATGGTAAAAGCACTTTTACTCCCTCTGCTTCCCTGGCAGATGGCACTACCCCGGGCTCTGGTGGAGGATTTTTCCTTGGCAGCCCAGTGTCCGATTCAGGGTTATTGGCCCTGCATAGTTCTTGATGACACCAGCATCTTAGACCACTGGAGTATGGGGAGAAGATGTGGTGTGGAGGAGCCAAGGATCGAGTAAGTAAATCTACTTTTCCATGCTTCCTAGACCTAAATGAGCATAAACCTTTGCAGTGTGGGCACAGCCCCACTCCAAGGGAGAATGTTCAGGTATCCCAGAGTTAAGTTTTAACCCTTTTGCTACCAGAGCCATTTTTTACATACAGTGGGGAAAATAATTATTTGACCTCTGCAGATTTTGTAACTTTGCCCACCTACAAAGAAATGAAGGGTCTATAATTTTTTATCATAGATGTATTTTAAATGATAGAGACAGAATATTAACCAGAAATCCAGAAAAAACACATAAAACAAATGTTATAAATGAAGTTGTCGTTCAGTGAGTAAAATAAGTATTTGATCCCCAAGTATAACATGACTAAGTACTTGGTGGAGAAACCCTTGTTGGCAAGCACAGAGGTAAGACGTTTCTTGTAGTTGGTGACCAGGTTCGCAGACATCTCAGGAGAGATTTTGGTCCACTCTTCATTACAGATCTTCTCTAAATCCTTATGGTTTCTCGGTTGTCTCTTGGCAACCCAACGTTTTAGCTCCCTCCATAAATTTTCTATAGGATTAAGGTCCGAAAACTGACTAGGCCCCTCCATGGCCTTAATGTGCTTCTTCTTGAGCCACTCCTTGGCGGTATGTTTTGGGTCATTGTCACACTGGAAGACCCATCCACTACCCATCTTCAGTGTTCTGGCTGAGGGAAGAAGGTTCTCATTCAAGATTTTACAATACATAGCCCGTCCATTGACCCTTCAATGCGGAAAAGTCGGCCTTTACCTTTGGCCGAGAAACAGCCCCAAAACATCAGTCGAGTCAATGCCAAAGACCTCAGTTTTGGTCTCATCTGACCACAGCACTTTCTCCCAATCCTTCTCTGAACCATTTAGATGTTCATTGGCATGATTGTACAGGTGCCTTCTTAAGGAGGGGGACTTGCCGTGTTCGGAGGAAGAAAAATGCTGACTATGACGCTAGGAACACCATCCGTAGAGTCAAGCATGGAGGTGGAAACATTATGCTTTGGGGCTGTTTCTCTGCTAAAGGTACAGACTGACTTTGCTGCATTGAGGGGTCAATGGATGGGGCCCCATCCATGTCTTGTAAAATCTAGGATGAGAACCTTCTTCCCTCAGTCAGAATACTGAAGATGGGTCATGTATGGGTCTTTCAGCATAACAATGACCCAAAACATATTGTCAAGTCAACAAAGGGGTAGCTCAAAAAGAAGCACATGAAGGTCATGGAGTGGCCTAGCCAGTCTCCAGACCTTAATGCTATAGAAAATTTATGGAGGGAGCTGAAACTTCGAGTTGCCAAACAAAAGCCAAGAAACCTTAAAGTGGAAGTCCATGCAAAAACGAAAATCCCTGCATCTATAGACACCAGGAATCTAACACTAACCTCTCTACCCCTGTAAAGAAAAAATGAGTGTACATACCTTTTTGGAAGCCGATACGACCCTCTTCGACCAGATCTGCAGAGGTTCTGCCGCTGGAGATCGGGTCGGAGCGGGTCAGATCGTCTTCCAAAAAGGTATGTACACTCATTTATTCTTTACAGGGATAGAGAGGTTAGTGTAAAGGGCCGTACACACGATCAGACTTTTTGACAACAAACATGCAAATTAGCTTTTTTGGAGCAACATCCGACAATGTGTACGCTCCATCGGACAAACTTTTTCAGTTTCCTTTGGACTTTTGTTGGCTGTGCGAACGGACAAACTTTCCGGCAACAAAATTCAGATGGAGCAAAGTCCGATCGTGTGTACACAAAGCCATCGGACTTTTGTACAAACTACAGTACGCAGCCGTGAGAAAGTTTCCAGCGCGATCGGATCGCGCTGGTTCTCGGCGGCAAGGTACTGTACATCTCGCGCTAGCTGCAATAGGAAAAACACATTTTCCTACTGCGGCGGGCGCGAGAGGGAATTCCCCTCTGGGGAATACCAAGCCCTTCGGTCTAGTATGGATTTTAAGGGAAACCCTTAACATGCCCTCAACATGGGGGGCGGGCCCCCCACCCCAAAGCACCTTGTCCCCATGTTGATGAGGACAAGGGCCTCTTCCCGACAACCCTGGCCGTTGGTTGTCGGGGTCTGCGGGCGGGGGGGCTTATCGGAACTCGGGAGCCCCCTTTAATAAGGGGCCCCCAGATCCCGGCCCCCCACCCTATGTGAATGAGTATGGGGTACATCGTAGGATGACATGACCACGCCCCCTTATGACCTCACAGTTCCAGCATGCCCCGGGACTGTGATGTCATAGGGGGGCGGGGTCACCGCCTATATAAGTTCCTTGCGGAGTGCACAGAGAGCATTCCGGCTGGAGTGAGCGTCATGTCAACATCTCTGGAAGAGAAGAGAGAAGAATACGATCCAGAAGTCCGGACCACCACTGGCAAAAGAGCGTCAGAAGATAGCGGTGGAGCCGGCAGAAGATGCGGACACCGGGAGAAGACGCTGTAGAGACCCCCGAAGTCGGAAGAGGACCCCCGAAGTCGGAAGAAGACCCCGGAGCTGCCTAATAAATTACTTTAAAAACCCGTGTACTGTGTTTTTTTATTGACACTTTTTTCCCTAGGTGAATGGGTAGGGGTACGATGTACCCCATACTCATTCACATAGGGTGGGGGGCCGGGATCTGGGGCCCCCTTATTAAAGGGGGCTCCCGGATTCCGATAAGCACCCCACCCGCAGACCCTGACAACCAACGGCCAGGGTTGTCGGGAAGAGGCCCTTGTCCTCATCAACATGGGGACAAGGTGCTTTGGGGTTGGGGGCTCGCAGGGCACCCCCTTCCCCCAAAGCACCCACCCCCCATGTTGAGGGCATGCGGCCTGGTACGGCTCGGGGGGGGGGGGCGGTCGCTCGTCCCCACTCCCTTTCCTGACCAGGCCGGGCTGTGTGCTCGGATAAGGGTCTGGTATGGATTTTGGGGGGACCCCCACGCCGTTTTTTCGGCGTAGCGGGTTCCTCTTAATATCCATACCAGACCTAAGGGCTGTTTTTTTATTTAAAATTTGGCGTGGAGTTCCCCCTCAAGATTCATATCAAACACAGTGCCTGGCATTGGCGGGGATCCAAGTCGGATCCCCACACCAGTGTCAACCCGGCTCGCAAGGTGTCAATCTCGCCAATAAAAGTGGCGAGATTGACACAATATCAGACAACAATACAGAAGTTGACCAAAGGGTGGTGGTAAAGAGCTGAAAAACCACGTGATATGGTGAAAGTTGGCTGGAAAAGTCCTGTCGCCTGTATGCAAGACAAACTTTTGGGCAACGCCCTTTGTACAAAAATCCAAGGGAAAGTTTGTACAAAGTCCTATCGTGTGTATGGGGCTTTAGATGTGTGGTGTCTATAGATGCAGGGATTTTTGTTTTTTGCATGGACTTCCACTTTAAGGATTTAGAGAAGATCTGTGAAAAGAGTAGACCAAAGTCCTTCCTGAGATGTGTGCAAACCTGGTCACCAACTACAAGAAACGTCTTACCTCTGTGCTTGCCAACAAGGGTTTCTCCACCAAGTACTAAATTATGTTTTGCTTGGGGATCAAATATTTATTTTACTCATTGAACTGCAACTTAATTTATAACATTTGTATCATGTGGTTTTAAAATACATCTATAATAAAAATTATAGACCCTTTATTTCTATGTAAGAGGGCAAACTTACAAAATCCGCAGGGGATCAAATAATAATTTTCCCCACTGTACATATTAAAATGTCTGTTTTAGACAATATGTAATGTCACATTTCAATTGCATTACTTTTTGTCAAATTTCAGTAAAAATACACCTAAACTAAGGGTCTTTAAGAATTTTTTAAATATATTTCACACATTTTAATGTTGATTTTTTTTTCGACTTAGTTGCTATTACATGGAGGCTGATATACTCCATATATGATGGCACTTTTTGAGTGACAGATACTCTTATGTAAAAATTTTGACCTTACCATTTTTTAAACCTACTGTATATGCATTCATTGATTTTTTTATATTTGCTTTCAACTGAGTTCAACTGATTATATGGGCATGTGCATATGCAAAAAAATGCATCTTTATAAAATGATCTTGACAACAGGTGTTCAAATATGCAAAATCAAAACGGCCTCCATTAATCTGCATTGTAAATGCATGAAGTTTTGAACACAAATAGGCAGTTTCCGGGTTACAAACAAGATAGGGTCTGTCGGTTTGTTCTTAAGTTATATTTGTATGTGAATTACAACTTTTTGAGTGTAACTCCAGCCAAAAAAGCATAGGGAAGGGTTAGCACCCCTGTAACATTTGTTTTTCTGTCTGATTTCACCTCACTTTCTGTTCCTGTGACAATTAGATTTTGAAAATGTTGGGTTGTCGTGGAAACAAGGATTGGTGATAAAGCTTCAGTGGAGACACCTTTTTTCCCATAATAACTCTTGCAGGAGTGAATTTCCCTTCCTAGGGGTAGATTTTCTCTAGTCGGATGTATGTAAATCGGGAACTGCCTGTTCAGCAAAAGAAAGTGCTGGAGCTAATTTCCGCAAGCCTGATCTGCATACAGAGGTGTATCTAGTCAAAATGGCACCTATGCAAGCACTGAAACTGCCCCCGTCAAAACATTTGAAACCCATCTTTCAGATAACCTTAACAAAAAAAACAGCTAACAATGGCCCGCGGGCATACACTGATACAAAAATCACTGATGATGCCAACACACTGGCACACTCACACTCATCAAAATACATTGGTGCACACAGTAACTCATACAAAATCAATGACACACTAACACACAATCAAGGGACAGGGAGGGACACTGGGGACAGAGAGGGATGCAGTGCGACGAGTACAGAGAAAGATGTCAGGAACAGGGAGGGACACTGGGGACTGACAGAGAGGGACCCAGTGTGATGAGGACAGAGAGGGATGCCGGGGACAGAGAGTGACGCAGTGTGACAAGGACAGAGAGGGATGCCGGGGACAGACAGAGGAACACAGTGTGATGAGGACAGAGAGGGATGCTGAGGACAGAGAGTGACACAGTGTGACAAGGACAGAGAGGGACGCTGGGGACAGACAGAGGGACCCAGTGTGATGAGGACAGAGAGGGATGCCGGAGACAGAGAGTGACGCAGTGTGACAAGGACAGAGAGGAATGCCGGGGACAGACAGAGGAACACAGTGTGATGAGGACAGAGAGGGATGCCGAGGACAGAGAGTGACACAGTGTGACAAGGACAGAGAGGGATGCCGGGGACAGAGAGTGACGCAGTGTGACAAGGACAGAGAGGGATGCCGGGGACAGACAGAGGAACACAGTGTGATGAGGACAGAGAGGGATGCCGAGGACAGAGAGTGTTGCAGTGTGACAAGGACAGAAAGGGATGCTGGGGACAGACAGAGGGACACAGTGTGATGAGGACAGAGAGGGACGCCGGGGACAAAGAGTCATGCAGTGTGACAAGGACAAAGAGGGACGCAGTGTGGTGAGGACAGAGAGGGATGTAGTGTGACAAGGACAGAGAGGGACGCTGCGGACAGATAGAGCGACCCAGTTTGATGAGGACAGAGAGGGATGCCGAGGACAGAGAGTGACGCAGTGTGACAAGGACAGAGAGGGATGCTGGGGACAGACAGAGGGACTCAGTATGATGAGGACAGAGAGGGACGCTGGGGACAAAGAGGGACGCAGTGTGACAAGGACAGAGACGGACGCAGTGTGATGAGGACAGAGAGGGATGCAGTGTGACAAGGACAGAGAGGGACGCTGGGGACAGACAGAGGGACACAATGTGATGAGGACAGAGAGGGATGCAGTGCGGACAGGGGAAACAGGGGAATGCCGGGGGGGGGACACTGTGTGGGGGTAGGGACACAGGGGGACACAGGGGAGGACACTGTGTGGGGGTAGGGACACAGGGGGACACCTATTCAGTGGTTTTTGTTATAATCAATAAGAGTGATTGATATGTGTCACACTATGCTCACAGCAAAGGTGAAAAAAGGCAAAAAACAACTGAATAGTAAAATAAAAGGTGCTTCTTTAATCGTACATTACGGGAAACAGAGCCATAGTAATTACTATATGGGTTATAGTCCACCTTCAGGTGCTGTACACTGGAACACCCTAAACAGGAAGTCCACTCCCTATATAACCCCTCCCATACCGGGAGCATCTCAGTTTTTTAGCCAGTGTCTAAGGTGTTGGTCACGAGTGAAGATGAACAGAGAAAAACAAAAAAATCCCCGCGCTATCATAAAAAAAACCCCAAGGAAGCAGCAGTTCAATTGTGAGATATTTACAACCAATAGAAAAAACTGCGCTATACAGTAAATAAAAAGTGCACACCAAATTAATATATGCAGTACATAAAATACACATCAAATGACATCAAATCATTAGTGTACAAATGGTAGCAAAGTTCATTGATATTGAAGAAACCAAAAGTCTGTTAAGAGGTAGAAGGAATCCCCTGACAATTCTCTGTGAAAATCAGGTGAGAAAATGGAATACAAACACACCCCACACAGTGATCCTCCACCACCAAATATATGCGCTTACTAGATGGAAAGCACAACAGGCACATCACAGGACTACATCCAGGTTAAGCAGCTTGGCAATGAAACACTCCTCCAGAAACCACAAAGGATGATAAGCATCTCAAGTGCGTATAGACTGGGTCCCGGTGTCCTACCAGCGATAACCTTCCATACAGCGTGACTCCACCACACAACAACCCGATTTTAAGGACATAAGGGCAAGAGAGAGGCAGCCATAGCGTGAATCTCATACATGGCAGCTTAAAGTGAAGATGTCCTGTGCTGAGCTCCACTGGAGCAATCCTTGCTGGGGCTAGCTATGCACCTGGATCCATTCAAAGTGTCTTGAGTATTGGCTGGACTATTGCTCAAGCAGTGGATGCGATTTCTTCTGGTAGTACCTCTGCTTTGTGCATCGGGCTAAGGTCAGAAGGGGGGGGTTGAAACACCCCCAAAAAAGAGCTAAAAGGGTCTCCCTCAAGCTTTGGAAAGCCTACTCATTTCTACAAATGGCATCCTCCCCTGAGAGAGGGTGGCTGGTCAGAGTGAGCATCGGGGCCATGAAATGTTTGCAACTGTTTTCAACACCGCAGCCCCTGTTTATTTTACTAAAAAGATCTTTTTTCCTCAGCCATGATAGGTTTAAAAAAAAAAAAAAAAAGTTTAGCGACTTTAATTGCATCCCAGTATGGGTCAAAATGCGACAGGTTCTCTTCCATTGCCCAGGACCCTCAAACTCAGGAACTAGGGGCGGAAGAAGATGAATTCCCTCAGGGGACCGTGGTGAGGCTGATGACTCCTCTTCTGAGGTGCCAAATGCGGGAAAATCAGCTGTTTCAATCTTAAGATTGATGGTGCAATTTCTTGCTGAATGGTCCACTCCACATTTATGTACCTATAACTGAGTGTTTGTGTTCGCTACAGCCTCCTCAAGCTGTGCGTGCCTTTTTCTGTCCATTCATTGTTGGAAAAGCTTTTTTGTATCTGAGAGGATCACCCAGATAAGCGTTTTTTTCCCTCCTAAAAAGTTTTCACACTTTATCCTATGGTGGAGGAAATTCACTAAGTAGGGTATACCAGCAATTAACACTGCTATATCTCCTCTGTGAATAAGTTTGACTTGTCCAGCAGCCAATGCTCAAATGTTTAGGGATCCAATGGATAAAAAGTTGGAATTCCTATTAAAAAAAACAAAAAAAAACACCTTTTCTCTGGCAGATTGAGTGTCTCAGCCTGTGCTGACAGTAATTGCTTAATCGTTGAGAGACCAGTTTAAACAGGTGTTCAAGGTTATCCTGCTCAGCAGGCCCAGGTTCTGGCAGCTTTATATTTGCAATAGTTGCTTGAGAGATTCTATCCTTCAGGCCTTGCGCCCTTCGCTAAGCACCATGCAGAAGCTCCTGGCTAGTCTTCCTTTTGCGGTGAAACCGCTATTTGGGGATGTTTTGGATAATACATCAAAAGAAACTCTAGTAGAAAAAGTACCCCTTTTGCCATTTAAGAAAAGGAGTAAATGTATTTTCGTTTTTAAAGCTCCTTCTTCTGTGCCAGGGGCATCAGCCTCAAGGCAGTCACGACGGCTTCCGCCATCAGGTTCAAAAGGTAATCCTCAGGGTTAACCCCAGGGACAAAAGAGGTCTTGGGGGAGGAAACCTATTAGATACTGAAGCCTCCTTATGAGGAGGCGCCACCGCTCGCTTAATAGGGGGAATTCTTCTGCAGTTCTCAAGGATCTGGCAGGAAGAGTGTAAAGACGAATGGGGGACTCCCTCAATAGCTCCAAGGTACAAACTGGAGTTCCAAGAGTTCCCATCTCCTTGTTTTCTCAGATCAAACCTTCCTAAGGACCCAGAGAAGAAGTCTTTCTCTCAAGCATTGGACCATCTTTTGGCAAAAGGTGATTATGGTAGCCCCCATGTAAGAGCAGAGGTTGGGGTTTGGTTAAATCCAAATGGACATTCTGGATCTCAAAAATCTAAATTCAGTTCCTGAATATAACCACTCTTTTTTCGCATGGAGTCAATCCAATCAGTTATTCCCATCCTACAAGGAGGAGAACTTCTAGCGTCAATCGAGGTTAAAGATGCATACCTCCATATGCCTATTTCCTCGCTCACTAGCAATATCTACTTTGCAAGGTGGAAAATCTTCATTTTCAGTGTGTAGCTCTGCTTTCCGGTCTAGCTACTACAGCTTGAGGGTTTACAAAGGTTCTGGCCCCTCTTCTAGCCAGATTAAGGGCCCAAGGTATAACGATTATGGTTTACCTGGACGATCTGTTCTTGCTATTCCAATCGGTAGCCCGCTTAGACCAAAGTATGGTCACCACATTCAACTACCTGGAATATCTAGGTCGGTTTCTCAGCCTAGGAGAAATCTTCTTTAAAACCATGAAAAGGGCTAAGATATTTGAGTCTGATCATAGGTACACCCAGAAAAGGGAATTCTTGCCCCAGGCAAAGATCAGTGCTATAAAGGAACTGATTTAGGTGGTCGAAGCAAGATGAATTCTTCTATTTAACTTTGCATGAGGTTGTTGGGAAAGATGGTGGCTTCATTCAAGACCGTTCCTTATGCTCAGTTTAATTCAAGACTGCTGAAAAACATTATCCTATCGGCTTGGAACAAAGGGTTCAAGCTTTAAATTCCCAATGTGTCTGACTTCAAAGCCTATGGCCACATCACCCTGAAAGCGCCCAATCTCCTCTGATATTGGAGGCTAAGCAGGGTCAGGCCTGGTTAGCACCCGGATGGACCAGCTGAAAATACCAGTTACTGTGGGCTGGGTATGCTGGAGCCTCAGTTTATGGTCAATATCCAAAAATCTGCAAGGACAAAATCCTTCCTTCAGTTACCACGGAAGTGGCCCAGATCAGAAATGACCTTGGCCATTATCATTCTAGAAATTCAGGCAGAGCACTTGGTTCTGAAAAGGCCTGAACGTTCAGTTTACGGTATTGTCCTGCCAGGATTCAATCCAACTATGCCACAGCAATAGCCTATATTAATCTCCAAGGGGACACAAGAGGTTGTGCGGCCCAAAGAAAGGTGAATCATATCCAATCTTGGGCAGAAAACAATGTACTTTGCCTATCGGTGGTCTTCATTCTAGAAATAGTGGGGGACTCTGATGTGAAGCGAGCTGCTGGTGGGGACTCTGATGTGAAGGGAGCTGCTGGTGGGGACTCTGATGTGAAGTGGGCTGCTGGTGGGGACTCTGATGGGAAGTGGGCTGCTGGTGGGGACTCTGATGGGAAGTGAGCTGCTGGTGGGGACTCTGATGTGAAGTGAGCTGCTGGTGGGGACTCTGATGTGAAGTGAGCTGCTGGTGGGGACTCTGATGTGAAGTGAGCTGCTGGTGGGGACTGTGATGTGAAGGGAGCTGCTGGTGGGGACTGTGATGTGAAGGGAGCTGCTGGTGGGGACTCTGATGTGAAGTGGGCTGCTGGTGGGGACTCTGATGTGAAGGGAGCTGCTGGTAGGGACTCTGATGTGAAGTGGGCTGCTGGTGGGGACTCTGATGTGAAGGGAGCTGCTGGTGGGAACTCTGATGTGAAGTGGGCTGCTGGTGGGGACTCTGATGTGAAGTGGGCTGCTGGTGGGGACTCTGATGTAAAGTGGGCTGCTGGTGGGGACTCTGATGTAAAGTGAGCTGCTGGTGGGGACTCTGATGTAAAGTGGGCTGCTGGTGGGGACTCTGATGTGAAGGGAGCTGCTGGTGGGGACTCTAATGTGAAGGAAGCTGCTGGTGGGGACTCTGATGTGAAGGGAGCTGCTGTTGGGACTGTGATGTGAAGTGGGCTGCTGGTGGGGACTCTGATGTGAAGTGAGCTGCTGGTGGGGACTCTGATGTGAAGGGAGCTGCTGTTGGGACTGTGATGTGAAGTGGGCTGCTGGTGGGGACTCAGATGTGAAGTGGGCTGCTGGTGGGGACTCTGATGTGAAGGGAGCTGCTGGTGGGGACTCTGATGTGAAGGGAGCTGCTGGTGGGGACTCTGATGTAAAGTGAGCTGCTGGTGGGGACTCTGATGTAAAGTGAGCTGCTGGTGGGGACTCTGATGTGAAGTGAGCTGCTGGTGGGGACTCTGATGTGAAGTGGGCTGCTGGTGGGGACTCTGATGTGAAGTAAGCTGCTGGTGGGGACTGTGATGTGAAGGGAGCTGCTGGTGGGGACTCTGATGTGAAGGGAGCTGCTGGTGGGGACTCTGATGTGAAGGGAGCTGCTGGTGGGGACTCTGATGTGAAGGGAGCTGCTGGTGGGGACTGCTATGTGAAGTGGGCTGCTGGTGGGGACTCTGATGTGAAGTGGGCTGCTGGTGGGGACTCTGATGTAAAGTGGGCTGCTGGTGGGGACTCTGATGTGAAGGGAGCTGCTGGTGGGGACTCTGATGTGAAGGGAGCTGCTGGTGGGGACTCTGATGTGAAGGGAGCTGCTGGTGGGGACTCTGATGTAAAGTGAGCTGCTGGTGGGGACTCTGATGTAAAGTGAGCTGCTGGTGGGGACTCTGATGTGAAGTGAGCTGCTGGTGGGGACTCTGATGTGAAGTGGGCTGCTGGTGGGGACTCTGATGTGAAGTAAGCTGCTGGTGGGGACTGTGATGTGAAGTGGGCTGCTGGTGGGGACTGTGATGTGAAGTGGGCTGCTGGTGGGGACTCTGATGTGAAGTAAGCTGCTGGCGGGGACTGTGATGTGAAGTGGGCTGCTGGTGGGGACTGTGATGTGAAGTGGGCTGCTGGTGGGGACTCTGATGTGAAGTGGGCTGCTGGTGGGGACTGTGATGTGAAGTGGGCTGCTGGTGGGGACTCTGATGTAAAGTGAGCTGCTGGTGGGGACTCTGATGTGAAGGGAGGTGCTGGTGGGGACTCTGATGTGAAGGGAGCTGCTGGTGGGGACTCTGATGTGAAGGGAGCTGCTGGTGGGGACTGCTATGTGAAGTGGGCTGCTGGTGGGGACTCTGATGTGAAGTGGGCTGCTGGTGGGGACTCTGATGTGAAGTGGGCTGCTGGTGGGGACTCTGATGTGAAGTGGGCTGCTGGTGGGGACTCTGATGTGAAGTGGGCTGCTGGTGGGGACTCTGATGTGAAGTGAGCTGCTGGTGGGGACTGTGATGTGAAGGGAGCTGCTGGTGGGGACTGTGATGTGAAGTGGGCTGCTGGTGGGGACTGTGATGTGAAGTGGGCTGCTGGTGGGACTGTGATGTGAAGTGGGCTGCTGGTGGGGACTCTGATGTGAAGGGAGCTGCTGGTGGGGACTCTGATGTGAAGGGAGCTGCTGGTGGGGACTCTGATGTAAAGTGAGCTGCTGGTGGGGACTGTGATGTGAAGGGAGCTGCTGGTGGGGACTCTGATGTGAAGGGAGCTGCTGGTGGGGACTCTGATGTAAAGTGAGCTGCTGGTGGGGACTGTGATGTGAAGGGAGCTGCTGGTGGGGACTCTGATGTGAAGGGAGCTGCTGGTGGGGACTCTGATGTAAAGTGAGCTGCTGGTGGGGACTCTGATGTGAAGGGAGCTGCTGGTAGGGACTCTGATGTGAAGTGGGCTGCTGGTGGGGACTCTGATGTGAAGGGAGCTGCTGGTGGGAACTCTGATGTGAAGTGGGCTGCTGGTGGGGACTCTGATGTGAAGTGGGCTGCTGGTGGGGACTCTGATGTAAAGTGGGCTGCTGGTGGGGACTCTGATGTAAAGTGAGCTGCTGGTGGGGACTCTGATGTAAAGTGGGCTGCTGGTGGGGACTCTGATGTGAAGGGAGCTGCTGGTGGGGACTCTAATGTGAAGGAAGCTGCTGGTGGGGACTCTGATGTGAAGGGAGCTGCTGTTGGGACTGTGATGTGAAGTGGGCTGCTGGTGGGGACTCTGATGTGAAGTGAGCTGCTGGTGGGGACTCTGATGTGAAGGGAGCTGCTGTTGGGACTGTGATGTGAAGTGGGCTGCTGGTGGGGACTCAGATGTGAAGTGGGCTGCTGGTGGGGACTCTGATGTGAAGGGAGCTGCTGGTGGGGACTCTGATGTGAAGGGAGCTGCTGGTGGGGACTCTGATGTAAAGTGAGCTGCTGGTGGGGACTCTGATGTAAAGTGAGCTGCTGGTGGGGACTCTGATGTGAAGTGAGCTGCTGGTGGGGACTCTGATGTGAAGTGGGCTGCTGGTGGGGACTCTGATGTGAAGTAAGCTGCTGGTGGGGACTGTGATGTGAAGGGAGCTGCTGGTGGGGACTCTGATGTGAAGGGAGCTGCTGGTGGGGACTCTGATGTGAAGGGAGCTGCTGGTGGGGACTCTGATGTGAAGGGAGCTGCTGGTGGGGACTGCTATGTGAAGTGGGCTGCTGGTGGGGACTCTGATGTGAAGTGGGCTGCTGGTGGGGACTCTGATGTAAAGTGGGCTGCTGGTGGGGACTCTGATGTGAAGGGAGCTGCTGGTGGGGACTCTGATGTGAAGGGAGCTGCTGGTGGGGACTCTGATGTGAAGGGAGCTGCTGGTGGGGACTCTGATGTAAAGTGAGCTGCTGGTGGGGACTCTGATGTAAAGTGAGCTGCTGGTGGGGACTCTGATGTGAAGTGAGCTGCTGGTGGGGACTCTGATGTGAAGTGGGCTGCTGGTGGGGACTCTGATGTGAAGTAAGCTGCTGGTGGGGACTGTGATGTGAAGTGGGCTGCTGGTGAGGACTGTGATGTGAAGTGGGCTGCTGGTGGGGACTCTGATGTGAAGTAAGCTGCTGGCGGGGACTGTGATGTGAAGTGGGCTGCTGGTGGGGACTGTGATGTGAAGTGGGCTGCTGGTGGGGACTCTGATGTGAAGTGGGCTGCTGGTGGGGACTGTGATGTGAAGTGGGCTGCTGGTGGGGACTCTGATGTAAAGTGAGCTGCTGGTGGGGACTCTGATGTGAAGGGAGCTGCTGGTGGGGACTCTGATGTGAAGGGAGCTGCTGGTGGGGACTGCTATGTGAAGTGGGCTGCTGGTGGGGACTGCTATGTGAAGTGGGCTGCTGGTGGGGACTCTGATGTGAAGTGGGCTGCTGGTGGGGACTCTGATGTGAAGTGGGCTGCTGGTGGGGACTCTGATGTGAAGTGGGCTGCTGGTGGGGACTCTGATGTGAAGTGGGCTGCTGGTGGGGACTCTGATGTGAAGTGAGCTGCTGGTGGGGACTGTGATGTGAAGGGAGCTGCTGGTGGGGACTGTGATGTGAAGTGGGCTGCTGGTGGGACTGTGATGTGAAGTGGGCTGCTGGTGGGGACTCTGATGTGAAGGGAGCTGCTGGTGGGGACTCTGATGTAAAGTGAGCTGCTGGTGGGGACTCTGATGTGAAGGGAGCTGCTGGTGGGGACTCTGATGTGAAGGGAGCTGCTGGTGGGGACTGCTATGTGAAGTGGGCTGCTGGTGGGGACTGCTATGTGAAGTGGGCTGCTGGTGGGGACTCTGATGTGAAGTGGGCTGCTGGTGGGGACTCTGATGTGAAGTGGGCTGCTGGTGGGGACTCTGATGTGAAGTGGGCTGCTGGTGGGGACTCTGATGTGAAGTGGGCTGCTGGTGGGGACTCTGATGTGAAGTGAGCTGCTGGTGGGGACTGTGATGTGAAGGGAGCTGCTGGTGGGGACTGTGATGTGAAGTGGGCTGCTGGTGGGACTGTGATGTGAAGTGGGCTGCTGGTGGGGACTCTGATGTGAAGGGAGCTGCTGGTGGGGACTCTGATGTAAAGTGAGCTGCTGGTGGGGACTCTGATGTGAAGTGGGCTGCTGGTGGGGACTCTGATGTGAAGTGGGCTGCTGGTGGGGACTCTGATGTGAAGTGAGCTGCTGGTGGGGACTGTGATGTGAAGTGGGCTGCTGGTGGGGACTGTGATGTGAAGTGGGCTGCTGGTGGGACTGTGATGTGAAGTGGGCTGCTGGTGGGGACTCTGATGTGAAGGGAGCTGCTGGTGGGGACTCTGATGTAAAGTGAGCTGCTGGTGGGGACTCTGATGTGAAGGGAGCTGCTGGTGGGGACTCTGATGTGAAGGGAGCTGCTGGTGGGGACTCTGATGTGAAGTGAGCTGCTGGTGGGGACTGTAATGTAAAGTGAGCTGCTGGTGGGGACTGTAATGTGAAGGGAGCTGCTGGTGGGGACTGCTATGTGAAGTGGGCTGCTGGTGGGGACTCTGATGTGAAGGGAGCTGCTGGTGGGGACTCTGATGTGAAGGGAGCTGCTGGTGGGGACTGCTATGTGAAGTGGACTGCTGGTGGGGACTGTGATGAGAAGTGGGCTGCTAGTGGGGACTCTGATGTGAAGTGAGCTGCTGGTGGGGACTCTGATGTGAAGTGGGCTGCTGGCGGGGACTGTGATGTGAAGTGGGCTGCTGGTGGGGACTGTGATGTAAAGTGAGCTGCTGGTGGGGACTCTGATGTGAAGGGAGCTGCTGGTGGGGACTCTGATGTGAAGGGAGCTGCTGGTGGGGACTCTGATGTGAAGGGAGCTGCTGGTGGGGACTCTGATGTGAAGGGAGCTGCTGGTGGGGACTGCTATGTGAAGTGGGCTGCTGGTGGGGACTCTGATGTGAAGTGGGCTGCTGGTGGGGACTCTGATGTGAAGGGAGCTGCTGGTGGGGACTGTGATGTGAAGTGGGCTGCTGGTGGGGACTCTGATGTGAAGTGGGCTGCTGGTGGGGACTCTGATGTGAAGTGGGCTGCTGGTGGGGACTGTGATGTGAAGGGAGCTGCTGGTGGGGACTCTGATGTGAAGGGAGCTGCTGGTGGGGACTCTGATGTGAAGGGAGCTGCTGGTGGGGACTCTGATGTGAAGGGAGCTGCTGGTGGGGACTGCTATGTGAAGTGGGCTGCTGGTAGGGACTCTCTGTGAAGGGAGCTGCTGATTGGGACAATGTGATGTAAGGGGGACGCTGTTGGGGACACTCACAATTAAAGTGGGCCAGTCATGAGGAAGTCCAGGGCCAAATTTTTGTCCCAGTCCAGCCCTGTGGCTAGGTATGGTATATGTATAGTTACATTTGTTCAGCTTGGAACCAATGTAACTATGTAAAAATATACCATGCCTGGAATTTATCTTTAAGGTTTAAAGCTGCTGACTGTAGCTGAACAGAGGGAATCCTTTGAATGTGTACAGCAATTGGACGGAGCTGCATGAGCACAGACTGAACATTACCAGCTGAATCAGAAATAGACTAAACATCGCTAAGAATAAATTTCTAGCTTGAGTTTGGACATTCCTGTACACATTCCAATCATACAAATGGTAATTATTAAAAAAAAACTGCCAGCCATGTTTGTAAATGTTCTTCTGCCCTTAATTAATGCCAGCGGTTTATAACATTTGCTAATTCCTCTTACCCAAAAATACACGAAGGGAGTAACATAATTAATTAACTTTTATATAGATGTAAGAATCTCATAAAATTTCAATTTTACCACTTCAAGGCCAGTATTCCCAGAAAGCACCAGAGAAGAGGCTAGAATTGTTCAGAGTAACATATATGGCAACCAGGGGATATAAAAAAACATCTGTGATTATGTTCTGTAGGTGCATGTCAATGATTGAAGTGCCTCAAGTAAAAACAGAGTATACTGCCCTGTAGCAACCAATCAGGTTCAGACCTGACTCATAAAGTGATCAGGAGTAGAAGTTGAGCCTGACTGGTTGCTATCAGCAACATGGCATTGTGATCAATGAGAATGTCAATACTGTCATAACTTTATGCACCATGATACACGCATTTCCACCATCTCAATTGAGTGCCATGGCCCATGCTTGAAAACTTGCAGGTACAGTTCAAATGTCCTTAGGTATCTGTGCTGGCCAGGGTATCCAGAAACTTTTGGTAGCAGTGTGTAATTATTTGTGTTTAGCGCAATAAAGAGTTGTTCTCCAAGCAATTCCAGTACTACATATTTTTTCAGATGAGCAAGGTTTTTTTCCCTGTCCAATTGCTAATCCCCCAGGAGATCCTTTGTTGGTGGTGTCTGCAGGTGCTGCATTAACATTAGTTCCTCTCAATCTGGCCAGAAATAACATGACCAGGAAATGATCTAATGTCTGCAGTCACTTTAAAGAGACACCATGACCACAATAGGCAAGATCTACTAAATACATGGGTCAAATCAGTAAAAAGGAACATCCAGTAGCCCTCATTGTGCTACAATTTATTAACTTTAAGAAGAGTTATCAGTTCTGTTAATCTGGTTGAGAATCAACAATTCCTGTAGTGTTGGATTCTCTGAGTTCTGCGCTGCCTGCAGCCACTCCCTCATCACGACCTCCCCAGGCCCCTACATCATCACTATGTAACTGTTGTATGGACAACATTCTCAAAAGAGGTGAAAGCTGTTAAATAGTATACACTGACCTAGGGCATATTTTTTTTAATGAGGTAAATGTGACATTTATCAAACTTTTTGTTGTTATTTTTAAACATGTGCACCAGGAAGATACACCTTTAGTGATTTTTTGGCAAATGTCACATTCACCAATTTTATAAATATATATAAAGTGTTTACTACAATGTGGCTTTCACCTCTATCTTTAATCTTTTAAAATTTAGTACTTGGAGCAGTTAAATAGTGATGGCATAGGGACCTGCGGTGGCACCCCAAAAACAAAATTCTTCACCTTTTCTAGCTAATTGCTAATTTAATTAAAAAATTAACCTGAAAACCAAAAATACTTACTATTTACTTCTGGACTGCAGAGTGGAAGTGTCCGTTTTTTGGTGTCTTTATTGCTGCCTTGGTGATGAGGACGCTTATCATTGGCTGTCCCGTGACAGAGTTCTCTCAGTCTCCAGAACACTAAAGTGATGTCATGAAGAAGGGAGGCAACAAGACTGGTCAGTGGTAGGTCCAGTCTCCATCACTGGTCTTCACTCCCAGAAGAGGGTCACGTGAGTATAAAAGTGTGTTAGAGGGTTTGAAAAACAAATCTGAGAATAAGTGGTGGTGGGGCGGAATTGGTGGGGTACAACATCAACCAAGAGATGGGTTTTTACTTTAGAACAAAAGAGGGCTACTGTAAATTGCAATTTTACTGATGGACATATACTGTATGTTCATTAGAACAGCGGTCCCCAAGCTCTTTTGCACCAGGGACCGGTTTCATGGCAGCCAATTTTTCCAGGGACCGGGGGTCGCTGCTTACCTGCCACTGTGTGGCCTGGTCATCAAAAGGTTTCCCACTGAAGTCTATAGGTACCAACTCTGTCCTAAAGAAGCTCATGTACTTTTTGAACTTGGAGTGAGAAGCTTTAAGTGATACAATGCTCCACCTTTTAGCTGTAGTTGTGTAGTTATCATGTACCTGGTGGAGACTGAGTAGCTGAAGGGGTTCCTCCTGCCCAACACTCTTGAAGGTGGTGACGGAGAATGTGAATGGAACGAGTTTGCAGGTTGGACTAGATCTGTGTTGCAGTCAAATGGGCAGAATTGGAAGCTGAAGATTACCAGGCAGGAACAACATAGTACTGGATCAGGAGGCAAAGACAGAGTCCAGGAAATGGGCCGAGATCAGTAACAGCAAGGTAGACAGAATAGGAAAGTCAGAAGCTAATAGCAGAGTCCAGAAAGCAAGCTCATACATGGTGAGACAGAATCAGCAGGTCAGGTTTTAGGTAAACAAGGTTAAGCTGAGGATCACTCAGCAACTTCCTTCTGCAGTGCTTTGGTTTATACAGGCTTCTGAGCGGCAAAAAAACGTCAGACATGCACGCTAATATTTGTTTCAGCATGTGCCTTATGCACAGAGGTGTGGGTAGCCTAATGTGCTTGCATATTTGCCCGCACTGGTCTCCTTCTGCTGCTGAGAATCTGGACTTCCTTACAGTAGTATCTGCTGTTTTCAGCGTCCAGTACGGGTGCTCCACCATCCTTCTGGCTGGGGTATGGTTTCCACTGCCCAGTTTAGGTGCCCACTGGTTAAGGTGGGGTTAAGAGTATTTCTCTGGTTTGGAGGGGGTTACAAGCGGCCGAGTACCACCTGATTTGAGCAGGTCTTCCTATCTGGCCAGGGGCTGGGAAGGCAGAAAGCCTGCAGTGTTAAACCAGGGATGTTCTGAGTATCGCTGTGGGTTTTGGACTCCACTGTGACAAAGGGCACTCAGCCACAATTCCACAGCTTTTTCTGCACATTGCCTCATGGGCTAGGCCTTTTGGCCAAGACTGAGTCAATTTTTGTTACCAGGCTGCAAGGCCTAGCCATTTTGTATGCACTGGCACTTTTTAATTTATTTTTCTCTATATGTGTGCGTCACCTGCACTATATGGGTGATTTTCCTCACTCACAGGTGGTAGGGTGTGGGTCTTCAGACCTACCCTGATGTCTAGGGGAAGGATGTATGACCCTTAGGTTCCTTTGTCCCCTGCCTTGGAGGGTCTCACTTCGGGGAGAGCTGGGACATTTGGCTAAGTGGACCTGAGTGTACCTTGCTCCCAGAGGGTTAGGGAAGGGTCCTTTTATGCGTGTTCACAATCACATACGCTTTTTTGTGTGTGTTCACAATCACATACACTTTTTTGGTTCACTTTTGGTGTTTCGTTTTTGCACATGGCACTGTGGGCTCGGGAG
Organism: Lithobates clamitans; assembly: GCA_037952925.1. Lineage (NCBI taxonomy): Eukaryota > Metazoa > Chordata > Amphibia > Anura > Ranidae > Lithobates > Lithobates clamitans. The sequence continues at coordinate 6,065,537 of JBBGZY010000053.1, read as the reverse complement.
AAAAAAGAAGCTCGGGTGTTAACCGGGCACCATTATTATACAATCGGAATGCGCCTGTCAAATGTTGAAGCGCATCTAGAAAAGCACTTCAAATTGCTCTAGTAAGAACTGGGGTGTGCAGAATAATCCCAGTGTCATCTCACAAAAGCAATAGTCTTTTGCTAAAAAATACAATCTGACCAGTTAATTTCTTTTCAAGATCCATTAGCCGAGCTTGTCTGTGGAAGAAAATACCAACCTGTTTCGTGCAGATCATTGCATTATTTTGAGGCAAAGCTCATTTAACGAAAAAACACAACCAAGTTTACCTATTCTTTTGATATCTAACAACCGTTACCAAACATCCTAGCTGCCAAATTATTTGTTGCCTGGCCAACAGATATATACAGTAAATATGCACTGCAATATACCCCAACCTAACATTTCTGTGTGCATTGTAGACTCCCTAGTACCATTCTGCCTTTGGGTAAAATTAGTCTATTGGCTGGAAAACCCACCCTGACCATTATCCTTGTCCTAAAAAAAGGTCCATTGAAAGTATTTACAGAGGACTTCCTTACAGTGTAGATATCTACCTTCTGTCACCTAACTGATTGGACAATGACAGTCCAATGTTTGTGCTGTGTGTTTGCTCTATCACATGAACCCTGTGGCCTTGTAAAACTTATCAGTACATTTGATCATACACCTACATATTGTCACTACATGAAGATATGAATAAATACACTTCAGTTCACAAGTAGCATCCACGATTGTTTGCACTTTTGTCCACTTATATTACACTTGCAAGTTTTATAAGTATAAAATGTACAATTATTTTAACAGTTGATACAAAAAACATTTACAAGCACATCTTCACATATTCAGCAATGCATAACGAAATGCAGAGCCAGGGTGATGTACAAAGTGCAGTGAGAGTGTGTGTGTTGTTTAGGTTGCTTTGTCTTGCATAGGCATATACTGTATGTGTTTTGTAGTGCAGCAGGGAAGAACTGGGCAGAGCTGACAGCGCCACTTGGGATTACAAGGCAGCAGTGCAGTTAGCAGCTCGCTGGATTCATGGTAGATCAACAGGTATTTTTCTATAATTGCAGCACTTTTGACATAGCTCCCAATTGTCCCTGATTTGGAGCAATGTCCCTCTGTCCCTCATTTGTCCCTCATTTTGGTCTGATCTATATAGATGTATATAAAATGCACTTTTCCATCAAAAAGTGTTTTGCAGCACTAAACCTTTCATCTGATTTCTAAATTGCTGCATTTTTTAATTTCAAGAGCCAATATAAAGGAATAGTAGTGGTTAAAAAAAAGCAATTGTGAGTTTAACTAATCTTGTTTTTTTATACAATTCTCCTTTAAGGGGGCGTGGTCAGGGGTGTGTCCTGTGCCTGCATCATTTTGCTGATAGGTGTCCCTCATTCCCATCTCAAAAAGTTGGGAGGTATGCTTTTGAAACAACAATTATGGGATAATGTGCATGCAGTGCAGAAATTATCTGCATATGCTGTTTGTACTGTGCCCAGACATACACTTTAAAAAGCAAATCAGCCATTCAGCAAATGGATACTGGCTATTACCCAGAGGCAGAAAAGTTATTTTAACTGTTCCCTTATAGCAGGTTAAACAGCGCTTGTACTGTCTAACCTGTCCCTCTCTAAGCTGTGAAAAACCTGATGGATCCTGCCTGTTCCTGTGTCTCCCTTGGTGTGCTAACCACGGTAATCATGGCTGCGGAGCCCTGATTACCATGGTCAGCTTACGTGCCTCCCGTCATCCGCAGCTCTCCTCTCTCCCCCCTCCCTGCCTGTCAGCTCCTATGTGTATGTGGGAGCCGTCTCCGCCCCCCCTCCTCCTGTGGCTATTAGTAGTAAACTTTCAAATATTTCACTACCAGCCCCCTCTCATTTATCCAGCCATAACACACTGCGTAAGTGTTTGTTGAAAATGAAGCCTCTAAATACCTTTTTTCAGATATCTTCAGGCCAGTCACGTGACTCCCGGCCATCTAAGGGCTACAGCGGGGGGGGGCTGAGTGGGAAGCACAGCGGTCACGTGACCTCCCCAGCTGACGTCAGATGGAGATCTCGGCTCCTCCCGCTGTAGCCCTTAAATCAGAGAAGGAGGACAGTCGGGAGTCACGTGACTGAACTGAAGATATCTGAAAAAAGGTATTTAGAGGCTGTGTTTTCAACAACAGCACCCCAGAAGAAGTCTTTTAAGACGAAACGCGTCGGGAGACTCCACTGCCTGCCATAATTTTAACTTGAAGCGCTTTTCTTACTACTGAAATGTAAGTTGATTACTTATTTTAATAAATCTGTTTTCCCAAACGGTATTATGCTATGTGGCTCCCCTTCTTTATTCTTATATGGATTGTCTATCTGAGATGACCCGCGGGAAGGTTTGCCATCCATTTTGAATTCCGTCAGAAGTATGGATATACATTGAAGCTTTACCACCATCCAGTTGTGAAGTTCCCTCTCTTTGATTACCCATTGGGGTCACAAGCTTGATTGACTCATTGAACGTATGTTCCTATGAGTTCAATCCCTCTGGTAAGCCTTCATTTTGTCCTTGTGTGGAGGGTCCATCACATTTTTGCATGTGTTAACCACGTGGTGAATAAGGAACTATATATACCTCTTGACTAACATCAGTCCTCCTCAACCTTTAAAACATTTAAAACATCTGAAGAAATACCAGAGACTTTATTTTGATTTTGATTTTGTTTATCTTATGTATCTGTCAAGCTAACTTATATTGCAACTGTTGGGGTTTGATACAGATATTTTTTCACCTTCATTTTTATCATCTTCATTTTTATAATCTCATAAGTTTCTTTACTCATAGCGCTACACTTGTATATGCATTTGTGTTTTCAACAAACACTTACACAGTGTGTTATGGCTGCATAAAAGAGAGGGGCTGGCAGTGAATGGTTTTGTAAGGTTACAACCACTTTAAGTACACTTTGTGCTGGATATACCAAAAGTCAAACAGACTGTGCAAGTGCAGTTGCTCCAGAGCTTAGTAGATGATATAAAGCTTCAGTTTGCAAAGAATGCCCAATCACATGTAAGGAAAATAAAAAAAAACAGCATTTTTGCTTGCACATGATTGGATGATGGAATTCAATAGAGATTCTGCTCATTTACTAAGTTCTGGAGCAACTGCTCTTGCAGAGTGCACAGTCTATTTACCATTAGTAAATCTACCCTTCACTATATCCTGACTGGGCGTCATATGACGTCCAGCAGGATAACATGCCGGCGCGCATTGCGGCGTTCGGTGGAGCGGTGTGTCAGCCTGACACACCGCTCCACCGATCTTGGTAAATTGCCTCCGGCGGAGGCTCTTTACCACGTGATCAGCTGTGTCCAATCACGGCTGATCACAATGTCAATAGGAAGAGCCGTTGATCGGCTTTTCCTCACTCGCCTCTAACAGACGCGAGTAGAGGAGAGCTGATCGGCAGCTCTCCTGACAGGGGGGATCTGAGCTGATTGTTTATCAGCGCAGCCCCCCCTCAGATGACCACACTGGACGCCACTAGGACCACCAGGGAAGGGGGCAACATGTGGATGGCCAGGTATGTACCCCATGGCCATCCACATGTGCCCAATGTGCCCAATCTGTGCCAATCAGTGCCCACAAATGGACACTGATTGGCACCATTATATTTCAGTTCTGCCCAGCAATGCCACCAATCAGTGTCATCAGTGCCACCAATCAGTGTCATCAGAGCCACCTGTCAGTGCCCATCGGTGCCACCTGTCAGTGCCCATCTGTGCCCATCAGTGCCCACCTATCAGTGCCCATCCGTGCCACCTCTCAGTGCCACCCATAAGTACTCATCAGTGCCACCCATAAGTACCAATCAATGCCACCTACGAGTGCCCATCGGTGCCATCTATGAGTGCCCATCAGTGCCGCACACCAGTGCCACCTATCAGTGCCCATCATCAGTGCCACCTCATCAGTGCCACCTCATTGGTGCCACCTCATCGGTGCCCATCAGTGCAGCCATATTAGTGCCCATCATTGAAGAAAAAAACTTACTTATTTACAAAAAATTTAAAAATTTTTTTTTTTTTTATTTGTTGCGCAAAAAATAAAAACCGCAGAGGTGATCAAATACCACCAAAAGAAAGCTCTATTTGTGGGAACAAAATGATAAAAAATTTGTTTGGGTACAGTGTAGCATGACCGCGCAATTGTCATTCAAATTGCAACAGCGCTGAAAGCTGAAAAGTGCCTGGTATTGAAGTGGTTAAGGAACACTGTCATGGGAGATTAATGAGGACTACCATTACTGAACTCGCCTTAAGAATGCTAGTTTATTTCAAAATGTATTATTACGTAGATGGTGTCAGTAGAGCAGTGGACAGTGTCTGTTGGGCAGAGATTGATATCAGTAGTTTTTTATTTTTATTATTTTATTATTTTTTACAAATGTTTCTTTTTTCTTTTTTTTTTCCAATTCTTTTAGGAGCACTGTTGGGGGGCTTTGGTGAAACAGACCCCTGATGTCTTACTTTTGTGACAGAGAAAGCTGCTCTAGACAGTGAATTATTGAGAAGTGCTCAGTGGCTTTCTGTTAATTTGCGAACTGAAGCATAGTAAACACAGTTCACTATGCTTCAGTTATGAATGAACACTGTGAGTGATCAGTAAATTACATATTTACTGGCCCCTTCCTCCACTTTCTATTCTGAAACATCCCTTTGTATGCCAGTGCTGGCAGCACTGTGGGGGAGGGGGGGGGGGGCACGGGCCCAGACACATCTAGCACACCCTGTGTGCACGCCTTTGATTCTTGTGATATTGTATGTTTGTACACTTAACATGGTGTGTCAGAAGGGCTGAGATTCTTGAGAAGGTCGAGAACAGAGGACCCCTTATTATACAGCGGCTCCTACGGGGCAGTGCTACATGGCTAAGAAATGTACAAAATGTTCTGTGTTGATCATATCATCAGGTTGGTATTTCAGAATATGACATTTTTATATAAATGGTTGCTTTAGGGCTAGGTTCACATCTGAGCTGTTGCAGGAAGGTGTGTAATCTCCCACCCACAGAGATAAATGTGCTGCTGCTGTTTAACCACTTCAGCTCTGGAAGGTTTAACCCCCTTCATGACCAGGCCATATTTTTCCGATACGGCACTGCCTTACTTTAACTGACAATTGCACAGTGGTGTGACACGCTACCCAAATACGATTTTTGTCAGTTTTCCCCAAAATAGAGCTTTCTTTTGGTGGTATTTGATCATCTCTGCGGTTTTTATTTTTTGCGCTATAAAAGACCGAGAATTTTGATAAAAAAAAACAATATTTTTTACTTTCTGCTATAAAACGTACTCACTAAAAAAAGGTTAAAAATCTAATTTCTTCATCAATTTAGGCCAATTTGTATTCTGCGATATATTTTTGGTAAAAAAAAAAGTTAGTGTCTACAAATGATGGGATTTTTTTTTTCTACTAGTAATGGCGGCTATAGTGGGACTGCGAAATTGCGGCGGACAAATCGGACACCTAACTGACACTTTTGACACTTTTTGCCCGTGACACTAATACAGTGATCAGTGCTAAAAAATATGCACCGTCACTGTACTAATTATACTGGCAGGGAAAGGGTTAACATCAGGGGCAATCAAAGGGTTAAATGTATGGCTAAGTTGTGCTTACTTAACTATCTTAACTTAACTAACTATGGGGGAGGTGCTTTGACTAGGGGAGGGCAAAGATCCGTGTTCCTGCTTAGCAGAAACACAGGATCAGTACCTTCCCTTCTGACAGAACGGCGGTCTGCCTTGTTTACATAGGCAGACTGCCATTCTTCCCGTGTCACGAATGATCGTCGGGTCCCAGCACACATTAAGTCTGCCGGATCTACTGATTGGCTTACGCTGTGTCCAATTATAGCAGAAGAGGGTCACGGGCGGAATACGCCCCAGACCCGGAGGTGTCAATTCACGTAGTAGGTATGTGATCTGGCATAGAGCGGCCGCCCTGCCTCAGTAAATGTACGTGGGGCGGTCCGCAAGAGGTTAAGATATGCACAAGGGTACCATTTATCCTAATAACACCCTCACGCACTGGGAACCGCACTGCACTATGGGAACCGCACTGCACTATGGGAACCGCACTGCACTATGGGAACCACACTGCACTATGGGAACCGCACTGCACTATGGGAACCGCACTGCACTATGGGAACCACACTACACTATGGGAACCACACTGCACTATGGGAACCGCACTGCACTATGGGAACCGCACTGCACTATGTGGTTTGCTTGTGCTCATGTTTTTGGGAAAAGGTGCAGGGACCTTTTCCCTGAGTTTTCAAGAGGTACAGCAGCCTATTCAAATGAATGAGCTGCTGTGCCTGAGTAAACGCAGTTACTGGAAACCGCATAGATGTGAACCAGGCCTAAAATAAGGCCTGAAAGGTAAATCCGGGAAAAAGACAAATCTAGTTTTTCTTCATTCTTGACCCATATAATGACAACAAAGGCTAGTTAAGATACATGATATATGAAAGTGATTGGTGACAGCTAAGAGGAGTATTTAGGAACCCTTATGTCAGCCCTGGAGACCAACTGTGTTTTTTGTCATGTCTGTACTGACATGTATGCACTATCATAATAAAGATCTTTAGAGTAAAGCCATCCTATACAGGCATTGTAACATTCAACAGCATAGCTCCCAACTGTCCCTGATTTCGAGGGACTGTTCCTGATTTGGAGCAATGTCCCTCTGTCCTTCATTCCTCCTCATTTGTCCCTCATTTTGGTCTGATCTTTAGAGTTGATAATAAAATGCACTTTTTATCTATCAAAAAGTGTTTTCCAGCCCTAAACCTTTCATCTGATTTCTAAATTGCTGCATTTGTAAATTCCAAAAGCCAATATAAAGGAATAGTAGTGGTGAAAAAAAAAAGCACTTGTGGGTTTAACAATCTTGTTTTTTTGTACAATTTTCCTTTAAGAGGGCGTGGAAAGGGGTGTGTCCTATACCTGAATACTTTTGCTGATAGGTGTCCCTCATTCCCATCTCAAAAAGTTGTGAGGTATGTTCAACAATACATATTATAATATAGTTAGTGTAGAATTACTTATAAATGGGTACTAACCAAAATGAGATCATGGCATTAAGGAGGGCATTTTATTGTTTAGGGTTGGCAGCAGCTGCACAAGCACTCCATGGCTATCACTGACTTCTAGTCAGCAAGTAGGAGCAGTCCAAAGGTATTGTATTTATTCAAATTAAAGTATAACTAAAGACAATTATTTTTATTTTATTTTTTTTTCCATCCCGGGACACAGACCATCTTCGAATTCATAATGGTAGTGTTATGCTGGCACCTTCAGCTGATTGGACACTGGCAAAAAAAGGAAAGATAGGAAGTCCCTTCCCAGATATAACCGCTTCCCGTTTCAGATTTTTTGCTAGTGTCATAGGTAGTAAGCATGTCATCAGATGAACCCTGGATTATTCCAGACTGAACAGATCCGCTATAGCAAGACCCATTTTTCCATTCTGCTTTAAAGTTGCTGGCTTTGAAAGCATGTCTGTGGAGACCAGGGTCCTAAGGGACGGGAACATCTCATATTCAGCCATTCTCACCTTGCCTAAGGCTAGGAAGGCAACTTCCAGGAAGATTTGCAATAAAACCTGGAAAGCAAATTTCTTTTGGTGTAAGGCTTGGGGATTTCACTCTTGTAGGTATGTGGTTGTTCATATTCTGGTCTTCATTTAACCAGGAGTAGATCAGAGGCTGGTCTTGATAAGGATCAAATATCTGCCTTGGCAATTCTTTTTATGAGATTGATTGCTTCACATTCTTTAGTGCAGGCTTTTGTTCAAGGTATTATTCACATCCTTCCACCAGTTAAAGCAGAACTTCCCCTAAAAGGGGAGATTCCACTTTTCCTCCTCATCCCCCCCTCCTCTCCCATAATCGGAATGTATTTTTTTGGGGGTGAGAGTGGGTACCTGATTTTGACAGGTATCCACTTCCACTTCCAGGGAGATCGCCTTGGCGATCTAAGAGGAAGTCCGTCCCGCCCCTGCTTCCCCGGCAGTCTCTTGGGATATGTCACAGGTCCCAGGAGACTGTGGGACCATTCACAAAGTGCAGCATGGTTCACGCATGCGCAGAGGACAGCCGGCTGTGAAGTCGCAAGGAGGCACAGTCGGCTGCCCACAGCTAAGAAGCTGGGGCCTGGACCCAAAGACCGGCAAATAGCTGGGTCGGGTTAGGACATTGCTAGAGTCTGGGACAGGTAAGTGTGTGTTTTTTTAAAGTCAGCAGCTCTGGGGAGCTCTTTAAGGTGGAGCTCCCCAGATAACTCAGGCAGCTCCACCTCTCCTCCCCTCCTCTCCTTCCAGGACCTAGAAGGAGGGGGCAGGTGATGGTGATGCCACCTGTCAGTCACCCAACTCTCTTCCTGAGCAACTCCCAGCCCAGAATGAAAACAAACAGGCCTAGCCACCAGCTAGGCCTGCCCATATTTTCCTACCCTGTCAAAAATCCTCACTTCTAGCCAGTGCTTTTTTTCTCAAAAAATAGGTGCTGGAACTCAACCACGACCCCCCAAAACCCCTCCACCCACACACGCCCTCCAAATCACATCAAATAGTGGGTATGGTCAGTTAAATTTCACGAACAGTAGGAGGGTCTTAAAGGGGCATTAAATACCAAGATTGCATTACATTCAAAGTGCAGAGCTGTCACTTGTAAACACAGAAACCGGACTTCTGTGTTTACAAGTGATTGTGGTGAGCAGCCCCTCCCCAAGGGTCTGAGCCAGAGGTGGTGGAACTGAGTTCCACCAAGTTCCCCCTGAAAAAAAGCCCTGCTTCTAGCACTCACTAAATAGAGGATGCTACAGCTTGTTGTGCAAACAGCTATGGATATCTGCAGATGCCCTCAGCCTGTCATTGCATTGCATGGGCTAAATGGCCCCAACTCTCTGCACACACCGGTCATTTCAACCACAGGAACCAACAGATTCTTGCCACTGGAATTTGTAGTGTGTGCAAATCACATCATCTGTGAATGGAACCTAATGGCCCATACACACGATTAGAAAATTGTATGAAAAATATCGCTTTCGAAGCTATCGTAGGATAATATGCTCGATAGTACAAAGCTTTTGAGCGCAATTAATGAGAAATTATCCGATGGGAGAAGCACGAAAATGTTTCTTTTATGACACCAGATCGTACGATGTTCTTTTAATCTGTACAGTTGTCGTTCGAAAATACAATGCAAATACAATACAATACGTCACTTTTGAATTTTTATTCTGTTTGCGAGAGAATTTTCGGAAATTTAGTAAACTCTTAATTTTCGATATGAGACTAGCATGCAAAAAAAAAAAAAATGGACAACCTTTCATCCGATATTCTCGTCATGTGTAGGAGGCACAAAAGTTTGTTTCTTTTTTAACCCCTTGCAGCTGGTGCCTGCCGGCCCTTCAAGGGGTTTAGAATGCCGGGAGGCGGAGCTTACTGTCATGTGGCCGATGTGATTGGCTGTCACCGCGGTCACATCGTAAAGCTCCGGATCACAATTGGAAATTGTCCGTTAGCCGTCGTTAACTCTGCCAGGAGCGCGCAGGGTATGAGCTTTCAGTACAGCTCTATTTGCACTAATGCACACAAATATGCGGCTGCTCGGCACCGAGGCCAGTCTGCTGAGAGGCCACATATTTGAGTGTGCTCGGCGCCAAGAGGTTAAGCAGCCACAACCTAAGTAGAAGAGCCTGTCCTCTGCCAACAAGCTTTAGAGAAGGACATTTGTTGTGTGCTTGGAAGCAGTGGTCTCTCTGCAGAGGTCTGACACACCCCCTATTCAAACTCTCTGCTGACTGGAGAGCTCTGACTTAGCAAGGGGTGTGTCAGAGAGATTACTGCTTGTCAACAGAGAACAATGGTCCCACTCTGCTGCTGGCAGGGGACAGGCAATGGCTGCTTTGAAAGAAATTGAATTGTAAGACATCAAGCACTTTTTGTTTTCATGCACCTAGATGTATTTATCTGAAATAAACCAAGGGTTCGGTTGCACGTTAAGCTTCCCTTAGCTTGTTTTAATACTGCTATCAAATCTATTGTATTTAATCTTTTTAACCTAAAAGGTTTTGTCACCTTTGTCCTTGGGATGTCATTGACAATACTACAGTCGTGGTGCACACAGCATTCGTGGATATAGCAAGAATTTCCTGTTTTCAGAACACCTGCTAGTATGAAGATCCAGGACAGTTCGGTTCTAGATGTGGGCACTTTAATCTGGCTGGATCTAGGTCAGTTACATTTGAAATACATTGATTGTGCGGTGGCTGGGTGGTGTTCTATTTAGAGAACGTGAATCTGGGCTGATGCTGCGTTTATCCAACAGGTGCATTTTCTTTTTCTATAACTGCCTTTTCATTATGTAGCATTCCATTTGTAAACCGAGTGATGTCATGTGTCAAGTGGGTGCAGCTTGTTTGTTGAGTAGTTGCATGTAGACAGACCAGGCAAGCCCTTTAGGTATTTTCAACCTTTAGCTCCTATAAACAGGTTGCAGGCTCCTGGATAATACCTTCACCTACATTTACGATACGAGTCCCGCGCATGAATGTTGACTGATTGCTTTTTAAGGGAATAATTAATCAGGCAGGTTAGAAAATCTGCTTCAATTACTATTTATCCCCCCTCTAACAAGTGGTGCAAACAGTGTCTTCCTGGGCCAGTCTTCTCCTCACCCAGTGCTGGGACAAGGTCATCCAGCGCCCAGGGCAAAGATGCCAAACTGTGCCCCCGCCCAATTCATGACATGCAAACTTAGGGGAACCTACATCCAGTAGTCACCCGCTTGTCAAAATCACTGCCGCTATCACTACTCCTGTCAGCTTTGGAACAGAAGGAAGGCGCTCCCATCCCTATAGTAAACCATTGTGCCTAGGGCAGCCATCCCTCCTGCTCACCCCTTGTCCCGGCTCTGCCCTCACCTCTTCGTTGACATAAACATGAACGTATGGTCGAGTCGAATGTTTGTATTTAAAGAGCATTACAAGCGCCACAGGGCATTTAGATCCTATCTGCATGTCTGACCACCTTTTGTGTTTATATAGGCAGCTGCATGAATTTAAAGAATCTGATCTTGGTTGATTATAATAAATTGAAAATGGGTTAACTGCTATGTGTTGCAGCAATAACATTATAGGCAATATATTTGACCCCTCCACCAGTGGCAGCTGGTGCTCAAAATTTTTTGGGGGGGCGCAAACAAACTGAAAAATTTCTAAAAAAAAAACCATCAATTGCAGCCTGACTGTGCCATCAATCGCAGCCACTGTGCCATCAAACGCAGCCACTGTGCCATCAAACGCAGCCACTGTGCCCATCAATCGCCGCCACTGTGCCCATCAAACGCCGCCACTGTGCCATCAAACGTAGCCACTGTGCCATCAAATGCAGCCACTGTGCCCATCAATTGCCGCCACTGTGCCATCAAACGCTGCCACTGTGCCATCAAACGCAGCCAGTGTGCCCATCAATTGCCGCCACTGTGCCCATCAAACGCAGCCACTATGCCCCATCAAATGCCCCCACTGTACCCCATCAAATGCTCCCACTGTGCCCCACCAAATGCTCCCACTGTGCCATCAAATGTTGCCACTGTGCCATATCAAACGCAGCCACTGTGCCCATCAATTGCCACCACTGTGCCATCAAACGCCGCCACTGTGCCATCAAACGTAGCCACTGTGCCCATCAAATGCCGCCACTGTGCCATCAAACGCAGCCACTGTGCCCATCAATTGCAGCCACTGTGCCCATCAAACGCAGCCACTATGCCCCATTAAATGCCCCCACTGTGCCCCATTAAACGCAGCCACTGTGTCATATCAAATGCTTCCACTGTGCCCATCAAATACTGCTGGAGTGCCCCTCGCCTGCCTTCTGCCCGGCACTTAGCCTGTCTCGGTGGGGCAACGGATGACGGCGGCGGGCTATGTCCTCCATGCTCCTCAATGTCTTCTCCCGTCCTATCTTCCCGTCCTCTGCTATGATTGGCGTCCAATCACAGCGCCTGTCGTTTCAGCCAATCAGGTGACGGGTAACAGACCCGACCACCTGATTGGTGGAGAGGCGGTTCAGTGTTAGGAAAGCGAATATTCGCTTTCCTAACACAGCTGAGTGAACATGGCCCTCGCCTATGGCTCTATTTATCTATTGGTGATAGAGGGGGTGGCAGGAGAGAGGGGGTGGCGGCCGTGCGCCCTTATGGACGCACCGCCACTGCCCTCCACTGACACATTTCACCCTCATTCAGGAATTAAACTAGAATTGAAGGTGAAACTTTTTTTTCATTCTGGATAGATTAAATTGATTGTAAGGCTTGGTTCACACTGCAGCGATGTCCGACATTGGATGTGTTTCGCACTGCAGTTCAAATCACATGCGGTGTCTGTGCGATGCAAACTCAGCAGTGGGGCTTGTATGGCTGAATTTTCATTGCATTCTGACCAAACTCACACAGGACACTTTTTCTTGACTGCACCTGAATCGGATCACATGGGTGTCCGAATTGACACTTCGCACTGCGATATTCAACCTGATTCGGAGGTGTCATTAACTTTCAATTGACACTCCCAGAAGTTCGCATAGTGCAGTGTAAACTGCTGCTGGGAGACATGCAATGCGAGAACCCGCAGTGGATTTGCTTGCAGAAGGCTTTTCTCTTTTACCTTAGTGCATAGAATGCAATTAAGGTAAAAAAAACTTCTGTCTTTAAGGGAAGGTTTTTACCCCTGTCAGGTCTCTTTTGTCATCTGTGTCCTGTTAGGGAAATTTCCCTTCACTACCTGGTTGATAGCTGCAACAAGAAGGGAAAGGACATCCTTGGTAGCCACTAGAACTAATGATCACTAATAATTTTAGATTTTCTTTTATTTTCGTTGATAATGGTCACCAGAAAAATGGAGTCGGTGAATCTCCCAGGGGCACTAACAGCAACAGAAAGCCGAGAGGTGTCCCAATCCATCTCCTCTCTAAAATGATAAAAAAAAAGTTTTGCCTTGGGTCTATTGGTCCCTATGTTTAACCCCTTTCCGCCGAGCGCCTCCCTGCCCTTAAAGAGTTCTTAAAGCCGGGAGGTGGGCATTTGGGTAATTTGACCGCTTTAATTGGTTGTTACAGCTGTCACATGATTGAAAAACACTCAATCGCAAGTATGCATAGGGAGCTTACCAATTCCTGCTGGCTACCGTGCACGCTCTCCGCATGGTAAGAGGTTTACACAGGGCTGCATATATTAGGGCACTTGGCGTTAAGGCCCACGTGACGAGTAGCCGACATCAAGAGGGTAAGTCCTGATTGAGGTCGAAACACGTTAATGAGGAGTCAAATCTGGCAGGAGTGATTAAGCATTACATGCCATGTAGATTCAATAAAGTATAACGCTGTGCGACCTGGGTATCTCTTGTCTACGATTGAAGGAAAGAGGCAAATCTCATATTAGATCTGACTATCACCTGCAACTGGTGGGCTTACAGTAGCTGCCAAGTGTGATAACAGCTTTGGAGGATTGAAGCCGGAACATCATCATGGCCTTATGCACTGACTTGTTATATGGCCTCCAGGGATAAAAGTCCACACAATGATGAAGATCCTCTGATAAATAACAATTTCTTGTGGCACATTAGGCTAAAATTCAGCCTGTCAGGGTGCTTACGCGTTTAAGTCACTCCAGCCCTAATCATAGCTATGAGTGTGTGAAACGCATAATCTCTACGTAAGGCTGGATTTTAGCCTCATGTGCCAATAAAACTCTTATTTATAAGACGATTTTCATTGTGGTGCTGATTTTAATTCCAGGAGGCTTTCTGTAGAAGACCTTACGGAGGCCATTGTCTGATCACCGCTGCCTCTCATGAATTTGTTGTGGGGAAGAGGTAGAGCGTAACTCACTGCTCTGGACTTGTTCAGTAAGCCTGTGTGTCTAGTTGTAGTTGGCATACAGGCTCCAGCACATGCTACTCATTCTGTTGGGAATTGTAGTCCAGCATCTGGTTAACAATGGGTTGCTTAAGCCTGTATTAAGTTTAACGCCATACAGCATTCTCATGTTACAGGTGACAGGAATAGCCTTGGTTGGGGTTACGTAACTTGTCACTCCAGGGTCTCTACACAGTAGTATTCAATTCAGGATCTGGCAAAGCTGACGTCACTGCCACCTCGCCTTTAACCGTCTCTACACCCCCACTGTGCTGCTCTCCCCTTTCAGTGTAATGCTGGCAGCTTCATACGGATCTTCCCCTGTCAGACCGGTTTAGGAGGCGAGTCTGTACAAGGTGGGGTCTCCTGATGCAATGGAGGCTGCCTACATTAACCTTTTAACAACCAGTACAACCAACAGCAATATGAGATGAGTCAGCCTAATGCCACCTGTTAGAATATTTGCTCAATAAACAGACAGCCCATGCTGGAGCACATATTGAATTGCTCATCATATGAATAGTTTTTCAGGCCTTGATAATTGTATTTAATCACTACAAGTGGAAGGCTTTACTGATGCTTTCTTCGTGGGAGTCTTGCTGTCAAAAGTCCAACCTTAAACTGGAGATCTCGTAATTCAAGCACTGGGTGTTGCTGACAGTGTATTGTGTTGGCAGAAAGACGTTGCTGCTAACTGACACTTCGGGGTGTGCGGATAGCGTGTCCGCTGTAGCTACTCCCTCCGACCCCTACATCTGTACAGGACATAGTAGTGACATAGTGGTTGACAGGAGAAATCACAGCGACAAGTGAGGGACACACATTCTGACACACCTAGAGCTCTGCAAAAGCCTCCCACTGGCTGGCCTTTGTCACACTGGATCGCTTTTCAGGCATTTTAGCGCTAAAAATAGCACCTGTAAAGCGCCTGAAAAGCGTCTCTCATGCCTTCCCAGTGTGAAAGCCCGAGTGCTTTCACACTGGGGTGGTGTGCTTGCAGGACAGGTAAAAAAAAGTCCTACAAGCAGCATCTTGGGGGCGGTGTGGGAGTGGTGTATACACCGCTCCCAAAACGCCCTGCCCATTGAAATGAATGGGCAGAACCGTCGAAGCAACTGCAAAGCGCTTTGGCAGCGCTGCAACATGGGCGCTTTAAACCCTTTCTTTGGCCGCTAGCGGGGGGTTAAAAGCACCCCTCTAGCGGCCAAAAAACTCCTCTAAAACGGCAGTAAAGCGCCGCTACAGCTAGCGGCGCTTTATCGCCCATAGCACCACCACCCCAGTCTGAAAGTAGCCTTAGTGACAAGGTGCCTTCAGGGCTGTGGATAAGGGGGCTACCACCAGTCCTCCTGTATGGGGCTCAGGCTAGCAGGGGGGCCCAGGCAGCTGGGTGAATCGGATGTGGGCAGGGAGGGTGATTAGTACGACGGAGGGACAATCACTGGAACCTATCCTCTGTATGGCTCTCTCTGCAGCAGCTGAAAACTGGCTGCCTCTCTGCCTGCTGGCTTTCAGCTGCTGCAGAGAGAGCCATACAGGGTATTGGTTCCAGTAATTGTCCCCCCTCTCACTGCACCGATCACCCTCTCTGTGCACCACACATTTCCCTGCTGTTCAAGCCCCCCTGTGTGCCTCATCCCTGCAAGCACACAATAGGATCCTTCAGGATAGAGAGTGGGGGAAGGGTCTGGTAAATATGTCACATTTACCAGCCCCTTCCTTTCCTGAAGGAACACAATGAGTGATCTGTACTGATTACTCACTGTAAGAAAAACAGAAATGGAAGGTGCGCTCACCTAGTACATTACCACAGATAATTTAAGACATAAGATAAGAAATTTTTGTATAAAAGTAGGTATTCACAAAATGCAACTGACAAAAGGCCATAAACATGCACAGAACACAGGGCACTAATGCGTTTCAGGGGTGCACCCCCCTCCTCAGACCTAGCCTAGCTCTGAGGAAGGGGGTGCGTCCCCGACACCAGCAGTCCTAGCAACCAATAGCCCTTTTGCACAGCACACATGGGATTTTCCATTTCAGCTCTGCCACCTAGGTCCAGCCGGGTCCCAGCCTCCCACATACTCACTTGCTTGCAGTTGCAGTGGCTGCAGAGCGGAGCCCCCCCAGCAGTAAGGCGTTAGCCAATCTTATAGTTCATTTGGTTGGGGGGGGCAGCAGATGCCGGCGGGGGAGAAGGCAGAACAGTAACAGCAACAGCAAGAGCAAGGCGCAGCCAACAGGAATTCCTGTGGATACCACACTGCACTGGGACCTGACCGGACTGGAGGTATGTTGTGTCCAACTTTCAGGTGGTTTCAGGTGGGCAGAAACCCGGACAGAAACCCGGGCACAAGTTGCAAAACCCAGATTGTACGGATCAAACCCATACACGTGACAATCCTACTCACAAGACAAATAGAAAGCTATTGTTTTCTATGAGATCTGTGCCCCCCAAATATCTTGTTTCTATGAGATCTATTCACAACATACACGTTTATTGTTGTGTAAAAATTCAGCATGTCTGCGTTTTTTATGCAGCGTAATGAAAAAAAGTAGCACATCACAAAGGAGTGAAGGGGATTGATACTGGTAAACATTAATGAAGGGTTTAAGTTTTCTTTTATACACATGTAGAATGGCTTTATTGAGGCTAAGAAAATATGAAAAGTTGGTTTAGAGATACAATGGGTTTATGTAATGGACTCTCACACTGTCATGTCGCTGAAAGCAAACTTAGACATTTCCAAAATAGCTAAAGTTCCAAAGTGCAGTAGTGGAATGTTAACCGGTGGGGGAGGGGCTTAGCTTCAAGCCGGGGGGCTTTGTATACAGTCCAGAACCCAGGTGACCTCAGGCTCACAGATAATTTTGGAAATGTAGCAAGGTTCCGGACCTCTAGAGGTCCAATGGTGACCTCCAGAGTCAGGGGAGCTGACATCCTTTTTGGTAGAGTGGGTTACGAGGCATGGTGGGTGTAATACAAGCTGAAGTGATGGGTGTCAGACACTTTTTGAATGCATTGATTGTCTCTTGAACAAGAACTGTGGGAGAGAGGGTTAGGGCCAGGACACTCTTAAGTAGATGCAATAATAATTGGCAGACTCCGAGACTTCTATAGGTAGACAGCTATACAGTGTAAGGCCTCCAGCCACTTCTGCAAAGATAGGACCACCTTCTCCTATGGCAACAATCTTGTAACAGTCACTAACGGTAGTTG
This sequence comes from Lithobates clamitans, assembly GCA_037952925.1. Lineage (NCBI taxonomy): Eukaryota > Metazoa > Chordata > Amphibia > Anura > Ranidae > Lithobates > Lithobates clamitans. The sequence continues at coordinate 6,048,323 of JBBGZY010000053.1, read as the reverse complement.
TACTTAACCATTGGTAACACAGAATAGTTCTATTCACACTCTACAGTCTCTCACTGTAGAATCTTCACTCAATAGCTCCCAATCTCTCATTAGACTCAATCGCCACTGGATCCCTTGAGCTCTTCCACTTCTATTACTCAGTATCTTCCTCCAGCGTCACCCCCACTTCCCTGCTGGGTTCCTGGCTTGGCACTCACAGATACTTTTCAAGCGTCACCCCTGCTGACCCACTAGGTACCTGGCTTGGCACTCACTGATGCTCCTCAAGCATCACATTTGCTGTCCTGCTGGGTCCCTGACTTAGCACTTGCTGAAGTTTTCCCACTTCTTTACCATCCCTGGTTGGTGAGAAGACTGCTCTTGTACTGGCTCCAGTTTACTCACAGTGGTCTCCGGTAACAAGGTGGATAGTCCCTTAGTGGCGACAGCTTCCCCTCTACCTCCGACCTCAACTGGTTCCCCATTCGGCTGAACCTTTACTCTTGGTTGGACCCCAATACTGCAGTCCCAACCCTGCACTGCTTCTCCTGCTTCTGAATAGGCCTCAGACAGCCTAGCAGCCAGATGTCCCCGGGATAGGCCTCAGGCTTCTGGCCTAGCAGCCCGGGCACATCTGGCTGCTAGGCTGTCTGAGGCCTATCCAGAAGCAGGAGAACATAACACACGTCCACCCAGACAGCCGTCCAGGTGGCACAGATCCCCGATCACCTGACTCCACCCAAGTAAATAGGCTCTCCCAGCAGGCCAAGGGGCTTAAAGAAACCCCTGCCCATTGGCTGAGACACCCCATCCATTCGTAACCTGACCTTGCTAAGCCCTTGTCTATCTTGTGTCACCAGCATAACGCCACCTAGTGACAGAAGAGAGAAGGTGCAGCAAGTCCAGAACTAGAGCGGAACCAGTGGATCTACTAACAATGAACCAGGCAACTACTGCCTGGCAAACTAAATTTACTAGCAACCCCGCCTTAACACCAGGGTGCTACAGAAATAAATGTGGTAATTCTAGGGACCACAAGGTGCCTAAAATATGGGAGCATTGTTAGTTGCTATCTGACAACAGGTTCTGTTTAGAAGACAATTCCACCCAACAAAATGCGAAAGTAAAGAATACCTCATTGTACGGTTCCTTAAAGGTACAAATCTTATCAGATCTGAAACTGTTCATATTAAATCTGATAACAGGAAGAACTAGTGGAAAGCTGTTCACCAAGTTCTTAAAGGGCACATTCACATTGACACAATCTGCATTGCTGTGTTTTATAACAACATTTTTATCTTTTAATTCAGTATGTTTTTTTTAAATAATAGGAAGAACAGATGGTGCAGTGCTCAAAGCACTGTAACCCTTTGCAGGTATAAAACTGAAAGCCACGGTGGGTGCTCTGGCTCAGATATTCCCTCTTACATCAGTGAATAGACACAATTTCAGAAGATAGGGCCAGCGACTCCACACAGCTGTGAACAAAGCTTATCAGCCAGAATGCGTGAGACCATTTGTACTTTTTTCTCATGTATCAATAAAATGAATTAAGCATTACTGGAATCATCTGAAATTATGTTTATAAAAATAATAGTCTATTTGTAGAAAGTTGCTATTTGGTTGATCACTTGACCCTCCCTCTAACTCTAACGCGCAGGGCCCTCTGATTCCTTTTGTATTGAATTGTATTGTAGCTGTACTGTCTGCCCTCAAGTTGTACAGCACTTCGCAAACTGTTAGCGCTAAATAAATTCTGTATAATATTTAATAATAATAATGTTTCCAGTGGCTTCTAATGTGCTGGGAGTCCAGCAGAAAGATCTCTGTCCTTGAGTTCCCAGATCAGCCCACATGCCATGGCCTTTGTAATGAGTTCTCATTCCCTCTGCTGAATTATTCATTTGTATTATGTAATCTAATATGCAGCAGAAGTGAGACTACAGTAGGGAGATTTCACCAAAGGAGTCACCAGAAATAAAAGAAAAAAATTGATATTTGTGAACACAATGGGGAAAGTTAAATAAAGAAATAATGACAATTTTTGATATGGTATGGTCCTTTTAACATGGCTGGTGCCTAAATTATGAAGAATGTGTACTGCTTTCAGCCCCAATATCAACATGTGCGCCAGATTCAGAGAGTTCCTACTACAGACTGTCAGAAACCATGAAATCAGGCCAAGACAGGAGTACAGTTAAACCACACTTGTTTAATAATAAAAGTTAAAAGAACAAACGTAGTCAAACCATAGCCAAATTTCAGTAATCGGAACGGATAGTCAGCCAAGCCAGAAGTCGGGGACCAGTGTAGTAGAACAGTAAGCAGGATCTGGTGCCAGAACGGATGTTAGCAAAGCAAGTCTTGAACAGGATCGCAGGAGTTTCTGTGATGCTGACCAAGGCGAAGGGAAAGATCCACTGGGCTGGACAGCTTAAGTAGGCAGGACTGACGAGCAGGATATCATCAACAGCTGAGTAATTGTGGAGAGAAAGGAGCTGGCAATTAGCCGACAGCTGAGTGGCCAGCTCAGAGAAGGAAGGGCTGAGCCCAGCCCTGACAGTACCCCCCTCAATGACCCCTCCCCCTTGGAGGACCACCAGGCTTGAGGGGAAAACGTCTATGGAAAGCACGGAGGAGGACAAGGGCATGTATGTCCGAGGATGAGACCCAAGAGCGTTCCTCCAGACCGTACCCTTTCCAATGCACCAGGTACTGTATGCGCCCACGGAACCTACGGGAGTCAACAATGGACTGTACTTCATACTCCTCATGGTTCTCAACCTGTACAGGATGAGGACGTGGCACCGAGGTGGTAAAGTGGTTGCAGACCAAAGATTTTAATAAGGAGACATGAAATACATTCGCAATACGCATGTTAGAAGGAAGGTCTAATGCGTAAGCCACTGGGTTAAGCCTGCGAAGAATACGGCCCAATAAACCGGGGTGCGAACTTCAGTGAGGGAACACGAAGTCGGAGGTTGCGAGATGACAGCCAGACCCTGTCCCCGACCTGGTAGGAAGGCACAGGCAGGCGTCTGCGGTCAGAATGGAGTCTGTACCTATCATTAGCATGTCGCAAAGCCTCCTGGACTTGTGCCCAAGTGGAACGAAGACCACGGAGATGCTCCTCTAAAGCAGGAATGCTCTGCGGAACAAATGAGTCAGGCAACATGGAAGCTTCCAAACCATAATTCGCCATAAATGGGTACAATCGGGAAGCAGAATTCAAGGCACTGTGGTAAACAAACTCTGCCCACGGTAATAGGTCTGACCAGTTGTTATGATGGTCAGAAATATAGCAACGTAGGAATTGCTCCAAGGACTGATTGGCTCATTCTGCGGCCGCATTAGACTGCGGGTGGTACGCAGAGGAGAAAGCAAGCTGAATTCCCAACTGTGCACAAAAGGCACGCCAGAACCGGGACACAAACTGACTACCCCTGTCCAAGACAATCACCTTGGGTAGCCCATGTAAGTGAAAGATCTCCCAAGCAAAAATGGAAGCCAGTTCCTTAGAAGTGGGCAACTTCTTAAGTGGAATACAATGACACATCTTTGAGTACCGGTCAACCACCATAAGGATAACTGTGTTGCCCTGGGTGTTGGGTAACTCCACAATGAAATCCATAGACAGGTGGGTCCAGGGCCTCTCTCCATTGGGTATGGGTTGTAGGAGGCCCACTGGAAGGTGTCATGTAGTCTTACTCTGCGTGCACACGGAATAGACAGCTACGAAGGAAGTTACATCAGCATGTAGACTAGGCCACAAGAATTGTTGGGAAATGGCCCAAAAGAGTTCATTCTTCCCAGGGTGGCCAGCTGCCTTGGGAGAATGGTAAGCCTGGAGCATGGCAGTACTGAGACTCTCTGGGACAAAGCAGCGGTCACAAGGTTTCTCAGGAGGATCATGGACCTGAGCAGCAAGAATTTTGTCACCCAAAGGAGAAGTGAGACTGGTGTGAACCGTAGCCAAAAAGTGATCAGGAGGAATCACAGGAACCGGAACCAACTCTAACTTGGAAGTGGAGGAAAATTGTTGTGACAAGGCATCAGCCCTTACATTCTTAGTACCGGGTAAGAATGAAACAATGTAATTGAAACTTGACAAGAAAAAAGCCCATCACACCCTTCTGGTAGAGAGGCATTTAGCCTCAGACAAGAATGTGAGATTCTTATGGTCAGTAAGAATGAGAACCGGCACAGTGGTACCTTCGAGGAGATGTCTCCATTCTTTCAGGGCTAAAATTATCGCCAACAGCTCTCTGTCACCAATCTCGTAATTGCACTCCGCAGGTGACAATTTCTTGGAAATGTAGCCGCAAGGATGCATAGCGCTCTCAGAGGTAGACAGAAGGACACCAACACCAGCCTCAGAAGCATCAACTTCAAGGATAAAAGGTAACGTAGGATCAGGATTTGCCAACACAGGAGCAGAAACAAAGGCAGTCTTGAGACTCTCAAAGGCCAACTTTGTGGGTAACCGTCCTATCTGGTCATATCAGTCAGGGGCTTGACCAGAGACGAGAAGTTACGAATAAACTTCTGATAATAGTTGGCAAAGCACAGGCAACGCTGCAGAGGACGTAAACCCACAGGTCGGGCCACTGTAGAACTGCCAAAGTTTCTCTGGGTCCATCAAAAAAACCAGCAGTGGAAATAACATAACCCCGGAATTTAACCTGTTCACGATGGAACTCGCACTTCTCCAGTTTGCAATAGAGATCAATCTCTCTTCCTTTCTGAAGCACACGACAGACATCTGTGTGGTGGCTCTCTAGGGACTTGGAAAATATGAGGATATCATCGAGATAAACCACCACACATAATTGCAACAAATCTCAGAGGACATTGTTAATAAATTCCTGGAAAACTGCCGGGGCATTACAAAGGCCAAAAGGCATTACGGGGTACTCATAATGGCCTGTTCTGGTATTAAATGCAGTTTTCCATTCGTCCCCCTCCTTAATCCTCACGAGATTGTATGCCCCTCTCAAATCAAGCTTTGTGAAAACCGTTGCTCCCTTGAGGCGGTCAAATAACTCCGTAGTCAACGGAATCGCATAGGCATTCTTAATTGTGAAACGATTGAGACCCCTATAATCAATACAAAGTCTCAGTTCACCACTCTTCTTCTTCACAAAGAAGAAGCCAGCACCAGCAGGAGATGAAGATGTGCGCATGAAACCTCGAGAGAGTGTCTGCAACATACTCCTCCATGGCCTTATCCTCCAAGACCGACAAAGGGTAAACCTGACCACGAGGGGGTATGGCACCAGGTTGAAGGTCAATTGTGCAATCATATGGCCGGTGTGGAGGCAAATTACCGGCTTGACCTTTGTCAAAGACATCGCTAAAATCGCGGTACTCCTCCAGCAGGGAGGAGAATGAAGAGGTGCACAGGACCGTGGCTACCTTCTGGAAGCATGTCTCACTGCATTGTGGTGACTAGGGATGAGCTTTATGTTGGGGACCCTGGTCCTGCCCCAGGGGACATGTATCAATGCAAAAAAAAGTTTTAAAAATTTACTTTTTTTGGGAGCAGTGATTTTAATAATGCTTAAAATGAAACAATAAAAGTAAAATATTCCTTTAAATTTCGTACCTGGGGGGTGTCTATAGTATGCCTGTAAAGTAGCGCATGTTTACCATGTTTAGAACAGTCCCTGCACAAAATGACATTTCTAAAGGAAAAAAAAGTCATTCAAAACTACTCGCGGCTATAATGAATTGTCGGGTCTTGGCAATACAGATAAAAAAACGGCATGGGATTCCCCCACAGTTCATTACCAGGCCCTTTGGGTCTGGTATAAATATTAAGGGGAACCCCAAACCAAAATTTAAAAAAAAAATTGCGTGGGGGTCTCCCCAAATTCCATACCAGGCCCTTCAGGTCTGGTATGGATTTTAAGGGGAACCCCACACCAAACCTCAAAAATCCATACCAGACCCTTATTCGAGCACGCAACCTGGCAGGCCACAGGAAAAGAGGGGGGACGAGAGAGCGCCCCCCCTCCTGAACCATACCAGGCCACGTGCCTTCAACATGGGAAGGGTGCTTTGGGGTAACCCCCCAAAGCACCTTGTTCCCATGTTGATGGGGACAAAGGCCTCATCCCCACAACCCTTGCCTGGCGGTTGTGGGGGTCTGCGGGCGGGGGGCTTATCGGAATCTGGAAACCCCCTTTAACAAGGGTTCTCCCAGATCCCGGTCTCCCCCCTGTGTGAAATTTTAACAGGGTACAAATGTACCCCTACCATTTCACAAAAAAAGTGTCAAAATGGTAAAAATGACAAGACACGTCTTGGGACAAGTCCTTTATTAAAAAATAAAAAAATAAAAATGTCCCACGTAGTCCATTCTTCACACGGGGACATCCCTATGGCTTCCCCGTATCGTTAGAGGGGGCAGGGCCAACCTCTGACATCCCCAGGTGACCTTGCCCCCCCTCTGACGCTGACACTAGTGCTCACAGTTGGGCATACAGTATGTGCTGAAAAGCTCTCATTGATGCAGCTTAGTGGCTAAGTGGTTAGTACTTCTACCTAGCAGCACTAGGGTCATTGGTTTGAATCGCAACCTCAGTACTACTTGCATGGAGTTTGCATGTTCTCCCTGTCCCTATGTGGGTTTCCTCCCACACTCCAAAGACATGCTGGTATGGCAATTGACTTCTATCTAAATTGGCCCTATGTGAATGTGAGTCAGGAACCTTAGATTGTAAACTCCTTCAGGGCAGGGACTGAAATGAATGCTATATATATATATATATATATATATATATATATATATATATATATATACATATACAGTATCTCACAAAAGTGAGTACACCCCTCACATTTTTGTAAATATTTTATTATATCTTTTCATGTGACATCACTGAAGAGATTACACTTTGCTACAATGTAAAGTAGTGAGTGTACAGCTTGTATAACGTTGTAAATTTGCTGCCCCCTCAAAATAACTCAACACACAGCCATTAATGTCTAAACCGCTGGCAACAAAAGTGAGTACACCCCTAAGTGAAAATGTCCAAATTGGGCACAATTAGCCATTTTCTCTCCCCAGGGTCATGTGACTCATTAATCTTACAAGGTCTCAGGTGTGAATGGGAAGCAGGTGTGTTAAATTTGGTGTTATCGCTCTCACTCTATCATACTGGCCACTGAAAGTTCAACATGGCACCTCATGGCAAAGAACTCTCTGAGGATCTGAAAAAAAGAATTGTTGCTCTACATAAAGATGGCCTAGGCTATAAGAAGATTGCCAAGACCGTGAAACTGATCTGCAGCACGGTGGCCAAGACCATACAGAGGTTTAACAGGACAGGTTCCACTCAGAACAGGCCTCGCCATGGTCGACCAAAGAAGTTGAGTGCACGTGCTCAGCATCATATCCAGAGGTTGTCTTTGGGAAATAGATATGAGGAGTGAGGAGTACAAAGACAAGTGTGTCTTGCCTAAAGTCAAGCATCGTGGTTGGAGTGTCATGGTCTGGGGCTGCATGAGTGCTGCCGGCACTGGGGAGCAACAGTTTATTGAGGGAACCATGAATGCCATGTACTGTGACATACTGAAACAGAGCATGATCCCCTCCCTTCGGAGACTAGGCCGCAGGGCAGTATTTTAACATAACGACCCCAAACACACCTCCAAGATGACCACTGCCTTGCTAAAGAAGCTGAGGGTAAAGGTGATGGACTGCCCAAGCATGTCTCCAGACCTAAACCCTATTGAGCAGCTGTGGGGAATCCTCAAACGGAAGGTGGAAGAGCGCAAGGTCTAACATCCACCAGCTCCGTGATGTCGTCAAGGAGGAGCTCTGATGAACTTCATGCCCAAGAGGGCTAAGGCAGTGCTGGAAAATAATTGTGGCCACACAAAATATTGACACTTTGGGCCAAATTTGGACATTTTCAGGGGTGTACTCACTTTTATTGCCAGCGGTTTAGACATTAATGGCTCTGTATTGAGTTATTTTGAGGGGGCAGCAAATTTACACTGTTATACAAACTGAACACTCACTACTTTACATTGTAGCAAAGTGTCATTTCTTCAGTGTTGTCACATGAAAAGATATACCGTAATTAAATATTTACAAAAATGTGAGGGGTGTACTCATCACTATATAAATAATTGGGCTCAGGGCTGGCCCAAGACATTGTGCTGCCTAGGAGTCCAGAAATGAAATGCTGCACGACCACCCCCCTCCCATCAATAAAAAAAATTGCACCCCCCAGATTCATTATTTTATATCATGATAATTAAAACTAAAATTTAATTTATCAGGATGTCAGATTTACATGCACCTTGTCTATATGCAAAATTATATGACATACCATTATGATGGATGTTGGCACTTTGATGGCACTGATGGGGCACTGTATTGACACTGATGGGGCACAGATGGGGCACTGTGATGGCACTGATAGGGCACTGTGATACCACTGATGGGGCACTGTGGGCATTGTGATTGCACTAATGGGGCACTGAGGGCACTGTGATTGCACTGATGGGGCACTGAGGGCACTGTGATTGCACTGATGGGGTACTGTATTGCCTCTGATGGGGCACTGTGATGGCACTGATCAGTCTGCAAGTGGGAGGGACTTGCCCTGAGCTGAGTAAACATACAAAGAGCAACCAATTAAGCCAGCAAGCCACTCACATTACCTAGATTTACTATGAAAATAGAATTGACCAGCTTTCAACAAAGTGGTGCCTGAGCCTCTTGTTTTGTCTTGCAGCACTGGTGATGAGTGGGTAACTGTGTTGTGCTGCTATGCTGTGTGATGATGTGCCCCTTCCCCCCGGGAAATGTTCTCAGCTCCACTCCCTAACCCATGCGCCACTATTGCTCTGCCCCACAAGCCATGCAGACCCGCTCCAAACCAATGCCCCTCGTCCCACTCAGCCACTCTCCAGCAATGTACACAAGAGGAGGTGACACCTTCCGTGACAGACACTATGCTGGAGGCAGAGATGGTGTCGGTACGGTGTATCTTTTACAATGCTGTTCCCACCCAGGTCAGTGACCCCTACACTGAGCTAATGCCATTACCGACAATTTAGCAATTCTCTAGAGGTAGAGGGGAGCCAGGCCATCCCTGATCAAACTGCCGCCTGGGTCCAATGGACCCACTGGGAGCCATCGTAGGGCTGGCCCTGGTTGTGTTGTCCATGAAATCACATAGGTCTGGTCTTTAACAACACCAAATAGTAAAGGAAGATTGTAATTGTTTTTTGTAGAGCCATGTGAACCACGTGACACCGTTGTTCTTTAAAATTAAACTAAGGGCAAAGCTTTAATTTATGTGTTAAAAAAATACACTTGCACCACCTATGTAAAAATGTGCAGCCGTTGTCCCAAACTGTTTGGTTATACAGTAATCAAAAAATACATCCACAAGAGTGGTGTGCTTTGTGTATAAACAGTGCTTTCTTCTGGGAATATTAACAAAGCAACACAACATAAAAATATGAATGAATTAAAGTCCAAATAGTGGTGATAAAGCGAGTAAAGTAAAATTGGATAACGTCCAATATGTGAAGGCCCTTCAGCATGCTAACTTGTGCCGTGTTATGTCTGCAGCAAGTGACAATTCCTCAGAGTAAACCCGGTCACCTTGTGCAAAAGTGAATATTCCCACTCATCGGATTCTATTGACCCTTTTGTCATATGGCAAAAGGAGTCAAATGAGTCTTAGGTGGTCCCCATGACCAAGATGTATCCTCCGACTGCTTTCCAATATCCATAATCAGTGGCAGGATTTAGTGGTGGAGAAAAAAAGGGAAGAGCAAACTTCTCATAGCGTAAAAATGTCTTGTATGGTTTAGCCAAACCTCCGTCGTAGGTGTTGGCATACAGAAAATTCTTAAAATCCGCACTGTGTAGTGGAAGCAAGGACATGCTTGGTGTTAGCGTGCGTTCCACCTACACTGGAAAGTTCCACCTTCACTTTCCAGCTCATTTTTTGATTTTAATAAGACATTTTTATGCTATGAGGTTTTTGCTCTTTCCTTTTTCTCTCCGCCACTAAATCCTACCACTGTAACCACTGATTACAGCGAGGAGATGATGTTGGAAAGCGGTCAGAGGATACATCTAAGACTCATTTGATTCATTTTACCATGTGACAAAAGGGTCAATAGTATCCGATAATTGGGGATCTTCACTTCACTTTTACACAAGTTGACCGGGTTTGCTCTGTGGGATTGTCACTTGCTGCAGACATAACACGGTACAAGTTTGCATGCTGAAATCATTATTGGGATTGAGCACTTTATCACCACTATTTGCACTTTAATTCATTCATACTTTTATGGTTTGTTGCTTTTGTTTTGATTTAAAGAGATGTTACACTGTTACTTTTCACACAAGCAAGCACACCACTCTTGTGGCTATATTTTTTGATTAAAGATTCAATTTAGTTTTGTAAAGAGCAGTGAGTGGAAATAACTACTGTCGGGTTTTTATTGCAGTTTGTATCCCCGTTAGGCAGATTAACCCTCTCTAATTGTCCTGATCACCAATGTTACTGGTAATTGAAGTAAGGATCATGGGAGTAAAAGGGACATTTTCCAATGGGGCACTTGTTCTCATGACAGCTGTCTAAAAGGGGATATCCCTCACATCGGAGAGATATGTTTAACTTCCTGTTGAGTCTACAGTACATCAAGTCAAGGGAAATCTCTCTACTGAGACAAAAGGTTACAGCAGTCTTAAAGTAGAATTGAACTGAAAAATTAAGCAAAAAAAAAATGCTGACAGGTTTATTGTACATTCACAGCACCCCTGTGTGCCACGATGACGTGACTCCCGTGTACATGCAACTCAAGCTACCAACAGACTGGAATGGGAAGGAAGACCAGGAAAATATGAAAGCGCCCATAACCAGTGGGAACGCTGACAGCACAGCACTAGAGGGCATTGGTTGACAGCTAAGTAATGTGCTAATATGCAGTACATACTAGCACATTATGGCTAACTACTCCTAGGGACCCATTTAATAAAAAATAAATAAGTCCCCTACTTTATCCAAATAAAACGTTTTGGCTTTAGATATACTTTAACACAGTGCCTATAGCAATATGGTAGCATATGTTGTTAGAACAGGAATTGGAGTTGATTTACTAATGGAAAATCCACTCTGCACTACAAGTGCACTGCAAGTGCACTTGAAAGTGCAGTCGCTGTAGATCGCTGTAAATCTGAGGGGAAGATCTGAAATGAGGGGAAGCTCTACTGATTTTATCATCCAATCATGTAGAAGCAAAAATGCTGTTTTTTTATTTTCCTTACATGTTCCCCTCAGATCTACAACGACTGCACTTCCAAGTGTACTTGCAGTGCATTTGTAGTGCAAAGTGTTTTTGCCTTTAGTAAATAAACCCCATTGTCTTTCGTTTTGACATATGTTGGTCTGTAGTGCTGGGAGGTCCCATTCAATAAGCTTGAAATGAACCACGAAAGGCAGCTAAAAAAATGCAGCATGAAGGATCATTTTGCAAGGTTGCACTTCACAAGCCCTCTAGAAAAAATGGCCTTCATTTGTCCATACATTATTATTATTAATAAACAGGATCTATATAGCGCCAACAGTTTACGCAGCGCTTTACAACATTGAGGGCAGACAGTACACTTACAATACAAATCAATACAGGAGGAATCAGAGGGCCCTGCTCATTAGAGCTTACAATCTAGAAGGGAACATTTTACCTGTGTCCTTACTATGAACAATTATTCCTGTTTGATCTTGTGTTTCCGTAGTGGTGTTCACTCTTTTATGAAAAGCCTGACAGTGATCCCATTCAGGGGCGGACTGATAACTCATGGGGCCCCCGGGCAATAGGAGATTATGGAGCCCCCAGGCAATCAGAGATTATGGGGCCACACAGCATACACACACACAATATACACATACATGTACACACAGTATACAATCACACATTATACACATACATGTACGCACAGTATACACAGACAGATGTAAAAAAACACAGATTTATACATACTGTCCCTGGTTTTACTGAGGCTGGCAACCCTGATGGGGCCCCCTAGTGGCCCAGGGCCCTCGGGCAGTGCCCGAGTGGCTCAATGGTCAGTCCGCCCCTGATCCCATTACACTTCATTACTGAATAGAGATCTACTGCTTTACAACATCTGTCTGTCCAATCCTTGCTTTTCCTGTTGATCTGATTACTGAGTCCCAGGTAATTGTTGAAGGACAAACCCAAGCTTAACACCAAAATGGGATTGGATATCTAATTGCTTGTTTTGTAAATTAACATCTTCAGTTGGTGATGTTCAGCAAATAGGCAAGTCCTTCAAGCTTAACTTGCTTCAGAAAACATTTGAGTTAACCAAGCATTAAAAATCCCGTCTGACCACACTGACTGTACACACAGGATGCTCCTAGATGGGAACTCTTCACTGAAATAAAACCTGTACTGGGAGAGACAATCCTTCCTAAAAAGATAGTTGCTTGGCGGTTATGCTGATCCAATGGTTTAATCATTTTTTTAATCACCAGCAAGTATGGATCAGGAATTCTGGATTCACTTGCTGCAAATTATTTCAGGTCAGCGACAGAAAATAATGACTTGTATGTCTTTTGTATATACAGTTTGCATATACATATACTGTATATATAAATGTATATATGTATATGGTACCGGGACATATTTAGGAGGGATGCCCTATATATGGCTGTAATTTTTATTATTTTTGTAATGAGATATTTTTTATTTTTTTTTATAATCAAAATTTTTATTTTCCTTTTATAAATACAACTTATCCATTCATCATTATACAGCTTTATATTCCGCTAAACCTTAGATAAAAACTGTACAGTTACAGTACATTCATTCCACGATCTAACATGTGTAACCCTTCACCCTAAAATAAAGAAAAAAAGAAAGGAGAAGAGAAAAAATAACTACAAAAACAACGAATTACATCCTACTCTTCCTAGAAATTACCCTTCATCCTACCATACCCTCCTCGCCCCGCGCCCCCCCCAAAAAAAACACACAAAACCTGTGTAAGTGCCCTTACCTCCACTCTATTTCCCCCAAAAGACAAAAAATAAGGGGTTAATAATAACCACCTCCTCACTGACCCTTTGTGGGAAAAAAAAACAAGAAAGAAAAAAAAAAAGTTAAAAAATTGTATATGAGGCCTTCTTGGCCATATATTATAGTAAAGAAAAAAAACCCCCAGTGAAAGTAAAGTGCCCTTATCAACCACACTAATCCCTTCAAAAAACTAGATGGAGTAAGGGGTTAATGATAACCCCCTTCTCTTTATCCCTTATGAGAGAAAAAAAAAGGCGATTGTCAAGTGAATATCAAATTGTGTAAGAGGTCATTATTGGCCATATTATTGCCCAAAGAAAAAATACAAACCCAAAAAGAAAGGAGAAAAAAAAAGCGATTGTCGAGTGATTATCAAGTTGTGTAAGAGTCCATTATTGGCCATATTATTGCCCAAAGGAAAAATACAAACCCAAAAAGAAAAAAAAAAAAGAAAAAAAAAGGGGAGCCAGGGGAGATGACTGGGTAAAAGAGAGAGAGGGAGCAGAAGAGGAGAGAGAAGAGAGTACTCCCTTCCTCCCCTAAATAAATAGGATCAGTATTCAAATTTTTCACAATTCCACTTCTATGTCAACCTCTTAGGTTATATAAGGCTGGATTCACACCTATGTATTTTTAGTGCTTTTTGCATTTTGCAGATTTGTACTACAGAACGTGTTCCATAGGAAACCATGTTAAATGGACTGTAGTGCAAATCTGCAAAATGCAAAAAGCACTAAAACTGCATAGGTGTGAATCCAGCCTATGTCCCTGGGGACTATACCACTTTCTAATCTCACCTACTTCATGGTACTTCCCTCCTACCTTAACTCTATAGTGTAATATACCCACCCTGCCCATGTCTTTTCAAATTTCCCTTGTTGATCCTTTACTACATGGACCCATCTCTCAGCTTCCATTATTGAGTTAACTTCATTCCTCCAATCTATTAGAGGTGGGAAGTGGGTCTGTCTCCAATATTTAGGTATAACTAATTTTGACTGCATTTAATAAGTGCGGGGTAATACTTTTCCTATAGGCTTTAATAGACCCAGGCATCCCATGAAATAAATAGTGTAAAGGTGTAAATTCCAGGGATCTGGGAGTCAATTTCTCAATCCATGGGGCAATTGACTCCCAAAATGGTTTAATCACGGGACATGTCCACCAAAGATGGAGAAATGTACCTTTCTGCCCACAGCCTCTCCATCACCGGTCATCTGCTGTTGGATACATCTGGGATAATTTAACTGTGGTCCTATACCATCTTGATAGAAATTTATAGGCCATTTCCTGCACCCTCGAACTTATGGATGTGGAATAGGTTAATTTAATCATCTTTTTAATTTGTGTGTTTGTCAATATCTGGTCTAATTCCCTTTCCCATTCTCTAACAAAATAGGGAACCGTCACGTCTTGCCCACTGAGAATCAATCTATACATTTGTGACAATAGATATCTAGCATCCGACAGTTGTATATATTGCTTTTCAAATATAGTGAGTGAGTTTAAAGATCTTAATAAAGGTTTTATTTTATTAAAAAAGCTCACCAATTGAGGGTATAAAGGTATATTCCCTAAGCTTGACACCAGTTCCGTTAACAGGACTCCATGTGGAGCAAACCTGCCACACGTGGTGTCTCCATCCTGGCCCCATGCCCCCAGATAACCCATCTCCTACCCCCGGTGGGAACCAAAGGAATCCCTCCAGTGGACCCAGAGGGGACATATGAGGGGCATATTTACCCATCTTATTCAAATTATCCCAAACTAACAAGGAATTCCATGTCAATGGTGATGTCCACTGTGAAGGCCCTCTTAATGAACTTGGGATCCAAGGGGCACCTGCCAGGTTCCTCCCTGCCATTATCTTTTCTAATCAAATCCATAGTTTATTCTGAGAGTCATGGCGCCAATTCAGGATCCGAACTAAAGCCATGGCCTTATAATACAGTGAGATATCTGGCAGTCCCATACCCCCTTCTGCTTTACTTCTACGCAGGATACCATAGGCCAATCTTGGTCTTCTATCGTTCCACACAAAAGCCACAAACGACTTTCGTATTTGTTTAAAAAGGGTCTCTGGTAATGTAATTGGTACCGTATGTAATATATAAATTATTCTGGGTAATATATTCATTTTTATAGCGCTTACTCGCCCAAACCATGTCAGATACTGGCCCTTCCACTTCTTCATATCTCCTATTATCCCTGTCAATAGGGAGCCATAATTAAGATCGTATAGCAGTTTCTGATCTGCACTAATGTGTACCCCCAAGTAAACCAAGGAATCTTTATTCCAAATAAACGGGTATAAATGTTGCAATGACCTTGCCAGCACTAAAGGGGCGTGACTAGGTAGGAGAATAGATTTTTCAAAATTAATTTTAAAATTAGATACGTTACCAAATCTATGTACTTCCAACATAAGTGCTGGTAGGGATGTCTGTGGGGCGGAGAGATAGAAGAGGAGATCATCCGCATAGGCTGATACTTTATGTTCATCAGATCCAATACACGTCCCTAATATCTCTCTATTTCTTCTAATCTTACGAAGGAAGGGCTCCAGTATCATAGCAAATATTAATGGGGATAATGGGCACCCCTGCCTCGTACCGTTTCATATATTAAAATATTGTTATAGTGTACCATTCACCTTGACCCTTGCTCTTGGATCCTTATACAAGGCCATTATCCATCCCATCATACTTTCACCCAGACCCACCCCCCTCAACACTTCTGTCATAAAGCCCCAATTCACCCTATTAAATGCCTGTTCGGCATCCATTGACAGTATGATCCTTGGAGCTCTATCAGGGCCATGTTGCATCCAATGAAGAACGTGAAGCGATCGGATAGTGTTATCCCTCGCCTCACGTCCCTTCATGAATCCTGTCTGGTCTGGATGAACTAGTTCACCCATATGCTCTTGAAGTCTAAGGGCCAAGATCTTCGCTAGGAGTTTAGTATCAGAGTTCAGTAAAGAGATAGGCCTGTAGTTGGCACAATATTGGGGGTCTTTCCCCCCTTTCGGAAGTACCGTTATATAGGCCAATAGGGCTTCTGGAGGTAACGGATTGGTTACATTGATTGAATTAAAATAATAACATAATGGTAATGCTAATACTGAAAGAAATTTTTTATAGTATATATTTGTCAGGCCATCCGGCCCTAGACTCTTACCTAATGGCAAGGCTGCTATCACTCCACTCAGATCTTCTACCGTAATTGGGCGTTCTATTTCTTCTATGATCGTATTAGGTAATGTGGGCATAGATGCGTCTTTGATGTAATCCCGTATCTCCTCCCTATGTTGTCTCTCTGTATCCCCTGATTGCTGAGTGTCCATCGTTTGAATATTATATAATGCCTCGTAAAATCTGCGAAATTCTGTCGCTATAGCTTGAGATTCAACTATCTTTTTATCTGCACTAATAGGTTATGAACAAGTCTGGATTCCTGTTGTTTTTTAAGTTGTTTGGCCAATAACCGCCCACACTTATTCCCTTGTTCATAAAACCTTTAGCAAAATATCTGATTTTATTTTTAACTCTACGATCCAGGCATTGTGAAAGCTTGGATTGCAAGTTCTCTAATTGCTGAATATCTACAGGGTCAAGGTTTTTTATGTTTCATCTCCAGTACACTGATTTTTCTCCAATAAATCCTTTATTTATTTCTTCCTTTCTTTTTTAATATACGAACCATATGCTATCAACTCCCCTCTGATAACTGTTTTGTGTGCTTCCCACACAGCTTGTTCTGACACTTCCCCTGGCACATTTATTTCAAAGTATGCTTTTATTTTAAGGAATAGTTCCTCCACTATATTTTTTTTATCTAATAATGGCTCATTCAGCCGCCAAGTTCGCTCTATATGATTTACTTGAATTGGATAAAGGGTCAAAGTTATAGGGGCGTGATCTGAAATGGTTATGGATTCAATTGTACAGTTGAGGACATTCTCCAAATAAAATTGGTCTACCAAAAGTAAATCCAAGCGGGAATACATACCGTGTGTTTTAGAATAATCACTGTAGTCTTTAACTCCTGTATGCGTTACCCGCCAACTATCTACAAGGTGTTGAGAACGTAAAAGTTGCTTTACATGTTTTAGGGCTCTAAAGGACAACACAGTTCTACCTGTTGATGTATCCATACTTGGATCTAGTGTAAGATTAAAATCCCCACCCAAAATCAAACATCCTTCCCTAAATTTTTCCAACATCCTTAAAGTCAACAAGAAAGTTAACTGTCCCTTCATTAGGTGCATAAATCGATGCGAATGTATAGCATACACTGTGCAGTGTACCTTTCACAAATAGAAAACGTCCCTCTGGGTCTATCTGCAAGGACCCCAGTTTCCATGGGCACGATTTCCTAAAGGCGATTGTAACCCCCCTTGCTCTTGCAATAGATGACACTGCATGGTACCATTGATTAATTGCATGCTGAGGCAAGCTGGGTATAGACCCTTCCATAAAATGTGTCTCTTGTAAGAAGACCACGTCAGCTGCATGGTGACTCAGTTCCAACCAGAGGCGTCCCCTTTTATGTGGTGAGCGCAACCCCCTTACATTATATGATATTATTTTTAATACAGCAGCCAATTCTTAAGTGGTCCACCAAGACTTCCAAAACCAAGCCCATGGTACCGTCCCGATGACACTTCTGCCTCCTATTACTCTCACTACTGATCCTAGTAACTCAAAAACAAATAGAACATAAAAAAAAATAAAACAAAAAACAAAAAACACCATAAAAAGAAGAAAAAAAAACCCTTCTCCATATCTAAATACTCCACCCTGGAGTATGTCAACTAATCGGGGGGGGGGGGGGTCTGTGCGAATAAACACACCTTGTGCCCAGGCCTCCCCCCTCCCTGCTACTAGCAGATTAACTAATCCCTTAAATTGGGACCAACCTATTGACCAAAACATGATCCCCATTTCCCAAAGTACTAATTGCCTCCCTCATCCATGGGCATTTTTTACCTTTAATTCCCCTCCTTGATGACTGGATCTATATAACCTTATCCATTCATACCCTCCATAGGACTACCCTCAAAAAAAAAGGGGGGGGGAGGGGAGGGGGGAGGATAGGGAGACACCCCCTAATCTCTTCACATAAGCATATAACTAATACATTTTACTTTGCATTTTACATTTTGTTTACAGTTAAACATGCCACTCCCCTGCCCCTCTTGATCTCAATTGAAATATATAACATCTTTCCCCATCCTTGTATGAGGAAAAAAAAAAACCCTTTACATATACGTCCACTCATCTAGGTAGTCTCTGTGTGGGTCTATCTGTATCTTCTTGAGCGATTTCCACGTTGGCCTTTTGCCGGGATTTCTTGCCATCGCTCAGGCTGTTGTTAAAGAGATCCTTAATGATTTATTCTCCATCTGTAAAGTCCACCAAGGGAGATCTAAAATTTCCACGAACGACTCTAATTCATCTTTAGTGTGAGGGGTTGCTGTTTTACCATTCCTAGAGGCCGTCAGACTAAATGGGAACCCCCACTGGTATTTAACCTCCTCTGAGCGTAGAGCTTCTAACAAGGGTCGGACTAAACGACGTTGATAGAGAGTCAGGCACAATGTGTCTGGGTACAAGGCTAAATTTATACCATCAAAAACAATTTCGGGCTTACTTCGGGCCATCTTCATAATGCTCTCTTTCACTGCATATTTATGCACTTTACAAATGACATCTCTTGGTGTCTCCACCTTCTGAGCATTATGGGATGGAATCCGGTGGGCCCGATCTATCTCTATGATTTCTGGTGCAAAGTCCCCCAAAATCTGGCAAAATATTTTTTGAACTGTTGAGATCAATTCGGGCGTTTGAATTTATTCGGGCAACCCCTTTATGCGGATGTTCTGTCTTCTGTCTCCGTTCTCATTGTCATCCAACTGATCTCTATAAGAATTTAGCACATCTTCATGATTTTTAATAGCGTCTTGAACATCCGCCACTGCGTGTACCAATGACCTCCTGGTCATTCTCCACTTTTACTACTCTGTGTCCCAGAGCCCATGTATCTTCCCTTAAACCCTCCACAGCTTGCAGGCATGACTGTTCCACAGCACTTATTAATTGCTGGATATCAGTCTTTGTAGGGAGGGCCCTCAATAATTCCCTGATGTCCAGCTTAGTGTCCTCCGTATGCCTATTTAATCCCGGGGGTCACCTTTCTCCACCTTTTGAGTTAGAATCAATTGCCGTTAGGTTCTGATTGTCTCCCTGCGAACCGTGACCAGGACCTACATCAGACACTGTTTGTTTGCTTTGTATGGCCATCTGACCCATGTTCGGAGCTAGGGCATCTCTACCTGTTACTGATATGGCCTCTACACAATATGGAGCCTCTAATGTCCCCCCATCTGCCTCCAAGTGACCTGAATTGCCCTGTTCCTGTACCTGTGGGTCTTGTTTGAGGGATTAATGTCCTTATACCCATTATTGCCATGGTCCACTGCTGGGGCTCCCCCGCCGGGCATTAGGTGACCCTGCTCGGGGGCCCTCACATCTTCTCCCGTCCTCAATGGACCCTGTCTGGTTCCTGGGGTACCCTGTTCAGGGGCTTTTCTCCCCCTTTCTGCTGCCGGAGATCTTCTACCGTGCTCCATGAGACCGCGTCCTGCCACCTGGGTGCCATGGCTCAGTGTTGAGGGCCCCCGCTCCGTTAGGTCCATGCTGCCACTAGCATTTAAATCACTGCGCTTTTTCTCCTCCTGTCTCCCCGTTTGACGCCCCGGTCCTGATTCCGATGCACGGGGGGACAGATAGGCTCGAATTCCATCCGCCGAGCTCCGACCTCCTCCAGCTGGCTGTAGCACGGCCTGTGCGCGTCGTCATGGTCAGCTGACCGGCTGATCAGCTGCTCCGTTCGTGGTCTCTGCCCAGGATTCCTGAGGGGGTGGAGCACTCACTCAGCCACGTCCGCTCCTCACACCCATCTCACCGGACCTCCAAATTTTTACAATGAGATATTTTTTATTATATGAGGAACAATACAAACTTTTGATTAGAAACAGGAACATTTTACTGAACTGTGTTGTACTTGTATTGCCCCCCTTTATATTGTAAAGCACTGTGCAAACTTTTGCAGCTATATAAATTTTGTTTGATAATAACTCATGCCCAGGACAGCAGGGGGACTGTGGCAGCATCATCAGGAATTTCACACAAAGGAAGTTATGCAAAGAGAACAGAATAATTCCCAATAAAATACGTATGTAGTACCCTCCTAGTTTGGTTGCTAGGTAAATTTAGTTTTTGGGCTCTTTCTGTAATCAAGGGAGCAAATCTGTGCAGGGTTTCACAGGCTGGGATTTTGATTGCTTCCTCCTGCCTATAGAAGAAGCTTCTAGAGCTTAGGGAGGGAGAATTGAAATAACCTGAATATTGATCAGGGCCTATCCAATCCCTGAGGAGGTGCGCCCAGATGGTAGATGGGCAGCTGATAAATAGTCTGAAGCCCTGGAAAGTGTATTTACCTAGAAAGGATCGTTTCCAGCCTCAGGAGGGCCGTTGCCCCATGAGACAGCTAAAGGTCTGGGTTGCTGCTCTGCAAGGTTTTAGGAGCTACAGTGTTGGCACCTAGAAGCAGCCTGGATCAGACTGAATTCTTTTTTTAAGGAATCTGCCCTGGGGAAGGGTTGTTTCTGTCACTGGTGTCACTGGTGTCCTGAGGAAGCTGGATGGAGGCAGCTATCCTAGAGACTTGTGAATAGAAACCTTAAAAGTGATCCCTGTGGCTGTGTAGTGTCCTGAAGATAGCACTGGGTGCCAGCAAGTATTCATTGGAACAAGATAACCAGATGCAGTATACACATTTACTTTGGGAGAAGATTGTCCTTTAACTGTTATTTGCTGATTGTTTTTGGAGTATCTCTTGCCCTGTATCCTCTCCTGTTTCAAGTTCTTCTATCAAAAATCCTTAAGACAACCCCTAGACAGTTTACTGGAGCCAATTGACTGTTGCTTCAATGGCTGGTGACTTCTGTACTGTTTGGAAAAGAACCAGTTAGTCTTGGTGGCCCTTGCTGGGGTAGCACTAGCACAAACACATGTAGCACCCTCTAGTGTGCTAGAAGTAGTATGGCTAGAGTTTTGTGAGAGTAGGTAAATTTCCAGGCTTGGGTGTGTCTTGATCTGGGTTGGGAGTAACTCAGAGCAGAGCTAGTGACACACAGGAATCATCACCAAGACCTTCCACTTCTTTCCAGAATATTCTGGCATCTTTTGGAAAGGAATGAGGAAAGGAAAGGTGGAGCTGTCTGGGGTATTCTGAGGATCCCTGACCAATTCCCAACTTGGATTGGCAGGGGGCAGGCCTCCTTAAATACCCAGTGTCAGACCAGCTGGGGAGGAGTTGTTCAGTGTGGAAGTTGTAGATGGAGTGCTAGGCTGTCGTGCCCTTGGAGGGAGCTCCCCAGTCTGGAGGGGTGACTTTGGGCTTGGGCTCGGGTGCGGATGGGACCGTCTAAGAACACATGGAGGTGTCCTAGACATGAGAAATTGGAGCAAGTAGAGGACAGCAGGAGAGAGCACTGCCAGGCAAGTCTCCAGGGAGGAACAACAGGTCGCAGCCAAGAGGGCTGGTGAGTTACACACAGTCTGGAGGACTGGGAGGCACGCTTGAGAGGACTGGGAGATTGCAGTCTGGGATGGGTGCAGAGCCAGTGGAGTGGACTGTGGTGGCATGGGCAGTGGAGAGAGGCAGCCAAGAGGGCTGACAGGGCCTGAAGATGTGGTACTGGGCTCAGTAGCCACGTGGACAGCTAGCTCTGGGACCACTTATTTCTGCACTGCCTGTAAAGGGCACCACTTTGAGCCTGACTGAGCCAGTGTCAGGCCTATCTATCAGTGCTAGCTGCTCCTGGAGAGTGAGAACAATTGTCAAGTAAAGTGCTGGAGAGAGAGAGATCAAGGATTGAGTCTATGCTGGAGGAAGTAGTATATACCGGAGGTGTATATAGTTGGTCACATATGCCTTGTCTGCAATCAGTTGGGCATCTCGTGAATATCCCTTTTCTATCCAAGTTAAATCCCCTCAATAAAAATACAAAACAAAGTTCAAGCACTGGTTTTCTGCTTGAGGGTGAATGAGAACTGTGTGCCTGGCTGGGCATGGTGACGGACAAACCACAATACTCAGCAGTTCCTACGGGGGTACCGCTACACACATATCAGAAATATGATGTTCGGTTAATATACACGTTAAGCTAGCCATACACGGGCTGAACAAAAAAAACAAAAACTAACAGGTTCCTCCATCCATACAAATGAGGTTGATGGTGGAATCCTCCCCACCAGGATTGTTAAAATACATCGATGAGTGACCTCAGCTATTTGGCTGCAGCCACTGATTGAGAAAAATGTTCCAACATATCCCTTCAACAGAAGTCAATCAAACAATCGACTTCTGTCATGCAGGGAGGGCCACACACTTATCGAAGTTCAGCCAGTCCCTGCTGAACTGGCTGAATTTCCTTTAACAAAAGGTTTATCGGCTGTAAGCATAAATAGCATGAATAGTCAACCAATAGTATATGGGTTGCCTCGAAGCTGAGGGTAGGAGATTTCCAAGCCCTTGCAATGCTTAATTTAGTGGCTGTAAAGCTGGTGTTCCAAGTGGAAGGGGGAATCAATTGGCTTGTAAAGAAGAGCAGCATAGGGATTATTTACAATTAGAATGTAGTAATGTACAGAGTAATGCATAGACTCTGATCCATAGTCTGCTCACTCTTGGACAAAACCACCAAATATGCAGCATCATTCCAGTTTGGGCACAGACACGAAAACACAGCGGAAAGTAATTTGGAACAATGCGTGCCAAGCGGGCTGGGGTAAAGTACCAACAGTACAATCTTTTGTATGCGTTTTCCAGAATTAAGACATTTTTGGAGCATTTGGAAATGGTCAGTGTCATGGTCTGCCAGTCCCCTGGATCAAACGCTGGATCACCCCCAGCTCACTTTCCTAGTGTTGTCAATAAACGCATAGTGGATCTATCCTCTGAGAGATAATAGAGACATATACTAAAGAAATAATACCCGGAGAGTACAGATGGGATTTATAAATACGTTCAAAAGATGTTAAACTGTATGGGGGCATTTGGGTGAAAAGTAGTCGAAAAATAAAATACCTAAGTTGTATATAACAGTAGTGCTCCCTCAGTGAGATATCATAGGAGGATTGAAAAGTTTTGAAAGTAAGTATTCTTGTAGGAGTAAAAAGAGAATGAATATCAACAAATCCATGATTGGTCCACTAGTAAAATAGCACCGGTGATCGAGGCCCAGAGGAAACAAGGGACAATGCAGCAGGGGGACAAGCGGTATGTGTTGCGAAATCAAGCCAGCTGAAAATTTGAGAGAGCCCCAGAGTTTGAGGGTAAAATCTAGGATCGGATTCAAGGGCCTGGGGCGGGATGAAGGGGGGAGGGCAAGGCTGGCAGCCGCATTGGATGAACCTCAATGAGGTCTAAGGATGCCCAGTGCCGAAAGTTAGAGATGTCATATAAATGCTGGATATGGGCTATATTAGCCGCTAGGTAGTAAGTGCGAAGATTAGGAATGGGCAACCCGCCGAATATTTTGCGTGCAAAAAGAACGTGTGTACTAATGCGAGGTCGAGAAGAGCCTCAGAAAAATCGCAGGATGAATGAATGCGTACAAAAGAACTGGCTGAATTTCCATTAGGGTATGGCCAGCTTTACACTGGCTGCTTTTAAAAATGCATTGAATATATTTTTTAATGAATACATAAGTGTATTAATTATTTTTTTATATCTGTTAGCGTTAAGCTTTGAGTGTATTAGTTTCCATATTCGTAATTTTGTATTCTGATATTATTTATGCTGCTGAATGTATACATATATTTAATTCTCTTTTCAATGATTTCATTGCTAATTTTTGAGTCCTCTTCTAAAGCCGGGCATAACAGGTTTGATCCATTGATCGACTGGTACAACCAGCATTTCGGATTTTCGGCATGTGATTATTGCTAGTGGCTATAGCCGCTGGCAATAATCACTGTGTTCTCCCAGCAGGGGCCCCCTCGCTGTGAAAACACAATAGCTCAGTGGGAGGCATTCCTCCATCAACACTGACAGTGTAATGCTGATTTAAATAAAGCTGTGGCCTTGCCCTTTCCAACGTTAATGGTTGCATGTGTGGTTTTTATTGGATGAGAAGGGGTAAGGTATGACAAGTGATGGTTGGGACCTGGGCTTATTGCACCTCAGCAGTCATGCTAGTTGCTTGGCTAGAATGTTGATACTATTCATGCAGTACTTTTATTCACTGACCTGGAACCAGCATGTAGGTAAGGGCTTCTCACTTTTCTTTGACTTTTGTGGTCTACATGCCTGTACTGGGTCAGTGATGCAGAAAGGATAAGCAAAACAGCCAGTCAACTAACATTTTTAGAAGATGGACAGCTTTATCATTCCCTGTATTTCTCTTATGACATATTAATTTTAAGAAGTCCGGTGTTCCACTAGCAATTTCAATATCATCAATAGGCATGTGCATTCGTTTTCGTCCGAATGCATTTTCGTCCGAATTTCAGGTATTTTCGTAAACGATAACGAAGTGCAGAATCCGAAAACCGAAAGATCCGACATAAACAAATGCTTTTTTTTCGTTTTCGTTGCAACAACAGTTCAATATAGATAGGAGATTCGACATGATGCTGACAATAACGATCTGTGTCAATCGAACCTGTGGTCCAACGTGCCTAACCTTAGCTCTATTAGTCCAAGATTATTGTACATAGAGAGAAAAGATTCGACATAGAGAAAAAAGATTCGATATTATAGAGACAATAGCAAAAAAGGTTGAATGTGCCTAACCTAACTCTATTAGTCCAAGATTATTCGACATAGAGAGAAAAGATTCGACATGAAGATTCGACGAAACAGTCACCGCGAGTGGACATTTATGGTCAAATGCTCCGCCCATAGGCTATAGAAGAATTCTAATGTTCTAATGTGGTTGACTAGTAATAATAATTAATAAATATAATTATTACTAGTGTCATACAACATTAGAATTCTACTATAGCTTGTAGGCGGAAAATTCGATCGGAAATGTACGATTGCGGTGTCGTACAGTTTAGCTGCTCCGTCGAATCTTCTTAGAACATTCGACAGACACCATAAGCCTTCAATGACAGATTCAACCTTAATTATTTCAGATTTTCGGACGAATGCACTTTTTAACTAAACGAAATAAATAAAAACGAATTTCGGGAGTAACTAAATAAATTTATTTTTCGGACGAAAACGAAATTCCGAAACAAAATACTTCAGTGTGCACATGTCTAATCATCAACATATCCTAGACTTTGTAGGGTTATATTACAACTCACAAATTTCTCCACTCAAGCTTTTAAAGTAAAGCCCAATTGAAGCTCCAGGAAATCTGAATGTAGACCGCATAAAAACTATAGACAAGATTAAATTAATCTGGGATGCCCCAGGCCCTTTTGTGGGGGCACCACATTCCTAGTAATATTAGATATCCTAATGTTTTATATCTGCAATGGACTTTTCGGGCCCCTCAAACTAATGTTAACATTGTAATATTCTTCAAAACTCTTTTCCTTCCCTGGTCGCCAAGCTTCAGACCAGACGAGAAGAGTCATAGATGTCATCTCAGCAATACAATCTGATTGGGATGAAAAAGGACCCAGACGGGGAATGTTGCTGTCCTTGGACATACACAAGGCATTAGATTCCTTGTCGTGGGACTACTTCTTTTATATCTTGACCCAGCTGGGCTTTGGGTCGGGATTTATGTCTATACTCCGGGTTCTATATAGCTCCCCTACAGCTTCCTTAATGGTAAAGGGATATTCCTCTAGCCCCATCTCTATCCAAAGAGGTACTCGTCAGGGTTCCCCACTGTCCCCGTTACTTTTTGTTTTAGCCTTGGAACCGATTGCTATAAAAATACGCACCTCCATTAATAAACAAGGTATTACATGTGGCAATAGTGAACATAAATGTGTCTTTTTTTGCGGACGACATTTTGATGATGGTCTCGTCGCCTATCACCACCCTCCCCAATTTATACGCAATACTCAAACCATTTACAGCAATCTTGGGTCTCAAAATAAATCATGACAAGTCTCAGGCCATGAACATCTCTCTAGAGGAAAGTATGCTCTAAACCCATAAACAATCTTACAACTTCGTATGGCACACAGAGGCCCTCCCATATTTTATCTGGGGGGATAAGAGGCCTAGGGTGAACAAGCCTACACTATTCACCCCTAAGAGGAAAGGTTGGTGGTTCAGAAAAGCAGGATCTCCCAATCTATGGATGGTGTAGGACCCACTAATCATGGGGTACTTTTTCGCAGTAAGTGGGCTTAAGCACCATATAGCAATATGGTGTGACCAAATCCCTATATTTTTTTATAGTGTTTTTTGAAAATGTCTAGGTTTTTTCAATTAGCCTAGAATCTGTTTGTAATTTTGAACTGGTACATTTCTAAAGTGTAGCTCCAGTCAAAAAATCTATTTTTAAGCTTTTTGGAAAACATAGGGAAGGGTTATCACCCCTGTGACATTTGTTTTGCTGTCTGTGCACCTCTTCAGAAGATTTTAGCTCACTTTCTGTCCCAATGACAAATGTTTTTTTGACAATTTAGGGGTTTTAGTGAAACAAGGATTGGTGATAAAGCATCAGTGGAAAGGAGACACGTCTTTCCCATATTAACTCTTACAGGAGAGAATTTACCTTCCTAGGGGTAGATTTCATCTCACTTCCTGTTGTCTTCTTCCGTTTGCAAGTAGGAGTCGTTTGCAAGTTGGATGCTTGAAAGTAGGGGCCTGCCCTATATACTCTGCAGAAATTGGGGCCTTAGGTGTTGGTGTTGCCACAACACTGTAAGCCCTCACAGTTACTCTTGGTGGGCGCAGGAACAGGCTCTGCTGTGAAATATTAGATCAAGAATTGTAATTACATGCCCCTGTTGAACAGGGTCAGAAAAATTGGGCCTTTGGTGGTGGTGGTGCTGGTGTCACAACACTGTAATGCCCCGTACACACGGTCGGACTTTGTTCGGACATTCCGACAACAAAATCCTCGGATTTTTTCCGACGGATGTTGGCTCAAACTTGTTTTGCATACACATGGTCGCACAAAGTTGTCGGAATTTCCGATCGACAACCACGCGGTCACGTACACCACGTACGACGAGACTAGAAAAGGCCGGTTCAGAACCAAGCGCGGCACCCTTTGGGCTCCTTTTGCTAATCTCGTGTTAGTAAAAGTTTGGTGAGAGACGATTCGCGCTTTTTCAGACTCGTGGCTTTCAGAACGTTTTCTGACGTTCAGTTTGTGCTTGTGGGTTTGTATCTGCTCTTCAGTGCGTGCAGTCAGTTCGTATTGGAGTTTTCTGTGCGATCTTGTCCGCTCGTTGCTGTTTTTCAGGTCGCTCTTCACAGGCCTTGCTGTTCTTCAGTGCGTTCTGTTACTTTGTTCTGAGCAGCCGACCGTTTTCTAGCCATGTTTCGTATGCGTACTCCTCGTAGAGTTCGTGCTGTGCGGGGGCTTGGTGTTGGGGTCCTGACCTTGACACAAGTCCAGTCCATGAACAGGGTGGGGAGGAGTTCATGGACCAAGAATTGGTTGCTTCAGCGTGACCAGTTCTGTCATATGCCTTTGCTCCGTGAGATCCGTGAGAATAATCCTGATGATTTCAGGAACTTTCTCCGGATGACGGACCCCGTGTTTCACCGTTTGTTGGCTTCGCTGACCCCCTATATCAGCAGGCAGGATACCTGCATGAGGCAAGCCATCACTCCGAAGCAGAGGTTGGTCGCTACCTTGCGGTATTTGGCCACAGGGAGAAGCCTGCAGGACCTCAAGTTCTCGACAGGCATCTCTCCCCAGGCTCTGGGGATCATTATCCCAGAGACCTGTTCTGCCATCATCCAGGTCCTGCAGAAGGAGTATATGAATGTAAGATTTTTATCCTTTTATATCACATTTTATGGTATTGAATGTTTGATAATATATTGTATTTCTTTCCTCATTCCCTAATTACCATGATTGGAATATGCTGTGAATGTCCCCTTTGTTCTCATGCATGCTGGATTTTTATGTATTTATAATTTTAGGTCCTTCATACATATTTGCCCTTCAATAACCTCCCCAGCATGGTGTCTCCTGCCCTATATTCAGCTCATGTAGTCACTTAACAATGTATTTTATCTGCTTTACCCCAAACACCCCCTAAAATGTTTGGAAATGTTATTTTTGATTTAAATTCAGGCAGAGGGCCAGAGGCTTTTTTTTGTGGTGTCCCCAAATTTTTTGTAACCCTCCCTCCCCCAACTGCTAAGTCAGCTGATCCCAATTCTCTATCTATCCTCAATCATCTATCTGCTGACTTTGCCAAACCCATACACACTATACCCACCTCTTTAGTGCTCAGATTTATGGATGAATTCCCCAAAGCATGTAGTGCAAGGACCTGCCTGTATACTTTCCAATTGTACTGTTTAAAGTTCTTGTATCCTATTATGATCTTTATAGGTAATAGCAGAATGTCCAAATGTGCTCAAATGTGTACAATGTGTATTTATATCTTTGTATTATGACACTTCTTACCTGTCCAGTGGGCTGCCAATAGTGTAACTAAGGAGGGGCTGTTCCAAGTAATACCCTGTATTTAGGCATTCTTCTCTCAATGAAGTGAAGAGGGTTACCTGTCCAAGAGTTCCCCCCCCCTATAATGTTAGAAATGGCCCATGAGAGGGGGGGGGAGGGGGAATATGATAGGTGTACCTTATACTTTGTTGTTGTAAAATTCCCCTTAATAAATGCTATCTGGAGGTTGACCCATAATGTTTGTGTCTAATCTGCTTGCCATGTTTCTGTGAAAAAATAGTAATGTTTATTGTTTTTTTCTCAACAGTTTCCTTCCACGCCACAGGAATGTCAGACTGTGGCCTCCCACTTTGCCCAGCGGTGGGACTTTCCTAACTGCGGAGGGGCAATTGATGGGAAACACGTCCACATCGTCCCACCACCCAACTCGGGGTCGTACTATTATAATTACAAGGGGTTTAATAGTATAGTAATGTTGGCGGTGGTGTCGGCTAATTACGAGTTCTTGTATGTGGACGTGGGGAAGAATGGCCGGATGTCCGATGGTGGAGTGATCGCCCAGACGGGGTTCTACAGGCGTCTCCAGAATGGCAGCTTGGACTTGCCACCTCCAGAGGACAATGTTGAAGGTCTCCCATTTGTGTTCGTTGCTGATGAAGCGTTTGCGCTGGGGGACCACCTGATGCGGCCATTCCCGATGAAGACCCTCACCCCGGAACAGAGGGTTTTTAATTACCGACTGGCCAGAGCCCGAAGAGTGGTGGAGAACACATTTGGAATCCTGGCCAGCCGGTTCCGATTATTTCTGACACCCATCCATATGGCGGAATATAAACTGAACCATATAATACTTGCCTGCTGTGTTCTCCATCATTTTCTACGAAAACATTCAGCCAACTATGCTGGCTCAGTTGGGCTTGAGGCCGGAATCCCAAATACATCAACAATGACGGCGCTTGAAAGCGGTCGTCCTGGCTTGCCCTCCCTGAATGCCCGTGATGTCCGGTTACGATACCTGGAGTTCTTTGCGGGTAGGGGGGCTATCAATATGCCAGACAATCTGTGACACCTTTTTCAAATAAAAAACAACCAAAAGAAATTCTTGGTGGCCATTTACTGCTTGTGTTTGTTTTAGCTGACCCTGACAGAAATGTGTGGAGTGCAGAAAATGTTGTGATTGTGTAACCTTATACAAAGCACTGTTGGCTGTAATTTACTAAATGCAAAGACACTTTTCACTACAAGTGCACTTGCAACTGCACTGAAACTGCACTTGTAGTGCAAAGTGGATTTGCCCTTAGGAAATAACCCCCATTTTCTCATAAAACAACAATTACATCACCCCAAAAGTGTTGTAGCGTGAGACAATAATCCACACATTCTTGATGAACAATCTTTTTAATACCTGCACAATCACATGTGCATTTACCAAAGGTTTTTCTGACAAACCAACATGTTTGTTGTATACCAATTTTTGTGCTGTCATTATCCAAAATCAAAATGTCCATTTTATAGAAAACAGGCCTGTGTAAAACCAACAAGAAAGACACAAATCTTGATCTTACAAAGTTCACATTTGGTAGAACTGGAAGGCAATATCAGACATGAGTATTTAGGAACTGTGTTTGATATTGCGTTCAGATGGGGGGAAATCACCCCTGGAAAAGCCAAATTTGGAAGATGCACACAAATTTCCCAATGTCAACATGTGCTACCTGCCATCACGGGGGATCAAGAGATGTGTTTTGGGGGAGAAAGCCCTTCCTCACCGCTACTTTATTATTGAGGAAGGGGTTGCACCCCCAAAACATGTCCATTGATCTCCCGTGATGGCAGATAGCACATGTTGACACACTGTGTGCATCCTCCAAATTTGGCTTTGGGAAAAATCACAAAAACATGTCGCACATTGTAGCACACAAAAGAAGAAAGTGATTTGGAGGGGTTTTAAACTCGCCCCAAAACATCAATGATGTTTTTATATTTTGGAATAACATCATTGATGTTTTGCTTAAAGTTTTCCAATTGTAAATTACACCCCATGATCTCCCCGATCAGGATCTGGGCACTTTCGGATGTGAAAGGATCTGGATCCACAACCTCACGATCACCTAAAAAGAGAGGAAACCCCAAATAAATTAGGTTTCCCAAAAAATGCCGCCATCCATCTCTTATCGGAGCCTGTGGTCGCAGACACTCACTTGTTGTGGTAACTACTTCCACCACGTCTTCTTCCTCCTGCTCATCTTGTGTTGGGGGGATTTCCCCTTCTTCCAGAGGGGGGGGGCTCTGGTCTCCTCGGATGAGGGGTGTCCTCCGAGTCTTTTCTCCCCTATGTAAAACAAAAATGGTATAATTAGCACACAGATATTTAATGTCAGAACTATAAAGATGAAACATTGCTTGGAAGTGGGGTACAATGATCTATTTTAGCCGAGTTCCAAGATGTAGCTTTTTTAGTGCCCTTTGTCAAGCTGCAATACTTTACCTGTTTTGTACAAGCTTCACAGATGGAGAACCCCCTATAGTATACACTGGAGCACCTGTGTGGCCCCCCTAATAAAAATGGTGTTCTGGGGTCCCACACTAGTGCTCCAGTGTCCAGATGTGAAAACAGCTGCTGAGTGTCCTCTCCTTACACACAATCTAGTTGGCATTTCATTCTAGTAACAAAGCCATCTACACAACCCAATTCTTTGAAGACAAGTATAGGGCGTCAAAATGGTGGCCAAATGCATACGGCCTAAACAATGGTATTTTATCGTCCGAAATAACAATGTGTGATCCGAACGAATAATGTGGCCATGAACATGAAAGTTAACATTTTAAACTGTACAACAGTTCCTAAAAGCACATGGAGCAGCACAAACGTAATAAACATAAAGAATAGGAACACAGCACAACTACTTACTTTTTTGCAGCACTCTCCGGATCTTTCTGTACTGCTCATGTTCTCGTAATTTCAGGTCCGACCACCGCTTCCTGAGCTGATCTTTCGATCGTCGTACCCCGAATTTCCGGTGCAGACTCCTGACCACTTTTGCCATGATCTTGGCCTTTCGGACATTGGGGTTGGGGTAAGGCCCATACTTTCCATCATAGTCGGCCTTCTTCAGGATGTCCACCATCTCCAACATCTCCCCAAAGGACATATTTGAGTCCTTTAATCTCCTTCTGGATCGGGACGTTTCAGGCTCCAGCCTTTCCTCCTCCTCCTCCTCGTTGCTACAATTAGCACGATCCTGCTGTCTATCCGCCATGTGCTCTTCCCCCACTGCGCCGAACGAAAAGGGGCGGGGAATAGACTAGAAAGAACGTCAGGGGCGGGCGGAGTTATACGCATGCGCAGTGTGTATAAATCGTAACGCGCGCGTCTTACGTACGATCTGTGAGCGGAGGAAGGAGCATCGGAGACGCCGATCATGATAACAAAGGTAGGATCTAAACTTGGGCCTATACTGCTTCGAAATGGAAGCCTATATTGTAACAAGATTAGGGGAGTTTGGCCTGACCTTAGGGTTTGTCTTGTGTTGTGTCTTGCAGAGAAAATGGATGGGTTCAACGACCACAATTTCCTGCTCCTGTTCATAGACAAGTACAGGGAGCTGCCCTGTCTGTGGCAGGTGAGACACCCCCACTATAATCACAAACAGAAGAGGCAGGCAGCGCTGAAGAAACTGCTGGAGTTGGTGAAGCCGGTGGTCCCCACAGAAACCATCCCTTATTTGAAAGCTAAAATTGGTGGCCTGAGGAGCACTTATCTTAGGGAGCGCAAGAAGGTCACAGATTCCCAGAGGTCCGGAGCTGCAGCAGATGACGTTTATGTCCCCAGGCTGTGGTACTATGAGAGACTGCGATTTCTGTCAGACCACACTGAAGTCAGGGAATCCCTCTCCACTCTTCCTTCCACTCTTACTCCATACCAGCTGAGGCTTCCGATGTCCAACCTGGGCCTTCCAGCCAGGAAGAAGTGGAGGAGCCCAGCTGGAGTCAGGTATAGCATTCCTCTACAGATTTCTGGTCAATAAATAATTACTAGATGTTATTATTGATCACTAATTGCTGATTAAAAAAAGTGCTTTACATATCAATAGACAGTAGTGGGCACCCAAAATTGGGAAAAGAATGAAAACTGCTGGGCTCAGAATGATAGTCTGTTATATTTGTTAACATTCAATTTGCAGCAGTCAGGAGGTGAAAATTGTGTGTGATTGATGTAAAAAATACTAAAACTATGTCCCTTTTTCATACACAGGAAGACCTCAGTCAGGAGGAGGTTGTGGAATGTGGCAGTCAGGAGGAGGCGGGGATTATTAGTGTCAGCCAGGAGGAGGCGGGGATTAGTGGCAGCCAGGAGGAGGCGGGGCTAAGTGTCAGCCAGGAGAAGCCTGGGACAAGTCGCAGCCTGACTGAGTCTCAGGTTCCTCCCCTCCGCCTTCCATATAAACGAGCCAGGAAGGCGACTCCGAGTCCCGTGCAGGATTCAGCATACAGGCTGATCCAGGAGGCTTCGGCGTCCCTCAGAGCCTTCCCCAGTCCTGAAGAGGCCTTTGCCTGCATGGCTGCCACCAAATTGCAGGGCATGCAGGAGGGTCAACGCAAGATCTCTGAGGACCTGATTTATAAAGTCCTACGTAAGGGGGAGAGTGGGGAACTGACACACAAGACGGATGTCATGGAGAGGGACGATCCTCCTCCTCCTCCTGCTGCCACAACTCCACCACCACAGCCAAAGCCTGTAAGGAAGCGTGGAAAGAAGACCAAAGAGTGATGACCCTGGGTTCAGTCTGGTCTGACTGAAGATGCAGTCTCTCGTATGACCACAGCCTGGGGACACAGATGTCATCTGCTGCTTTCCGGATCTCTGGGACTTCTGGACCAGACTGCCCTCCCTTAAATATGGACTCCTCAGGCCACCAATTTTGCTTTTAAATAATTGATGTCTGCCCTGGTGGTCCAAGGCTTCGCCCACTTCTGCAGTTTCTCCAGCGTTGCCTCCCTCTTTGTTTATAGTTGTGACCCCTTAATAAAAGATTTTTAGGTAAATTCTACTCTCCTGTGTGTGTTTTCATCCAAAAAGGACCGTTTGTTGGTGACGATTCAGGTACATTTCTAAAGTACAATGTGAAATTAACAAGGGACAACAACACAAACAATCTCCTGCAGATTAAATAGAACAACATATTAGTGGTGTTGTGGGAACTATTCACCAAATACACACACAAACATTTTCGGGAATACAAATCAAAATCACCAAAAAAATAAAAATAAAAAAGAGAAACACA
Source organism: Lithobates clamitans (assembly GCA_037952925.1). Lineage (NCBI taxonomy): Eukaryota > Metazoa > Chordata > Amphibia > Anura > Ranidae > Lithobates > Lithobates clamitans. The sequence continues at coordinate 6,014,339 of JBBGZY010000053.1, read as the reverse complement.
AAAAAAGAATCTACATTAAAGTCCAAAAAAAAAAAAAAAATGTTGTTGTCAGATGTGAGAAATCAAAATATATTGAGGGAATCCCGATAAATAGTAACAAAATAAGTTTGTGAGAAGTGTGTGTGAATATGAGCAGCAAAACGACATAATTCTTGTCACATTATAAAGAAGAAGAGAGTGCGCTGTATTAAACCATTTTGAACATTGCAGCGTGACGAAAGTGCTGTATCCATTCTGAACGCTACGTTTACCAGAACGAGCTGTCCCGTGTCGGAATTTCTTCTGAGCATGCGTGGCACTTTGTGCGTCGGAACAGGCCACACACGGTCGGAAAAGACGCGATCGGATTTTGTTGTCGGAAAATTTTATCTCCTGCTGTCCAACTTTGTGTGTCGGAAAATCCGATGGAAAATGTCCGATGGCGCCCACACACGGTCGGAATTTCCGACAACACGCTCCGATCGGACATTGTCCATCGGAAAATCTGACCGTGTGTACAGGGCATAAGTCCTCACAGTTACTCTTGGTGGGCGCAGAAACGGGCTCTGCTGTGAAATATTAGATCAAGAATTGTAATTACATGTCCCTGTTGAACAGGGGCAGAAAAATTGGGCCTTAGGCACTAGTGCCACAACACTGCAACCCCTCACAGATACTCTAGTTGGAGCGCAGGAATGAGCCCTCCTGCAAAATATTGCATCAAAAATTGTAATTACACGCCCCTGTTAAACAAGGGCTGAAAAATTGGGTCTTAGGCACTAGTGCTGGTGCCACAACACTGCAACCCCTCACAAATACTCTAGTTGAGTGCAGCAACGAACCCTCGTTGCAAAATATTGCATCAAAAATTGTAATTACACGCCCCTGTTAAACAGGGGCTGAAAAATTGGGTCTTAGCCACTGGTGGCGGCGCCCAGAAACAAAAATATTCTTACAAGCTATCAGCATGATCATTGAGGAGGAAGAGGATAGTCACTCAGCATAACAGGATAGTCACTCAGCATCAGCATAGGCAGTCTTGAAGGCATCTGACATTTCAAAAAAAAATATTTGGTTACATCAGCATCAGGTGCTTGGTAGCTGCTGGTGATCCAAGACTGATTCATTTTTATGAAGGTCAGTCGATCGACCGAGTCGGTGAACAGGCGCACCCTGTGATCGGTTACAAAACCTCCAGCAGCACTGAATGTGCGTTCCGAAAGAACGCTGGATGCAGGACAGGCCAGTAGCTCAATTGCATACTGTGCAAGCTCTGGCCAGTGATCGATCCTCAAGACCCAGTGACCCAGGGGATTTTCAGTGGGAAAGGTGTCCAAGTCAGATCTTGCCCCTAGGTATTCCTGCACCATGTAAAACAGACACTGGCGATGGTTGTTGGAACCGATCATACCTTGGAGCTGCGGACTAAAAAATTGTCTGAACGCATCAGTCAGACAGCCACCTTCTCCACTGCTCCTTCTTTGACTGACCGAAGCCTCAGCAACAAGTTGTCCAGAAACAGGAGTTTGTAACCTCCCAGTCTCTGGGAACGCGTTGCACAGACCTTTCTGCGAGGCCTCCCGAAGATGTTTCATCCTCTGCTCCCTCTGCGACGGCAAGATAAGGTCCGCAACCTTACCCTTGTAAAGTGGATCAAGGAGGGTTGCCAGCCAGTATTGATCCCTCTCCTTGATACCACAAATACGAGGATCCTTTCGCAGGCTTTGCAGGATCAGGGAGGTCATGCAGCGTAGGTTTGCTGAGGCATTTGGTCCGGAATCCTCTGGGTCACTAAGGACGACATGATCCACAGCCACCTCCTCCCAGCCACGTACAAGTCCATGGGTTTCTTGGGACTGTAAAAAATTCCCTTAAAGACTGCTGCTGATGCTGAGTGCCAGGCTCCACCTCCATGCTGACACAATCCTCCTCTTCCTCCTCCTCCTCGTCTTCTTCCTGTATGATCGGCGGGAACACTGTCTGGATAAAGGGGGCCTTGAGAGCTAAGGAAGTCCTTCTCTTCCTTCCTCTGTTCTGCCTCAAGTGCCCTGTCCATTATTCCACGCAGCGTGTGCTCTAACAGGTGGACATGGGGGACAGTGTCACTGATGCATGCGCTGTCACTGCTCACCATCCTCGTGGCCTACTCAAATGGTGACAGGACAGTGCATACATCCCTGATCATGGCCCACTGGCGTGGGGAAAAAAAACAAGCTCCCCTGACCCTGTCCTGGTGCCATAGTCGCACAGGTACTCATTGATGGCCCTCTGCTGCGTATGCAGCCGCTGCAGCATGGCCAACGTTGATTTCCACCAGGTGAGAATGTCACAGATTAGGCGGTTCTTGGGCAGGTTAAATTCCTTTTGGAGGTCAGCCAGCCAAGCACTGGCAATATATGACCTGCGAAAATGCACACAGACTTTCCTGGCCTGCCTCAGGACATCCTGTAAGCCCGGATACCTGCCCAAGAACCGCTGCACCACCAAGTTAAGGACGTGAGCCAAACAGGGCACATGGGTCAGTTGTCCCTGTCGGAGGGCGGAGAGAAGGTTGGTGCCATTGTTGCAAACCACCATACCTACCTTAATCTGGCGTGGCGTCAACCACCTCTGTACCTGCCCCTGCAGAGCTGACAGAATCTCTGCCCCAGTGTGGCTCCTGTCCCCCAAGCACTCCAGCTCAAGCACCGCATGGCATCTTTTGGCCTGCATGCTTGAGTAGCCCCTTGAACGCCTACGGAGCACTGCTGGTTCAGAAGTCAAATCAGCACAGGAAGAGGCCATGGAGGAAGAAGAAGAGGAGGGGGTGGAGGAGAGAGGTGTGGCAGAATCACCACTAGTAGTATTTTGGAGGCGTGGTGGCAGAACAACCTCCAACACTACTGCACCCTGTCCTGCCTCCTTCCCAGCTGCCAGAAGAGTCACCCAGTGCGTGGTGAAAGATAGGTAACGTCCCTGTCCATGCCTGCTGGACCGTAATATGCACCTTACCGTTGACCGCCCTGTCCAGCGAGGCCAAGGCATTGCCTTTCACATGCTGGTAGAGAGCAGGAATCGCCTTCCGTGAGAAAAAGTGGCGTTTGGGAACCTGCCACTGAGGAACCGCACATTCCACAAACTTATGGAAGGAGGCAGAGTCTACCAACTGAAAAGGCAGTAGTTGAATTGCTAGCAATTTAGCCAAGCTAGCATTCAACCGCTGGGCGCGAACTTCTTTCGGCGGTGCAGCAGCTGGGGCAGGGAAATTTGCCTGGTACAATCTGACGTCGGTGTACCGATAGCAGATTGCCCCCAAGTACTTGGCTGTGACACACCTAATTCTACACCTTCATTCCTCTCAGTGCAGGTCTCAGAGAGGACTGAAGGTATAGTGGGATTGGAGATCCCAGCTGATGAGGAGCACGGAGAGGTCCTCTTTGTTCTTTGGTGTGGGTCTTTTAGGTACGCTTGCCAACGAACTGCATGACAGGTCAACATATGTCTGGTCAAGCATGTGGTGCCCAAGCGGGAGATGTTTTGGCCATGAGAGATACGCTTGAAACATATGTTGCAAATAGCAGCGGTGGGATCTGATGCACTTGTCTCAAAAAAGGCCCACACCAAATAACTTTTGGAATAACGCGCAGAGACAGCAGCGCCCTGCACATACGGAGCTCTGTGGAGTGATGTAGTCGGTGTGCTGCCCTTAAGCTGGCCCCTGGAGGGCATCCTGCCTCGTTGGTGATGTGCATCCTCCTCCTCTCTCCTATCAGGCACCCACGTAGAGTCAGTGACCTCATCATCCCCTCCCTCCTCATCACTGGAGCAAAGCTGGCAGTATGCTGCAGCTGGGGGAACATGACTGCCAGATTGCTGTCCTTCTTGGGCACCCCCTCTCTCTGGGCTCACGTTACTGCCTTCCTTTAACTGGGTACCATCATCGGAGCCTTCAAAACGCTGGGCATCCTCCTGGAGCATGTACCCAACACTGTGGTCAAACAGTTCGGGGGACTCCTCAGGAGGACATGGTGGGGATAGGGAAGAAGTGACTGATGCCATTGAGCCGAGGGAAGAGGCCGCGTTGGCAGCTGCTTTGCCAGACAAAGTACCCTGAGCCTAGTTGAGAGAGGATGAGGAGGATGAGGACGGCTTGGTCATCCACTCTACCAAGTCTTCCGCATGTTGCAGCTCAACGCGGCCAGCTGCCGAAAAAAAGGACAAGCGTGTCCCATGGCCATGTGCTGATGAGGATGCACCATCTCCACGACCAGCACTGTTGCCTCTAGACACAGAGCCTGCTTGCCCTCTTTTATTGGCTTGTGACTGTCTGCCTCTCCTTGTTGGCCTTCCAGACATACTAATGGCCTGCAGTGAGATGTAGCTGCACAAAGCAGTACACTATATATATATACTGATACTGCAGTTAGCAGAATCAACTGCCTGCCTGTAGTATTATTAGTATGAGAACACCAGCAATTGTCTTCAGGTAGCTTTAGGTGCACACTGTGCAGAGGACGGAGTACACTAACTGTAAAATCTGTAACTGCCTGCCTGTGGTATTAATAGGAGCAGAACAACAGCAATTGTCTTCAGGTAGCTTTAGGAGCACACTGTGCAGAGGACGCAGTACACTAACTGTAAATACTGTAGCTGCCTGCCTGTGGTATTAATAGGATCAGAAGAACACCACCAATTTTATTCAGGTAGCATTAGGTGCACACTGTGCAGAGGACACAGTACACTAGCTGTAAATACCATAGCTGCCTGCCTGTGGTATTAATATAGGATCAGAAAAACACCACCAATTTTATTCAGGTAGCTTTAGGTGCACACTGTGCAGAGGACGCAGTACACTAACTGTAAATACTGTAGCTGCCTGCCTGTGGTATTAATATAGGATCAGAAGAATACCACTAATTTTCTTCAGGTAGCTTTAGGTGCACACTGTGCAGAGGACACAGTGCACTAACTGTAAATACTGTAGCTGCCTGCCTGTGGTATTAATAGGAGCAGAACAACAGCAATTGTCTCCAGGTAGCTTTAGGTGCACACTGTGCAGAGGACGCACTACACTAACTGTAAATGCTGTAGCTGCCTGCCTGTGGTATTAATAGGATCAGAAGAACGCCACAAATTTTCTTCAGGTACCTTTAGGTGCACACTGTGCAGATGACACAGTACACTAACTGTAAATACTGTAGCTGCCTGCCTGTGGTATTAATAGGAGCAGAACAACAGCAATTTTTCTCCAGGTAGCTTTAGGTGCACATTGTGCAGAGAACACAGTGCATTAACTGTAAATATTGTAGCTGCCTGCCTATGGTATTAATAGGAGCAGAACAACAGCAATTGTCTCCAGGTAGCTTTAGGTGCGCACTGTGCAGGGGACGCACTACACTAACTGTAAATGCTGTAGCTGCCTGCCTGTGGTATTAATAGAGCAGAAGAACGCCACTAATTTTCTTCAGGTAGCTTTAGATGCACACTGTGCAGAGGACACAGTACACTAACTGTAAATACTGTAGCTGCCTGCCTGTGGTATTAATAGGAGCAGAACAGCAATTGTCTCCAGGTAGCTTTAGGTGCATACTGTGCAGAGGATGCACTACACTAACTGTAAATACTGTAGCTGCCTGCCTGTGGTATTAATAGGATCAAAAGAACACCACTAATTTTCTTCAGGTAGCTTTAGGTGAACACTGTGCAGGGGATGCACTACACTAAATTGTAAATACTGCAGCTGCCTGCTGTACTGTACTAATAGGATCAGAAGAACACCACTAATTTTCTTCAGGTAGCTTTAGGTGCACACTGTGCAGAGGACGCACTACACTAACTTATAAATACTGCAGCTACCTGCGGTACTGTACTAATAGGATCAGAAGAACACCACTAATTTTCTTCAGGTAGCTTTAGGTGCACACTGTGCAGAGGACACACTACACTAACTTGTAAATACTACAGCTGCCTGCGGTACTGTACTAATAGGATCAGAAGAACACCACTAATTTTCTTCAGGTAACTTTAGGTGCACACTGTGCAGAGGACGCACTACACTAACTTGTAAATACTGCAGCTGCCTGCGGTACTGTACTAATAGGATCAGAAGAACACCACTCATTTTCTTCAGGTAGCTTTAGGTGCACACTGTGCAGAGAACGCACTACACTAACTTGTAAATACTGCAGCTGCCTGCGGTACTGTACTAATAGGATCAGAAGAACACCACTAATTTTTTTTAGGTAGCTTTAGGTGCACACTGTGCAGAGGACACACTAAACTAACTTGTAAATAATGCAGCTGCCTGCGGTACTGTACTAATAGGATCAGAAGAACACCACTAATTTTCTTCAGGTAGCTTTAGGTGCACACTGTGTAGAGGACGCACTACACCAACTTGTAAATACTACAGCTGCCTGTGGTACTGTACTAATAGGATCAGAAGAACACCACTAATTTTCTTCAGGTAGCTTTAGGTGCACACTGTGCAGAGGATGCACTACACTAACTTGTAAATACTGCAGCTGCCTGTGGTACTGTACTAATAGGATCAGAAGAACACTAATTTTCTTCAAGTAGCTTTAGGTGCACACTGTGCAGAGGACGCACTATACTAACTGTAAATACTGTAGCTAATAGGATCAGAAGAACACCAGCAATTTTCTTCAGGTAGCTGTAAATACTGTAAAAACCCCTGCCTGCCTGTCAGTAGTAGGAAGAAAATAACAGGAACCGATCTAGCTAAACTGAATACAGTGTGTATATATATATATATATATATATATATATATATATATATATATATATATATATATATATATATATATATATATAAAACACCTAGGATGTATATATATATATATATACACAATACACTGTAAGTGCAGCTAACTGACTCGCCTGCCTACTATATCTAACTTAAATCAAATGACAATGTCTCTCTGTCTATCTATCTTTCTCTCAACGCCAGAACACACTACACAGGGCCTCCGTGCAGGCGGCCTTATATAGTGTGGGGCGTGTACTAAACCCCCTGAGCCATAATTGGCCAAAGCCACCCTGGCATTGGCCAATTACGGCTCTCTGTACAGACGGCGCTGTTATTGGCCAAGTATGCTGGTCATAGTGCATGCTTGGCCAATCATCAGCCAGCAATGTACCGCCATGCCGCAGTGAATTATGGGCCTTGACATGCCACTTGAATTTGGTGCGAACGGCCGATATAATTCGTAATTGGGCGAACGACCGGACAGGCGATGTTCGAGTCGAACATGCGTTCAATTCGAACACGAAACTCATCCCTACTGTACATGTTCTTTGTAATCAAGTTTGTATTCTCCTTTGTGAAAACCTCAATAAAAATATTGAAAGAGAAAACTCTTTTCCTGCAGGCTGCAGAGAAGACCAATTTCTTTTGATTTATGTTCTTGTGCTTTTGCGTCACTTCTTGGGTCTGTAGAGTCATCTTTCTTTTCCTGTAGTTTTTTTTTTATATTATGACCCTATAACCAGCAAGGAGTCTTTTTATAAATATTTTCACACAATATACAAATTCAGTTAGTTATAAAAACCTGACAAGAGTTCTAACCTTAATTTGAGTTCACCTTGATTTGAATATCTTCATCCAAAAACAAAGAGTTGTCAGGTATGAATAACATCATTTGATATATTTTTAATACTTATTATATATATATATATATATATATATATATATATATATATATATATATATATCGCTAAATTACATTTTTTGGGGGGAGAGTCTACCTGTATATGTAAGTATGAACTGTAGTGTGGGCCAATTCAATTATTCTTTGTATGCTGGTCATAGTGCATGCTTGGCCAATCATCAGCCAGCAATGTACCGCCATGCCGCAGTGAATTATGGGCCTTGACATGCCACTTGAATTTGGTGCGAACGGCCCATATAATTCGTAATTGGGCGAACGACCGGACAGGCGATTTCTTTGTGAAATAGATGAACGCTTCCTTGGAACAAGGAATTGTTCTTGTTTCACACATTTACAGAATACTCTTCAGCTCATCATGGGTTAACACATTTACTGAATGGTCTCAACGGTGCTTTATTGAGCAACTTGTGGGGGATCTTTGCGTGCTTGCATGGCTTGTCTTATGTTTCATCCAGGTCTCTTATGATGCAATCATCAGGATTCCCTACAGATAATGCATAATTACATGACTACTTACATTTTAGCCATTTCAGTTTAAGAGTCTTTTAGTCCTTTAATAGAGTTTTACAAGGCTGTTAGCACTTTATCCTACCCATGATCGTGTCATGTATTCTGAATAAATAATTCCTATTGTCGCCTCATATTACTATGAAATTTTTACATACCTGTATGCAACATAATCCTGTTCTACAGGAACAGGAGTTATGTTGTCACCAATGAAAGTTATGTAACCAAGTGATAGGGTTGGGTGCTTGACATTATATTTAGAGAACTTGTTCATTAAGGCAGTCACCTGACCTAAATAGTTCTTCCTCTTTTAAGGAACATTTCTCCATATTCTAGGAATAGAAAAAGAATTGTGCAGGTCTATTACTTCAGTAAGCTTTCCCTTTAATTAGTTAACATATTTTATATGACTTTAAATTAGGAAGTATTTTTTATTTTGCAACTATTAAACTGTTGAGTGTTTTATATGTCCATAGGTGAGAAAAGTAGGAAGTTGATATGAGGACACATGGACAAAGTACTAGATATGTAATAGAATGACGCTAGTATATCTGTTATAAATCCATGCATACAGATATAACTGACTGAAATAAAATGGCAGGAAAAGGCCACAGTTATCATTAAAGAACCAAAAGTTTAGGTACAAGATAGATCATTTATGAGCTACTTTTAAAATTTAAGATATATACTGTATGGTCAAAGTAAACCTACATATATAGGATATTACACATTTTTGTATGACTTTGCTTTGAACACTTTTTTTGCTTTTTTTTTCAGGGAGAGCAAAAACTTCAAAAGAAGACTTCCCTCACTACATCATTTAAATCCAACCCAAATCCACGTAAGTCATTTTACTCCACGTCTAAAATTGTACACTGGTCCAGACTTACTTTGATCTCAAAATTCCAATAACTAGGTGGATGCTACTCATCCATGCTCTTTCAAAGAGTAACAAAAGGATAAGTGCTCAACAAATTCCACCAAATAACTTAAAACTCAACATGTTTTGGCTTCGTCAGGGGTGATAATGTGAAAATACAATATAGGTGTGAAAATCAAAAAAGCCACAGGGTTATTCAGAGGTAAAACCTGACAGAGATTCTAATCTTTCTACTAAACAAAAAAAATCTCTTGTGTGGAATGGGTTTTAATAGTCAATAATCAACCATGTACTTGTTATGGGATTATTGGACCAGAAAATAGCATTATGGTGCAAAATACAATTTCCCATACACTTTATTTTATGACTGTTCAATTTTGATGAAATCTGAGAAATATTTACTTTAAAATTCTCTTAAGTAAACTAGACATTATTAATTATGTTTTGTTGTCCTGTAACCATGGTAGAAGTATTAAAAAATAACTAGCAGAAAGTTTAGAAAATGCATAAATGTAGCTGGCCTCAGTACTTGGTATATAGTGAAGGTCAGAAATCTGGAATTCTGGCAAAATTAGTAGTTCCTAGGTCAGAAGTTTGTGAAAATAGCTTCTGTTTAGGCAGTTCAGTTCTGGCATCCCTAACTTTTTTATTCTAGAAGCTGGTGGTGTATTTTCTCTTGGAGGTGTTGGAGCCTTGTAGAGAGGCTTAGCAAAGATGGATGTAGCTCAGTGTTGCCAACCTACCAGATTGAAATTTGAAAGTTTTACTGGCATTTGCAAAAGTTAAAAAATATGGTTTTAAGTTCAAATTTCAGTATTTAGGCTACAAACAAGTGCAATATGCAACTAGCAATGTGATTTAAGGCAAAAAACATATTTCTTATTTTATTTTCGATATAGTAAGTATATAGCTCAGGGGCAGGACTCAGGAGAGCAAGAAATTAGAATAGACAGGCACACACACATGAATTGACTCTCACAGTGACACTGATAGCAGTGTGCAGCAGCACAGATGATGATGACATCTCACCGACACGACATATCTCCTCCTGAGTCACAGTGACAGTCTCTCTCCACACCAGGTGGTCCTTTCAGTACATTGCAGTTCAAATAGCTCTGACAGTCCATGACACCAGGTAATGCCTCCGCCATATTCGCTCCCCATCGGCACCACCCAAACACACTGTAGCAGGCACTTGGCCGATCTCAGCATGTGCAGTTCTGAACCGAACATCACAGCCATATTTATTTAATGACAACCTTTTCCTCTCACTGGCATTTACTGGCAGGAGAAAAGTGCCCATTTTTTACTGGCTGCCACTGATGTAGCTGTGTGTTTAAAAATTATTTCGCATTTTCTGGTCCTGGAAAATATATATAAAATAACGGCAAAAGAGTGAACTATTCCATGTTTCTATGCAGAAAGGCTGCTGTCTGCTTTTTCCCTTAAAAAGAAACCTGTACTCAGAGAATACGGAGGCTATAATTGCCGACCTCTCCTTCTGAAAGTAGCAGTTGCCTTTACTTTAATGTAGTACATTACTACATTCTAATCAAACCTCCTGAGCCACTGACCTAGGTCAACTATGCAGATCAGAAATTCAGGTTACACAGTGATGTTATAATCTACATGATTGTTCTGGGTCACTAACCCTCTAAAGGGCCCTTCCACTTTTAACAAAAATATGAAATACTCTTTAACTTGTCTGTTGTGAACTGGCATCTCCCATGTTAAAATTGCCATGACTGCTTACAGCTCTGATAGTTCTAGATTGTATAGGGCTACTGTGTCTTTTCCTTGGTAGAGAGATCCTTTTCCTCTGGGTTAGAGATTCAAGTCCATAGCAAAGTTATTGTTGAAGGAAAAAAAGCCGTTCCCATAGTTCTTCTGATTTTGGCTGGAAAATAGTAATCTAATCTTATCTAACACTACCAGAGTCTTAAAGAACATTGGATTGTTTCCACAATAAAATGCAGCTCAAAAATCTGCGTTCTATTGTGCAAAAAATTATGAAAATTCAAGTAGGTTGGTATGCAGTATAATCACAGTGCTGTAGCTTTGTTCAACTTCAACAGTCTAAGCTGTGTTCATCCTCTTAATTATTTGCTACATAAAAAACTTGCAGCACCTTTGTGCACAATAGTGTCATGAGTATAAACTGGGGGAAAGGTAAGCCAATGGTTTATTAGTAGCACCTAATCTTATTGTAGTTGTCATTTTTCTACTGTGTGTCTGGCAATTTTTAATTGGCTCACAAAAATAAACATATAGGGTCCATGCACACAGGGTTTTAAAAACAGGCAAGTTCCCCCAGAAAAAAACAAACAAAAAGACACTCATATAGAGTGTTTTTGTACAGGAGTTTAAGAAAGTTTAGGAGCATTCAGCATTTTTTTTGGGGGGGGGGGTTGACAGAAAACTCCTTTCAAAACGCAAACCAGAAGGTTTTTTTGCCTCTAAACGGCGAGCTTAAAATATGCCTCCTACAGTGCGGAAAATATTTTTTTGATCCCCTGCAGTTTTTGTAAGTTGGCACACTTACAAAGAAATGAAGAGTCTATAATTTTATCATAGCTGTATTTTAAATGATAGAGACAAAATATCAAGCAAAAATCCAGAAAAAAAACACGATACAAATGTTATAAATTGAGTTGCAGTTCAATGAGTAAAATAAGTATTTGTTCCCCAATAAAACATGACTTAGTACTTGGTGGAGAAACCCTTGTTGGCAAGCTCAGAGGCAAGAGGTTTCTTGTAGTTGGTTACCTGGTTAGCACACATCTCAGAAGGGATTTTAGTCCACTCTTCTCTACAGATCTTCTCTAAATCCTTAGGGTTTATTGGCTGTCATTTGGCAACTTGAAGTTTCAGCTCCCTCCATAAATTTTCTATAGGATTAAGGTCTGGAGATTGGCTAGGCCACTCCATGACCTTAATGTTCTTCTTCTTGAGCCACGCCTTTGTTGCCTTGGTGGTATGTTTTGGCTCATTGTCATGCTGGAAGACCCATCCACGACCCATCTTCAGTGTTCTAGCTGAGGGAAGAAGGTTCTCATCCAAGATTTTACAATACATGGCCCCGTCCATTGACCCCTCTAAGTAGTAAAGTTGGCCTGAACCTTTAGCAGAGAAACAGCCCCAAAGCATAATGTTTCCACCTCTGTGCTTGACTGTAGGGATGGTGTTCTTAGGGTCATAGTCAGCATTATTCTTCCTCCAAACATGGCGAGTCGAGTTAATGCTCAATTTTGGTCTCATCTGACCACAGCACTTTCTTTCAATGCTTCTCTGAATCATTTGGATTCAAACTTCAGATGGGCCTCTACATGTGTCTTCTTGAGGAGGGGGACTCGCTGTGTTTGGAGGAAGAGAAATCCTGACTATGACTCTAAAAACACCATCCCTACAGTCAAGCATGGAGGTGGAAACATTATGCTTTGGGGCAGTTGCTTTGCTAAAGGTACAAGCCAACTTTGCCGCATTGAGGGGACAATGGACGGGGGCCATGTATTGTAAAATCTTGGATAAGAATCTTCTTCCCTCAGCCAGAACACTGAAGATGGGTCGTGGATGGTTGTATATACTGTATATGTATAGTGAAAACTTTTTTTTCCAGTTTTGAGTTGGATGTTTATGGATTATTTTTGGAGAATAAAGATATAATCTTAAAACAAATGAAGAATCTGTCATCATTTACCAAAACAAAAAAATGGAACATAAGTATAAAATCCCCAGTACCTCCTTATCCAGTACTGCTAACACTGCCACCTATATCTCAGGTCAGTTGTTTTTTTCAGTAAAACAATATTATGCCACGTACACACGAGCGGACTTTATGGCAGACTTTGCCTGGCAGACTGGATTTCGTCAGACAATTCAATCGTGTGTGGGCTCCAGCGGACTTTTTTTCTCAAAAGTTGGACGGACTTAGATTTGAAACATGTTTTAAATCAATCCGTCGAAATCGAGTCCGGTCGAAAAGTCCGCTCTTCTGTATTCTAGTTCGACGGACAAAAAGCCACGTTAGGGCAGCTATTGGCTACTGGCTATGAACTTCCTTGTTTTAGTCCGGTCATACGTCATCACGTACGAATTCAACAGACTTTGGTGGATTGTGTGTAGGCAAGTCCGTTCATTCAGAAAGTCCGTTGTAAAGTCCGTCAAAAAGTCCGCCGGGCAAAGTCTGTCGTAAAGTCCGCTCGTGTGTACGCGGCATTACTTTTTCTGTGATACATGAAGGCTACACACTGAAAATGTAATGTTTTCTGTTATGCACTTGGTTGTTAGTGGTCTGATATGATTAGATTCTATGCATATGGTCTCAGTATACAAAATGGCAGCTTTTTCCAGTGATCAAGATTACATTTCACAATGACATAGTTTTGATAACGACAGAAATCTTCCCTTCAGTTTTATTACTCACTGGACACTTAGCTGGAATGGAAATAAAACGCCATACTATATAATTCAACTTTAATTGGCTTGTTTCTTTTGGTCCTTTAGAGACCAATTACTGCCTTGGAAACCATGCAAGGTGGCTGGGTTGCTGTGATGGGGAATCTGAGCTATTTGAGACGAGTGATTCACATTTGTTTTAAAAAGAATTAACCCATTGCAGAACAATCCTGCAACCACTCTTTTTTGCTACAGGTAGTAATAAGAATTATATTTTTATTTTGTATATAGCCTTGCAATAGTAGAACCAACTTTCACTGGTCCAATTACTAACAAAGTGATGAAAGCTAAACTCTTATTGGTTGGAAAAAAAAAGGATGTCATGCTCTGTTTTGTTTGGTGACTTGGTCACAGTTGGATATTCAGGCATAAATTGTCATTACCTATGAAAAAAATATAAATTTTCTGCTTTATTTGGGTGTGGTCATTTTAGTAAGACTTTTCAGCTTTGGAGTTGGGTCAGAGGTCACCTGAATTAAGACAGATGTCAACCTCTTGACCTCGCACACTGTCCAGCTATTTAGAGCAGGAGGACTGTGGCAATGCAGCAACTACTTTTAAACTTCAGGTTACCTCTGACCCCTAAATTCCTAAATGGCACAAGATTAGCAGTCTGAAACTCACAAAACTCATCACACTGGTAGTACATTTGTGTAAGAAAAAAACAAACAATTAACCCTCTCAAAACTGTCTATTTGCCCACGTTTACATCAGGCCGTTTTGACATGCATGTCAAATCGCCGCCTACTGCTGGAAACTGCACTGTCCGAATTGGTGACATACCTGTGTGGTTCCTGCATTGTTTTGGGCATCTGTCTGCCTTATTCTTTCATCATGCTTATCATCATGATTATATTATGCCCAAGCTCCTAAAGAAGCGCCACACGTGTAAACCTGTAGAGTTACATAGTTAATAAGGTTGAATAAAGACACCAGTCTATCCAGTTCAACCTGAGTGAGCACCCACCATTGTCCCCATCCCCGCACATTGCGTCCCATCAAGATGCCCATCCACTATATTGTTATTATTTTTTTTAATATATATTTAAGGTACCCATGTAGCGCCATCAAACTACACAGCGCTCCACACACACCGGTCCCCACCCCCAAGGGGTCTGCAATTCAAGGTTCCCAACTTACACCCATACACCAGGGCCAATTTTTGGACAGAAGCCAATAAACCTACCAGCATGTCTTTGGAGTGTGGGAGGAAACCGGAGTACCCGGAGAAAACCCACACAGGCACAGGGAGAACATGCAAACTCCAGGCAGGTAGTGTCGTGGTTGGTATTCAAACCAGCGACCCTATTGCTGTGAGGCGAGAGTGCTAACCACTACACCACTGTGCTGCCCAAACCACTAACCACAAACCACAATATGTCATAACCAATTTTACATCAAACCTGTTGGAATTATTTCAATCGTGTAGAACGTAGTAAATAATATACATCGTTATTAAGTGCAATTGTTGATGTAATTGGCACTGTGATTGATATTCAGACAATAATCTATATTGTGAATTTTTAGCAATGTCGGTTTCTGTTTTTTAACCTTTGTAAAACAAAGACGTTAATTTTTTTAATTTATGTACTGGTGTGCCTATAAAGTCTAATTTTTCAATGTTCTGCACTAGTTTCCTTTTCAGATATTTATTTGTAAAAAATGTTAAAAACCATTTCTCATTTTCCTTCCACTTTACTATTACGTGCTACTTTGTGTTGGTCTATCACATAAAATCCCAAAAAAATACATTTATGTTTTTGGTTGTAACATGACAGAATGTGGAACATTTTAAGGGGTACGAATACTTTTTCAAGGTACTGTAAACACAAAATATGAAATTTTGAATAGCCATGCTTTGATACACACATCACTGCTAGTCAAGTTGATCCACAACTAGCTCCCTGCTTTAATACTTCTTGGCTCAGTTTGACTGCTTTCTAGGAAAGCTTCCTGCTCATTGAACAGAGGCATTGATGCTGATTCACTGTCCAGTAAACAGATTGAAGGTGGAGAAGTGATACAGGAAGCTGAATTGTTGAACTAGGAAATTCAACTTTAAGGCTGGGTTCACACTAGTGCGCATTAGATGCGGGTTTTCTTGCATCCAATTCTCATGACAGGAGATTGTGACCGCCTCTCAATGGAGCCAGTTCAAACATCTCCGGAGCAGCTGTGGAGCAAATTGCACAGGAGTCCTGTGCGTCTTTGGCTCCCTTTCAGGCCTGAATTCAGGCAAAAATTTGGGCCTAATTCGTCCTTGAGAACAGAGAACAGGGACGCAACGGACCCCTGCTGCGAGCCGCATCCGTCTGCAGTGTGAACCCAGCCTTACCAACCTGGCTGTATAGTGTGGCAAAATCTGTGTAATTTTTAAGTTGTCACCAGCACAGTAATAGGGCAGAAATGTACCAATATGGACACATTTTTGAGTGATAACTATCAGACTGGTCTAAATTTACCCGCAATGTAATACAGAAAACCTTCCCATTATGTTCTTGCCCAGACATACACTTTAACTTCAGTTAGTGTACATGATAAAATATGTCTTCTGGTTAAATTTGTGATCCAGCGGGGGCGTGGCCTGGACATGGCGGTGTATAGACGTGTCTAATGTGAGCTCCGGGCCTCCCCTGCCTGTCCCGACACAGTGCCGACATCCAGCACCTGTTACACTGGCATGCTAACGGTGAGAAGGTATAGGACAAGATCGTCAGCCTGCGCAGCCCAATCCCGCAACTCCCAGGGAGATATACAACATTTATTACCAGCACGCACACCGCTTCTCTCCGGGTGCTATAGCGGTGGCACCACATGGCTCAGGCCGGAGCACCCATACCACGCCGGACCCGGGTGCATCTCCTACCTCCTCCTTCGTCTGGGACTCTTTACCAGAGACTTCCGTCCGGAGATGGCTCACTCCTCACCGAGGGGGGACACTGGCCACCTAGACAGAGATATCCGGGCACTCTTACAGGCCCTGCCCACGAGACAGGACATTGAGGCCTTGATCCTCCGAGTGGAGGAGACGCACCGCCGAGACATCCAGGTGGTGAGAGCAGACGTCCACTCACTCTCAGAGAGGGTGGACACAGGGGAGGCATCGATATCCTCCCTGGAGCATCGTGTGGCAGCCCTAAAATGCTCCCGCACTTCCCAGGCAGACACGGCGGTTGACCTCCAGCTCCACCTGGAAGACCTGGAAAGCAGACCACAGAAATAACTTGCGGTTACGGGGGTCTACCAGGGGCTACAGGCACCGAAGACCTTCCTGCCACGGTGAGTGCCATCTTTCAGAAAGTCCTCAAGTCCCCTCAGCTCACTGTGGAGTTAGACAGAGTCCATAGGGCCCTGGGCCCTCGATCTAACGACCCACAAAGGCCCCGGGATGTGGTGTGCCACCTTCATAGCTACCCACAAAAGGAACTGATCCTCCACTCGGCCTGGGAAGCCGGTGAGACCGAATTTGATGGTGCCCCCATCAAAATTCTCCCAGACCTGTCTAGGGCAACACTTTAGCGCAGGGCCTGTTTGCACCCTGTCCTTGACCTGGCTAAAGACCGGGGCTGCACCTACAGATGAGGCTACCCACTCATCTTTTACCCTCCATACCCCTGCTGATCTACCGGAATCATTTGCCTTCCTCGACGTGGAACCCATCCAGATCCCGAATTTGTTTCAGATTACACCACGCACGGGGTGTTGCCCCAGCCTTCTGGGTCCCTGGAGTTTTCCTCAAGCATGCCAGCAGAGGAGATCCCGTGCCCCTTCCGGAGAACAGTCCTGGGAATCCTAGATGAGGCTTACTCTACTCCAGCTACTGTGAGGTACGTGACTACGGTACTAATGGCGGACGCTCCTAGCAGTCCCCGCCACTCACATACAGCTGGGGTGGCTGGCTCTCTCCCTTACGTGCACTTCAGAGGTCCCCCGGCTCTCCTCAGAGCTCTACAGGTACGTACCCGTATACCGCTCACAGGCTGTGACACCTGACCCGATATAGCTGCAAGAAGTTTGTGCCTCAATTTTTTCCTCTGTTGCATGACTCCCGTCTAGCAGTACACTCAGTGACTTCCTACCAGATTCCTCAACAAGGTCTTAGAGCCTTAAGCCTCGTACACACGATCAGATTTTCCGACGGGAATTGTGTGATGACAGACTGTTGGCGGAAAATCTGACTGTTTGTACGCTCCATCGGACAATTGTTGTCGGATTTTCCATGGACAAATGTTGGATGGCAGGCTTTAAAATTTTCCGTGAACAAATGTCTGTTGTTGGATTTTCCGATGTGTACACAAGTCCGTCAAACAAAAGTTTTTTGGGTCTTTTTTGGTGCAAGTTACCACAACACCATTATCCCGTAGTTTTTAAAATCAAAGATACAACTATGTTGGTTTTCCTTGTTAATTTTACATTCTATCTGCCAATAGAACTTAACCAAAAAGTGCATTTTATACATCCAAAAATATAGAAAATATAACTAATCAAATCATAGTTATTCAACCAAAAAATAAAATAAAAGCCTCATGCATGTGTCCTGCTTCTTAATATAGGAGGTCAACAATGCCAAGAGTTGGTGAAAGCAGGGGTCCGTCATCAGGAGATAATTCCGAAAATCATCCTGATTATACACCTGGAGCTCCCACAGCAAAGGCATATGGCATAATTGGCCACTTAATAAAGCAACCAATTTTTGGTCCAAGAAATCCTCCTCCTCCTGTTCCTGGACTGGACTTGGGTCAAAGCAATAATGCCAAGGCCAATAATGAATAACATGTTATCTCCTCCGATTCTGCAACATGGCTGGTTGACGAATGACCGTTCAGAAAGGAACTGAAAAGTGCGAAATGAAAAGCGCGAATCAACACTACCAAACTTCTACTAACACAAAGGGTGGTGTCTGACAATTGAACTTCCTCTTTTTCGCCTCGTAGTATGTCTAGTACGTTACTACGTTCGTGTTTGTTGGCTGACAATTGTGTACAGTTTGTATGCAAGACAAAATCCAGGCACGCACCTTCGGACAAAAGTCAGAGGCTTTGTCTGCGGAAAATCCAATCGTGTATACAACGCTTTAATGTTTTCTTGCTAAAGGACTATACTGTGATTTTTCTTTTTTCTTTTTTTTACATGGCGGTGATGCCCTCCAGTCTCCCCCTTGCCTCTGCTTAATGATTGCTATTGCACCATGGTTAATCTGGCTTAATCAGGAATATGTATTGTTTACTGTGAGATGCACTAGGGAAAGAATGTCATTGCATGTTCATAGTTAGAATTATATGCCTTGATATTTAACATTTTCATGCCTGATGTTGCATGTTAAACTTCTTCCATGGGTCTGCTGATCGGGGGCTTGAGCTCTTCTACAATAGTAGATTTGCACATATTGTGTCCTCTCTGTGGAGGCGCGTGCAGCCCTTCTGACGGGGTGGGCTATATGTCAGCCATCAGTGTTACCCAGTAGTTCTATGTAGCATGTTCTCTCTGCTGGCCATTGAGGTTTACATCTCACCATCCTTGTGCCTGGTGACTGGCGTGTAGCCCCCCCCTTGGTGGGGGATACAGGTCCCGGTGGCTCCGGCCCTACCTTCCCCAAACCTCTCCCCCCCATACCCATCCTTCCCCCCCACTACTTCTCCCCTCTTTTCCTGCACCCAACCCCCCCTTTTACCATTCCCCCTCCTTACCCCCTCTCCTCCCCTTACCTTTCCTCCCTCCCCCACCCCCATAGAGGCCTCGAACTTATGATGTGCCCCCGTAAACACCTCTGGGACACTGTTCTACCTCTGCTGTGATTGGGGTGACCTAGACATGAGTATCTATGGGTGTCTGGAGATTTCCTTCTCCCTTCAGGGATGGGGGAACTCTCATGCATACAAGCAGATTCTTGAGTTCTGGTTTGCATTGAACCTCTATGTACACTGGGTTACATGTCAGGGTTGCTCATATCGTCTGTTATGGTTAAAGTTACAGTTACTAGACGTATTACTTACCGCACTTGCTGCTCTTCATAATACTATTATATATTGTTTGTGCATGTTGATTTATATACTTCAGAGTTTCAGCTTAACTGTTTCCACTGATTTTCAAGTTGGGGTGGGCAGGGACGGCCGGGGTTCCATTCCCGATTGTGTCTGTCCACACCCCCACATAGGCCCATAGGTCAGTCTCCAGTCTCGGACTGGTGAGCGTAATAGCAATAGTTTGCTTCCATTTTAGTGATCTTGATCCTCTTCTGCTCAACTGCTACTAATTTTTGTTTCTAGTCTTTTCTACTCTACCTATCTTACCCCCACCCCTTCCCCGTTTTTTTTACCCCATCTCCATTCTTACTCATGGAGATTATCAATGTGATTTCGCTCAACGCCAAGGGACTTAATGTCCCAGAGAACAGACGGATGCTCCTACAAGACTTATATTGTCTTAAATCAGATGTGGCTTTTATTCAGGAGACCCATTTTAGAGACGACAAATTACACATACTCAAGAATCAGTCCTTCCTGATGGTCTACCATTCCATCAATTCGACGGCAAAGTCACGGGGGTTTCTATTCTTTTTTTCGGGCAGAGTGCCATGGTCTTGCACAGAGTCCATTATGGACCCTGGAGGTCGATTCCTGTTTTTAAAAGGCATGACTTCTGTCGGGAACCCTTTAAGATTACCAATGGGACACGACAAGGATGCCCATTGTCGCCCCTCCTCTTTGCCGTCACTGGAACCTTTTTTATGTACCGTGCATTTAACCCCAGACGTAACTGGCATAATGGTTGGAGATACCCAACAAAAAAATCTCAAGGTATGCTGACAACATGTTATTCTTCCTCACGAACCCCCTGATCTCACTCCCAAACTTGATGAAAGAATTTGAGAGATATGGAGCCCTTTCCAATCTCCAAATTAATTTCTCCAAGTCCGAAGCAACAGGAATCAACCTCCCGCAACCGACTCTCTCACAACTTCAGAGCAACTTTGAATTAAAATGGAACAGCACGGCACTGACATATTTGGGCACGCTTATACCTTCCAACATATCCAAAATATTCAAACTAAACTTTCCTCCATTACTGAAAAAAGTCAGAGCTCTTCTGGACAAATGGAACACCGCATTCCACTTGTGGTTTGGCCGCTGCAATATTCTCAAAATGAGTATCCTTCCTAAGTTCCTATATCTCCTACAGGCTCTACCAATCCATATCCCATCTAACTATTTCAAACAGATCCAAAAGGGTATTTTTTGCATTCAGATGGGCCCATAAATGCCCACGATTGAAACGCAGCCAGCTCACACTACCTAAACAATATGGGGGACTGGGGGAATGGCAGTGACAGACATATGCAAATACTACCAGGCTATACACCTAAGTAGACTCCTTGATTGGAATAGACACGGAAAATTATGGGTTTGAATTGAGCAAGCCCAAAGTGTCATACCGCTCTGTAAAGCACCTTGGTGCTATGTCTCTCTACCGAGGGAGGTGAAAAACCACTCTCTGATTGGTCAAACAGCGAAACTCTGTCTGACCTTGCTTACACATACTCCTCTCTCATCCCCGACCTCGCCATTATTCCCAGTATTGGGAGACCCACCTTTCACCCCGGGACTTCAGGATCCAACCTTTCAGAACTTAACAAGAGCAGGCCATTCGCTGGCCTCTCACTTCTTGATTGAGGGGAATTGGCTGTCAATCTCGGCTCTTGCTACTCCGGCTGTTCTGTTTAGTATTTTGGAAGGCTCTTCGAATCACTAATTTTCTCAGATCCCTCCCATCCCCGAGCAGCTTTAATAGACGCCTCACAATTTTTGAGGAGTACTACTCGGATTCTGGAGCAATGCCTCACACACTCTCAGCCAACTACAACTTATTGATCACACCTTCGGAACCCCATTCCCTAAGCTGCATTCGTGAATGGGAACAGGATTTTGGTAACTCATTCAATACACAACAATGACAACATATCCTCAGATTTACGTACAAATCCTCTATCTGCATGAAAGTGCAAGAAACTAACTTTAAAATTTTAACTAGATATGGAACGCCGGTGAGGTTACACAAAATTTTTCCTGCAACTTCTGATTACTGCTGGAAATGCCAGAAAGAACGGGGCACCACTCCCCATATTTTTTGGACCTGCTCCAAACTAGAACACTTTTGGAAAGAGGTCAAACGCATGGCCCAAAAATTCACAGAACGCCCGATACCGAACGACCCAGCCTTTTTCCTCCTCCATGCCTCCCCTGGGAAAGTCTACAGAAAATCAATCATGTGCCATCTCCTTGACGCCGCCAAGGCATGCATTCCTCTTAAATGGAAATCCCCACAGCCCCCGTCGATAGGGATGTGGCTTAAAAAAGTAGGGGAAATAAATAGGCTGGAAGACCTCATTCTCTCAGCACGCCATCAACAGGAACGTTACTCCAAGACTTGGTCGCTTTGGAACATGTTCGTCTTCTCTGATGAAGGTAGAACCCTCCTTGACAGTGACCCTGCCGAATAAACCTATCTTACTTGGACCTCGACCCCACTTGATATTCTAGGGATACAAACCGGCTTCCCGTCTGCCGTCTATGTGGTCTGCGATCTCACATTTAGTATCTCTCCAATCCTTCCCCAACCCTCTCCCCCCCACCCCAACTCCCCATCTCCCCATCTGACCCCTTGTTTCTCTCCCTCATCCATCTCTTACTCTTCCTTCTTCTCTTACGCTCTTTCTTCTTCTCCTATATTATGCTGTTTTTTCTTTATGGACCAGTGTATTTTATAGCTCCATGTTACTCTTTCTCTATATAAAATCTGAAAACTGATTTGGAATGGTTCTGAGGCCTCACCCTATCGGAACATATTAGAGTTTTGGTTATGACTTACCTTAAAAAGGCCCGGCTCCGAGGTACTATCTTTCTCACCTCTAGCCTGGCATATACAGTACTAGACACCTCAGGTAGCCAATGGACATAATGTCATCCTTATGCCGCTTACACACGATCGGACATTCAAACAACAAAATGCATGGATTTATTTCCAACGAATGTTGACTCAAACTTGTCTTGCATACACACGGTCGCACAAATGTTGTTGGAAATTCCGAACGTGGTGACGTACAACACGTACGATGAGCTGAGAAAAATAAAGTTCAATAGCCAGTGCGGCTCTTCTGCTTGATTCCGAGCATGTGTGGAATTTTGTGCGCCGGAATTGTGTACACAGGATCGGAATTTCCGACAACTGAGTTTGTTGTTGGAAAATTTGAGAACCAGCTCTCAAATTTTTGTTGTCGGATATTCCGACAACAAATGTCCGATGGAGACTACACACGTTCGGAATTTCCGACAACAAGCTCACATGGAACATTTGTTGTCGGAAATTCTGACCATGTGTACGCGGCATTAGTCTACAATTCATATTCATATGCGTTCAATTTTATGTAATGCATATTTGTACTGATGTATAATGTACCAAAACTGTTCATATTGCGTTGTATGTCCTTGAATCATGTCCTTTGACTAAATAAAACATTTGAAAAAAAAAATTGTGATCCAGCATACTGTAGCTCAGGAATTTGGTGATAAAACATTTTAGTTAATGCCAATTAACAGAGTGTAATTCAGACATCCCAACCTGCAAAAACTAATTTCAGGGAGGTGGAAAACTCATTTTAGGGAGGCAGCCTATCAGTGACCATCAATGTCCATTCGTGCCACCTCATCAGTGCCCACCTGTGCAGCCCATCAGTGCTCATCAGTGAAGCCTATCAGTGCCACTTCATCAGTGACCACCAGTGCAGCCCATCAGTGCCACCTCTACAGTTCCCACCAGTGCAGCCTATCAGTGTCCATCAGTGCAGCCTAGCTGTGTCAATCAATATCCATCAGTGCCCATCAGTGCTGACCAGTGCAGCCTATCCGTGTCCATCAGTGCCACCTCATCAGTGCCCACCAGTGCAGCCCATCAGTGTCCATCAGTGCCACCTCATCAGTGCCCACTAGTGCAGCCCATCAGTATCCATCAGTGCAGTCTATCAGTGTCCATCAGTGCAGCCTATCAGTGTCCATCAGTGCCACCTCATCAGTGCTCACCAGTGCAGCCCATCGGTGTCCATCAGTGCCACCTCATCAGTGCCCACTGGTGCAACCCATCAGTATCCATCAGTGCAGCATATCAGTGTCCATCAGTGCAACCTATCAGTGTCCATCAGTGCCACCTCATCAGTGCCCACTAGTGCAGCCCATCAGTATCCATCAGTGCAGCCTATCAGTGTCTATCAGTGCAGCCTTTCAGTGTCCATCAGTCTCACCTCATCAGTGCCTACCAGTGCAGGCCATCAGTGTCACCTCATTAGTGCCCACCAGTGCAGCCCATCAGTGTCACCTCATTAGTGCCCACCAGTGCAGCCCATCAGTGACTATCAGTGCAACTCGCGACAGACTTGGGATGTCTGGTAATTTGAAAAACTGTATGCTACATTTCCTATGCTCTCTCTGATAGGTAAACGTGGTTGCCTACAAACAACCTGGTTAAAGTATATAGTATGTAAACCCATTCAGGGGGCACGGGAAAAAAAAAAAAAAAAAAAAATATATATATATATATATATATATATATATATATATATATATATATTAGTCACTGTTCTCAACTGCATAAGGGTCTTGGAGAGGTGGGCCTGAAGACTGTGTGTGTGAGTGTGTGTGTGTGTGTGTGTGTGTGTGTGTGGGGGGGGGCATGTCATCAGGAGGCAGAGAAAGAGCAATACACTGATCTTACCAGTGAATGGCTGTGCAAGAGGGCCTGTCAGCACAAAACTTGGCCACTGGAAAACAGGCAGGCTGTTCTCCCAGCACAGCCAGAGAACTGACCAGACTGGGAAGGATGTACTTCTATGCCTATCATGGTCAGTTAGAAATATAAAAGCAGGGGGACTGGCAGGATCATAAGGTATTTCACACAAATTAAAAATTACAAAGAGAGCAGGATACTTTTTAACAGAAGTACATTGTATTACAGGCACATGTCAGGAATATGAAATGTACAGTTTTAATTGACAGCATTGGTAATAATTGACAGCATTTTAAACTGATCAGAATTTTTTGTGTATATCAGCAAAAAACATAACTGCCTGAGCATTGTTGTAGTGTATAATAACAGAGTAGTTTTGATCTCTAATGCCGCTTACACACGATCAGAATTTCCAACAGGAAATGTTCGATGTGAGCTTGTTGTTGGAAAGTCCGACCGTGTGTATCGAACATTTGCTGTCGGAATTTCCGCACACAAATGTTTGAGAGCAGGCTCTCAAATTTTCCGACAACAAAACTTGTTGTGGGAAAGTCAGATCGTGTGTACACAAGTGCGTTGCACAAAAGTTCACGCAAGCTCTGAATCAAGCAGAAGGGGCCGCACTTGCTATTGAACTTCATTTTTCTCGGCTCGTCGTACGTGTTGTACACCACTGCGTTCTTGACGCTCGGAATTTCCGACAACATTTGTGTGACCGTGTGTATGCAAGACAAGTTTGGGCCAACATCCTTCGGGAAAAAATCCACGGTTTTGTTGTCGGAAAATCCCATTGTGTGTACGGGGCATAAGTGTAATGTATTACATTCAGCCTGTGCTCACACTATTGCAAACCCAGACAAAGCATGTGATTTGCACCGCATTGCTGTGCCGATCACATGTGATGTCTGTGCAATGCGAATTCAGCCATACAAGTTACATGGCTGAATGGCATTGGATTCTGCACTGGAATCGTATCGTATGGGTGTTCACACACAATTTTCAAAATTTTCAGTCTTTTTTTGACTTTTTAGTAAAAAATAAAAAACCCAGTGGTGATTAAATACCACCAAAAGAAAGCTCTATGTGTTGCAAAAAAATAATAAAAACAACGTTGCATGACCGCGCAATTGTCATACAAAGTGTGACAGTGCTAAAAGCTGAAAATTGGCCTGGGCAAGAAGGGAGGAAAGTGCCCATTATTGAAGCGGATAAAGAAGACAACCGTTTATGATACACACCACTTTGGTAAGCGAATTGTCATTCAGTTTATACATCTGCTTTAAGTATTTAATTTTGTTATGGCGGAAATATCCATATCTACCATTAGAGTAGTGACAGACAGAGCTATTCTTCCTTGAGTATAATTAAGGTGCTCTTGTACAGTTTCTTTTTATTGTGCATACCTGGCTAACAGCCAAGGGGCATGAAACATCATTCTGTAGAGAACCATTAAGAACTCAGAGCAGGAACTCTTAAAAAATTAGTTTCACTTCTCCACCCAAGAGCTTAGGGTTGACGTGTCCTAAACTGCATACTATCATTCAGTAGGGCAACCCGGCATGTTCGCATGTGAAGTTTGAAGACATGTTTAAAGTTCTGCAACTTGGAGGCCTCCTCCATGTGTGTGTGTGTGGGAGGGAAGATTGCAATCTTCTATTATTACTCATACTTTTCCCTTCCTTTGATCCTGGAGGTTTTATAGATTTTACACATTCAAAGCTTCAGGTAGAATAATGCCTGCAGTCCGTAGAGCCTTCATATCTTTATTAGGATATGTGGTGAAATGTCACGATTTATAGAATAGCTTCATTTCCTTTTAATTCATTTTCTTTTCTTTTTTTTCCCTCTTTGATTACAGAATAAACAATTATTCATATTAAATAGCACCTTCAGGCAACAAGTTGAAATATTAAGGGAAGTACTCATGATATGCAGTAAACGAAACAACTGTTTTAAAATTAGAAAGCTCACTCAATATACCTTTATCTGAATTACGTGTATTCTCTCGCAGACTAAGCACACCCTATACTGGATCAGTAGGTGGGCAGTAGGAATGTACTTCCTGGACTGTGCTGTAACCTCCTCTTTCTGCTCCCTACCCCTCCAGTCACATACTGTCAAAGTAGGTTTGAATCTTATTGGCGGCTATGAGGAACTTCTCAGTTCTGGGGTGATTTATACACCAAATTTTCTGTATGTGAGAGGCAGCAAGGAAGGTGTCCCAGCAGGTGTGTACTGGGGTCACCAAACGATGGACAAATTGGAGTAGGAAGAACTGGTTCAGTACATTAATGTATGCATCAAAAACTAAACTGTTTAGCAGGTAGGCTGTGTTTCCTCCATGTATCTCAAGGTTTACTTTCTCAATTTTGACTGAAAGTAGAACTATAGGCAAAGTTTTTTTTTTCATTTTGGATAAAGTAAGGGAGGATTATAACCCCTGTAAGGTTTATTTTTGCCCCCTTTGTTCCAATGGACAGATTTACCTTCACTTCCTGTCCAATAGCCAAAACAGGAAGTGGGAGTAAATACCTGAAAATTTAGGGAGTTTCTTGGGGACCTTTCAGGTTACCAGAACTAGTGTGCCTATTGGAAGATTTCCCCTCTCTTACTTTTCTGGGGACAGCCTAAAATGTGGGATTTTCTTTTACTTTCACTTTCAATGATAATGGTAAACCAAACACATAAAGAGGGTGAATCTCCCTAACGGGAACACAGACAGCAATAAAAACTGACAGGTGTTCTAATCCCTCTCCTCTCTATCCAAAATTGCCTTTAGTTATACTTGAAGTATGTGATAACTATATTTGATTATTTGGCGAGTAGGGATGTTCTCACCTAAGGCCCCTTTCACACTAAGGGTCCAATCAGGTCCGCCTGTCATTTTTTCATGCAGACCTGATCAGACCCTTCATTCACCAGTATGGACTACCTCCAATCCAATCTGGTCTGCTAAAAAAACAAAACAAAACAAAAAACCAGAAGGGGATCCACCCACCTCCATCTAGGTCCATTTACACCTGCTGGTCCTCAGAGCAGAGCAGGCTAGGTCCATGTCTGCTTTGCATAAACAGTGGATATGAACCTGTCATCCACCCTCTCTGCCAATCAACTGTCAATCAACAGCAACTGTCAATCAACAGCTCAGATCAACAAGGTATCAGCTGACAGATCCCCTACTGATCTGATTGGAGTCTGCCCCGTGTGAAAGGGCCTGACATTTGGAATCTGACAACATATATATATACACAGTATCTCAAAAAAGCAAGTACACCCCTCACATTTTTGTAAATATTTTATTATATCTTTTCATGTGACAACACTGAAGAAATGACACTTTGCTACAATGTAAAGTAGTGAGTGTACAGCTTGTATAACAGTGTAAATTTGCTGTCCCCTCAAAATAACTCAACACACAGTTAATGTCTAAACCACTAGCAACAAAAGTGAGTACACCCCTAAATGAAAATGTCCAAATTGGGTCCAATTAGCCATTTTCCCTCCACGGTGTCATGTGACTCGTTAGTGTTACAAGGTCTCAGGTGTGAATGGGGAGCAGGTGTGTAAAATTTGCTCTTATTGCTCTCACTCTCTAATACTGGTCCCTGGAAGTTTAACATGGCACCTCATGGCAAAGAACTCTCTGAAGATCTGAAAAAAGAATTGTTGCTCTACATAAAGATGGCCCAGGCTATAAAAAGATTGCCAAGACCCTGAAACTGAGCTGGAACATGGTGGCCATACAGCGGGTTAACAGGACAGGTTCCACTCAGAACAGGCCTTGCCATGGTCAACCAAAGAAGTTGAGTGCACGTGCTCAGCGTCATATTCAGAGGTTGTCTGTGGAAAATAGAGGTATAAGTGCTTCTAGCATTGCTGCAGAGGTTGAAGGGGTAGGGGGTCAGCCTGTCAGTGCTCAGACCATATGCCGCACGCTGCATCAAATTGGTCTGCATGGCTGTTGTCCCAGAAGGAAGCCTCTTCTAAAGATGATGTACAAGAAAGCCTGCAAACAGTTTGCTGAAGACAAGCTGACTAAGGACATGGATTACTGGAACCACGTCCTGTGGTCTGATGCGACCAAGATAAACGTATTTGGTTCAGATGGTGTCAAGTGTGTGTGGCGGCAACCAGGTGAGGAATACAAAGACAAGGGTGTCTTGCCTACAGTCAAGCATGGTGGTGGGAGTGTCATGGTCTGGGGCTGCATGAGTGCTTCCGGCACTGGGGAGCTACAGTTCATTGAGAGAACCATGAATGCCAATATGTGCTGTGACATACTGAAGCAGAGCATGATCCCCTCCCTTCAGAGACTGGGCCGCAGGGCAGTATTCCAACATGATAACGACCCCAAACACACCTCCAAGATGATCACTGCCTTGCTAAAGAAGCTGAGAGTAAAGGTGATCGACTGGCCAAGCATATCTCCAGACCTAAACCCTATTGAACATCTGTGGGGCATCCTCAAAAGGAAGGTGGATGAGTGCAAGGTCTCTAACATCCACCAGCCCTGTGATGGAGGAGTGGAAGAGGATTCCAGTGGCAACCTGTGAAGCTCTGGTGAACTCCATGCCCAAGAGGGTTAAGGCAGTGCTGGAAAATAATGGTGGCCACACAAAATTTTTACACTTTGTACCCAATTTGGACATTTTCACTTAGGGGTGTACTCACTTTTATTGCCAGCAGTTTAGACATTAATGGCTGTGTGTTGAGTTATTTTGAGGGGACAGCAAATTTACACTGTTATACAAGCTGTACACTCACTACTTTACATTGTAGCAAAGTGTAATTTCTTCAGTGTTGTCACATGAAAAGATATAATAAAATATTTCGAAAAATGTGAGGGGTGTACTCACTTTTGTGAGATACTGTAGATGGGGGAGTTTGTAGACACCCTTTAGGATTCTGTGGGGCTGCTGCATGGAAATAGTTGGTGTATGCGCCTGATTCATGTACAGTATGTGTCAGAGACAAGTACTTAAATCTGTTGGAGCCCAGCACTGAGGTCAACACACCCTCATTGGCCACTGCGCCTGCCACACTGACACGTGTATGGCCTAAGAGGGGTGGGTGGGCAGAGCTTGATGGCAGAGAGACTAGTTCTCCACCAGGTCTGCCTTGCTATTGATTGACAGCGGATAGCAGTGGGCGGATCTATAGCCGTTATTCAATCCTATAGCTGCTTTTGAATCCACCCACTGCCATCCGCTGTCAATAAAAAATTAAGGTGGACTTTATGGGGAATTAGCCTCTCAGTGACCTATCAAGCTCCACCCATCCAGTAACTTGGGTAATTTCCAAGTGCTTTGTGCACTGGTCCAAATCATTTGGTGGAGGGGGGATTATGGTGTGGGGTTGCTTTTCAGGGGTTGGGCCTGGCCTCTTAGTTCCAGTGAGGGGAACTCTTAAGGCGTCAGCATACCAAGACATTTCCCACATTTGTGGGAACAGTTTGGGGATGGCCCCTTCCTGTTCCAACATGACTGCGCACCAGTGCACAAAGCAAGGCCTATAAAGACATGGATGAGCGAGTTTGGGGTGGAGGAACTTGACTGGCCTGTACAGAGTCCTGACCTCAACCCAATAGAAAACCTTTGGAATTAATTAGAGCAGGGACTGTGAGCCAGCCTTCTCATCCACATCATGCCTGACCTCACAAACCTGCTTCTGGAAGAATGCTCAAACTTTCCCATAAACACACTCCTAAACCTTGTGAACAACCTTCCCAAAAGCTGTTATAGCTGCAAAGGTTTCCTAATGTGCAAACTGGCAGTAATTCTTTAAGAATCTGTCGCTGCCAAAGCAATAGGTTCCTAAAGTGGCGGTAGGAAGAACCACCTGAATTTTTACACGTATTAGTACTTCTACCAACACTGGCCCAAATGCATACCTAAACTGGGCAAAGGTAGTTTTAAAGTGATCTACCACTGTAAAACTGTTTCAAATGCCCTAATGCATCTGTCCTCCCCACCTCCTTTTTTCTGTAATCTTGTGATCTGGGAACCCTTTTTGCATGCCAGTTTTTAATTCTTAACCTCTTTGCCTGTTTATAAACGGCCTAAAGTTGAAGTGGTTATGCCGGATTATGGTTGAGGCTACAACCATGATCCCGGTATCGTTTTTTTCAGCCGGCGATTCCCTATCAGGTAAAAGTGATCCGCTGGTTCACTTTTACAGGTGGCAGAAGGGGTCCCACCTCCCACCACCACCTTTCCACCATCCAACTGGGGAACCTGGAAAAGAGGCGACCAGGGGACTCTGCTTCCTGGGACACACTGAGAGGAACTGATATTGTTCCTTCTATTGTGTGATGTCAGAAACCGGAAGCGATGAGAATTTAATCACTTCTGGTTTCAATCTCATGTAAATAAGCCCTTATTGGCTTTTGAAAGCATCTGATCAAACAGATCTCCATTTAATGAGATGCTTTGGAGGCCAAAGGAGAGATCTGGAGTCCATTAGACACCTGATCTTTTTAAAAAAGAGAACCTGACACGGCCCATGTTATCAGAAGGTATGAACAACAACAGCAATAAAGTTGATTCCAAAAAAATTAAAAGGTACAATGTAAAAATAAAATTTAAATAAAAACAAATTTAATGTGCTCCACCCCCTGTGCTCACACGTACGTAGGTCCCGCACACAGATGTAAACACTGATGTCACCACACATGTGAGGTATCACTGTGAATGGCAGAGCAAGAGCAATAATTCCAGCACTAGACCTCCAGTGTAACTCTAAACTGGTAAACTGTAAAGGCTTTTAAAGTATTGCCTATGGAGCTTTTCGGTACCGTAGTTTGTTGCCATTCCACAGGCTTACCCAACTTTAAAGTGTGACATGTTAGGTATCTATTTATTTAACATCTTTTAAACTTTATCAAACAATTGGGTAGTATATTGTGTTTTTGTGCAATATTATTCATTAAAATTTATTTATTTCCCCAAAATTTGCTTTTGAAAAACCACTGGCCAAAAATTATGTGACATACAAATACGCAACTCCAATGCACTATTCCCAGTGGACACATTCCTGTAGAGATGGCTGTATTTGTAAGTGGGTCCTGAAGTGACCACTGGCTGGAACTGTATGTAAGAGAGAGTAATGTCACCAACAAACCAAGATCTCCAAAAATGAGTCCAAAGCTTTAATCAGTGATCACATCATTAAAGCAGAGAGCAACGTTTCAGAGCCACGCAGAATCCCTTCATCAGGCATGTGACCTGATGAAGAGGTCCTGCGTAGCTCCGAAACCTTGCTCTCTGCTGTAATGATGTGATCGCTGATTAAAGTTTTGGACTCATTTTTGGAGATCTTGGTGTGCTGGTGACATTACTCTCTCATGAATATAAAGTGAGGGTTAGAAATGGCGCTGTTCTGGGGTGAAATGTCTTACACCCCTGGCATATGAAAGGTCCCTAAAATTTATTAAGTGAATCTCTGTTTCCTAATGTGATAACTGTGCAGATGATATCAGAGTGATACAAAATCAAGCCAATAAATGTGCAAACTTTATATACAAATGGTCTGGGTACTATTGCAACAGTCTAGTGCAACACTGTTGGGATGCAGATGTACAAACAGCCCGACCAATAGTTAGTGCAATCCCTGTATACAAAATACCACGATTCTAAATGCAACAATCTGGTGTGATATTAAAAGATGTAAATATTGTGCATATCATATAAACAAACACAAAACACTGGTATCCTCTCGTGATGCCCTTCTAGTGGATACTAGAGAAAGTGCTAGTGTGCTTAAAGTCCATATATCATGAAGTTAATAAAATAATAATATAATAAAAGTGACAGGTGCTCTTCAAAAACTGTATTCGGTGCTTCTTAAAGGTGCCCCATAAGAAATGCACTCACCGGAACCATTCACCCCACGCGGAGGTATTGCGCCTTCACAGTATTGGCGACTGTGTAGCACACAGAAAAACCTGGTCCTGCTTCAGCTGGTTGCTTCCCTGTTTGCGGTGTAAGGCATAAAATAATCTTCTTTCAGCTTGCCCTTTATTGCTCCCACATGCAGAAAAGAGACATCTCCATAGTGTATTACCGTTTAAAATTGACAATTTATTAATGAAAGCGAAGACGTACTCACATTCAGTCTGTTAATACAGAGCTTTGGATAAAACTGGAAGCCGGGACAATTTGTGTTCCACGGCTCAAAACCGTAAGTGATGCAAAGACACTGTTAGCTCCGTCCTACGCGTTTCGTTACTGGGACTTCATCGGGACCATTACTCTCTCATACAAATACGCAATACCCACCATTTTATTCTCTATAATATAATGTTTGTTGTTCTAAGTAGTTTTCTAGCAAGAAAATGCTGATTTTTACATGTAGAAGAGGAATGTCAGAATTGGCCCAAACTGGAACTGGTTAAAGTGGAAGTTCAGTCAAAATCTAACTAAGGCTAAACCTACTCTCACCCCTATTCTAAGACTGTTCTATCTATCCTGTGAAAGAAAAGATGCATACATTTACCTATATTGAAGCCGCTTCAGTCCAGTTACAAGATCTCTCCAGTGATGACTTCAGCGAAAAGGAGAGATCGCAGACAGTGGCTGCAAATGCTTGTGCGGTGACGTCAGCCAAAGGGTTAACTTATAGGGCATCCATTGTGGGCTGCCCCTCCTCTGCACTGAAGCCGGTGCTGGAACTTGATCATGTGACTGAACCAGAGCGGCTTCAAAATAGGTAAATATAGGCATCTTTTATTTCAAAAGGTAGATAGAATAGTCTTAGAATGGGGGTGAGAGTAGGTTTAGCATTAGTTAGATTTTGTCTGAACTTTCACTTTAACGGATGGGTTCCCAAACACACCAACTTTTAGAAAACCTGACATGTTAGTACTCCTCATAGCCATCAATCTAACGCTCTGATACATCAAACAAGGAAGAAGATACATAGGCATTAGAAAGAATACCCACCTATCCCACTCGGAAGGACACCCTGAAATTTGCCTACAGAGGATTACACCAAAAAGCAAACATTTATTATATTACAGCTACAGCTTACCGATTCTTAGATGTGATGACTGCATTCATTTTCTTTTTTAAGACTTTCTTTATTTTATTTTCACTTGGTGATCCAGCCAGTAAGTTTGTTGTTTTTCAAAAGAACAAGCTGTCCTACAGATGTAGCTTTTAGTGTTGAGACAAACCACTACTTACAATGGACAGCTTTTATTTAGTCATGTAAAACCTTTAACCCAAAAGGAAAAAACAGTTTGCTGTAACTGCTTATAAACTGTGACCTGGAGTTTGGAAGGAGTGATGGGGGATCGCTGGAGAGGTAAGTATCAATTGCTGGAGGTTTTCACAGTCACTTTAAGCTGTTCCATTTATAAACCAAAATTTCTGTGTCATGTGCCACCACTGGGTTCTTCAGAATGTGGAATAAACAAGTATCTGGGATAGCTACATGAAAATGATACCATTACAGTATTAGGATTTTTGGGTAAAGTTTGCCATTTTAGTCTCAGAAGTAGGAAACTTGCAAATGTTTCAAACCACTAATACCCACCCACAATGGATATATCAGTAATGGGCTGAGATGGCCCTTAAAATATTAAAGACCGACATTTCATGTCACATGATTACTGAACAATGAATTTAGATAAAGCACTGCAAGCAAAGAATGCAGCCTCAAAGTTATTTGGAAAAATGTTAGTATTTTGTTTCAAAGAGAACAGCCCTATGTGATGGCTTCCCATGTTACTGATTGATTCTTGCTAGTTGCTAGAAGGGAAATACTAACATGCCGATTGTTGAAAAAGGGCAAAATGACTGGAAAATATGAACATTTAACCAGGTATGACAATAAATACCATGTTCAGGGACAGACAGAGTCACAAAGACGAACACACCCAACAGATGATATTCTACCTAGTTCCATTGTTAACCTTGACTTTCCACATTACTACACAGTAGATAACACCTTAGCTATTTAACACAGTACAAGCTATTTAGGAGTGTTATAGAATTAGATGATACATCATGATCTGACAACTAAACAATAGTTTCTTATACAATTGTTACATAAACAAGCAGGATCATATAGTTTGAATTTGAATGTTTATATAGTGGCAGCAAGTAATAATATAAAGGCTTAAAATGGAATCCAACACTAGAGCTAACTAAGCTTAAAAATGCTCCCTACCCCCTTCTAACTTTTATACTAACTACACTGTAAAAGGAAGATGCATTAAATGTAACCTTTTTTCAGAGCGTTCTTGTTCAGTCACATGATCTCCCCAGCGGCCGGCTTCAGGGTAGAGGAGAGTTTGCTCACAATGGTTGGAATGCCAGGGCGGTGATGTCACCCATGGGCTTGCTATGCAGCTAGCCACTGGGAGCCAATCACATGACTGGACCAAAG
Source organism: Lithobates clamitans (assembly GCA_037952925.1). Classification (NCBI taxonomy): domain Eukaryota; kingdom Metazoa; phylum Chordata; class Amphibia; order Anura; family Ranidae; genus Lithobates; species Lithobates clamitans. The sequence goes on along the minus strand of JBBGZY010000053.1, from coordinate 5,979,686 downwards.
TGCCCTGAAAGTAGCATCTTCCTTCTACAGGGTAGTAAGAGTAGGAGTTAGAAGGGAGGTAGGAGCAGTTTTAGGATTAGTTAGTACTAACCTGGAATATCACATTGATCAAAATTCGGCTGGTTCGGCTGCAAACTTTAATCAGTGTATTTTGACAGTGGTAGAGAGGTGGGTGCAGCTGTCAGAATACAATGTTCTGGTTGTAGGATTCCTCCATCCACCTTGTTTGTATGGATGGAGGAATCTTTCAGTTTTTTTTTCCATTCAGCCCGGTTGCTAAATCAAAAAGAACTAACTCTATGGCCAGCATTAGACTCAAAGAAGAAACCTTTACTGAGGTTTGCTGTTCCCCAAAAAGTCTAGATACCAAGGATTGGAGACCACAGAGATAGGACAGTAGTAAAAGGGAACAAAAATAAATAAATATACAGTGCTGCAATGCAAAAATTTATAGTGCACAGACCATCAGCACTGCTACCCTAACACCTGCTATGGCTGTTCAACATGCTACTCCCTTTAGGTTCTGGGACTGATAAGAGAAAGCCCTGTTTAAGTAACAAGTTGTGACTTCGGGTTGACTCTCGTGGGGAGGTGCAGTATGTTAAGGCGGAAGTAAACATTTAGAGTTCAGTTGCAGAGAACTGAACTTGGAAAGTTCAGCAATTCACAACAAGCCCGGTGAAAAGGTGCCCGAACAGGAAACAATAACTAAATGCAATAGCAATGTGTAGCAGAGAAGGTCTTGGGTGTGCCGACAACGTCTTTCTTGAGGGATGGAATATGGCCTGGCCAGTCCTTTCCCAAATGCAGAGGTGTCCAGGAGGGATGGCGTGTCCCTATCCATTCCCTACTTGTCTGGAACCTCACTCTGCTGCTAATTGCTGTCCCTGTCAGACGGGTAACCTGTCCCTACTCTACCCACACCTGAAAAGAGCACAAAGCCTGGGAGCCATGGCCTTAAAAAGGCTCAGCCTGACTCAAGATAGCTACTAGAGTCACATCCAGGGGCGGACTGACCATTCGGGCACTCGGGCACTGCCCAAGGGCCCCATGCCACTAAGGGGACCCATCAGGGTTGCCAGCCTCAATAAAACCAGGGACAGTATGTAAAAATCTGAGTTTTTTTAAAAATCCCAAGATTATAGCTGCCCCGCCTCTCCAGTACCTTTTCAGTGTGTGTATATTGTGTGTCTGTGTGTGTATACTCTATGTGTGTGTGTATACTGTGTAGCCCCATAATCTATTGCCTGGGGGCCCCATAATCTCCTAATGCCTGGGGGCCCCATAATCTCCTATTGCCCGGGGGCCCCATAATCTTCTCCTATTGCCCGGGGGCCCCATGAGTTGTCAGTCCGCCCCTGGTCACATCCAGATAGCTTGCTCAGTGACCAAGGAAACCATAGGAGAACCATGTTCCTCTTGACTTCCACTCCAACTGCAATGCCCATACGGTTAAGTGCCACCTACATTGGACAAAATAGAGTGCACCTGCCTACACGCAGGCCCGGGGGACTCTTCGGCCTTCCATATAAGAGCTCTGGGTGCCTAAATGACCAATAATCAAGCGCAAGCTCTTTGTGGGGGAAAGGTGAGTGAATTACATGCTTCCCTTACCTAGAAGTAATGGATATTTCTATTTGCCCGGGTGGCCAAATGGAACAGGGGAAAGGGAAGGCAAGTATGTTATGTGTGAGTGGTTGCCATTAAAGTTAAACTATAGTGTGACCCGGAGGAAAATCTAGACGGAGGGTCGGCATGACTATGGGAGGAACAGGTCGGCAAGGGTTAAGTTTTTACTGAGTTAGTTGTGGAAAAAGGGTAGCTTACCTTATTGGAGGAGCAGGTCAGGTGTTTGGGTGGAGCTGGAAAAGGGTTGGGATGTTGCACAGGCTGTTGGGAAATCATTCCAGGATATTCCTCGTTGGTAGAAGTTCTGTCGGCCCCTGCGGAGAAAAATTCAGGCAAGATGAGCGATTTGGAGGCCTTGTGGGAGCAGGTCAGGGCTGCAGCCTCTACACGGGGTCCCCAGTGGCTCCAGCAACAGCTTTTGGGCATGTTAGGGGGGTCGGGGGTTGATCCATCTCCTCCTGGATCTCCCCCTTCATCTAAGCGCGCTAGGAGGGTTCGCCCCCCTGAGCGGTTGAGCCCATCACATACCCCCCGGGTCCGGCGGCCGCATGGGAGCTCCACTCGGAACCCTTCAGTGTCCCCTGCTGGGCCATCAGCTTCTGGCTCCAGCGGAGGGCCTGGGAGGAATCCCCAGCATCGGCGGGACCTGCGGGAGGGGGGGACGCTGCGCTCTCTTCCCCCCTCCTCCCCCTCTACAGTGACACAGGACCTTGCGGCCGGCTCTCCTGCTGATGTGCCTAGCAGGAGGCCGGCTCGGCGCGGGAGACAGTCAGATGCAGGGAGGGGCGGGAGCCCTGTCCCTTCTGGAGCGGTGGGCAGAGCGGACCTTGTGTGCCAGGAGGTCCGGTACCTGCGATCGTCAGCCGCATCATCTGCAGGCTCAGCTACCTCTCCTGTGGCTGGAGCGTCGGCTCGGCGTGGGAAGGCTGGTGATACAGGCAGCAGAAGGCAGTTGGCGCCCTCTGCTGCTTCTACTCAGACATTACAGTCTTCTTCAAGCAATGTTGGAGTGACAGCTGCACGGGGGAGTGGCCAAGCTCAATTAAAGGGCCGGCGACCCCCTTCCACGGCTGGGGGTGCACGTGAACCCCGCAGCTGTCGGATGGAGGCGGTTGAGGATGATACGCCGGGGCGTGCGGAGCCGGAAGAATCGAGGGGAAAGACGCCTGCGGCACAGTCCGTGCGTGAGTCATCAGCAGAATCCGGCGAGGTGTCCAGCGATGACGGCGATGGGCGATCACCGACCGTGCGCCCTACTGTGCGGAGTCAGCTGGGATCCGGATGTGCGGCTGCTCGGGATTCGGTGCGCAGGCAGCCTGGTGAGTCCAGTTTTATTTCTGCTACTTCTGTAGGGCAAGGGGTTGGGTTCACGGCGGGTGGACAGGAGGGGTCACGGGGCAGGGAGCAAGCGGGTCAGTTAGGTAGGGAATCTGGTGTGGCAGGTCTGGCGGAATTTTTTGCGGGTTTTCGGGAATTGTTGGACCGTTGCGCCCCGCCTGGGCCCTCAGGTCCAGTAGCGGGGCCGACGGGGGCGTGGGTCCCTGCCGTGACCGCGTCGGATGGTTTGGGCCGTGATGCCCCCGTTGTGCGTAGTTCTATGCTGCCGCCGGCGGTGAGCACGGCGTCTCAGTGGGAAGGACAAACGGATACAGAGATCCCATTGTCCTCGACGGTAGTTGAGTCTGCTTCTCAGACGGTGAGGGCCAGTGGCACGGAGTCGCGTAAGGCTACGGAGTCGGGGGACGATGGGGTTCGTTTGGGTGATAGAGCGCATGGTGAGGTTTATGTGTGCTTCGAGGGTCCGTTAGGGGTGCACCTCAAGCCCGAAGTTAGGGAGAGGATTTGGCGAGGGGAATATGTGGAGATATTCTCCCTCTTGCCGCTGGAGAAGTTTAATATAGAGAAAGGTAAAGCAGATGAGAGTAAAAAGGAGGAGGAGGAAAGGCGACGTTGGCGGCTTATCCCTAGGACTTTTTCTAACTGGCTGCAGGCCTTTGCGATATTGGCCAGCGTTATAGGTGAAAAGGAGCCGGAGAATTGTTCTCCGCTTTTTTGCTATTTAGACGCGATTGGGGAGGCTTATAGAGTATATGGGGGACTGGCATGGCTTCGCTATGATGAACAGTTTCGCCAGCGAAAAGCTGTCAGGCCTCAGCTAAGATGGGATCATAAGGATATTGGGCTTTGGATGAAGCTCATGGTACCGGCTCGGGCTTCGGGCCAGCCCTTTCCAGGGGGGGCCGGCGGTTCAGGCACTGGGCAGCCGGCCTCACAACGAAGAAACTACTGTTGGCAGTTCAACGAAGGAGCGTGCCGCTTTGGCACGACCTGTCGGTTCCGTCACGAGTGCTCCGGATGCGGAGGCTCCCACGGTTTTGCCAAATGCTTCAAGAAGGGGAAGCCGCAATCTAGTGAGTCCGCTTCAAAAAGGGAAGACGCCGGTAAATCTGTCCGAGATGCTGCCATACCTAAGTAGGTATCCCAGAAGGGAGGCGGCGGTTTTTCTTGCCGAGGGCTTTGCCCATGGTTTTCACATTCCTTGTTCGCTACCCTTGTCGGGGAATTCGGTGCCCAAGAATCTGAAATCTACTTCTCAGTTTCCTCAGGTGGTGACGGATAAGTTAGCTAAGGAGGTGGAGTTGGGTAGAATGGCTGGCCCATTCGATCACCCACCCATACCTGGGTTGCATGTGTCTCCTTTGGGGGTGGTGCCTAAGAAGGAACCACATAAATTTCGGCTGATACATCACTTGTCGTATCCTAAGGGATCTTCGGTGAATGATGCGATAGAGCCTGACTTGACGTCGGTGTCCTATACGTCATTTGATACGGCCGTCAGTTGGGTTCAGAGATATGGGCAGGGGGCATTATTGGCTAAGACGGACATTGAGTCCGCTTTTCGTTTATTGCCGGTTCACCCGGATAGCCAGCCGTTGCTGGGTTGTTTTTGGGGTGGTCAGTTTTTTGTTGATCGTTGTCTTCCCATGGGTTGTTCTATTTCTTGTTCTTATTTTGAGACGTTTAGTACCTTTGTCGAATGGGTGGTTCGGGAAGAGTCGCAAGTGCGCTCGGTTCTGCACTACCTTGATGATTTTCTTTGTATTGGCCCCCCGAAGTCCACGGTTTGTTCGGTCTTGTTACGAACATTGGAAGGCGTGGCGCGGCGTTTCGGGATTCCCCTTGCGCCAGAGAAGACGGAAGGGCCTTCGACTGAAATGCAATTCTTGGGTATCATCATTGATACACAGGCGATGGAGTGTCGCTTGCCGACGGCTAAATTGGAGGACTTGCGATTGTTGGTGAGGGCGGCCTTACAGGCGAAGAAAATTAGGCTGAAGCAATTACAGTCTTTGCTGGGGAAGCTTAATTTCGCCTGCCGCATCATGCCGATGGGGCGCATTTTTTGCCGTCGCCTGAGTGCCGCCACTTCTGGGGTTCGAATGCCGCATCATTTTATTCGGCTTTCGGCCGAACACAAGGCGGATCTGCGGGTATGGGAGGAATTTCTGGCCACCTATAACGGGAGATCCTTGTGGATGGCTCCGGTGGTGTCGGCCTTTGATTTCGATTTGTACACGGATGCAGCGGGCAGTTTGGGTTTTGGGGCGTACTGTCAAGGGGCATGGTGCGCAGAGGCGCGGGTTTTTTGAGTAATCTAGTGTTATTGGAGCTTTTCCCGATTGTGGTGGCTCTGGACATTTGGGGGTCTCGCTTTCAAAATCGGCGAGTTTGTTTTCACTGTGATAACATGGGGGTGGTGGCAGTTGTGTCTAGTCTGTCTGCTTCGTCTCCGCCCGTAGTGCGTTTATTACGTTTTTTGGTCCTTCGTTGTTTGAGTTTGAATTGTTTTATAAAAGCTGTACATGTACCGGGTGTGGAGAATTCCATTGCTGATGCCTTGTCTCATTTTCAGTGGGACAGGTTCCGGAAGCTGGCGCCGGCGGCGGAGCAGAGGTCGGTTCCTTGTCCTACGCATCTGTGGAGACTGGCATTGGAATAGCGGGTGGCTTGGTACAGCGTTCAGTGAGTGCGGGAACATGGGCGGCTTACTCTTCGGTTTGGCGTGAATGGGACGAACTGGTAAGTTCCGTGGGGGGTTGTGTTTCGGATCAGGACAGGCTCTCCCTGTTGTTGTATGTGATTGGGATGCAGTTTTCCAAGGGAGAATCGGTATCGAAAATGAACCGGAGATTGGCTGCGTTGGCTTTTCTGCATAAGCTACAAGGCCTGCGGGATATTACGAAGGACTTTATGGTGCGTCAGGCCATGAAGGGTTTCCGGCGCGGACGCGTGGTAAGAGACACCAGGCGCCCTGTGTCCTTTGGGCTGCTACAGGATATGGTAGGAATCTTGCCCAGGGTTTGTTCCTTGCCTTATGAGGTTCAACTGTTTACGGCTGCCTTTTCTTTGGCTTTCTTTGGAGCCTTGAGGATCGGGGAGCTGGTGAGCAAAAATAAACGCGGTGTGGGGGGTTTGATGTTTTCAGAGGTACAGATCAATGCGGATAGCGTTCAGCTCCTTATCAGTAGATCTAAAACTGATCAATTGGGCAAAGGGGTTTATGTGACGTTATTTAAGGTGCTTCCGGAGGCAGTGTGTCCGGTACTTTCTGTTCAGCGCTTCGCTCAGGTTCGGAAGGGCGTGCAAGGGCCTTTTTTACAGCACGAGGATGGTTCATCCTTGTCGCGTTTCCAGTTCGTGGCAGTTTTTAAGTGCTGCTTGTTGACGGTTGGAATGCCAGCCTCTCAATTTAATACTCATTCTTTTCGGGTAGGGGCAGCTACGGAGGCAGCTCGTTGGGGTTTGAGTCCACAGATGGTTATGCGCATAGGGAGATGGGAATCTGATCGTTTTAAAATTTATGTACGTCCGCACATGCTATAATGTTTTTTATGATGTTATTGATTTGTTGGAGTTATGTTTTGGGCTATATGTTTTTCTTTGGTTGTCTGTTACAGGTTTTCCTCAAGGCCTTGTGTGGATTCTGGGTGACTCTTATGTCTTCTGGGGGGCGATCAGAGCGGATGCGCGGCCCGAAGGGAGACAGCTTGGAGTTCCCCGGAGCGAAGCAGTCTGCAAATGGTTGGGAGTTAGAGGCATGATGTGGGGACGGGTTCTTCCGGAATTCCACTATTATTCTAGAGTGGACAGGCCTCCTGATGTTTTGGTGCTCTCAGTGGGAGGAAATGATGTGGGGGTCCGGGCAGCTAGGGACATTGTTCGGGATGTTAAGTTTGACATTCTGCGACTTATGCGTGACTTCCCTGGGGTCATCGTAGTGTGGTCAGACATAGTGGCACGACACACTTGGCGACATGCGCGTTCCGTTGAACGCTTGAATAAAGCACGAATAAAGGCCAACAGGGAGATTGGGCGTTTTGTGTCTCGCCTTGGGGGTGTGGTGGTTCGCCATCGGGATCTGGAAGACCTATCTATTAGGTATTGGAGGGATGACGGTGTACATCTGAATGCGGTTGGAACCGATTTTTGGTTTTTAGGATTGCAGGAAGGAGTTCAGAGGGCTCTGCAGGTGTGGAGGGACTCGCTTTAGTGAGGTGTCACTCAAGCTCGCATGGCGGGTCAGGGGGTCTTTGGGGGGTCAAGAATTGAAACAGTTTATTAAATTTTGGGGGACCCATACAGGGTATGGGATCCCACCTTGGTTGGTTATTGGTGGTTCTCCCAGGACTTAGGTCCCAAGGGAAAGAGAAATTTGGAAAGTCGCAATGTCCTCGAGCCGGCTGGGGCACAGCTGAGGTCACAGTGGTTATTGAGCAAAATGGGACCCCAAAGACCCCCTCCTGGTGTTAAGAATTGTTATGTTTATGGTTATATTTATTTGGTTAATAAAAGGCTGTTGTGGCCATTAAAACCCATGTCACGCAGCGTTGTGTGGTTATTATAGGTTTAAGATAAGTGTAAGACCGCAGTTGACGAATCCTATAGTCAAGTGTGACCCGGAGGAAAATCTAGACGGAGGGTCGGCATGACTATGGCAGGAACAGGTCGGCAAGGGTTAAGTTTTTACTGAGTTAGTTGTGGAAAAAGGGTAGCTTACCTTATTGGAGGAGCAGGTCAGGTGTTTGGGTGGAGCTGGAAAAGGGTTGGGATGTTGCACAGGCTGTTGGGAAATCATTCCAGGATATTCCTCGTTGGTAGAAGTTCCCTCCCTCCCGCCCTACATTTGGTTATGGGTTTTTTCTTTTTTTTTTTTAAAAAAAAAGAGAGAAAAAAGGGAATATAAAAAAAAAAAAAAAAAATGTATAAATATATATATATTTATAGTTTTTCTTGAAAATTTGTCACAGCAGCTGGCGGGTCAGGGGGTCTTTGGGGGGTCAAGAATTGAAACAGTTTATTAAATTTTGGGGGACCCATACAGGGTATGGGATCCCACCTTGGTTGGTTATTGGTGGTTCTCCCAGGACTTAGGTCCCAAGGGAAAGAGAAATTTGGAAAGTCGCAATGTCCTCGAGCCGGCTGGGGCACAGCTGAGGTCACAGTGGTTATTGAGCAAAATGGGACCCCAAAGACCCCCTCCTGGTGTTAAGAATTGTTATGTTTATGGTTATATTTATTTGGTTAATAAAAGGCTGTTGTGGCCATTAAAACCCATGTCACGCAGCATTGTGTGGTTATTATAGGTTTAAGATAAGTGTAAGACCGCAGTTGACGAATCCTATAGTCATGCTGTGCCCAGCATGTTTTAAGAATGCCACTCTGCACGCTTTCTACTAGAATTATTAAAAATCATATGCGTTTGTTTCTGTACATTTTTTTTCTTTTAGATATTTATTTGTATGCTAGTTCTAGAAGTTTACGACTAAGCACTCATACATTAAACATATCAGAGTCTTCAGGTTGTCATAATGTATGACGACTTACAAAAAAAAAAAAAAAAAATTCTAAGCAGCATTGGATGTGTGGTGCCTTAAAACTGAACTCAAGGCAAATAGATAAATACTCAAGTGAAATAAATATTTGGAAGCTGTTTTATCTGCCAGAGGATTTGTACTTCTGTCTATCCAGTGCAGAGGTTTACACAGCTCTGCACACAGCACATCCTTTGCTGCAGTTAAGTAACACTCACAGGTCTTGTCTCTCCAGCAACCTGTGACTGGACAGTAAAACGAGAAGTAGCAGACTGGTGAGCTCATCTCATTATCTCTCTGCTCTCTCTTCCTATCAACATTCTCCTTGTAAGCACATGAGCACTGCAGAACATGTAACTGACTCCTTGTGCTGTCCGTCCTATTGCCTGTCTGTGATCTGCTGTACAGGGACTGCAAAAGGCTAATACCTTGTCAAATGAAAGCACTTACACTGCATTTTTGGGTCCAAGCTAAATATTTCCAAATCAAACGTTCCTGAAGATGGCTGTAAGTGTAAGTGGAAGCTGTGGCGGCCTCTGGCTGGAAACCAAAGACGTTAAGCGAGAAGTATGTCCCAAGTATACAAAGGATTTCTAGAACAGGTCCAAAGCGTTATTCAGCAAGTACTTCAAAGTTACATAAGCGATGTTTCAGAGCCTTGCAGGACCCCTTTATCAGGCATTTGGCGAATACCTGATGATGGGGTCCTGCAAGGCTCAGAAACATCGCTTATGTAACTATTATATGATCGCTGAATAAAGCTTTGAAGCTGTTCTGGAGATTCTTGGTGTGATGATGACATGCTTCTCACTACAGTGCATTTATGGCTCACGCACATGGCCAATTAGTGCTGTACACCTCCCAGATCAGCGTATTTCTGTGACGGATATGGCTAATGTTTCCAATCAGCCATGAACATGAAGCCTGTACAAATCAATGATAGACTTGCACTGTCTGCAGCTGTGCTCATGAATTCACTCATGTGACCACATAAATAAATGCTAATATGGGAGGAGCCTAGGTAAAGGGGGCATGGGAGTAAGATATCCCAGAGTTGCCAATACAGTATGTAGTCTCCTGCAAAGCTGATCTAAGGGCCCCTTTGAATGGCTGTATTTCTAGATGAGGTAGATATGGGAGGAATTGTAGTCGCCCTATCTCCTCTAACCTCCTTCTGCAGGTGTTGCAGTGAGGTACATAAGGCCTTGGGGGCCTGGACATAGTGCTCTGATATGAGTAGTGGTAAAACCTGGGAGTGAATGTGTCATCTGGGAGTATGCCCGGCTGGACAGAGCTATTGAAGGGACAATCGAGGGAAAAATACTGGTAAACTAAAGAAAACACTTTGATCCCCCCTGATCCTCAGGGAGGACTTCACATCACCTGTGACTTGGTGATGGAAGCTGTATGCTGTGGACTTAGTATACATGGGGAAGTGGTCCCAACTCTTGGGTGGCTCCCAAGAAAAGGAATGGAGGTGTAGAGGAAAGATGGCTTAAAATATGTGTACTTACGCTTCGTGCTGAAATGACTGCAGAATGTCTAACCTTGCATGGATATGACGTTCCGTGCCGAAGATTCTGCCAGTATATCAATGTGATATGTCACAGGAAAGTTACAGTAAAGTGTGGAAAATGCATTTATGAGTGGACATTACTTTATTCTCAAATATTAGGGCTTCAGACCAGAAATGTCATAAATGGGCATAAGGGGTATGACACAAGATGGCAGAGAGTTTCTCAACAACAGGTGAGTGGCTGTCCTATCTGAGAAGAAGCAGAGCGGGGACTTGAACAGTTTGGAGCCAAGACCTGTCCAGTCTTAATCCCCCTTACACACCCGTGGCTCCCAGGCCCAAAAATAGGTGTCTTTTTTATGGTTTAGAGCCCATGTAAATGAACCCTTAATAAAGTCTACTTCCCTTTAGGATTGCTTTTTTACTTTTTGTTTTGTAGGATATCGCTACGAATGCAAGAAACTGTTTTATAAGCAAAGTTGTTGAGCTGAATTGGGTGCTCAGCACTGTTTTTGGAAATCCACTCTGTGTGCTTCCTTTTTTGTGTTTACGTATTACATGGCAATGCCAACAGTCAAAGAGCTTGTTGTATATTATGTATGCTAATGTCTGAGCTTGGGTCATTTACCATTAGGAACACTAGAGCTATATATGTTCAACTAGAAGAATAGGAGAAGATAGCCACACATGGAAATGGGATAACAAAAATAGTTTCTTTATTTCAAAAATGACTGATAAAACAGTTAATCATTGGATTAACAATAGTATATGTGACTATGCTTGTCAAGGGAGAGCTTAATTGTGTTGATTGGGCTCGGCTGTGAAATAGGTGTGTCTTTACCTTTTTTTACTGATGAACCTAATGCTGACCCCTTGTTATGATTAAGCACTATGTTGTGTGAAACGCGTTAAAATCCTTGGATTCCTGTGCTGTTTTATTTTTTGGTATCTCGTTGTGAGGCCAGCACCTGTTGGAAGTGGCCAGCTGTGGGATTATCTTCCCTTTTTCACCTGGAGCAGTGTTCCTTCCACGTTGTATATAGATTGCTAATCCCCCTTACAGAGATCCTTGTATGACCTACTGTCTCTGTGATTGGTGGATTCCTCACTGGCGAGGAAGCAATCAGTGTAACATTACACAGTTTGGTTGAGACCTGCATGGTGAAAGGCTTTTGCTCTGTCAAAGAAGATGATAACCAAAATCACCCTGTAGACGGAGTTCAGACTTCCCCCAAGGAGGGGAAAGTATGGTGCTGTTAATCATGCTCCCTCTGAGGATCCTCTATGAAGCTGAGGCAAGGAGGAAGAGTTCCTGTTCCTCAATGTGTAATAAACAACCAGAAAGAAAGCAATGCTGTTGGAAACCTAGAGCAACCTTTTTCACCCTGGGGTGCCTTATGAGTTCTCCAGGGGTGCCTTGGCAAAAAGCCAAAAAATTTCCTCCAACTGACCTAAAATTGTCAAATTATCAGCCAGCAGGTGGATCGAGCCTGCCTTTTTTGTTACTCAAAGCCACGGGTTTTAGTTGTGCAGCAATACAACTTTGGGCACCGTGCGGTCCTGCTGCTGGCACTCTAACAACCAATGATGTCGTACAATGATAAGGAGGATATGGGTCCTCTGAGGATGTCCTTGCTCTTCCTCAGCACTGGGATCACTTTAGCTGAATGAGGGGGAAAAACTGAGGGAAAAGAGAATCGCTGGAATACTGGTCAGTACCAGTGGGAAAAGGTATATTTGCTTTGTAAAAATAAATCACCCCCATGTAAAACTATTAGTTTAGTTTCTATTTTAATTTAAAATAGGGTGACTCGAGGTTGTGTATAATTTAGGGTGCCTGTAGAGGGTGCCTTGGCTGAAAAAAAAAGGTTGAGAAACACTGACCTAGAGAATAATGTGAGACTTTTATCTCAATAATAAAGTTGAAAATGACTATTGTTCAGGAATGAAGGGACATTGCAGTAAAGAATTTACTACAGTTGAGTATGGACCTCAATCTCACATTATATATTTACCATAAAAAGTGCACTTGTCTAAAGATAATGTGAGTACCTCTGGTAAAGAAGATGATCTAAATTGTTGTACATTGGGTACAGAGAGGTCAAGACGGCAGAGTCTGTCAGGTTCACACGAGAAGCAGCAAAGGCCAGGGAACCCAGGATGGAGTTGACTAGATCTGGCTTTGCATTGGAAATCAAAAGTTTCCCAATGAGAGGGTCAGCGAGAGATAGATGGGTGACCAGCTGTTCTCATGGGAGAAGCACTAGTGGAAAGGTGTGGTCCCAGCCGTAATAAATGAAAACACATTGGGCTTGATTTACTAAAGGAAAATAAGCTGTTCACTTTGCAAGAGAAGATGCACTGGTGCAAATTCCTTTACAAAGTGCAACTTCTCTTGAAGTAGGCTATTTGCCTTTAGTAGGTTAACTACATAGAGCCAGGTACACTGTCTGAAGAGTGGGGCACTTGAGTTTGAGAGAGACCCATACAGCAAGCTGCCGTGAGAGTTGTTTGCAGGTTGGTATCTCTAATAAAAATCATGCTTTGCAGCATAGGTGTGCGCAGCCTATTGCATTAGGGTGTGCACCCGAAAGCTCCAACACATATGCGTTTGACATATTTACTGGCCTCTTCCCCGCTCTCCATCCTGAAACAACAGAAGGAAGAGGAAAAGGGAAATGAGGGGTGGCGGGGGTGGCATATATTTGTACCAACCCCCTATATTTTCCTCCTGTGGCAGCTGAATGTTGACGAAAGGGAGAGGAGAAGCCTACTTTCAGCTGCTGCAGGAGGAAAATACAGATAGGTTCCACTAAATTCCACCCCCGCCACCTCTCCTGTCCAGGTTCTGAGGGTCGGCAAGGAAGGGTTGTGGTTTACCTGTCACCTGCCCACCAGTGACAGGTTGCCAACCCCAGGATTAGGGTGTGCCCAGGCACACCTGGCACACCCCTTGCGCACGCCTATGCTTTGCAGTATCATGACTGCTATTTATTAAAATGCATTCCTTTTTTATAGCCATTCTCTCCCTGCAGAGGTGACATTTATACTACATATACATGTACACTATATATATATAGGTGTGGTGTATGGGATGTAATAATTGTTTGTTTGTTTCTGTATGGTTTGTTGGTTTAAAGCAATAATTGAGCTTTGCAAATGTGCAGTAGGGGAAAACATTTTTGTTACCTGTCCTGTATATGCTACACAGCCAAAAATGGGCAGTTTTTAGCCTCTATCCATTATAGGTCATTATAAGGTTGTATCCCAAGCATAGCAAACCAAACACATATTCTTATGCCGCTTACACACAATCGGATTTCCGATTTTTGTTGACAGAAATTCAGACCGTGTGTAGGCTCTATCGGACATTTTCCGTCGGAATTTCCGCCAAACAAAATTTGAGATCTGGATCTCAAATTTTCCAAGAAAAAAATCCATTGACGGAAATTCCGATCGTGTGTACACAGTTCTGACGCACAAAATTCCACGCATGCTCGGAATCAAGCAGAAGAGCCGCACTGGCTATTGAACTTCATTTTTCTCGTCTCGTCGTACGTCACCGCGTTCTTGACGTTCGGAATTTCCAACAAGTGTGAACGTGTGTATGCAAGACAAGTTTGAGCCAACATCCGTCAGAAAAAAAACATGGATTTTATTGTCGGCAAATCCGATCGTGTGTACAGGGCATTACAATGAGAGAATTGCTTTTAGAGGTTAACACTTAATCGAGTACATAAAATGCTGGTGTTTCTGTTAATCCATTAACATTTATGAGAAACCACAAAAAATGGTAGTTAAAAAAATTCCTTTGATTTTATTGTAGAGGTGACGTGACCACTAGAACTTGTATAATTTAAGAAAGAGAAGGTACATGTGACAAGGACTCTTGATATAGCTCTGTGACGTCAAAAATCTGTGTTTGAAAGTGTACATTAAAATAAATTTTTACGAAATACTCAAGGTATAAGATACAAGGTAAAAGATAAAACAAGGTAAAGGATAAACCTATTACACATATAGCTCGAGGCATCCTACAACCTTCACTCAGTTTCCTCATAGGTAAAAATAAACAAATTGAAAGAGCCTAAAATCAACTATATAGTATGTCGTTTGACTGTCAAAAGTCAAAGACAACAAAACCATAATGAAAAAGCTCCTACGTGTACATTCTGTCTATTGCAGCCTAGTCAGGTTTTTCTATGGTGTATTCAAATGGGCTGTGTCCGTTTTTCTTGCAGCAGACATTTGCCTGCCAAATTACAGCCAAATTGGATCCATGAAAGGAAATTTGTGCGACAGGTGGCCTCTGATTTGCGTTCTGACTGATAGTTATCATGTTCCCAAATGATGATCTGGATGTTTGTGGCTATCCGGTTACTCATTTCTTTATATTTTAAAGTAAAACCCTAGGCACATATGAAAGACACAAATTAAAGTAGCTCAGTATTCTTTAATACATCTTTAAATATAATTTTGATGCAAACAGTATAAGTACCTGAATTCGATCTGGTATCAATTTTTTGCAGTTCTTGTACAGCAGACGTCAGACTGGGAGAAGGAGAAACTGCACAAGGAGCTAATCAGTTCTATTACAGTCTTCATGTGCTTAGAAGAGACATGCTGATAGGAAGAGAGAGCAGTCTGCCAGAGGGTTAAGCTCATTAGTGTGCAGCTTCTTCTTTCATTGTCCAGTCACGGGCTGTAAAGCCGCGTACACACGAGCGGACTTTTCGACTAGACTGGTCCGGCGGACAATTCGACCGTGTGTGGTCTTCATCGGACCTGCAGTGGACTTTTTCGGTCGAAAATCTGACAGACTTTAGATTTGGAATTTGCTTCAAATCTTGTCGAAAAATCCGCTCGTCTGTATGCTAGTCCGACGGACAAAAAACAACGCTAGGGCAGCTATTGGCTACTGGCTATCAACTTCCTCATTTTAGTCCGGTCGTACGTCATCACGTACGAATCCATCGGACTTTGGTGTAATCGTGTGTAGGCAAGTCCGGTTGTTAGAAAGTCTGTCGAAAGTTAGTCGGAAAGACCGTCAGACCTTTGTTGTCAAAAAGTGCGACCGTGTGTACGCGTTAAGTGTTACTTAAAGAGGAGCTCCAGCCCCCCCGTTCCAAAAATTAAAAGTCAGCAGCTACAAATACTGTAGCTGCTGACTTTTTATATTAGGACACTTACCTGTCCAGGGATCCCACGATGATGTTACCCCAGCCGAATTTTCATTCGGCTCTCAGGTGCTGCAGCCGCCATTCCTTGTTAGGGAAACTGGCAGTGAATGCCTTGCAACTTCACAGCTGGTTCCCTACTGTACATGCGAGTTGACGCTTTCAGAATGGCCCAGCGGTGGTGGAAGGAGGAGGGGGCGAGGTCTCCCAGAAGTGGGGACGAGTAACTCAAAAACAGCAGCAGAGGGGGGGGAAGCAAACAAGCAGAACTTCCCCTTTAGGGTGAAGCTCCGCTTTAACTGCAAGAGAAAAAAATAGGTTCTCCTCTGTCAGACAGGCTTGCTTATTGTGGCAGAGCTCTATAAAATTCAGAACTGGATGGACAGAAATGCAGGTAAAACAGAACCCATATTTGTATTTAATCTGTGTATTTACCAGTTTGCCTATACTTCAGCTTTAAGATTTTATAATAGTGGTTCTTAAGCAAATGAACCTATGCAGTCCCAATGTATGAACAAGGTAAAAAAAACCTTGCACTCTTCTGCGCCAATTCACACCAACACACTCTGTTGGTATGTACTGAAAAAACAAAGTAAGCAATAATTTATAGTACCACCGCAGCACGTGTTGGTTAAAAGGAAAGTAACATGTTTTTTTTTAAAAATACAAAAAAAAAAAAAAACCTCCCAGGAACACATGCAGAAATGCAGCACAATGCACATCATCAATGCATGTCAATGCAAATGAACTAACGTGCACGTTGTGGTGTTGACCTGTGCCAATGATATATTGCGGTTACTGCTACTCAGATTTTTCTCTATACGAAGTTCACAATAAACTTGCCATTGCTTGCAATTAACAGCTCCAGCAGGACATCCTTTCCAGTTTGGGCTCCTATAAAATGTCCAATAAAATTATCTTGCAATAAGTTTTTGTATTTTTCTGTACCACCTTTGCTGTACCAGCAGTGGCATTACACCAGGGCAATTCAAATCTCCCATTATTACAGTTGTACCAGCTTGAGCAGCCCTCTCTATATACACTAGGTAAGGAGCTGAATATATACTGGAGGACCTATAACATACTCTAATACTTAAAGTAACTTTAAAGCTTCAGGTTTTTTAAATTTAAATAATAAATGTGTTATACTTACCTGCTCTGTGCAATGGTTTTGCACAGAACAGTCCCCATCCTCCTCTTCTGGGGTTCCCCACCGGCGCTCCAGGCTCCTCCACTTTAGCGAGTGCTCCCATAGAAAGTTGCGTTCTATGGGGGCACTTGTGCGGGCTCTCTCCCGAGTCACACTGTTTGCGTCTATTGACACAGACCGGGTGGCTCGGCCCAGCCCCCAGCTCCCTCATCACAACATTTGATTGACAGCAGTGGGAGTCATTGGCTCCCACTACTATCATTCTGTCCAGTAAGGAGGGAGACAGCTTAAGTATAAGGAGGGGCTGGGGCGGTCGGGCAGCACAGACATTTTTTTACCTTTTACCATAGATTGCATTAGGTAAAAAACCATATGGCTTTATAACCACTTTAACCTAGCAGCAGGGATGAACTCAGACCTCTTCGGATCATGGTCTGACCCCATCTAAGCTATCTTGCCTTGAGGCTGTCACAGCACAGAATCAGTTGAAAGCAGCTGAGGCATTACCTGCTCCACAGTTGCACATATACACACCCATTGTACATAAGTAGCTGAGAGGGAAATGCAGCTGCTGCTTACCATTGGCACTGTGCAGTGACAGCTTTCTGGCGGGATAGCTCAGGTGGATTTGGACTATGACCTGAACACTCCTCTGCTCATCACTACTTAGCAATATGCACATCCATATGTAATTTCACCCATAATATTTTCGCTCTGTCACACTTTGCAACAAGTCATCCTTCACATTCATTTTTAGATCATTTCTCACATAGAAACAGACACCACCACCCTTTCTATTCACACTGTCTCTCAGAAAGAGAGTAAAGCCAGCAATAATAATGGTCCAGTTGTTTGAAGAATGAAGCCAAGATTCTGTAACGCCAATTAAATCAATATATTCTTCATGCACCAAAACTTTAAGCTTTCCTGATTTGCTTGTCAGATTTCTGGCATTTGTAATCATGAACTTTACACCACCATTACATTGTGCATTTAAATTTCCTATAATATCTTTTGTTCATTTGAAATTGAATTCTTTATTGTGTGTTTGTAACATAGGGATCTGCTTGTCACCTATGATATGCATCTACCTTCTACTCCTCTTTGACTCATTTTCCCCAATTTTTTTCATCCTGCCTTACCATCCCCACCCTAGTTTAAATACTCCTCCAACCTTTCCATTGACCACTTCCCTGGTAAACACCATCCCACTCAAGTGAAAACCATCTTGAACATATTGGTGTTACCCCAATTAAAACTTGGTTCAGTGCTAAAGAAGCCCAGTTATTTCCCTCTAACACCTAGACTTCAGCTATGTTTTTGTTCTGGAATGTCAGCTTCCAAAAGGGCAACATGCCCATATCTGCTACAGTGGTATTCATCTTGGAACTGTTGCTTCATTTGTGCATACACGTCGCATACTGTTCACCAACAAGACCTTCAACTTTGCTTTTACTTATTATCCGAGTTACAAGATGTGTATGTAACTTATAGAAAGAGAAGCATTTTACAGGCTCTAAATTCCAGTTACACCATAGACCTCACTCAAGCAGATTGCCACTACGATAAGCCATTTTCTTTAGCAACCCTTGTAGTTTTCAATAATAAGCCAGGTATACAAAGCTTTGAACACTAAGCTCTCTGATGAAGGGATGTGGCCCTGAAACATGTAAATGGCATTGTCTATACTCGTGGGAATTGGGAAGAGATTGAAGGCTGATGGACAGGTTTCCAATATAACTTGTTTTAATTTTCAGGTAATAATGTTGAAACCATCACAGAAGCACGCAACAATTTTCTGGTGGGGTTGATGAGCCATGTGTTAGGTACCTTTAATGAAAAACTACTGACTTAGATTTGGCAAGGGGGTGGTTCATTTCTTTGGAAAATGCATACTGATAGTTAAAGGTGAACTTCAGTGAAAGAAAAGATTTACCCTTGCAATGGGCCCCCTTCTCCAGAGCAAGAGATAACAGGGTGATGAATAAGGGGAAATACTCATCCCTTGCTTCCGTAGCATCCTCGGCTTTCCTCTTTTCTACAACACTCTAAAATGTAGGTGGACCCTCAGCATCTGTTGGTCCTGCATTGTACAGAGTGACGTCATAGGGCAACAATGGGCAGGGCAGCGATGGGCAGATATTTTGAGGGACTGGTTGCGCAAAGAGGAGGAAGCCTGAGGAATAAAGTAAGGCCGGCCATAGATGGTTCGAATTCCTGCTGAACCTGCCAAGATTCAAACCATGTATGGGCAGGCTGAATGTACCAAGTTGATAGATTGATCAACTTGGGTACAACCAGCCTGCCGGATCTTACATGTGATTATTGCTAGCAGCTGGTATAGCCGCTAGCAATAAACACTGTCTTCTCCTGGCGGGGATGGATATAATGACTTAATTCAGAATGAAACAAACTGCACATGTCTAATCGTTAGAGCGGGAGCAATAACTCTAGTGCTAGACCTCCTCTGTAACTCTAAACAGGTAACCTGTAAGCCAGAGAAACGATTTGAAGATTCGTGTGAATGGCCATAGAGGGATTACCTTGTCAGCACGGTCTGTGTTGATGGGGCAATCAAGCTAATTTCTTTCCTGCAACCCATGGTTGCAGGAAAGAAATTCACACCGTGTATGGCCTGCTTTAGTATATCATCGTATGCATCATCCCCCTTGGCAAAATGAGCACTAAACTGGGGAGGGGAACCAACTGCAAGGATAAACCTTTTTGTTTACCTGGAGTCAGGGGCGGACTGATAACTCCTGGCGCCCCCGGGCAATAGGAGATTATGGGGCCCCCGGGCAATCAGAGATTATGGGGCCACACAGTATACACACACACAGTATACAATCCCACAGTATACACATACATGTACACACAGTATACACAGACAGATGTAAAAAAAAAACACAGATTTATACATACTGTCCCTGGTTTTGCTGAGGCTGGCAACCCTGATGGGGCCCCCGGGCAGTGCCCGAGTGGCTCAATGGTCAGTCCGCTCCTGCCTGGAGTTTAACATTAAGGCCTCATTGACAGGAGACATACTAAAGCGTATTCCTGTGGAGGGCCATGTTTACCCACACGGGGATGCATAGGTGTTTCATGCATCCCTGTACTGGCAGTTCCATTGATGTCAGTTGCGACACAGTGACTACATGGATACAGATACTGCTCCCAATCTGACATCCATGCGGGTATGGGTACATGTCCCCAAACATACCCTGGGTGCATTTGGAGCCATGCACCTGTATGGAAGTTGGAAGCAGCATCTGTATATGTGCAGCCACTGTGTCCCAATTGATATCAATGGGACTGCCTGTACATGAATACGTGGAACCTCCACAGGCATTTGCTTTAGTACGCCCCGTGTAAATGAGACCTACAGTGTATCTCTAGCCAAATTATTTTTCTTTTGTTTTAGGTAAAGTAGGCAATGGTTAAAACCCCTATCCATTTTTCTTTTGCTGCCTGTGCCCATTGAGGAGCTTTGACTTCCTCTTGTGTCTCTGTAACAGAAAAAAAGGACATTTCTCCAAAGTTAGAGGAAATACCCTTTGGCACAGTGGTGAGAGGAATTTGTGTTCCTGTTGGTAGATTTCCTCCTTTTGTTACATTGGCAACAAAAAAAATATTTTATGTTGACTTTCTATTTTAGTGACAATTCTCACCAGAACAAATAGGAGAGATTGGTTAACTCCAGCAGGGCGCACACATCAATAAAAACTTGACAGGGAGTCTAATCCTTCCAGACCCTATCCAAAACTGAAAAGAAATTTTTTGGCTACACATATGTTTCAAAACATGCCATAGGTCCCATTCTGTCAGGATGCACTGCCATTTACAATAAAGATTATAATTTGAGTAAAAGGTGAATGTGCGGTACTTTAAGATACAAAAGCACAATGGAAGCGTAAACTGGAGCATTAAGAAGCGCATCCTAAACGCCAGTGTGTGCGCTGCACCTTCATATAACTTTGTGTCTTTCTAACAGATTAGTGCAAGCATTATGATGAATACTCACTCTGGGCTGTGTATGTCTTTGTACTTTGTACTGGTTAATGATTCTAAAGCCTCGTACACACGATCGGATTTTCCGACGGGAATTTTGTGATGACAGGCTGTTGGCGAAAAATCTGACCGTTTGTGCGCTCCATTGGACAATTGTTGTTGGATTTTCCATGGACAAATGTTGGATGGCAGGCTTAAAAATTTTCCACAGACAAATCTGTTGTCGGATTTTCCGAGCGTGTGTACACAAGTCCGTCGGACAAAAGTCCAAAGTACAAACACATGGGATAATAATGAAGCTGTTTTGCTGGTGATACTGATGGCGTTATTTCAAACAAATTTTCAAAGGCTTTTTTTTTCTAGTGTAATATTATGCTTGTTATTTTTTTTTTTTTGGTGTAAGTTACCACAACACCGTTATCCTGTAGTTTTTAAGATCAAAGATTTAACTATGTTGGTATCCCTTGTTAATTTTACATTGTATTCTTTTAAAATGTAACTGCCTACTCCCAAACTGTCATTTGAAGTAAAACACGTAGCCAAGTATTATTCTCCACATTTTTTTTATTGTGCATTTAAAAAGAAAACAAATAAAATTAGACATGCTATCTGCCAATAGAACTTAACCAAAAAGTGCATTCTATGCATCCAAAAATATAGAAAATATACCAAATCAAATCATTATTCAACCAAAAAATAAAATAAAAGCCTCATGCATGTGTCCAGCTTCTTAATATAGGGGGTCAACAATGCCAAGAGTTGGTGAAAGCAGGGGTCCGTCATCCAGAGATAATTACGAAAATCATCCGGATTATTCTCCTGGAGCTCCCTCAGCAAAGGAATATGACATAATTGAAAAATATGAAAGAATGGGAATCCCGTCAGGATAGAAATACAGTAGTACTCACCACATATATTAAAGGGGGTGTGATCAAAAAACTATATATAAAGGAAAAATAAAAAATGAAATGACCAAGGCACACCAAACAGAGTAAACTACAAAAAAGTTTATTTAGCTATACAAAGCTGAACACAGAAAAAAGTGTACACAACCACCCCTAAAAGACAGATATGGTGGGAATACCGGTAAGGGAGGGTACAGATAGATTGGTGGGATCCCCTTACCAGTATTCCCACCATATCTGTCTTCTGTGTCATTTAGTTTTTTATTTTTATTTTTCCTTTATATATGACATAATTGGTCACGATTAATAAAGAAACCAATTTTTGGTCCAAGAAATCCTCCTCCTCCTGTTCCTGGACTGGACTTGGGTCAAAACAATAACTCCAAGGCCAATAATAAATAACACGTTATCTCCTCTGATTCCATAACATGGCTGGTTAACGAACGGCCGTTCAGAAACAAACTGAAAAGCACGAAATTAAAAGCGTGAATCAACATTCACCAAACTTCTACTAACACGCAATTAGCAGAAGGAGCACAAAGGGTGATGCCTGACAATTGAACTTCCTCTTTTTTGGCTCCTAGTAAGTCTAGTACATCACTACATTTGTGTTTGTTGGCCGACAATTGTGTACCGTTTGTATGCAAGACAAAATCCAGGCACACGCTTTCGGACAAAAGTCTGAGGTTTTGTCTGCGGAAAATCCGATCGTTTGTACGAGGCTTCACTCTGAATTGTCTAAGGTTATCAATGGTTTACCCCAAGGTTCAGTGATGGGACCCTTACTTTTTAATACCTTTATAAATGATATTGGGTCTGGGATTAAAAGTACCATTTCAATCTTTGCAGATGACACTAAGCTATGCAGTGGAATAACGTTCTTACAGGATGTCTCTAATTTACAAGCCGACCTCAATGCACTGTCTAATTGGGCGACTATGTGGCAGATGAGGTTTACTGTTGATAAATGTAAAGTTATGCACTTGGGGGCTAAGAATATGCCATGCATCATACATACTAGGGGGAGTACAACTGGGGGAATCCGTAGTGGAGAAGGATCTGGGGGTTTTGGTAGATCATAAGCTCAATAATAGCATGCAATACCAAGCTACGGGTTCCAAAGCAAGCAAAGTCCTTTCTTGTATTAAGAGAGGTATGGACTCCAGAGAGAGAAATATCATTTTGCCCCTGTACAAATCATTAGTAAGACTTCATCTGAAATATGCGGTTCAGTTTTGGGCACCAGTTCTCAAAAAAGATATAGGGGAACTGGAAAAAGTGCAGAGAAGGGCAACCAGACTGATAAAAAGCATGGAGGAGCTCAGCTATGAGGAAAGATTAGAGGAACTAAATCTATTCTCTCTTGAGAAGAGAAGATTAAGGGGAATATGATCAGCATGTACAAATATATAAGGGGTCCATATAGTGAACTTGGTGATGAGTTATTCACTTTACGCTCAACACAGAGGACAAGGGGGGACTCTTTCCTAGAGGAAAAGAGATTTAATCTCCAAATACGGAAAGGTTTCTTCACAGTAAGAGCTGTGAAAATGTGGACTAGATTCCCTCCAGAGGTGATTCTGGCCAGCTCAGTAGATTGCTTTAAGAAAGGCCTGGATTCTTTCCTAAATGTACATAATATAACGGGGTACTAATATTTATAGGTAAAGTTGATCCAGGGAACATCTGATTGCCTCTCTGGGATCAGGAGGGATTTTTTTCCCCTGCTGTAGCAAATTGGATCATTCTTTGCGGGGTTTTTTTGCCTTCCTCTGGATCAACTGTGGGTGAAGTATTGTGTATATGGGATTGTATGATATTATTTTTTATTTATTTATTTGTTTTCATGGTTGAACTAGATGGACTTGTGTCTTTTTTCAACCTGTTTAACTATGTAACTCCGGGACTATGGGGTCCGGATGGGTGGCCAAGATATTTGGAGTTCACCCTTTTTTCATGAAAAGCTGAGCTTACCCTGGGAAAGTCCAAATAACATGTTTCGAGAACCTATATTTTAGGTATTATTTCAAGATATTTCATATTGTTTGTGTAGTGGCCTCTCTGACAATTAAGATCAGGATATTTTTAGAACAAAAAAAAAAGGTGTGTCAACCTTTTAAGCCATAGATGAAGCCCTCTGGTTAAACTGAAAATGAAATGATGGATCAGGTCTGGAGCTGTACTAACACTGCATTAGCCCTGTATATCAAGATGACTCCAGACTGGTTAAACTAGTATTGGCTCTTATCTAACAGGTTTTCTTTAGGCAGAGAAAGATAATGAGGGTATACACAGATCCTGGATATAAATCCAGGAATTTCCTGTAGGACTATAATACCACAGTTTTAAGATTTGCAGGGATTATATAGACCCATTGCTGTCACTGGTGCACTTTATAAGAAATTAGACTGCTTGCAGAATTTTTCACTAATGAGCTCATTCCTATTAGTACAACATAATCACATCATTAATTTGTCTAATTACCTAATCAGCATGAATATAATCAACTCATTATGAAGTAAAGCTACACATGCTAGCGATGATTTGAGCCAGCCATAAATGGATCGAATCTCAGCTGGTTCAGTAGGGGCCAGCCAAGATTTGATCCATCTATGTCCAGGCTGACTGTACCCAAATCCATCCATCAGCTGACTTGGGTACAACCAGCATGTCAGAGATTTAGCATGCGATTATTGCCAGCGGTAGTCACTGTGTTATCAGGGCAGGGATGGTTCCCCATGCCCCTTGCCAGGAGAACACAATAGCTTAACGGGAGGGATTCCCCCCATCCACACTGACAGCCACATCCACCAAATACATTTGAAAAATTTCTAGCTTGCACCTTCTTCTTTTTTTTTTTTTCTGAGCAGTCAGAATCGACTGTCGAAAGCACTATACTAATGAACAAATATTTGATCGATCGTTCCTCTTACGGAAATTTGATGTCAGGCTTTTTGTATGTGAGAAGTAGCAAGGAGACTTCAGTGTGTTAGCCCCAGCATCACCAGCAGGTGTGTTCCAGGATCCCCAAAGTGGGTGGCTTGGTCTGGTGCAGTACAGCAATGTCTGGATGAACAGTCAAATTACTCAGTAAGTTGAAGGTGCTCCCTGTATGCATATCAAGGATTAATATTCAATTTTGACTGGAGTGTACCTTTAGGCCTGCTTTACTAATTAAGTTCCCATTCAAATCTCTTCCTTGTTGGTCAAAACTGTACCTATACTACTAGATACAAGTTCAACATTTATGACTAAAACAGAGTTATTACAGGGTCATATTTATCATCAGATAATAGGATATTAGATTTACAATTTGTGTTTCTTTTTATTATTGTTGTTTATCCTTTGCTTTGTTTCCTCTGTCAGCCACATACTGATAATTTGTAAAATGCTCATTTTTATTTTGTCATTGATGTTGCACATGGCCATTTGCAAAAGCTCAGCTGTTGGATTCACAGTAGTTTAGTGGACATCCAACTGCTCATTGGATCAGGGATCCACTCGCCTGTTTCCTGAGTTAGCCAAATTAAAATGATTTCATGTCTGACATGTTTGAGAGCATAAGTGACAGTTATGCCCTGTACACACGGTCGGACATTCCGACCGTGTGTAGGCTCCATCTGACTTTTTCCATCAGAATTTCCGACACACAAAGTTTGAGAGCATGCTATAAAATTTTCCGACAACAAATCCGATCCTTTAAATTCCGATCGTGTGTACACAAATCCGACGGACAAAGTGCCACGCATGCTCAGAATAAATTAAGAGACGAAAGCTATTGGCTATTGCCCCGTTTATAGTCCCGACGCGTGTAGAACGATCAGATTTTCCGACAACTTTGTGTGACCGTGTGTATGCAAGACAAGTTTGAGCCAACATCCGTGGATTTTGTTGTCGGAATGTCCGATCAATGTCCGACCGTGTGTACGGGGCATTAGAGTTCGGGGCACATCATATACAGTAACAGTCAACTTTTATTCATAAGGCTCAAACTTTTTCCAAAAGGATTTTGGATAAAATGTAGTTTGTCACTTAAAGCAGAACTAAAATCTGATATTAAAAGCTGTGAGCAGGTAGGCGATGTCTCTACTGCAATAAAATAAGCTTACCTCCCTGTTCAGTTTTCTATAGAATTACACTGAGCTGTATATATGCAGGTAGACATTAACCTACACTGGCCAATCAAATGGTTGAAGACTGGCATATGGGAGAAGCCAGGGTGAAGATGCTGGTGAGGGACCTTGCAGGAGTCAGACCGATGCAAAGGTACAGTGCCTTCAAAAAGTATTTATACCCCTTGAAATGTTCCACATTTTGTCATGTTACAACCAAAAACGTATATGTATTTTATTTGGGATTTTATGTGATAGACCAACACAAAGTGGCACATCATTGTGAAGTGGAAGGAAAATGATAAATAGTTTTCAGTTTTTTTTACAAATAAATATCTGAAAAGTGTGGCGTGCATTTGTATTCAGCCCCCTTTACACTGATACCCCTAACTAAAATCTAGTGGAACCAATTGCCTTTAGAAGTCACCTAATTAGTAAATAGAGTCCACCTGTGTGTAATTTAATCTCAGTATACAGACAGCTGTTCTGTGAAGCCCTCAGAGGTTTGTTAGAGAGTTACCTTAGTGAACAAACAGCATCATGAATGCCAAGGAACAGACAGGTCAGGGATAAAGTTGTGGAGAAGTTTAAAGCAGGGTTAGGTTATAAAAAAATATCTCAAGCTTTGAACATCTCACAGAGCATTGTTCAATCCATCATAGGAAAATGGAAAGAGTATGGCACAACTGCAAACCTACCAAGACATGGCTGTCCACCTAAACGGACAGGCCCGGCAGGGAGAACATTAATCAGAGAAGCAGCCAAGAGGCCCATGGTAACTCTGGAGGAGCTGCAGAGATCCACAGCTCAGGTGGGAGAATCTGTCCACAGGACAACTATTAGTCGTGTGCTCCACAAATCTGATCTTTATGGAAGAGTGGCAAGAAGAAAGCCATAAGAAGTCCGTTTGCAGTTTTCAAGAAGCCATGTGGGGGACACAGCTAACATGTGGAAAAAGGTGCTCTTTTCAGTTGAGACCAAAATTGAACTTTTTGACCTAAAAGCAAAACTATGTGTGGGGGAAAACTAACACTGCACATCACCCTGAACACACCACCCCCACCGTGAAACATGGTGGTGGGAGCATCATGTTGTGGGGATGCTTTTCTTCAGCAGGGACAGGAAAGCTGGTCAGAGTTGATGGGAAGATGGATGGAGCCAAATACAGGGCAATCTTAGAAGAAAACCTGTTAGTCTGCAAAAGACTTGAGACTGGGGGAGAGGTTCACCTTCCAGCAGAACAATGACCCTAAACAGACAGCCAGAGCTACAATGGAAGGGTTTAGATCAAAGCATATTCATGTGTTAGAATGGCCAAGGTCAAAGTCCAGACCTAAATCCAGTTTGAGAATCTGTGGCAAGAATTAAATTGCTGTTCATAGATGCTTTCCATCTGAAAGAGCTTGAGCTTTTTTTGCAAAGAAGAATGGGCAATAATTTCACTCTCTAGATGTGCAAAGCTGATAGAGACATATCCAAAAAGACTTGCAGCTGTAATTGCAGCGAAAGGTGGTTCTACAAAGTATTGATTTAGGGGGGCTGAATACAAATGCTCGCCACACTTTCACATATTTATTTGTACAAAATTTTAAAAAACATTTATCATTTTCCTTCCACTAAACAATTAGGTGCTCTGTGCCCCGAGCCCACCATTTTTTGAAGCCAGAGTTTCAGCATCCATCATTTGACAGATCAGCAAATTGCCTTCGTATGGAGGCAGTTTAGTACTGTGGCTGCTCTTCCTAGAAGTGGGCATCCATCCAAGATTACACCCAAGGCACAATGGAAACTCCTAAATGAGGTAAAGAAGAAGAACCCACGAGTAACAGCTAAAGGCTTGAAGACCTCACTAGAACTGGCAAACATCCCTAGTAATGGGTCTTTGAACAGCAGGGTGTCCATGGCAGAACACAATGGAAGAAGCCACTGCTTTCCAAAAAAAACATTGCTGTGCGCCTGAAGTTTGCTGAAGAGCTAAAGGGCACAGCTTACCAACCTTAAAACATCATCCCAATGAAGAAGTATGGTGGAGGGAACATCATGATTTAGTCTTGCTTTGCTGCCTCAAGCCTCAACTGCTTGCCATCAGCAAGGTGAAAATGAGTTCCCAAGTTTACCAAAATATCCTACAGGATAATGTTAGGGTGGCTGTCCTCCAACTGAAGCTTTGTAGAAGTTGGGTGATGCAGCAGGACAATGGCCCTAAGCATCAAGGTAAATCCATCACAGACTGGCTTCATGAAAAAAAAAAAAAAAAATGCGTCTTTTGGAGTGGCCCAGTCAGAGCCAAGATCTTAACTTTATAGAAATGCTGTGGAATGACCTCATGAGAGCCATTCACAACAGAAATCCTACAAATGTGTCTGACCTGAAGCAGTTTTGTAAAGAGGAATGGTCAAAAATTCCTACTGAACTTTGTGCAGGTCTGATCCAGAGCTACCGAAAGCTCTTGCTTGAAGTCATTTATGACAAAATCAGTTTGAATAGCTATTAACTCCAAGGGTGCACTTAAGCAGGAACCAGCCGAATTTTAATCCATCTACAGGCAGGCTGGTTTTACTGAAGTCAATATTTTGAGTTGTCTCCAGAAAAGTAATAGAGGGGAAATCTTCCAATGGGTACACTAGTTCTGATGACCTAGGGGGCCCTAAGGGATTCCCTTAATTTGCAGGGATTTCCTCTTGCTTCCTGTTTTGGCTATGGACAGGAAGTGAAGGGAAATCTACCCAATAGGACACAAATGGCACAAAAAAAAAAAAAAAAAGCTGACAGGGGTTATAACCCTCGCCTACTCTATCCCAAATGAAAAAAGTTTTGCCTATAGTCCTATTTTAAGCACATTGTGCTAGTCTATTGTTGTGACTAATTTTATTGCAAATTACTGCAGAAAACCGTTAATTCCAAGGGGTTGACATACTTTTCTTGCCACTGTATGCTAGTGGCAGAATACATTCTAAACTCAATTTTTGGTTTTACCCATAGTTACACAGTAATAGCCAAATGGGTTTTGGGGACCCTTTTTTTTACATCGTGTGCCTATGACAGGTCCTCATTGATCTGGTACAGAGGAATCATTGTTTTCAGCACAATCCTCTTCTTTCATTTTTAATTTCCCACATGCCCATCAAGTCAGGTTGGTGTGATTTTAGCTGGCCCATTTATACCATAAGTGCAGACTGCCAAACTGTTTAAATAAGGGCCGGATCCTGTCTCAGTATTGTTTTCAGTGCACCTGTGAAGCCTGCTTAATATTCTCACCCTCCATTAACTCATGCATCAACTCCTGCTGTAATATAAGAAGAGATTACCCAGGGCATTGCATGAGACTGAAGGGGCACAGGCGAAATCTATAGTGTCATTTCAGCCTGTACCTGTGTACTTTGACTCCAGGCCTTTTAAACAGGTGTGAATCAGTGAATTCAGCTGTCTGGGAATTGGAGATCTTCCATGGTGTATTGGCTTTCCCCCATGATTCAAGGTGCAGAAGGTGATTAGAAGAGATGTGGCAGAGAGTAGAGCAGATGGGACAGAGGGACAGTCATGGTGGCAGGAGGTGGAAGAGAATTTCTCTTTAAAGTGGAGCCAGATATATATTTTTTTCTTTTTAAGTGCATGCATGCTGAGTATTGTGTAAAGCTGGTCACAGATTTAGCTGGTTTAGCAGAGAGAGAGACCAATTTCAATCTGTGTGTGGCCAGCGATATTTGAGAGAAGTTGATCATTAGATTGATATACGTTGAACATTTTGATCAGCGGCTGCAGCTGCTGATCAGTGTATTCTGACAGCAATCGGTCCTGCCATTAGAATACAGTGTCCTGGCTCCAGGGGGGAGTCCTACAGCCATCTCATTTTGTGTGGATGGAGGATTTTGTTTTTTGTTTTTTTTCAGCCCGCTGACCGACCAAACACAGATAATAGGAAAAAAATCAACTTGTATAGCCATCTTAGGCCCCCTTTCACAATAAGGCAGTTTTTAGGCATTTTAGCGCTAGAAATAGCCTCTAAGAAGCACCTGAAAACTGCCTGCCATTCTTTGCAATTTGTGCTTTCACACTCGGGCAGTGCGCTTGCGGGATGTTCGAAAAAGTCCTGAAAGCAGCATCTTTGGGGCGGCTTGAGAGCACTGTAAATAGCCATCCCAAAACGCCCCCGCCCATTGAAATGAATGGGCAGCGCTCAGTGGTGGCTTGTGGCCAAAATGTTTTTTTTTGGGTGGGGGGGGGGGCGCAAACAAACTTAAAAATCCTGAAAAGAAAACCCATAAATTGCAGCCTCACTGTACCATCAATCGCAGCCACTGTGCCCATCAAACGCAGCCACTGTGCCATCAAACGCAGCCAATGTGCCCATCAATTGCCGCCATTGTGCCCATCAAATGCAGCCTCATTGTGCCCCATCAAATGCAGCCTCACTGTGCCCATCAAATGCAACCTCACTGTGCCCATCAAATGCAACCTTACTGTGCCCCATCAAATGCAGCCTCACTATGCCCATCAAATGCAGCCTTACTGTGCCCCATCAAATGCAGCCTCACTATGCCCATCAAATGCAGCCTTACTGTGCCCCATCAAATGCAGCCTTACTGTGCCCATCAAATGCAGCCTCACTATGCCCATCAAATGCAGCCTTACTGTGCCCCATCAAATGCAGCCTTACTGTGCCCATCAAATGCAGCCTTACTGTGCCCCATCAAATGCAGCCTTACTGTGCCCCATCAAATGCAGCCTCACTATGCCCATCAAATGCAGCCTCACTATGCCCATCAAATGCAGCCTTACTGTGCCCCATCAAATGCAGCCTCACTGTGCCCATCAAATGCAACCTCACTGTGCCCATCAAATGCAACCTTACTGTGCCCCATCAAATGCAGCCTCACTATGCCCATCAAATGCAGCCTTACTGTGCCCCATCAAATGCAGCCTCACTATGCCTATCAAATGCAGCCTTACTGTGCCCCATCAAATGCAGCCTTACTGTGCCCATCAAATGCAGCCTCACTATGCCCATCAAATGCAGCCTTACTGTGCCCCATCAAATGCAGCCTTACTGTGCCCCATCAAATGCAGCCTCATTGTGCCAAATCAAATGCAGCCTCACTGTGCCAAATCAAATGCAGCCTCACTGTGCCAAATCAAATGCTGCCAGTGTGCCCCCCGTCTGTACTTACCCTGTCTCGGTGGCGGTGGGGCAGCTCCTCGATGTCGTCTCCTGTCCTCTCTTCCCATCCTCTGCTATGATTGAACGCCTGACAGCGCCTGTCGTTTCAGCCAATCAGGTGACGGGTAACAGATCCGAGCATATTCATTCGCTTTTCTAACTCAGTTGAGTGACCTGCGAGTGCCCAGCATGGTCACCCTTTTTGATGCCTATTAGAGCCTATGGCTCTAATCCGGTGCTTAAAAAAAACTCCTGCCGCTGTAATTTAGGCTCCCAGAAAAGGGGCCGGACACCTGAATAGGGGGTGAGACCGGCGGCCATAGATAGATTCATGCAATGCATTAATCTACCTATTGGTTCTAGAGGGGTGGCTGGAGAGAGGGGGCGGCGCCCGTGCGCCCATATGGATGCACCGCCACTGGCAACGCTTCCAAAGTGCTGCAAAATGGGACTCTGTCACGTGACCTTAAAAAATCTGCCCCGATAACGCCTGAAAGGGTCACTAAAGCATGTTCTCTTTCTGACAATGCCTTCATCTGCTTTTCTCTCCAGATGTATGGTACCAAGTTTGTTCAGGTATCATCTAGGGTCTGATTTCTGGACTGAAATTCCTACTCTACATGACAATCATTCAATTACTGATGCATGTGCTGTGGCTTTTATGTCCTGGGCTGTGTGTTTACATAGTTTGTCACATAGATTAGTATCCTACTGCTGCCTCTTGTGTCTTGCTGTCAAGTTACACTGTACAGCCTGAGTGATCATCAGCTGGTGGAAGACTGTAGTTCTCCTTTCTTAGATTTTAATTCCCAGTCTAGAAATAACCACTTGACTGGAGATCAAGGACTTTTTCCTAAACTCTTACCTTCAATGTGCTTCCCTACCAGAGCCTTTGGAAATACATGGCACTTCTGGGTATGGGAGAACATATGATTTCTGTTTATCTTTCTCCCATATTGCAGAGCTGAGCACATAGGGTTGCCACCTTTTCTTCAGTCCTAACCTGAACATTTAAGCGGCACACAGCAATTTCTCAGTGTCACAGGGGTCAGAGGGTACTAATATAAAAGATCTATGATCTAATGGAGGGTCTCTAAGGAGGGGCGCTGACTGTTGGAGCACCCCCCCACCCCCGCTTAGAGGCATCCTCCCCTATTAGCTCAGAGTATGCTTCTTTCAGTGCCCCCCTTGGAGACCTCCCCCATTAGACCAGAGTCCCCCTCATATCAGGTCCTGTGTCCCTAAAGACCCCCATTAGGTTGACTTACTGGTGGTAGCCGCTGCAAGCCATGAGGTGTGGGAGCGGAGCTGGGAAGTGGAGCGATTCTACTCCAGCGCTATTTTCCCTCCCACTGTGAGGGGGAGAGGCTGGGAAGTCAGGGAGAACACAGGAAGGCGCTGCCCTGGCCCGACACAGAGATCCTCACTGCTGCACTCTACCCGCAACTTGCTTTGGCACTGGTTGGCTCCATCCCTGGGACAGAATTCAATTTATTGGATTTGTCCCAGGATGGTTGGACTGCACTGGAGGTATGTGTGTCTAGGTTTTAGGCAAACTGAAACCTGGAGACAACTATCAAAACCTGGACTGTCCAGGTCAAACCCAGACAGGTGGCAACCCTAGCTGAGCAGCCAATTTCCAGGCTTCAGCATTTTCACATGGGGTCAGATCATTAGCTCTGTGTATGATCCAACATGCTTTTAACACTAATTGGGATTACAAGGAAAAGTGGGGAAGTAAATATCAGAAGAACCTGTCCTTTGCTATAAATGGGCGATATGACAGGTGCACTTAAGGTTTACATATCCATTAGATTGCAGTTTAATAATCTGGCATTTTTGGACTAGATTTTACGATGATCATTATAATGGCTATGGCGTCCAGAACAAGTGTACCCCCAAGTGAGTCCGTTTTAGGCGACACAGACTGTTTGGACTTTCCCTTATGGCCAAAATAGAAGAAAAAACAATCACTTCCAGAACTAAAAAGGTCTTTCGTGGTTAAAGCGGAGTTCCACCCAAAAATGGAACTTCCGCTTTAAGCACTCCTCGCCCCCTTACATGCCACATTTGGCATGTAATTTTTTTTTTGGGGGGGTGGGGGCTTTGTTAGGAGGGGGAATTCCTGTCCCACTTCCTCCTTCCGCCCAGGGACCGCCAAGCTGACTCCTCCTTTCGCCTTAGGCAGCCCCTCCCTCTAGGCGATCTCCTGGGACACGTGACAGGTCCCAGTAAATCGCCTGTCCACTCCGGGAGCGCATCGTGACTCGCGCATGCGCCATACGTGCCCGGCCGCGAAGCCGAAAGCTGTCATGGCCGGGTGCCCAGAGTGGCAATGGAGGCACTGGCGGAAAGGAGGGGGAGAGGAACGACGCTCCATTCGGCCGCATCGCTGGACCGTGGAACAGGTAAGTGTCTGTTTATTAAAAGTCAGCAACTACACTTTTTGTAGCTGCTGACTTTTAATAAACATAAAAAGCCTGCTACTCCGCTTTAAACAGCAACAAGGACATCAGTGTTCCAAAACCAGGTGGATGCTGCCCTCCTCGGATGGGGTAATGCGGTAAAAACTATAAAACAGAACAAAAAAGGGAGGCGCGCATACCTAGTGCATTACCAAACACATTTAATAGGTTAAAAGTGGATACTCACAAAAGTGGCGACCCACAATGAGCCATACAACTGCACAATGGTGTGGACATAGCAAGGGTATAGGCTGACGCGTTTCGGGGGCGCACCCCCTTCCTCAGAGCCAAGTACTCTTTCTTATGGCCAGCGCTGTCCCTTATGGCCAGCTTTAGCTTTTACATTTTCTTTGTCCAATATTGCTGTATCATAATACCTGTGTGAACATACAAAATATTGGATATTTCATCAACTGAGACAAAATTGTCCATGCAAGCCATTTTATTTTCTTATTTATAATTTTATGCATTTGTGGAGAAACCTGACTTGAGAGTGGTTCCCTCTGGCATTTAACAAGTCATTCTGTACCATGGGTACAGATGTTCATATAGCATTAAAATGTGTGTACGGGTGTCAAATGACAAAATAACCGTGCTGGTTGCATCCAGAAGGCTTAAAATGGGTTAATAGGTTGTTTAATTTCTCCAAAGCCAGTTTAAGTTTCATCACAATTCGCTAACAGGTGCTTTATATTGTTGTTCTATGGGTTGCATTGGAGGCAGGAAGGGGTGGGGGGGGGTCACACTATAATTTGTTTTCCAAATTGCACCCATTCATGGCTGAGGATAATGAAAGCTTAGCTCCTGATTGGAAGCCAGATGGCACCTTACCTTCTAAACAGGTCTTCATTAAAACAACACCACTAAATTGGCCAGATGCTTCCGGGATGCCCTTCTTCATACATCTGACTATAATTGGCAGATTGTTTGACTTTTCGACTGTAGTTAAAGTCCTGTAATGTAGCGTGAGTGATAATTTTGATATATTTACAAAAAATGTACCTGTGCGTACCTGCCCAATTATTCCCCAAAGCAGCTGGATCATCTTATCCCCCTGTATAAAAAAAAATAAAATAAGAAAACACCCAGCGCTAGGTCTTCCCTAAATGTGCATGTATGTACAATGAATGTATACAAAATAAATACATAAAATTCACATAACTAACATTACCAAAATTTTAAAAAAAAGCACAAAAAAGTGCTGCCAGTGCTACATTTAAAGCCACAAAAAGTGCAGTAGTTATTGAATCCAACAAGTGTATATGCAAAACAAATGTGTATATATACAGTATATACTGTATAGTATATAAAGACCCAGCATTACAAGCACTCTTTTGTGTGTTCTTCAAACCTGACCACAGTTAGTCCATTTTTTTTTCCCTAAGAGACTGCAGGGGAGGGTGAACTTCTGTTTAGATCGACTCAGCAATCTGACCAGAAGTGGGAGTGGGTACCTGTCAGAATCAGTTACCTGTCCCCCCCCCAAAAAAAATACATTCCAATTATGGGAGGGAAGGGGGGAAAACAGGGGGGTGCACATTTAGGGGACATATAGCGCCGGGTGGTTTCTGATTTTAATGAGCAGTGGCCATAAAACTGGATTTTGAGATCCTAATTTGTGGCCCCTAACCAAGGCTGAATGCCCAGATTTCAGTGGTGATGCTCTGGACACTGTTTTGGGCTAAATGCTGCTCCTCCTGACCATCGTGCTGCAGGATTCCCACACTGCACACAAAGCTTGGGGAAGCATGTAGACAGCTTGAGATGTATGGGTACTAGTGGGTTAGTGGCTGACCCAGGCTGGGGAAAGGGTTAACTGCTGTAGGCTCATTTCCTGGGCTTTTGGTCCTAGCCAGCCCAGCTGTGCTAAAAAAAGGGGGACAGCTGAGTTCCAGGGTTCTGGAAGAACTGGTTGGTGCTATTTGGGAGATCGGGACTTCTGTGTCCTGCAGTCTGCTGAAGGTACCAATATCCTTGGAGACATCCAAGCCATGGACAATGGCGTAATGGACTCTCACCTCACAGTGATATGCCTGTATACAAAAGATACGCTGCGCTAAGGTGAAAATATCAATCTGGAGATTATTAATGCATATGAGGTATACTGAAAATACCGCATAAGTGGCTTATCCAGCCACAGCAAGGCACAAAGAATATATATAAAAAAACAAGTGATTTTAAGGTGCAATGTGTAAATAATATACTAGATGTATACCATTAGAATAATAGTAGCGATGACTAAACTACTAACTGTATATATACTGAATGAAAAATGATTATTTATATAATCTGAAATTTACAGTGTAAAAATATATATATATATATATATATATATATATATATATATATATATATATATATATCGCAGTGATAAGTGCAAAAATACAACAAAGTACCAAGTGCCACACACTGAGTGTGAATATCGAATCCAAGATGTGGTACGTGATTATTAAAGTCCAATTTATGAAAGAAATGCACATAAAGTCCATAAAAACAGTTCATAAAAAAATCCAACGTGCGTGCATTGATCTTAGTGCTTAGTGCTCAGAATCCCATGCTCAAGTGCCATCCAGTGACCCCCCGGGGACAGCCGCTCACCTCCAGAGCGTGCGACTCAGCTGTGAGACTGAGTGTAAACACGCTTATGAGCCATCCCATGGCTCAGTGATGGAATCTAGATACACAGTTTTCAGCAGCAACTCCACAGTTAGGAATAAAGGAAAAGAAAAACTGGATAGTGTGATATCGTTTATAAATATTTATTAGAATAAAAGCTCCCTACATTAGGGTACTCACTGATAACAGTCTCCAAAGTTTGCCTCAAAGTTTGCCTGTCAGGAGGGATAAGCTGTGCATCGCATCTCAGCATCGCACCCAAATCAAAAGCTTGCAAAGAAAAAGATTAAAATCTTTTCTAAGATTTTTTTTTTTTTTCGTGCGGCCATAGAATTTGAGTGATCGGGTATATTTAAAAAACAAACCGTTTTCTAATCTAATAATGGGAGAATCGTGTGGGAAAAATAATCGAAAAACAAAATGCACATGAGCACAAAAAAAGAAAATTCCTGGAAAGAAAAGAAGATTCCTGGCCACAAAGATTATTTTCTATAGCAACATGAGGTGAAATTGAAGGCTTGGTTGGTCGAATTTCAAAATCAATGGTGGCACCATCGGATCACAAAATTTCTGATTTTCTAAAGAAATTTTGTTCAGAATTCAACCCATGTATGGCCTGCATAACAATAACCCCTCCTGATACCCAAGCTGCCAATCTCTGATGCCAGCGGGCTCATAAAAAAAAAAAAAAATGAACAGATTTTCCCATCCACCCAAGCAAGATGGATGGAGGAATCCTCCCTGCTGTGCCATTGTATTCTGCCAGTGGGACTCCTCCTCTGTCAGAATACACTGATCAGCAGCTTCAGCTGATTGGCTGCAAGCCGCTGATCGAGAAAATTTTTCCAATGGTCCCGTTTGACAAAAGTCAATTGTTAGGTCAACTGTCCTGTCAACTTCTGTTGAGTGGGAATGACCATAGATGGATGGAACTTTAGCCTGTCCCTGATGAACCAGCCGAATTTCGATCCATCTATGGGCAACCTTAGATGTACAGTATGGTTGACAGTCCAGTTCGACTTTTATTCGGCATGACAGTAAGAAAGATATCTAAAGCATTTTGGTGGATTTATCAATTGCATTTGTTAGGGCTTAGAGAAATCAACTCGAATCGAATAGACTCAGAACAGGTATACTGAAGCAGATTTCTCTAGCATGGTATCAGGGCCTGCTCTGGTCTGCAGTCTAGAAGGTTCTGGTTCCTCCCGTCTGTCCCTACATCACTAGTGTGTATTCTATAGTGACATGGAGTCCAGTGAATGGAACCACAATGTGCAGAGGGGGACCAAGCATTCTACAGAAGCGTTTGATGCTGAAGATATTTTAGCCACCATATCTATGAAGATCAGAAGAGTAGATGGTATCACAGGTAAGTATTAACCCGTTTTTTTAGTGTAAAGGATATGTGAAAATACTTTAGTGTGCCATTTTTCTTTTTTATTTTAGCTAGTGACAGGGTCTCTTTAAGCAATAATTTCTGTATAGGTAATGATGCAACAGCACGTAAGTCCTGTCAAAGCTCACACCATCTCTCCTAGGTGTGCTTGACAGGCATCTAGGGAATCTGCAGCAACTCTCATAATAACACGCTAATGCTAATTGCAGATGGGCTGTGGTGCTGCTAGCACATTCTAGAAAACAACTCAGCATAGGAGAAATAAATCATGTAAACACATAAGAAATCTTCAGAATATTATCCTATGATCTAATTATGTATGGGCTTTTTACCCCCTTCATGGCCAGGCCATATTTTGCTATACTTTGACAATTACACGGCCATGCAACACTGTACGCAAATTCAATTTATACCATTTTTTTCACACAAATAGAGCTTTCTTTTAGTGGTATTTGATCAACAGAGTTTTTTAAATTTTTTTTATTATATTAATTAAAAAAAACAAAAACAATAAAACATATACAATAGAAAATTGTAAAAATCGA
Organism: Lithobates clamitans; assembly: GCA_037952925.1. Taxonomy (NCBI): domain Eukaryota; kingdom Metazoa; phylum Chordata; class Amphibia; order Anura; family Ranidae; genus Lithobates; species Lithobates clamitans. The sequence continues at coordinate 5,942,137 of JBBGZY010000053.1, read as the reverse complement.
ATTCCTTCATAAATTTAGGCCTAAATGTATCCTGCTACAGAGTCTTTGGTAAAAAAAAAAAGAAAAAAAAGAAAAGAAATCCCAATAAGTGTATATTATTTGGTTTGCGTGAAAGTTGTAGTGTCTACAAACTTTGTTAAATATGCAACTTTCACGCAAAAAAAATTTACACTTATTTGGAATTTCTTTTCTTTTAGATTTTCAGACAACTGAACGTCCGTTTTTCTGTCGCATGCTAGTCTCATGTCATTCACGGCAAGTTTGAGCGCCCAATAATGCACTGCAACACCGCAGTGCATTGCTGTATGATGATTGGCCAAAACATACACCTGACCTGTGTGCTTTGGCCAATCACAGCACGCTCCTCAGCGAGATCCATAATTGGCCGAAGGCAGGGTGCCTTTGACCAATCATGGCTCAGGGGGACTAAGTCCATGCCCCACACTATATGAGGCTGCTTACACAGCGTCTGTATAGTGTGTTATAGGGGATGGAGATAGAGAGAGTGAGCTAGATTTGGCAGGCAGGCAGGTTGGTTGGTGGCAGTGTATTTGATACATATTACTCTGCATTCAGCGTAGCCCATATATACAGTGTAAACTCTATATTCAGTCAGTACAGGCAGTGTATTTGAGATATATATATATATACATACACATACTCTGCATTCAGCATAGCCTATATATACAGTGCATTCAGTGGTGTACAGTAGATAATACAGTGTAGGCAGTGTACATACTATATAATACAGTGTGTACAGTTTCAAATACACTTTAGGTGGTGTACACAGTATATAATACAGTGTAGTGTGGTGTTAAAAAAAAAATCCCCAATACCCATCATGTCCAGAAGGCCTCCAAGGAGGGGCAGACACTCACAGGCCACTAAAAGAGGGCAAGCAGCCTCTGAAATAATATTTAACAGCAGGGACCTTTCCTGCACCCAACAAGAGTAACTGTGAGGGGTTACCTTGTTCTGCCACCACCAACACCTAAGGCCCAATCTTTCAGCAGAGTATATAGTGCAGTCCGTATAGTATACAGTATCTCACAAAAGTGAGTACACCCCTCACATTTTTGTAAATATTTTATTATATCTTTTCATGTGACAACACTGAAGAAATGACACTACAATGTAAAGTAGTGAGTGTACAGCTTGTATAACAGTGTAAATTTACTGTCCCCTCAAAATAACTCAACACACAGCCATTAATGTCTAAACCACTGGCAACAAAAGTGAGTACACTCTTAAGTGAAAATGTCCAAATTTGGCCCAATTAGCCCTTTTCCCTCCCCGGTGTCATGTGACTCGTTAGTGTCACAAGGTCTCAGGTGTGAATGAGGAGCAGGTGTGTTGAATTTGGTGTTATCGCTCTCACTCTCATACTGGTCACTGGAAGTTCAATATGACACCACATGGCAAAGAACTCTCTGGGGATCTGAAAAAAAGAATTGTTGCTCTACATAAAGATGGCATAGGCTATAAAAAGATTGCCAGGACCCTGAAACTGAGCTCATATCCAGAGGTTGTCTTTGGGAAATAGATGTATGAGTGCTGCCAGCATTGCTGCAGAGGTTGAAGGGGTGGGGGGTCAGCCTGTCAGTGCTCAGACCATACGCTGCACACTGCATCAAAATTGGAATCTTGATGGCTGTCATCCCAGAAGGGTGCCTCTTCTAAAGATGATGCACAATAAAGCCTGCAAACAGTTTCCTGAAGACAAGCAGACTAAGGACATGGATTACTGGAACCATGTCCTGTGGTCTGATGAGACCAAGATAAACTTATTTGGTTCAGATGGTGTCAAGCGTGTGTGGCGGCAACCAGGTGTGGAGTACAAAGACAAGTGTGTCTTGCCTACAGTCAAGCATGGTGGGAGTGTCATGGTCTGAGGCTGCATGAGTGCTGCCAGCACTGGGGAGCTACAGTTCATTGAGGGAACCATGAATGCCAACATGTACTGTGACATACTGAAGCAGAGCATGATCCCTTCCCTTTGGAGATTGGGCCGCAGGGCAGTATTCCAACATGATAACGACCCCAAGCACACCTCCAAGACGACCACTGCCTTGCTAAAGAAGCTGAGGGTAAAGGTGATGGACTGGCCAAGCATGTCTTCAGGCCTAAACCCTATTAAGCATCTGTTGGGTATCCTCAATTGAAAGGTGGAGGAGCGCAAGGTTTCTAACATCCACCAGCTCTGTGATGTCATCATGGAGGAGTGGAAGAGAACTCCAGTGGCAACCTGTGAAGCTCTGGTGAACTCCATGCCCAAGAGGGTTAAGGCAGTGCTGGAAAATAATGGTGGCCACTCAAAATATTGTCACTTTGGACCCAATTTGGACATCTTCACTTAGGGGGTGTGCTCACTTTTGTTGCCAGCAGTTTAGCCATTAATGGCTGGTGTAGAGTTATTTTGAGGGGACAGCAAATTTACACTGTTATACAAGCTGTACACTCACTACTTTACATTGTAGCAAAGTGTCATTTCTTCAGTGTTGTCACATTTAAAAGATATAATAAAATTTTTACAAAAATGTGAGAGGTGTACTCACTTTTGTGAGATATTGTGTATACTGCAGTTCAGAGTATATAGTGCCCTCAGTGTGGTATAAATAATACAGTGCAGGGTATATAGTGCAGTGTACAATATATAATATAGTGTATTGAAGTGGTTAAGAGGAGTCCTATGACAGAATTAAAAAAAAAAACGACATGGGCTCCCTCCGTCCATACCAGGTCCTTGGGGTCTGATATGGGTTTTTGGGGGGGACCCCCACAACATTAAAAAAAAAAATTGGCTTGGAGTTCATCTTAATATCCACACCAGACCCGAAGGGCCTGGTATGGACTGGGGGCGGTGGAAACCCATGCTGTTTTTTAAAATGATTTTTTATTTATATTGCCGGAATCTGGCAATACATTACAGCCGTGAGCAATTTTAAATTACATTTTTCCCTTTAGAAATGTAATTTTGCTGCAGTCATTTTCTAAACATGGGAAAAATGTGCTACTTTACAGGCAGACTAAGGGGACCCCCCGGTGCGATATTTAAAGGAATATTTCATTTTTATTGTTTCACTTTAAGCATTCTTAAAGTCACTGTTCCTGAAAAAACGGCTATTTTAAACGGCTATTTTAAAAACTTTTTGTTTGCATTGATACATGTCCCCTGGGGCAGGACCCAGGTTCCCAAACACTTTTTATGGCAATAACTTGCATGTAAGCCTTTAAAATTAGCACTTTAGATTTTTCACATTCGTGTCCCATAGATTTTAACAGTGTTCGCACACATTTTTTGTCTGTTCGCAAGTTCTGGTGCGAACCGAACCGGGGGGTGTTCGGCTTATCCCTACTCACAATACGAAAATTTTCGCAAAACAGAATACAACGTCAGGAGTAAACTAATGTGTTCTTTAGTTTTGTATGTATTCTTTCGTTTCTGTGCATGCGCAGTCTTGCTGTTACGATTTTTTTTCGTACGAAAATCGTACTAATAAAATGAAAATCGGACCTTGAGTTCATATTCGACAAAAATTTTATAGTCTGCACATTCAACTTTTGTCTGACGAAAAAGCAGAATTGGCTGTCGAAAACACTGTACTAATGATCCGAAAATCAGCGGACAGCTCGTCGTACGAATTTTTCCATCCGATTTTCGTATCCTGTGTATGGGCCTTTATAGTGGGACTGTGATAGTGTGATGAGCAATCTGACACTAGCTGATGCTGGCAGGGGGGTATACTGACATCAATAGTGACTCTAATACAGTGATCAGTGCTAATACTGTCACTGTAATAATGACACTGGCTGAGAAGGGGGGGACAATCAAGGGGTTAACTGTGTGCCTTACCAGGAAAGGCTGATCATGTACCAGATACGTGATCCAACGCACAGGGGTGGCCCTCCCACAGTAAATGTATGTGGGGCGGTCCCTAAGTGAATATGTAACCACACACAGCTTTAGAAAAGTGCCTTCTCCAGTATGTAAAATATATCAAAAGATGGAATTCGGCTTTAAAGGAGAAGTGTGGCCAAAGCTCTTTTGGCCATACTTCTCCTGTGGGTCACAGGAGTGCATATAGTTCTGCACTCCTGAGACCCAGATTCAGCTGAGAGCAGGCTAAAGCCTCCTGTCGGCTCGCATCACAGAGCCGATCCAGGCTCTGTAGGGATTCCTGACACATTTTGTTATGTTACAGCCTAATTTCAAAATGGATTAAATTCATTATTTTCCTCAAAATTCTATAAACAATATCCCATAATGACAACGTGAATGAAGTTTGTTTGAAATCTTTGCAAATTTATTAAAAAAAAAAAAAAAATCACATGTACATCAGTATTCACAACCTTTGCCATCACATTCAAAATTCAGGTAAGGTGCATCCTTTTTCCACTGATCACCCTTGAGATGTTTCTACAACTTGATTGGGGTCCACCTGTGGTAAATTCAGTTGATTGGACATGATTTGGAAAGGCCCACACCTTTCTATATAAGGTCCCACAGTAAACAGTGCATGTCAGAGCACAAAGCAAGCTATGAAGTCCAAGGAATTGTCTGTAGACCTCTGAGACAGGATTATGTCGAGGCACAGATCGCGGGAAGGGTATAGAAAAAGGTCTGCAGCATTAAAGGTCCTATTGAGCACAGTATCCTCCCTCAACTGTAAATGGAAGAAGTTTGGAACCACCAGGACTCTTCCTAGAGTGGGCTGCCCCAGCATTGCAGTAGTTGGGAAAGAGTCCATGATGGCAGTATCCAGGATTGGCATCTTTAGGGTGGACTGCAAATCCCAGCAATCCCCCTAGACTGTAGATAGATCCTGAGGATGGAGGTGAGAGTTGGGATTCCAGTCTCGGCATATCCAGCAGACTAACAGGACAGAGTCCAGTAACGGTAACAGCAGCAACTTTAGACTTCCAGTAGGGCTCAGCCCCCTTTGGTCTGGACCCCTGTCCCTTTTATAACACACAGAACCAGGGAGTCGGACCCAGGAAAGGCCATCAAAGACCTGGGAAACACAATTTACACTAACCCTCCCCACTGGGTAGCATAAAACTCTACTTGCCTAAAGAGCTGGTCAAATGCTCAGTGTGCATGAGGCCTTAACAATATATGATGTAACCAGGCCTACATATTAATAAATATATTTAGGTAACATATATCCTTTTTTTTTTTCCTATGATATGTTTTTTCTCAGTGGAACTGCTGATTTCAATAAAGAGTATGGTCTTCTAGGGTTAGGCACAAAATTGTAGCATCCCAGGTTTAACACATGCACTGTTTAAATGAGTGGAAGGAGAAGGAGATGGATCCAGAGTTGGTTTTGTTTCTCAGTGTGAAGATAAGTCCATGAAGTAGGGTTCAATGACTCTGACTTAAAGGAGCCTTGGGTAAAAACAGCATGCTAATGACAAGTGTTAACGGTAACAAGCCATCTTGTTTTGGGGCTTTTCAGATTCCCTCTTCATTAGGAAGTAAACTGCTGATCTGAATAGTCTTGAGTTTTAATGGTAATACAAAGTTATATCAACTCACGAACAAACTGGCTACTCTATATGAGATTGTTTCAGCACAGGACCCTGGTGCTCAGTAGAAAGGGAAGAGGAAGGGGTCTGTCAGATACTTTCCCAGACATAATTTTCCAGAAGATACCGATCTATTTATGGACAACCTTATAGTTCAGGTGCCCTTTGTTAGGACATTTCCTCACCTTTAATCCAAAGGTTATGCTAGCATACTTTTAAACCAAACTCTTGTGTTTTTTGTAAGGGTTCACAACATGCGTTGCAGAATTTTTGGAGCATGTGGACTTTGTTCAATGGTAGCAAAGGCAGGAACTGAAGCTGTGGTCTGGTTTGTGTTTAAAAGAATCTTGTACTGGGAAAAAAACAAAGCTTGCCATCACTATCCTATTACTCTGAGAATGCTAATTGCCTGGTTGTCATGCTGATCCATTGTTTTCAGTTCAGTATGAAGATCAGGTTTTCTGATTGCACTTTGGTTGTTTCATGCTTGTTTTAGATCAGTGACTTTAATAAAAAAGTATATGTAAACCCTAAATCTATTTTTTAGTATGTTTGGCATTGTGTATCACTTTACACTTTATTTTGTGAGTCTGTTGCAAAATTTCATACCTGGAGATCCTGCCAGTAATAGCACTTCCTGTTGCAAGCTGAGAACACTAAGCCACTTATTCCCAATTGGACATAGCATTGTTAGCCTGCTGTGTGCGCTCCTTCAGTTGCCAGGTGAGCTGATGAGCAGCTCACCAGCCAACTGAAGCAGTACAAAAGCTAGGATGACAACATAGCTGCTAATTGCTTTGTGCTAGTATTGATAGCTATATCTTCTTTATACTGACATTGTAAGCCCTGTGTTCACCAAGTAAAAGAGTGATGGGTAAAGTGTTATCAATTTGGAATATTTATTTTTCATAATGTTGTTTGGATCCTCTTAATATCAAAGTTCCTGAGATCTACTGCCCAGCTAGATTATTAGGCTTCATTCTATTTGGAGTTAGTTAAAAAGCAATGAGTTGAGGTTAGTGCTATAGATCAGTGGTTCTCAACCTCAGTCCTCAAGTATCCCCAACAGGCCATGTTTGCAGGTTTTCCTTTATCTTGTACAGGTGCTTTGAATCAGAGTTAATGGCTTGGTATTTTGGACAGCTATTTTATCTAAGATAAATTGCACAAAACATGGCCTGTTGGGGGTACTTGAGGACTGAGGTTGAGAACCATTGCTGTCTGCCCCACATTCATGGCCTATATGTAGCCCCTGAGGAGGGAGGTTAGGAAGCCTGTTCTTTCTCATTAAAACCTAAAAGGCAACCACTGATACTTGCAAGCTAGTAAAAAACGTTCTGAAAGACAGTTACTCCGTTAAAATCTATGGAGCACATGCATAGTACACTGTGGGGATTATTTACTAAAACTGCATTGTGCAACATCTGGTGCAGCTGTGCATAGAAACCAATCAGCTTCCAGGTTTTATTGACAAAGCTTAACTGAACAAGCTGAAGTTAGAAGCTGATTGGTTACTATGCACAGCCGCACCAGATTCTGAGTGCACCAGTTTCAGTAAATATCCTCCTCAGAGTCCTGCTGAATTATTAAATTGAACAGAAGAGAGGCCAGAGTTGACATAGGCAGAGACCAATGGATAAAGTTACTTGTTCATCTGAGGTCTGTAGTTGTTCAATATATACGGGATGGGGGCAAGAGTTTGCCCTATGCGACTTTAAAATGTTATGCCCCTGATAAATACTTTAAATAAGCTCTCAAAGCAGAATTTTAATTCAGAGTGAGGAGTCATACTCTACTGCACTGTAGAATAATGTCAACCTAACAAGATTTAAGGCACTGATTGCGGAAGAAGAAGCAGATTACACAATGAGGAGGGCACAAGGAGAATCCAAGCAGGTGGCAATGCTCATTCACTGCCCATTGAACAATGATGGCACAGGAATCCACAGTAATCTATGGCAATGTTTTAAAAAATGTTTAGGCGAACAGCATATTTAGGAGTTGATTGTTTAAACCAACTTTTTTTTTTTTAATGTGTCCGGAGAGATTTGCCTCAACTTCCTGTCCTGTAGACACAGCAATACATGAGAGGAAATCTCTCAAGTGGAGTAAATCCTATCTTAGACAGTTGTCTCTTATGGAAGATTTCCCCACTGTTATAGGGCGTACACACGGTCAGACTTTGTTCGGACATTCCGACAACAAAATCCTAGGATTTTTTCCAACGGATGTTGGCTCAAACTTGTCTTGCATACACACGGTCACACAAAGTTGTCGGAAAATCCGATCGTTCTAAACGCGGTGACGTAAAACATGTACGTCGGGACTATAAACGGGGCAGTGGCCAATAGCTTTCATCTCTTTATTTATTCTGAGCATGCGTGGCACTTTGTCCGTCGGATTTGTGTACACACGATTGGAATTTCCGACAACGGATTTTGTTGTCGGAAAATTTTATCTCCTGCTCTCCAACTTTGTGTGTCCGATGGAAAATGTCCGATGGAGCCTACACACGGTCGGAATTTCCGACAACACGCTCCGATCGGACATTTTCCATCGGAAAATCCGACCGTGTATACGGGGCATTACTGTTCTAGTGACAACAAATTTTGGATTTCAAATCACTTTTAGTCCTGATGACAGTGTACATCAGGACAAACAGACAGGGTAAATCACAGGGGCACAGGAAAAAAAAAAAACTAAACCTGAATACTATATCCAAAACTAAAACAGAAATCACCTCCCACATTTTGATGCATATTGTTCTTTGACATCCAAAAATGTACTTCACCTTAATTTTGTAAATTCACTTCCTCCTGTCTTTGACATTTTCAAATGAGTAATTTTACCTTCGTGAGTCTTTGTAATGATTTCCTGCATAGATACTGTGAGTAAATCTCACATTATCGAGATTTACTAAAAATGGTGCACACAGAACCCGGTGCATCTGTGCATAATATCCAATCACCTTCCAGGTTTTATTGTCATTGCTTAATTGAACAAGCTGAAGTTAGAAGCTGATTGGTTACTATGCACAGCTGCACCAGATTCTGTTTGCGCCAGCATCAGTAAATCTACCCCTATGTATGTATCTGTCAGGAACAAGCTCCATACATTGAGAAACATGTACTAAGACTGGAGCTGTGTATGGCAGCCAATCAGCATCTAGATTTCATTTTCAAACCTAACCTAACAACTTGAAGTTAAAAGCAGGGTCATGAGGGTCACATAAGAGGCCTATCCGGGAGTGGGTTCTTTGGGCTACGCCAGACATTGAACCCCACTAGCACCTGAATAAGGGGTTAAAAGCGCCCGCAAAGTGCCGCTCCCAGGGCGCTTTACAGGCACTTCAGTGGGCAGGAGCGCTTTAGGAGCGGTGTATACACCGCTCCTAAAGCGCTGCAAAAATGCTGCTTGCAGGACTTTTTTTGCTATTTTTAGTGCTATCGCGCCCATTAAAGTGCCTCAGTGTGAAAGTAGCCTTACTGTAAACTTGGCAAAAAACATAAATGACATGCAATAAAGTCCTTTTCCTAACTAAACCTAACTGTGGCTGTCCCAGGCTACCTGCACAGGCAAAGTCTCTTTAGGAAAAGTCCATGCTTGGCAATGCTCAAACAGAGAAATTAGCATTCCAGAGCGGATCGCAGGTCTCAGCAAGTCTCTGGTTCCGTAGGTTTCTCCAAGTGTTTCCTGGAGCCCCTTAAGCCCCATACACGCTATCAGATTTTCTGCAGATTTTTGTCTTCAGATTTACCAAAACCATGTAGTGCAAGGGCCTGCCTGATTGCATACAAATTGAAACTATTAAAAGTTTGACCTCATATTATATGGTTTTGGTAAATCTGAAGACAAAAATCTGCAGAAAATGGAATAGTGTGCATGGGGTCTATGTATTCGGACCTCTTCCCTTTTATATAACATGATCCCCAGCGAAAGCCTGTGAACACACCAGGAAAAGGCGGCAAAACATTAACCCTTTCCCCTGACCTGGGCATCTAGGTGCTAACTAAATACACAGTAGGCCACCTGCCTACTAGCTAGCCATTATGTTCCATACAATGACCTCTGCAATCTGTGCCATGATCCATAATTAGTGTACTTAAATACTGTAGATACCTGTGCAACTTACTGCCCCCCTATCAATAATGGGCAAACAATCAATTTCCTACACAATAAATGCCCCATCAGGCTTTCTATTTCTCTGGAAGACAGATCTCATCTTTGCATTTAAACTAATGATGCATACTGTACAGATATCTCTGTTTGTGGAGGATAAAAGTCCTTTAACAAAAGCAGTGTAGCAGCAGGTGACATAATATACCTTATAATTGCATTCTGCTGGTAACACATGCTAATCGTCTGCAGAGTAAAAAAAATATACATTTCTCAGAAAAATAATAATTACATCTGACATTTCTGGGATATATATAGTTTATGTGGGGGTGTAAATTATTCAAATTGGCCAAGCCTTTTTTTTCTGCCAAGCTTAAACAAAATGCAAACACAGCATTGCAGAAGGGTGGTAATATAATCAAGTCATACACAACAAATTAGTATAAAAATATAAATTGCAAATTGGAATTTTATTATCATTTACATAGACTAATGTGTCATTTAAGGAATTTACTTTACATTATTTAAATGTGATATAGAGGGAAGCAATATGTGCCAGCAAACATGCCACTTTCTATTACTTAATCTCATTCATTTATCTAAAATATTTATATTCCATTGACAGCACATAAGCTGCAACCCCCCCCCCCCCCACACACCTTCTAAGATGAGAACGCAATCTAACATTTCTACCAAACTCATATTCTTGCTAAGGCTGGATTCACACCTATGCATTTTTAGTGCTTTTTGCATTTTGCAGATTTGCACTACAGTCCGAATAACATGGTTTCCTATGGAACACGTTCTGTAGTGGAAATCTGCAAAATGCAAAAAGCACTAAAAATGCATAGGTATGAATCAGGCCTAAGGGCCCATTCACACTATGCAATGCATATTGTGCATTTTGATTTGCCCCAAAGTAGTTTATGCAATGACACTAATAAACCCACCAATATGTTTGGGCTTGAGGGAGGAAACCCACACAATCAGGTGAACATAAAAGTTTCCCACATAAAAGGTCCTTGCTAGGATTTAAACCTAGTGCCCACAAATACAAGGCATGAGTACTGGTTACTTGGCCACCATGAATAGAAGAATGCTGCCAAGTTTTAACTTTAAAGAACCACTCTTCTCAAAAGTGTTGTTTCGCCACGGACAGAGATTGGTGTGCATTGTCCCCCCCCCCCCCCCCAGCTTCTTATGTATCTCAATGACTTCAGCAGCAATATTTTTCTATCATAATTCCCAACCATGTTCCTGCTTGAATGTTCCTGAGCCTCCTGTTGTGTTTTTCCAGTAGGACAGGAGAACATCTCACAATGGTCATAGTCAGACCCAGGAACTCAAATAAATATATACAGTGCTCAGCATACACCCCAACAGTTTTGTCTGAAAACCTTTACTTTCCTTTCGGAATCAACATTTTCTATGGGAAACTATACTACAAAATACTCCCACAAGAGCATTGATTGCAACCAAGATTTGTTAATTTGCACACACAAAGTATTTTTCCTAACAAATTCATTCAAGACCATATTGCAAAAATTAATACACCCCAATAAAAGTATTAGGAGCAAAGCTGAATTTTATAAAACAAAATCCTAATTAACAAGAATTCAACTGCAGGTGAGTCTAATTATTCATTAAACAAATGACCAGCATATAATTGATTATAAAAGGGCATTGCTTCCCATTTCATGCTGTTAGCAATGGCACCACATGGAAGAGAAATATCACAAGGCCTGAGAAAGAAAATCATTTCTTTACACAAGAAGGGTGAAGGCTCCAAGAAGATCAGCAAATCTTTACATATCAGTCAGAACACTGTAGCAAAACTTACACAAAAATGTAACAAAGTTGGAACTGCAACCATCTCACAGAGATGTCCAGGCCGTCCATGGAAGGTAACACCTCGACAGTAGCGTCTTCTGATGAGCAGGGTTAAAAAAAAAAAAATCGCCATGCAAGTTTACTGCAGTTCACTAAAGAAGCAGAAAGTCAAACTGGGGTGACTGTTTCCCATGACACAATACGGTGTACAGTACACTGCAGAGGAATGGCATGCATGGGTGTCGTCTGTGAAGGAAGCCTCTCCTAAAGCCCATGCACAATAAAAGGCCACTTACAATGTGCAGGGCCCATGCTGAAAAAGAAGAAAACTACTGGGACTCTGTACTCTAGAGTGATGAGACCAAGATAAATGTTTTTGGAACTGATGGTTACAAATCTGTATGTGTTGCAAAGGTGAGGAGTACAAAGAAAAATGCATGGTGCCTATAGGTAAACATGGTGGTGGCAGTGTCCTTTTGTGGGGCTGCATGAGTGTTTCTGGTGTAGGGGAGCAGCATTTTATTGATGTATCATGAATTCACAGATGTACTGCTCTATATTGAAAGAGAAGATGCTACAATCACTCCGTGCCCTTGGTCGTCGTGCACGTTTTTTGAACAGGACAATGATCCAAAACACACATCTAAGGCCACTGTTGAATTACTGAAGAACAGGGTGAAAGTGATTCAGTGGCCAAGTATGTCTCCTGATCTGAACCCAATCGAGCACCTATGGGGAATTCTGAAGAGACAATATGGGCATCACTCTGCATCCAGCATCCAGGCTCTAAAAGAGGTTGTTCTTGAAGAATGGAAAAAGATAGATGTTGCACTATGTCGCCAACTTGTTCATTCCATGCCTAGAAGACTTGGTGTTGCCTTACAAATCATGGAGGTCATACAAAATACTAGATGTAGTAGTTTTTGTTGTGGGGGTGTATTCATTTTTACATCAACTAATTTAAGTAAGACTGAAGATTTTGTAATCTAAGTTATATTATTAACCTTACTTTCATGTAATGAGCTAAACAAATGTTCTATAAAACTCAGTTTTGCCAACATTTTGGAAATTGTTCTTCTGTTCATTGAGATATTGCTTAAAAATGTACTTGTATATATGTTTTTGCTACAGAGTAGTGTGAAAGCAGCCTAAAGCTCAAAGTGGACCTTACAGCGATTTAACACATAAAGTAACATTTTTGCCTAAGAGTCAGTGTCAAAGATGTTACATAGTTACATAGTTACATAGTAGGTGAGGTTGAAAAAAGATACAAGTCCATCAAGTCCAACCTATGTGTGTGATTATGTGTCAGTATTACATTACATATCCCTGTATGTTGCGGTCATTCAGGTGATTATCTAATAGTTTCTTGAAGCTATCAATGCTCCCCGCTGAGACCACCGCCTGTGGAAGGGAATTCCACATCCTTGCCGCTCTTACAGTAAAGAACCCTCTACGTAGTTTAAGGTTAAACCTCTTAGAATGTTATCATTCTAAGTTTAAAACGGGGTACAAGTTCGCTCTAAAACTTAAGTTTGCTAATTTTTCTTTTGTTCCGATTGAAAGGATGGAACAAAGGTAATGTAAATAAGGTGCCTTATTGTTTTGCTCCTGTTTATCCTCTTGGCACTGACAGAGCACAAATATGCGGCCTCTCAGTGGGTGGGCTTTAACGCAGAGCGGCCGTATATTTGCATACCAGAATATAATAGCTGTGCCAGAAGTTCGTGCTCCTGACACAGTTACCGGTGGCTAACGGAAAGTTCCTGATCATTACTTGCAATCTGGAGCTCTCCAATCATGTGACCACTGTGGCAGCCAATCACGGCTGTTAACTGACCAAAAACCATGCCTCCTGGAATCTGAAACCCCTTAAAGGACCGGGAGGCGCTGGTGCCAAGTGGTTAAGAAAACACCTGTTTACACCATTGTGACAGCTGTACCTGTAAATCTGCTGATCTCTCAAAAGTGCATGACTGCTATACACAGCAGGCTCCCCACTGGAACACAATAAGAGCTGCGTTGATGGGGGAATCGAGTGATCATCTATGAGCTGCTTATCCAAACCAAAACCAGGAGAAAATATATAAGATGGCTGCATTACATTAAAGGACAATTGTCAGCTGCATAAGAGCTGGGGGAAGAGAAACAGCAGGACACTGAACTCCCCAGTGAAAGGCTGTGCAGAGGTGGGGTGCCAGCAGAAGTTCAATCATTGGAGGATAGCACACTGAGTTTCCGGCATTGCTAACAAAAGCCACAGTGTATTCTCCTGCCTGCCTAGTGTAGTCAGTTTTTAAAGGAAAGCAGAGGGAACACCAGGGATTTCACACAAAGGAAGCAATACAACAAGAACAGGATACTTTCTCATACAAGTACATGGTACAGCAGGTACATATTAGAAATATGAAATGTTGGGTTTACATATTCTTTAAAATATTTATGGGCTATAGAGCTACAATTATAGTAAAAATAGGGGTACTTTTATTTATCTTCCTGAGCACTCATGAAAACCCCAAGCCTGGGTATCTAATGTTAACATATAAATTTACAATTGATTATCCGTCCCTTGCAGTCCTGCACTGCTGACCTCTTTATTCTTTAGAAAGGTTACAGGTATTGTATTGAGGGCATGGCTTCAGAGCTGCAGGCTGTCCCTTTCACACTGGGGCCGTTCTGCGTTACCGATAAAGCGACGCTCGTTCTAGCGGCGCTTTACCATCATTTAAGCAGCACTTTTCAGCCACCAGCGGAGCACTTTTAACCCCCTCTAGCGGCCGAAGAAACAGTTAAAAGCACTCATGTTGCGGTGCTGCCAAAGTGATTTGCAGGCGCTTTGGCAGCACTGCCCATTCATTTCAATGGGCAGGGCGTTTTTGGGAGCGGTGTATACACCACTCCCAAACTGCCCTGAAGATGCTGCTTGCAGGACTTTTTTTTTCCTGTTCTGCAAGCCCACCGTCCCAGTGTGAAAGCACTCAGGCTTTCACACTGGGGAGGCATGAGAGGCGCATTTCAGGCGCTTTACAGGTGCTATATTTAGTACTGAAATGACCACTGACAGGTAAAGTAAATAACATTGATTATCTCGTTACAATGGCATCTGAGATTGGGTGGGATATATTAAGCAGCAAGTGAACATGTTCCCTCTGAAGTTGATGTGTTGAAAGCAGAAGAAATTTGCAAACATAAGGATTTGAGCGACTTTGACAATAGGCAAATTGTTATGATTAGACAACTAGGTCAGAATGCAGCTCTTGTAGGATGTTCCTGGTCTGCAGTGGTCAGGACCGACCAAAAGCAGTCCAAGGAAGGAAAACTGGCGAATGGCCAACAGGGTCACGGATGGCCAAAGCTTATTGCTGAATGTAGGGAACGAGGGCTGCCCCAAGTAGCCTGATTCTTTAGAAGAGCCACTATAGCTCAGATTGCTGACAAGTTAATGCTGGTTCTAATAGGAAGGTGTCAGAATACATATTACATTTCAGTTCCTTTTGTATGGGGTTGTGTAGCCGAAGACCAGTCAGGGTGCCCATGCTCACTTGTGTCAACAACCACAAGGGCCTACAATGAGTACATGAGCATCAGAACTGGACTACATAGCAATGGAAGAAGGTTGCCTGGTCTGATGAATTCAAGAATGAGTTTGAGATGTTGACTTGGCTTTAGAGTTGCCACCTCATCCCTTTAAACCCGAACACATATTAATTACATGTTATGTGGCTGATTAAGGTGGTAATCAAACTCACTTGTTGTCTTATCTGCATTCAATTAGCCTCAGAACACGTGTAATTCATATGTGTTCAGGTTTAAAGCGATGAGGTGGCAACCCTACTTGGCTTCCAGATCTCAATCCAATCGAGCATCTGTGTGATTTCTTGGCAGAACAAGTCTGATCCATGGAGGCATCAGCTCGCAACTTACAGGACTTGAAGGATCTGCTACTGACGGCTTGGTGCAAGATACCATAGCACAGTGTTTCTCAACTCCAGTCCTCAAGGCGCCCCAACAGGTCATGTTTTCAGGCTCTCCATTATTTTGAACAGGTTATTTGATCAGTTTCACTGCCTTAGTAATTACCACTGTTGTTTCATCTGAGGACTGGAGTTGAGAAACACTGCCATAACATACCTTCAGAAGTCTAGTGGTGTCCATGCCTCGCTTGACTTATGGTGGGTTGTCATGATGTTATGGCTGATCAGTGTATGTAAGCTCATGAAAAATCTGTCTGATAGACTGCTCCTTGAAGGAATAAAAACTGTAAGTGTTGTAGAACTCTGGAGCTGCCTCTGCTTGCCTCGCTTTCCTAAATACCATCGCTTAATTGCCTCATTGTAAAAACAATCCCATCTAAAAGCAGCCTTGACTGTCAGGAAAGAGGTTGTTACAACAGCAGCAAAATTCAGAGTAGATTTGAAGTGGAATGTCTTATGGTAAGAAAAATAGGTGACAGCCTGCCACCGTATAATATAGAGTATGCTTTCATTATACAACATTTATTTCTTTGTTTGGTAGCTTAACCTCAGGGAGAGGAAATGTTGCACTAAATAATGATTTTACTTCAGCTGTTAGCCAAAGCACACAACTAAAAAGCACTTCACAGAAGGGAGAGACGTTACCAAATTACCTCTTTGCATCCATTTACCTCTTAGAAAAAACAACCTACAAAGGATGAGGGTTTCAACATGTAGAAATGAATGAATAAAGTAATATAAATTAAATCTAACACCAAAACTTTTTTTTAAATATATGTTTTAGACAGGGTTAGAAAGGGAACCACATTCAGAGTCCCCACTGGGAAGGTCCATCACTTCTCTTTGCCCTGGTGACCATTGTTATCAGCACATAATGTGATGGGGGATCCAAACATTTTAAAGTTATAGGAAGTAAAGGGAAATCTCCCAAGGTGGACACCTGTTCTGGTGACAACTGTCTCAGAGGGGATTTCCCCTCAGGGTGAGATGCCATATTTGAGTAGCCTCAGATTGCATGCACAGAGTTTATATTGTGCTTTCATCTCTTCCTTCCAGTGTTCAAAGTCTTGTAAAATCTCAGGCACAGAACCCTCAGTATGGGAAATTGGTGACAGCAGAAATCATACGACAAATCAGGCATTCTTTTTAATCCAGCTAATCACACCAGAACATAACCAATATAACCAACATTATGTTTTTACACATTTTTACTTACTTTACAAACTTTAGTAAGATTTGGTGATAACAGAATACTGCAAAATATCTTTATATGTAAGATCTGCTATGAAGCAAAATGCACTTTGTCCATCCATGCAAGGCAAAGCAACATGTATGCTTTAACTACTTTAGCTCTGGAAGGATTTACCCACTTCCTAACCAGGCCATTTTTTGCGATGCGGTGCTGCGTCGCTTTAACTGACAATTGCGCGGTCGTGCGACTCTGTACCTAAACAAAATTGACGTTCTTTTTTCCCACAAATAGAGCTTTCTTTTGGTGTTATTTAATCATCTATGCGTTTTTTATTTTTTGCGCTATAAACAAAAAAAGACCGCCAATTTTGAAAAAAAAGCAATATCTTTTACTTTTTGCTATAATAAATATCCACAAAAAATATATTAAAAAAAATGTCTTCCTCAGTTTAGGCCGATATATATTCTTCTACATATTTTTGGTAAAAAAATCCCAATATGTGTATATTGATTGGTTTGCACAAAAGTTATAGCATCTACAAAATAGGGGATAGGTTTATGGCATTTTTATTATTAATTTTTTTTTTTTACTAGTAATGGCGGCGATCTGCGATTTTTATCGGAACTGTGACATTGCGGCCGACAGATCGGACACTGTTGACACTATTTTGGAACCATTGACCTTTATACAGCGATCAGAGCTAAAGATAGCCACTGATTACTGAGTAAATGTCACTGGCAGGGGTTAACACTGGGGGTCGATCAAGAGGTTAAATGTGTGTTCTAGGAAGTGTTTCTAACTGTGGGGGGATGGGACTGCCTGGGGGAGGAGACTGATCATTGTTCCTAGGAAGTAGGAACAACAGATCAGTCTCCTCACCCCTGACAGAATGGAGATCTGTCTGTTTACATTGACAGATCTCCATTCTGTCCTTCTCAGGAGCAATTGC
Source organism: Lithobates clamitans (assembly GCA_037952925.1). NCBI lineage: Eukaryota > Metazoa > Chordata > Amphibia > Anura > Ranidae > Lithobates > Lithobates clamitans. The sequence continues at coordinate 5,924,547 of JBBGZY010000053.1, read as the reverse complement.
GGGTAGCCAGCGGCCATTGGCTCATTGGCTCCTATTTCACGTGATGCGCACGCCCCCTATACTCCTTAAAGCGCCTGCCGTACAGCTAGGGTGATTTGCGCAGGATTGCCATTCTGCCGCCATCAATTGACAGCGGGCGATCGGCAAGTGGTTAAAATGCCCCTCCCCAGCAGCATATACTCAACTTTCCTTAGTTCTCACATCACATCTGTTTATCTGCTGGGAGTGAAGTAAGAAAGCTTTGTATAAGCTTCAAATCAATCTTGTCAGAGCTTACACAGGGTTGTAGATTCTCTCCTCACCCCCATGTGACAGTGCTAGGCCAAGCACCAATGCTGTCATGTGAGGGGAAGAAGAATAAGGCTGGGTTCACACTTGTGCGAATTGGATGCAGATTTTCCCCCGCATCCAATTCGCATAGCAGGAGATTGTGACCGCATCTCTATGGAGCCAGTTCACACATCTTCGCAGTGGCTACGGTGCAAATTGCACAGGAGTCCTGTGCATCTTTTGGTTCGTTTCAGGTCTGAATTCAGCCCAAAATTTGGGCTGAAATTGGAAATGAAACAGGGAATGGAGACGCACCGGACTCCTGCTGTGAGCCGCTGCATGTTCTAGTGTGAACCCAGTCTAAAGCCCCATAAACACTATTATGCTCTGTACACACGACCGCTTTAGCTGTCGGAATAAACTCCGAAGGTTTCTCTGACGGAACTCCGATGGAATTCCATTCAAGCGGTCTTGCCTACACACGGTCAATCCAAAGTCTGACCGTCCAGAACGCGGTGACGTACAACACGTACGACGGGACTAGAAAAAGGAAGTTCAATAGCCAGTAGCCAATAGCTTCCGACTCGTACTTGCTTTAGAGCAAGCGTTGTTTTTGGTCCGTCGGAACATCATAAAGACGAGCGTTTTTTCCCGAAATTTTTTCCCCGAAATATTTAGAGCATGTTCAGTATGATCTATTTCTAGGTCCATCAGAATTTTCGAAAAAAGAAGTCCGATGAGGCATACACACGATCGGAATAGACGATGAAAAGCTTCCGTCGGACTTTTTCTGTCAGACATTCCGCTTGTGTGTACAGGGCATTAGATTTTCTGCAGATTTTTGTCTTCAGATTTACCAAACCATATAGTAGAAGGGCCTGCCTGATTGCATACACATTGAAACTCTTAAGCTTTGACCTCATATTATATGGTTTTGGTAAGTCTGAAGACAAAAATCTGCAGAAAATCTAATAGTGTGTATGGGGTCTAAGGGTCCTTTCACACGGGCTTGTCCGCTTGCTCAGCGGTGGATCGATCTGCTGACCCCCGTTAAGCAGGAGGGTGACAGGTCCGTCTCCGCTCACTGTGCTGAAAATAGGGTCTGGATTTCATGGACGGGATCGGATCGGATAGCAGTGGGTGTCAGCAGACATGTCACTGCTGACATCCGCCGCTCCATAGGAGTGAATGGAGTGCCCTGATCAGGTCCACCTGTAAAACTGACAGGCGGACCTGATCAGAAAGTCTTAGGCCCCTTTCACACATGCGGAGTATTTGTTTCATTAGTTCAGTAACATTTTTTAAAAGAACATCATTTACATCAGTTTTTCATCCGTTTCTCATCTGTTTTTACATCAGTTTTTTATATCAGCCAGCTAGAGTCCTTAACCACTTGAATCCCATTGTTTTTATGCAAAAATGGACCGTTTGTTTACATCGATTTTTGTGTCCGATCTGTTTTTTTAACAGAAGAAAAATAGGGCTTTGACCCATTCCAAAAAATGGATGTTGACAGAAGCGAATGTAAATGGATGATCATCCATTTACATTTGTTTTTCCATAGAGAGACAATGATATCCACTTTTCATCCTTTGAATGGATGGATGAAAAACGGACAAATGATCCGCATGTGTGAAAGGGAAGCATCTACTCATATCTGGTCATTTCTTCATTTCCTGGTCACTATCACTTTGCCACAACAAGGACAAGGTAATCATGTGTCTTTAAGAAACTCATTAGTGAAAAAGGCAAAAGGCAAAATGAAGATCCATGGCCGCTGCAGGTCTAAAGCCTCGTACACACGATCGGATTGTTGGCCAACAAAACCATGGAATTTTGTCTGAAGGGCGTTGGCCCAAACTTGTCTTGCATACACACGGTCACACAATTGTTGGCCAACAATTACGAATGCAGTGACTTACTACGTGGTTTTTCAGCTCTTCAGCGCCACCCTTTGGGCTCCTTCTGCTAATTTCGTGTCAGTAGAAGTTTGGTGAATGTTAATTCGCGCTTTTCATTTCACACTTTTCATTTCATGCTTTTCAGTTCATTTCTGAACGGCCGTTCGTCAACCAGACATGTTGCAGATTCGGAGGAGATAACGCGTTATTTATTATTGGCCTTGGAGTTATTGCTTTGACATTATTTTTTTGGTTGAATAATGATTTGATTTGGTATATTTTTGGATGCATAGAATGCACTTTTTGGTTAAGTTCTATTGGCAAATAGCATGTCTAATTTTATTTTTTTATTTTTTTAATACACAATAAAAAAATTGTGTAGCATAATATTTGTGTTTTACTTCAAATGACAGTTTGGGAGTAGGCAGTTACATTTTAAAAAATACAATGTAAAATTGACAAGGGACACCAACATAGTTGTATCTTTGATCTTAAAAACTACGGGATAATGGTGTTGTGGTAACTTGCACCAAAAAAAAAAAAAATAACAAGCATAATAATATTATTCTTGATATCACTAGAAAAAAAAAGCCTTTGAAAATTTGTTTGCAATAACTCCATCATTATCACCAGCAAAGCAGCTTCATTATTATCCCATTAAAGAAGAAGAGAATGTGCGCTGCATTTCGAGATTTCATAATTTGCCGCGTCACGAATGTGAATTCTCCATTACGAACGCTAGTTTACAAGACCGACCGCTTTCGGCTCATCCTTGCTTCCGAGCATGCGTGTTTGTACTTTGGACTTTTGTCCGACGGACTTGTGTACACACGCTCGGAAAATCCGACAACACACATTTGTTGGCGAAAAATTTGAAAACCTGCCATCCAACATTTGTTGGCGGAAAGTCCGACAACAATTGTCTGATGGAGCGTACACACAGTCAGATGATGACAACAGCCTGTCATCGAACATTTCCTATCGGAAAGTCCGATCGCGTGTACAGGGCTTAACACTTTCAGGCATTTTGGACACATAGGGGGTGATTTACTAAAGGCAAATAGACTGTGCATTTTGCAAAGAGCAGTTGCTCCACAGCTTAGTAAATGAGCAGAAGCTCTGCTGACTTTCATCATCCAATCATGTGCAAGCATAAATGTTTTTTTATTTTTCTTACACGTGATTGGGTCTTCTTTGCAAAGTGAAGCTTTACCTCATTTACTAAGCTCTGGAGGACTTTGCAAAGTGCACTGTCTATTTGCCTTTAGTAAATCAACCCCATTGTCCTCCCATGTATTTTGTGGTTTCTACCATGTCCTGTAGTGATATAACCAAAGATCCATAAAGTGTCATGCTATCAGCACCTATAGCTCTACAGAATGGTGAAGACTTTAAGTAATAAAAATGTATTTTACAAGATCCATTACGCTTATTTTCGTTGATTGGTGTCACTTTAAGCTGATTTGGATAGAAAATTGTGGCCACAGTGGTTCAAGAAAAGCAGAAGCCTCACTTCCTATTATTCTTAATGAGATTCTGCCTCTCTGTGACCAGCCAACGTCTTTTTTCTGAGCAGGCCGGTGCACATCAAGTTTGCATAGGAAAATTCAAATTGCCTCTTTGTTGCCCCATCATCTCCTGCATTCCTCACTCAATGTCTGGTAAATATAGTTAGCTGAGTTCATACGAACTTTATGTCAAGATGAGCACATTGCTTTAATTACACTCTCTGATGTGCTCCCAATCTACTCACCTGCATTTATCTCCTATAAAACTCAACTTGTAAAAAGCAAGTGTTTCAACAAGTAGACGTGATTTAATATCAGTAATAAGAGTAAAATTATAAACCTTTTTTTTTCAGATAAAGAAGAAATGGGTTAAAATCCCTTTTATATTATAAATTGCTGTCTCTAGAACATCCCCAATGACCAATGGCAAAAAAAATGGGAAATCGAAATGTTTGCATTTCGCCCCGGAACAGGACTGTCAATGACAACAGAGTAAGAGAGGATAAATCCTGTATAATAATAATATAAAAATTTCCTCCCACATTGCGTGAGGCTCGATTCACACCTATGCATGTTGCTTTTGAGCGTTTCTGCAGTGTTTTTTGCGGTGCTTGCCGCATTTTTGAACATGTGTTTTTACAGTGTTTTTGCGACGTTTTTGCCACGTTTTGCGTTTTTTTTTTTTTTTTACAGTTTTTTCTTATACTGTATATAGTGTAAAAAAAAAAGAATGAAAAAAAGCTCAAAACGCACCAAAAACGCCGCAATAACACTGTAAAACCGTGTATTTGCATTTTTGATGCTGGTCCATTGAATTCTATTACATGCAAAACGCTGCATTTTGCATGAAAAAAAGTCCCTGACCCTTTCCAAAAATGCTGAGGCACAAAAATGCATTGATGTGAACATGTTCCATAGGAATCCATGTTAAAAAATTCCCATGCATTTCTGCAAAATGCATCAAAAAACGCATTAGTGTGAATGGAGCCTTAAGTTCAGTTACAAGACAGGAGATGATGAGAAATCTCCCTTACGCTGGATTCACACCTATGCATTTTTTGTGCTTTTTGCATTTTGCAGATTTGCACTACAGATCGTGTTCCATAGGAAACTATGTTAAATGGACTGTAGTGCAAATCTGCAAAATGCAAAAAGCACTAAAACTGCATAGGTGTGAATCCAGCCTAAAGAGTTATGCCCCATACACACGATCGGACTTTCCACCAACAAAACCGTGGATTTTTGTTCAAAGGTTGTTGGCTCAAACTTGTCTTGCATTCACACGGTCACACAAATGTTGGCCAACAATTACGAACGTGGGAATGCGGTGACGTACAACACGTACGACGAGCCGAGAAAAATGAAGTCCAGTAGCCAGTGCGGCTCCTTCTGCTTGATTCTGAGCATGCGTGAACTTTTGTGCGTCGGACTTGTGTACACACGATCAGACTTTCTGACAACAAAGTTATGTTTGCGGAAAATTTGAGAACCTGCTAGCAAACATTTGTTGGCGGAAAGTCTGACAGCAAATGTTCGATGGAGCATACACACGGTCGGACAACAAGCGCACATTCAACATTTCCTGTCGGAAAGTCCGACCGTGTGTACGCGGCATAAGGCTGGCCATACACTATACAATTTTCTTGTACAACTTTCCTTTAGATTTACCAAAACCATATAATAGTAGGGCAAACCAAAGCACTTTCAATTTGTATGCAATCGGGTAGGCCCTTGCACTAGATAATTGAAGGTAAATCTAAAGAAAATTGAATAAGAAAATTGCATGGTGTATGGTCAGCTTTACTCCATTTTTGTTGAGAAAAAAAGTGAGAAAGCACAGGCTAGGCCACACAGTTAACCCTTTGACCGCCCCTGATGTTAACCCCTTCCCAGCCAGTGTCATTAGTACAGTTACAGTGTATATTTTGTTAGCACTGATCACTGTATAAGTGCCCTTTCACACTGGGGCGGTTTGCGGGCGTTATTGCGCTAAAAATACCACCTGCAAACCGACCCAAAACAGCCTTGAAGCCCGAGGGCTTTCACACTGAAGTGGTGCGCTGGCAGGAGAAGAAAAAAACTCCTGCAAGCCGCATCTTTGGAGCGGTGAAGGAGCGGTGTATTCACCGCTCCTGCCCATTGAAATCAATGGGGCAACGCGGCTATACCGCGGCAATACCGTGGCTATAGCCGCGCTATGCGAGCGGTTTTAACCCTTTTTCAGCCACCAGCGGGGGTTAAAACCGCACCGCTAGCGGCCGAATACCGCCGCAAAAACAACGGTAAAACAGCGCTAAAAACGCCCCCACCGCCCCAGTGTGAAAGGGGCCTTAGTGTCACTGGTCCCCAAAAAGTGTCAGTTAGTGTCTCATTTGTCCACCGCAATGTCGCAGTCTCACTATAAGTCACTGATTGCTGCCATTACTAGGAAGAAAATAATTAGATTAAAAAAATCCCATAGTTTGTAGACGCTATAACTTTTGCACAAACCAACCAATATACGCTTATTTGGATTTTTGTTACCTAAAATATGTA